>JAVGWX010000019.1:42270869-42870869 GCA_036924085.1 Ariolimax columbianus | reverse complement strand
CCTGATGATCCACGTGACAAAATCCTGGTATTTCCACCGGGATTTGAACCCGAGGCGAAAACCTTACCTTGAGATCACTGGATCCAATATGGAATATAATTACAGAATGGGCGAGAACAATATTAGAATGATAGATAAGGAAAGGGACCTAAGGGTTATAATAGAGCATACAGGAAAAATTAATGAGCAAGTCCAGGTAGCAGTGAATAAGACAAATGCAATGTTAGGTATGATAAAAAGAAATATTAAACATAAGAGTAAGGAGGTGATTGTCAAACTGTATAAAGCATTAGTTAGACCTAGATTGGAGTACTGTGTACTGGTGTGGAGTCCTTATCTTAGAGAAGATATAAACATGCTGGAAAGGATACAAAGAAGAGCGACAAAACTGATAGTGGGATTCCAGAATTACAGTTACGAGGAAATACTCAGAAAAACCGGCCTACAGTGTCTAGAAAAAAAGGAGAATTTGAGGTGACTTAATACAAGTTTATAAGGTAATCACAGGAAAGGTAAAAGTAGACTATAACAAGTTTTTCAAAATACAACCACCCACAAGAACAATAGGGCATAGCTACAAATTAACTAAAGAAAGGTCCAGATTGGATATTTGGAAATATTTTTGTAGTCAGAGAGTGGTAAATGCTTTGAATGCTTTACCCCAGAAGGTGGTGGAAGCAGAGACAGTTAATGCATTTAAGAATAGATTGGATGTGCATAGCTTTTAAAGCAGGACAATGCAGATGTGACTGGTTGTCTACAGACTCTGATGAATCTTCTAAACCAGTATAAAAACGTTAAGTTAAGTTACCTTGAGGCTAATGCTATGCCACGAGAGGCGAAAGCTTCCGGACCGCATCACAAATGACGAAGTATGTCGATGAATCGAGAATGGACTTTACGACAACCTCCTCATAACAATCAAAAGGCAAAAGCTGACTTGGTATGGCCATTTTTCTGTGTCCAAGGGTCTTGCAAATACAATATTACAGGACATAGTACAAGGGAAGCAAAGGCGGTGACGTCCAAGAGAACAATGGGAAGACAACATCCATGAGTGGACAAACCTACGATCAGAGAAGGCACAAAAAGAAACCGTGGGCAGAGAGGGGTGGCAAAGAATTGTGGTGTCAGCAGGGATGCGCCAACGATCTCAAGAGATCATGGGATAAGCTGAACAACTGAACTTTGCTTTCACCGTCCTACTTTGTTGCAACTAAGAATTACTCATACAGACAGACTCAAGTCATTACAGCTTACAACAACTAATACAGACAGTCTCAGACATTTCAGCTTATAACAACTAATACAGACAGACTGAAGACAATACAATTTATAACTAATACAGACAGACTCAAACAGTACAACTTACAACTATTCATGTCGACAGCCTCAAGACAATTCAAATTATAACCGCTCATACAGACAGAATCCAAATGTTATAAATTGAAAGGTAAACCCACCATGAAGTCTCAAAGTTTATGGTTTCTTTTCACAGCATCAGAGATGGTGAAAACATTATCTTTGTATAAAAACCAAACTGCTGAGAAATGTTTGCAGCTGAGTAAGTTGTGTAACGATTTATGTCAAGTAATTATTTGTATACTATTATACACATCGTACAAATACTCCCTTTTTCAATGTGTCCGTTCAGATCTGCTCACTGTAATCTTATCCATTTTGATTAACTTAACCCTTTGAACTCTGGCCAGGGTACACCACAGGTAATAAGGGACTCAAGAGGATTGTGCATTGGGCTAGAACCATCTAAAAGAAATTGTTGCAGAAACCAACACTGCCAATACCCGTTGACATACATTGAGATCAGCTTTATGTCAAGAGATTAGCTCCAGTTGTGACACTATGCTTCATATGGAACTAACAGGAGGCTAGAAGAGGAAAGTGGAAACTGCTGTAGAGGATGAGGGGTTATAGACCAGGCTTCATATTGGTAGGCCATCAGCATTTAAAAATGGGATGGTCTGTTGACTTTCACTCTGCTTTGCCTTCCTTATCTTAGTGCAGAGTCAGGTAATTATTTGTAAGCTGTGTAAACGTTCAGGATATAAGGAGGAGATGACAGAGGTGGATAGGGCATACACTAAAGATTCCACAAGAAAGCATTACAAGATAATTCCTGTTCTGGACACCTATGGGCTAGAGATGTAGAGGCAGACTGAGACACTCTTTGAACAGAGAAATATATAGTAATATCAGAGAAACAAGGAAATCATGGTTGGATCTGGAGAAGATGGCATTGAATAGATTGACAAAGGTTGGTTGAAAGCCTATACTCCACATGTTCAAAAAGGTCCTTGATTGATTGATTGAATAAACTTAAGTGTGCTGTGACACTACCATGAATGCTGTCCCTTGAGACAAGAGACATGTGGTCACATAATTTAGTCGAGCTTATTTAATTACAAAGAAATTTCAGGAGCCCCCTTTTGTCCGAGCTGGTCATATCTGACTTTAATATCTTTCAGATTCTTACCAATCATATTACCAGACACAGGAGCAAGTAAATAAAAGACTTCAGCAAGAAAATCAACAACTGAATGAGAAATGTAAGTATGAGTTTGAAGGTGTCATTAACCCTTTTCAGTCCAGGTAAATTTTGCCAATTTGTGTATTTTTGTGTGGACCAAAATGCAGGAATTATGTGTGTCAAAGTTTTATTAAAAATAAAATTAATTAATATTGAGAAATTGAGCTAAAATAACTATCTAAACATCTGAGTGGTCTGCCGGGGTCCTTGTGTATGACAAAGACAAGAATAATACCGCAGCCTCACAGAAAGCATGTCGTAATAGGTGATTAACTGTGGAACATGGCATAACAACGACCATGGTTAGGTGGCTTGTTAAGAGCAGCATAGATGGTGCCTAACAGGCTGTGGGTCTACTTTGCTCTAGTGTTTGAGTCTATTGAGATGGAACTATGAAAAAGAACATCATAAGACACATAATTAAACTATCTATGACACAAACGATTCGTAATGAGCAGTAAATATTACCATGAAGCACAAAATTACATTAATGCGGAGGTGGAAATTGGAGATAGAACAGTTTTTTTGTAGTTACCATACCATGTATTTTGCAGATATATCCATCAGTTCCTTTCCACATACCTTTCGCATTATGTGTCCCAGTCAAAACTAATTATCCATGAGTAATCCAGAATGTCGATCAATGGGCTGATCAAATAATAAATGATTACTGTGGTCTTGAAGCCCAACTTCCATTTTAAAAAATGTCAATCAATCAAAGACCTGTAGCTCCCTGTGGAGCATAGGTCCTCAACAAAAACTTGCCAAGTCTTTCTATCATGAGTCATCTGAGCCAATTCTGACCAACGTCGTGTTTGCTGCCTTTATTTTTGTTTCCAGTTCCCTCTTTCATGAGTGTCTTGGTCTTCCTCTACTTCTCCAGCCCTGTGGATTCCAGAACAGAGCTTATTTGGTAATATTATCAACTAGTTTCCGTAATGTATGGCCTATCCATTGCCATCATCTGTATTTCATGCTCCACTGGTATTTGTCCAGTTTTTCCCAAATTGTTTAGTCTCTGGTACATTGGATGGTCCGTCAGTCTTCGGAGTTTCTCTGACTGCAGCTGGGCTCTGCAGTCTCTTCTATCGGTCATGGATTGCAGTTTTGTGATCTTTTCAAGTTCTACAATTGGCGTTGACTTCATGCCACCTGTTATAATTCTCATGGCTTGGTTTTGAAGTTTGTTAACTTTATCGAAGTTCGCCTTCGCTGCTGTTGTCCATGCCGCAATGCCATACTCGAGAACTGGTCTCACTCTTCCAGTGTACAGTTTCTTTAGTATGCCTTCGTCTGCTCCCCAGCTTGTGCCAGCAAGTTTCCTCATGCTTGTCATTCTTTCTCTGGCTTTCATTCGGTTTCTCTTGATCTGACTTTTCCATGTCATGCGCCGATCAAATGTGACTCCCAGATAGGTTGGGTTGTCGTTTGGCTGCAGGATTTTGCCATTTAGACTTAATTTGGTACTTTGGGGTTTTAATGAGAGCGAGAATATTGTGCACGTGGTTTTCTCCTCGTTTATTTTGACCAGCCATGAGTTCCCCCACTCTTCCAGCGATGTTAGGGCCGTCTGCATCCGATTTCTTGCTATGGTGAGATTCTTCTCAGAGGTCCACATAGCCAGATCGTCTGCAAACATTGAGCTATGGACTCTTCTTGGTATATTCTCTGTAATATCGTTTATATATACCAGGAAGAGTGTGGGTGACAAAACTCCCCCTTGGGGTACTCCCTGTTCGAGTGTCACCTTTTTGCTCATCTGCCCTTGTACTTGGACTCTGGCCGTTCTTTGTTTGAGGTAGTGGTTGATCCACTTGTACATCTTCCCACAGACATCACTTCTTCTTAGCTTGACTCTAAGTCCATCCTTCCAGACTTTGTCAAATGCTTTTTCCAGATCCACCCAAACAGCTACTGTGTGTTTCTGTGCCTGGTAGGCATCTTCTATCTCCTGGGCTATGAGGATGACCTGGTCCTCAGTGGATCTGTGCTGTCTAAAGCCGGCTTGCTGTGGAATTAGTATTCGTTTTTCTTCCAGATGCCACATCAGTCTGGTGTTTATCATCCGTTCCATCAGCTTGCCGACACAGCTCAGTAGGCTTATGGGCCTGTATCCATTTGGATCTGTTTTATCCTTTCCTGTTTTTGGTACTGGTACCAGTATTGCATCTTTCCATGCCTGGGGTACAATACCCCTTTTCCAGCTTTGGTTCAGGACTGATAATAGTTTCCTCTTCGCTGTTTGGCCCAGCCCCATCAGCATTTCGTTTGTTATCCCGTCTTTTCCGGGAGATTTCCTTTTCTTTAGTGTTCTCATAGCCTCTTCCATTTCGCGCATTGTTAGTTTGGCCATCATGTGCTCTTCGGGAGCCGTATTTATGTTTTCGTGCCCCTTTAGCTCTTCGCTAATGTCTGTATGCTTTTCTGCAGGGACCTCGATGTGGTTTGCTCTGGCATAGTGATCGACAAAGGCGTTTGCGGCTTTCTTACCTGTGATCAAGTTCTCGCCCTGCTTGATAGTAATTTGTTTATTTGACGGGGTTTCGTCGTTCATGGCTCTGACTAGCTTCCATAGCTTGTTCCCTTCTTTGTCCAGATTTAGACTTTCCGTTTTATTTTTCCAGCTTTCTCTTGCTGTTTGCTTGAGCGTGTGTTTGTACTTCGCCGCGGCGGCTTTGAGGGCGATGTTTGCCTCCATGGATTTTTCTCGTTCTGCCATGTTCCTAGCATTTGTTACTGCATCTTCCACTTTCTGCAACTCATCATTCCAGTAGAGCTTATAGTTTTTCCTAGCTCCTCTTGGGATGGTTTCAGTGGCGGCTTGCATTATTGCCTTGCTTAGGCTCTCTACCATGGGCTTCATTTTGGTGTTTCGTGTGTTGATGGTTTCACACAGCCCATCTGTCAGGATTGCAAATCTGTCCCAGTCGGCTCGTTTGTAATTCCAACGTGGGAGCGGTTTTGTTTCCTGTGGGCCTACTTCCATGTCAATGGTTAGCCTGATCGGCCTGTGGTCGCTACCTGCCAGTTGATTTAGCACCTGGCGGTCTATTTTATGGTGTATGTCCTGTGTGGAGAAGGCCAAATCTGGAGTCGAGGTGGTATGCCATGTTCTTGAATAGAAGCTAGGGCTATCCTCCGGCCTATTGATTAGGGAGAGATTTGCATCTATCTCCCAATCTTCCACTTCGTCACCTCTGCTGTCTGTGTCAGAGTATCCCCATCTCTCCGAGTGGCTGTTGAAATCTCCAACTACTATGCAGTTGGAGTCTCTGACCTCCATACTCGAGAGCGATAGGTCTCTGTTTGGTGGTCCGTACAGATTGAAAATGCGGAGCTTCGTCTCTTGAGCCATTATGTCAACTCCTACAATTTCTGCTTGTCCGGTGTGATTGACAGGTACCGCGCTACTCGGTATGCTGTTTCTGGTCAGTATCAGGACCCCTCCTTTGTGGCCTTCTCTATCTAGACGGAAGGTCTGGTATCCTCTGATTGAGAATTTATGGTTATTGTTGAGGTGCGTTTCCTGGATACATGCCACGTCAATCTTACCTTCATGCAGGTGGTGTGTTAGGGGAAGTTTTTTGTTAATGACTCCCTCCGCATTCCACTGTAGTATTTTGAGGGTCTTGAGGTTTTGGCCAATAGACGTTGCCCCATAGCCATGTGCCTTGACTCCACGACACATGAGTGGGTGACCACCAGTAGTCAAGGGTGGGCCCCTTCGAGGCGTGAGGCCCGGCACTATCGCTGCCTGGCGGGACTCCGCAGGATGAGCGCCATACGTTTTTCGAATAGGTTGTACTGCCATCATTCTGTGATTTACGTTGCACTGTTTTGTTAGGCTTGCGGCCCCGTGCATCCGATTTCAACAGGCGTTTCTGTAGGGATGCCCTCCTTAGCCTTTGGCTGTCCCCAGCCTATCTGCAAGGCAGCAGTTGTTTGCGATCAGAGTTTTCTCTCTTATGGAAGTTGTCTGACCAGACTATCGAGTCTTCACTACTCGTGTCTATAGGGTGCAATGATGATATGTGATGATATATGAGATGGACTGATTTACCCGGAAGAGAGGCAGTCCAGTGTGTCTGTGTCCCAGGATCGTCACGTCCTGCCAGGAACGTAGCATTTGCATGTGAGTGGGGTATCTCTTTTTCCCTTTATTTTCTTGGCTTCTATGCAGGGATGGTACGCCTAGCATTCCCCGCCACCTAGGGTGTTGACACAGTGGGGCAGGTGTGCAATGTCCGCTGGTCTGCATCTCTTCTGCGTCCAGTATGATAGTTATATGGCTGATAACGTACAGAGGTAGATATCGTAGCCGGAGTGCATTCAGCCAGAGGACAAGCCTGGTAATGTCACAGAGATGTTGTTCGCCTGGTGTGCGGACAACTCTCATGGTCAGTGCTTGAGTCTTGACAGTTCACAGTGAGGTGGCTGCTCTACTGTTTTCGACACCCCGACCAGGTACTAAGTCTTTGGTTGGTGTTTTCGCACCCCATCGCCGTATAGGGTAAGTATCAAGCAGTTGTCCGTCCGCTTTGATTGGCGGGCGGCATGGACCTCTTACTTTGGCTCTACCTGGTAGGGCTGGGGCGCAAGCCCCATGTCCCGAGCATGTAGGAGCCTCCCATTGCAGTGGTGCTGAGATTTTGGGCGGGATTGCGGCTTACAAGGGTTCGGCCGTAATCTCCCACATGGTAGCCTCGCGCCCTTGGCTTATCAGCCTGGTACGTGGACCAAAGTGTCTGCGGCTCCTCTCGATTTGAGCTGGTTTTCCGTAGCAACGCCCTGTCATTTGTAGGGTAAAACTGACCTGTCTTCAGATGATCTATTTCCAGCACCCGTTCACTATTTGGTCAGACGAATTTATTGAGGGCTTTTGTTTGTCAATGACCAGGTATTTGAAATCTGCGGTTTCTGCGGAGTTAAACACGATTTCCGTAGCGTTCTTTCATTTGAGTGTTTGAGAGCTGACTTGTCATCCGTGAGTCTAATACCAGCGTACGTTCATTATTAGACCCAAACGGCAGTGCTCTCGATTTGTCAGTTGTTCTACAGTATTGGCGTGTTCAGTCAAATTAAGCCGCAGGTTCCACACCTGGTGGTGCCCTTCCGTCAATTCCCTTAGCGAGACAATCAAGTTTCTTAGAGGGTAGCCCCAAGATTTTCGAGGGTCTAATTCCAGCACATGTTCTCTATTAGACCCCACGAAGGTGTACTTTTTGATAGTCATTCTGCAGTATTGGCGTGTTAAGTTAACTTAGGTCTCAGGCTCCACTCCTGATAGTGCTCTTCCGTCAATTCCTTTATCAAACACTGGATGCAGACAAAACCGGGCCACAGGGGGCATAACCCCAGATTTCTGGGGGTCTAAGTCCAGCACCAGTTCCATATTAGACCCCAGAAGAGTGGTCTCGGCATGTCAATCATTTCAGTGTTGGCCGTGTTGAGTCAAATTAAGCCGCAGGCTCCACTCCTGGTGGTGCCCTTCCGTCAATTCCTTTAAGTTTCAGCTTTGCAACCATACTTCCCCCGGAACCCAAACACTTTGGTTTCCCGGAAGCTGCCAAAAGAAGAGCGACAAAACTGATAGTGGGATTCCAGAATTACAGTTACGAGGAAATACTCAGAAAAACCGGCCTACAGTGTCTAGAAAAAAAGGAGAATTTGAGGTGACTTAATACAAGTTTATAAGGTAATCACAGGAAAGGTAAAAGTAGACTATAACAAGTTTTTCAAAATACAACCACCCACAAGAACAATAGGGCATAGCTACAAATTAACTAAAGAAAGGTCCAGATTGGATATTTGGAAATATTTTTGTAGTCAGAGAGTGGTAAATGCTTTGAATGCTTTACCCCAGAAGGTGGTGGAAGCAGAGACAGTTAATGCATTTAAGAATAGATTGGATGTGCATAGCTTTTAAAGCAGGACAATGCAGATGTGACTGGTTGTCTACAGACTCTGATGAATCTTCTAAACCAGTATAAAAACGTTAAGTTAAGTTACCTTGAGGCTAATGCTATGCCACGAGAGGCGAAAGCTTCCGGACCGCATCACAAATGACGAAGTATGTCGATGAATCGAGAATGGACTTTACGACAACCTCCTCATAACAATCAAAAGGCAAAAGCTGACTTGGTATGGCCATTTTTCTGTGTCCAAGGGTCTTGCAAATACAATATTACAGGACATAGTACAAGGGAAGCAAAGGCGGTGACGTCCAAGAGAACAATGGGAAGACAACATCCATGAGTGGACAAACCTACGATCAGAGAAGGCACAAAAAGAAACCGTGGGCAGAGAGGGGTGGCAAAGAATTGTGGTGTCAGCAGGGATGCGCCAACGATCTCAAGAGATCATGGGATAAGCTGAACAACTGAACTTTGCTTTCACCGTCCTACTTTGTTGCAACTAAGAATTACTCATACAGACAGACTCAAGTCATTACAGCTTACAACAACTAATACAGACAGTCTCAGACATTTCAGCTTATAACAACTAATACAGACAGACTGAAGACAATACAATTTATAACTAATACAGACAGACTCAAACAGTACAACTTACAACTATTCATGTCGACAGCCTCAAGACAATTCAAATTATAACCGCTCATACAGACAGAATCCAAATGTTATAAATTGAAAGGTAAACCCACCATGAAGTCTCAAAGTTTATGGTTTCTTTTCACAGCATCAGAGATGGTGAAAACATTATCTTTGTATAAAAACCAAACTGCTGAGAAATGTTTGCAGCTGAGTAAGTTGTGTAACGATTTATGTCAAGTAATTATTTGTATACTATTATACACATCGTACAAATACTCCCTTTTTCAATGTGTCCGTTCAGATCTGCTCACTGTAATCTTATCCATTTTGATTAACTTAACCCTTTGAACTCTGGCCAGGGTACACCACAGGTAATAAGGGACTCAAGAGGATTGTGCATTGGGCTAGAACCATCTAAAAGAAATTGTTGCAGAAACCAACACTGCCAATACCCGTTGACATACATTGAGATCAGCTTTATGTCAAGAGATTAGCTCCAGTTGTGACACTATGCTTCATATGGAACTAACAGGAGGCTAGAAGAGGAAAGTGGAAACTGCTGTAGAGGATGAGGGGTTATAGACCAGGCTTCATATTGGTAGGCCATCAGCATTTAAAAATGGGATGGTCTGTTGACTTTCACTCTGCTTTGCCTTCCTTATCTTAGTGCAGAGTCAGGTAATTATTTGTAAGCTGTGTAAACGTTCAGGATATAAGGAGGAGATGACAGAGGTGGATAGGGCATACACTAAAGATTCCACAAGAAAGCATTACAAGATAATTCCTGTTCTGGACACCTATGGGCTAGAGATGTAGAGGCAGACTGAGACACTCTTTGAACAGAGAAATATATAGTAATATCAGAGAAACAAGGAAATCATGGTTGGATCTGGAGAAGATGGCATTGAATAGATTGACAAAGGTTGGTTGAAAGCCTATACTCCACATGTTCAAAAAGGTCCTTGATTGATTGATTGAATAAACTTAAGTGTGCTGTGACACTACCATGAATGCTGTCCCTTGAGACAAGAGACATGTGGTCACATAATTTAGTCGAGCTTATTTAATTACAAAGAAATTTCAGGAGCCCCCTTTTGTCCGAGCTGGTCATATCTGACTTTAATATCTTTCAGATTCTTACCAATCATATTACCAGACACAGGAGCAAGTAAATAAAAGACTTCAGCAAGAAAATCAACAACTGAATGAGAAATGTAAGTATGAGTTTGAAGGTGTCATTAACCCTTTTCAGTCCAGGTAAATTTTGCCAATTTGTGTATTTTTGTGTGGACCAAAATGCAGGAATTATGTGTGTCAAAGTTTTATTAAAAATAAAATTAATTAATATTGAGAAATTGAGCTAAAATAACTATCTAAACATCTGAGTGGTCTGCCGGGGTCCTTGTGTATGACAAAGACAAGAATAATACCGCAGCCTCACAGAAAGCATGTCGTAATAGGTGATTAACTGTGGAACATGGCATAACAACGACCATGGTTAGGTGGCTTGTTAAGAGCAGCATAGATGGTGCCTAACAGGCTGTGGGTCTACTTTGCTCTAGTGTTTGAGTCTATTGAGATGGAACTACGAAAAAGAACATCATAAGACACATAATTAAACTATCTATGACACAAACTATTCGTAATGAGCAGTAAATATTACCATGAAGCACAAAATTACATTAATGCGGAGGTGGAAACTGGAGATAGAACAGTTTTTTTGTAGTTACCATGCCATGTATTTTGCAGATATATCCATCAGTTCCTTTACACATACCTTTCGCATTATGTGTCCCAGTCAAAACTAATTATCCATGAGTAATCCAGAATGTCGATCAATGGGCTGATCAAATAATAAATGATTACTGTGGTCTTGAAGCCCAACTTCCATTAAAAAAAATGTCAATCAATCAAAGACCTGTCAGCTCCCTGTGAAGCATAGGTCCTCAACAAAAACTTGCCAAGTCTTTCTATCATGAGTCATCTGAGCCAATTCTGACCAACGTCGTGTTTGCTGCCTTTATTTTTGTTTCCAGTTCCCTCTTTCATGAGTGTCTTGGTCTTCCTCTACTTCTCCAGCCCTGTGGATTCCAGAACAGAGCTTATTTGGTAATATTATCAACTAGTTTCCGTAATGTATGGCCTATCCATTGCCATCATCTGTATTTCATGCTCCACTGGTATTTGTCCAGTTTTATCCCATAAGTTCCACATTGGTGATCTTGTCGTAGTATTTCCATCCTTGTATTTTGGGCAGGCAACTATTGACGAAAGTCTGTAACTTTTTTCAAAATACCTGTGATGTCCTCCATGTTTCACAGCCATACAATATAACGGATTTTACATTAGAGTTGAAGGTATTTATTTTGGTGGTGGTTTAAATTTCTGTTGTCTTCCATAAATTCCTCAATGCAATGAAAGCTCCTCTCGCATTGTGTATTCTTAATTGAACATCGTTTTCTGAACTTCCTAATATGTCTATATTGCTGCAAAGATTTGTGAAAGACTCCACAATTCTATCATTGTTAATTGCATTTATTTTCAAAATCTGTGTTTTGTTTCTGTGTATTTTTAGCCCCAATTGTAGTGACCTCTCTTCGAGTATGCGCATCTTATTTTGCATCTGGTTATGGGTATAGGACAGAAGCGCCAAATCATCGACAAAGTCGAGATAGTTAAGTTGTCTAGTCAGTGTCCAATTAATGCCATTGTTGCTTGTAGATAATGTTGACTTCATAATCCAGTCAATGGCCAGCAGGAAGAGTAATTGTGATAGCAGACAGCGCAGCTGAACCCCCGTTCTTATTTAAAAGAATTCAGAAAGCTGGCCTTCATGTTGCACTTGACATCTCGTTCCTTCATATGTTTTCTGGATTATATTCGAGAACTTTGGGGGCACTCCATAGTGTCTGAGCAACTTCCATAGTGATACCCTGTCTTAGCTGTCAAAAACCTTTTCATATTCCACAAATCCTATAATAAGCATTGAGTTCCATTCCACACTTTGTTTAATTATTATTCTCAGTGTTGCTATCTGGTTGGCACAGGACCTGTTTTGTCGAAAGCCGGCCTGCTCATTCCTCTGCTGGTCATCTATGGCCTTTTTTAATCTCTCTTGGATGATCTTGTTCAAAACTTTCCAGGGTACCAATAAAAACATTATTCCTTTATTATTGGTACATTGCTGTTGTTGTTTTCATTATCCCATAGCTGCTGGCCTGCTCTTGGCAGCCCAATGCCCTTCTTATATAGATACAGGTTTTCTTCAGTTGTTTCACTGCTCAGTGTGTTGACAATTGCCACCAGTGCTTGTAATAATCTTTTCCTCATGTCACCAAGTGCCTTGCACTCAATGAGTAGGTATCGAACTGTTTCATCAGGATGAGAGCAATGTCTATACAAGGGCAGGTGCTGGGGATTGGTGAAGTTTAAGTGGCTATAGACTCTGGTATGTCCTGCTCGGAACTGAAAGATGAAACTTTGATCACTTTTATGTAGTTTATTTAGGTGATCGTTACATTTTGGCTGTGACATTTCGCTTAATACACTGCAACCTGTGGTCCCATCGCCCACCTGTTCATCTAGATTTCCCGAGTATTATTCTAAATAATTTGTTTTACTGTGTGGTTACTGCAGGGTCTGTCCAATTATTGTTTCCAGGCTCCTGTTTTTGCCAATCTGTCGGCCATCTTGTTCCCTAGTAGCCCACTATGTCCAGGTATCCATTGCAAGGTGACATTTAACCTGTGGGCAGTGATGATGTTGTTGATTGCCCTCCCCACCAAGATTATCTTTTTTTCTTTGTATGGGGTGATCTTCAGCACCGAATCGAGCTCACTAAAAATCACAGTCCATCGGCAATAATTCACCTAAGTCAAGTTGTTGGTGCAAAATCTCAACTGCTGTTTTTATAGCCTCGACCTCCGCTTCATCATTTCAACGGTTTCCGCCACATGAATCACAAAACTCGTATATTGACCCATTCGGGTATTTTGTATGGATACCATACCCTGCAAAAGAGGTAGATTTTAATTCTAATTCATCAGTATAGACCAGAACTGCCAATTTTGGGTTGCTAGAAACTGTCTCTAAGGCACATACCTTCAGGATATTAAGTGTAGTTTCCTTTGTGGCTGCCTTTTCTGTCAGGTGTGTTTTTATGACTGGCAGGCAAAGATTGGGTGGTCCAAAAAACCTGTTCTCTGTTTCTCTCCCCTCTGGTAGATAGTGAATATGGCTTTCCTCTTCTGCTACATCCAGTACGAGCAATTGCTTCAGTCTTCTCTTTTGCTACCAAATGTCTATTTGTACCCTATTTGGATGGCCATTTTCTTGTCTCTTTTATCTCTACTACTTCAGTCAGTGCCCCCTTTCTTCTGATATCTAGCCGTTCTATGTTAGCCTCTATCTCGCACACCGCTGTAGGTGGTGATCTCATTCCCCTACAAATTAGTCTCAGTGCTTGATTATGTACCTGGTCAATAGGTGAGATGTTGTTTGTACTTACAGTGGTCTGTATGGGAAGGCTATAGTCCATCACCGGTTGTACATATCTAAGGTATAGTTGCCGAAGGGTTTATCTATCAGCTCCCCAATTTGTACCAGCAAGCCTCTTGATTAAGTTTAATTGCTTAGTTGTTTTACTTCTAATATTGCAGATGTGGATGCCAAATTTCAACTGTCCATCCAGTGTTACTCCAAGATAAACTGGGGTATCCTCTTTTACCAGTAATTCCCTATTCATTTTGATGTTAATGGCTCTCTTTGCTTCTTTATGACATTGCTGTAAATCTCCCATTTTTTGCAACTTTATTACATAGCCTTCTTTCCAAACTTCTGGTATTTCAAGGCATTACAGCTTACAACAAATACATACAGACATACTCAAGACAATATAATTTATAACTATTACAGACAGACTCAAACAATACAGCTTACAACTGCTCATAGAGACACAAAATTTTACAAATTTAAAGGGGATCCAACCTAAGAAGTCTAAATGTTTATGGTTTTGTTTTCACAGCGTCAGAGGCAGTGAAAACATTATCTGAGTGTAGAAGACAAATTGCTAACAAAAATGTGCAGTTGGGTAAGTTATGTAACGGTTTATGTCAAGTAATTATTTGTATACCACTAGACACATCTTACGGGGATTCCGTGGCGAAGTGGTTAAGCTGTTGGCCTCATGATCAGGTGGTGTGGGTTTGACTCCGGACTTCGCCGTCTTTTTCACGGGTGCTTGATGCAGAGTCCCCTGCATCTCGTAGTCGCCCCCTAGTCGTCTTGTCCTTGACTTGCCACTGGGGTCGGGCGACACGAGATGAGAGAGTGAGGATAACAAGTAGCGCAGTTAATTCTTACTAAAAATAGCGCTAGCAAAATAAATTATGACATCATCGTCTGTGATGGACGGCGGCCTTTGCTTTTTGAGACACATCTTACAAATACTCCCTCTTTCAATGTGTCCTTTCACCTCTGCTCACTGTAATCCTATCCATGTTTATTCTGTTTCTAAGAATCGATGTCACTGAACAATGGGGATACCCATAGGTGCTCAGTCTCTCTCAGAAAATGGTGCAGAGTCTGGATGCTGATGGTCCCTTTAGCTCGCTGGTTGTACACTTATCTGCTCCATCCTCACATGCACCCCAATTAACTCGAACCTCGTTTGATGTCAAAACTTTGCAGTCTGTAGATTGTGATTCATTTATTTCGCTGTCCTCATTCAACAGATGGTCGTTGATTGATTTCAAAATGACATTCCTATCCATCACAAACGTACCCATAATGGGAGCTTGTAAAGCCAAGATATCAGCTCTTTCGTTGCCCTAAACCCCAGCATGACCAAGCCAGTAGATTCATGGTCAACCCCTTCAAGCATGAGGCCTCAACAGCTGCTATCCACTCATACCTCAGAGATCTCTTCTGTATCTTCTGAAGTACAGCTTGTCCATCAGTCCCAATGATTGCCCTTATTATAGGGATCTCAGAAAGTCATCTTATTAACTTAACCCTTTCAACTCTTGCCACCCAGTCTGTAAAATCCCACTTCTCTGTGCCTCTGAGAAAATATTCATAAGGAAAGCTATTTACCATGACAAAACTATGTGCTTTAAATTCATGATTCCATCTCAAATTGACTGACCTGATCATCTCCAATGTTCCTACTTGTTGTACCAGTAAATTGTGGAATATATTTATTGAAGACCATCCTGTATCAAATCTACATGAAACATTTAATGTAGATAAACGTACCAGTCATCCTCGTGGGTATATTCTTCTTCTTCTTCTTCTTCTTCGTTCGTTCTCAATCTCCCACTACCAAACCCTGAAAGGGTAAGTAGCAGAATGTAGTCCAGAGAACGGACTGCGTTGTGTCATTGTTTACAGCTTGGCTGCGATATTTGCACCTTTCGGTCCAACACATCCGACTTCAGCAAGCAATTTTTGAGTACCGGGTTAGCATTCCCTCTTCGATCCCTTCTCCTTAGCCAGTCTGCCCTGCTGCAGCCTGTTATCCAGGATCACCGCATGGAGGTGTAGAAGGGTCTTGGCAGCTATGGTTCGCTGGCCCTGACGCTAGCAGTCAGCTATGGGTCGCTGACCACTGCAGCTCATGCGCTGCTCAGCATCTTGATCCCATGGGTATATTCAACATGGAACATAATTACAGAATGGGAGTGAACAACATTAGAAAGAAAGAAAATATCGCAGTCAAGCTGTAAACTAGCGACTCTATGTATTCCGTTCAGGGGTTGGTAGCGAGAGATTGAGAAGGAACAGAAGAAGAGGATAAAGATAGAAAAGGAAAGGGACCTAAAAATCTCCAAAATGGAAGATAATTACAGAATGGGAGAGAATAATATTAGAAAGATAGATAAGGAAAGATAAGGGACCTATGGGTTATAATAGATCATACAGGTAAGGTGAGTGAGCATTTCCAGGTCGTAATGAAAAAGGCAAATGTAATGTTCGGTATGATAACAAGAAATATTAAACATAGGAGCATGGAAGTGATAGTCAAACTGTATAAAGCATTAGTTAGACCTAGATTGGAGTACTGTGTACAGGTGTGGAGTTTTTACCGCAGATGGGATATAAACGTGCTAGAAAGGATACTAAGAAGAGCGACAAAGCTGATAGTGGGATTCCAGAATTACAGTTATGAGGAAAGACTCAGAAAAACCGGCCTACAGTGTCTAGTAAAGAGAAGATAATCAATGGAAAGGATAAATTAGATTATAACAAGTATTTTTTAAATACAGCCGCCTACAAGAACAAGAGGGTACAGCTACATATTAATTAAAGAAAGGCCCAGATTAGATATTAGGACAATTTTTGTAGTCAGAGTTGTGATGAATGCTTGCAATGCATTGCTAAAGAAAATAGTGAAGGTAGGGTCAATTAATGCATTCAAGAATAGATTGGATGCACATAGTTTTTAGATCAAGGAAATGCAAAAGATACTGGCTGTATACAGACTCTGCAGAGTCTTCTAAACCAGCTTAAAAACATTAGGTTAAGTTAAGTTATTACTAGGGATACCCACCTGTATCGTAGTCTGATCCTCCAAGTAACAACAGCAGTTCTAGCTTGAGATCAAATTCTGAATCACACGTGTCATCATTCAAATAATCACTTGTCCTTTTCAGAATAATCACCATCTGAATCCAAATTATCCGCCTCTAAATCCTTGAGAACACATTCAACAGCATGTTCTGTTATTAGCCTTTTTGAGCTGCCACTTTCTGAATTTTCAAAATTACTTTCTATCACAAAAATCTTATACAAACTTTCTAAGTTTTGGGATGTCACCATAATTGTTATCTCCGGAAATGTGCGTTCTCTGTAGATGTCACGATGTTATGGACAAAATCCAAGCAGACACATAACCTCCCTTATAGATTTATATTCTTATCATAGAATTCATGAATACAATAACACTAACGTGAAATAGTTACAATAAACTGAGCAAGTAGGTCAAGTCTGCCTATTATCTTCCAGATGTGTTGGGAAACTGTATTCAGAGGCTGAAGAATGAAAACAAAGAGCAAGCCGAAAACGGTATGTATATTAAAGGGAGAACAGCATATGAAGCATATACTTTGTATCACAGGAACAGCATATGAAGCATATACTTTGTCTCACAGGAACAGCATATGAAGCATATACTTTGTCTCGCAGGAACAGCATATGAAGCATATACTTTGTCTCACAGGAACAGCATATGAAGCATATACTTTGTCTCACAGGAACAGCATATGAAGCATATACTTTGTCTCACAGGAACAGCATTTGAAGCATATACTTTGTCTCGTAGGAACAACATATGAAGCATATACTTTGGCTCACAGGAACAGCATTTGAAGCATATACTTTGTCTCGCAGGAACTAGTCTCTCGGTGGCACGATTGACTGGCATCCAGTGTTCGTACAGCGATCTCAGTCCCCCCAGGCCGTTGGGATCTGTTCTGCACAGAGCGCTGCCATCCATCCCCGAGCGAGCCCGGTCGGTTGGTGTGTGTACGGGTGCCCCTGCCAGGCGGTCCTAGGTAGACAGAGTGAGGGACGGAACAACCGTCCGTCCGTCAGTCGGTCCCTGCGGCCGTCCTAGTGAGGCTTTTTACACATCCATCCATCCATCGCTGACCGGTGTGTGTGTGGTTCGTCCGTCTCCAACAGATATCTGGTTGATCCTGCCAGTAGTCATATGCTTGTCTCAAACATTAAGCTATGCATGTCTAAGTTCACACTGTCTCACGGTGAAACCGCGAATGGCTCATTAAATCAGTCGAGGTTCCTTAGATGAAACGATCCTACTTGGATAACTGTGGCAATTCTAGAGCTAATACATGCTTACCAAGCTCTGGCCCTCGCGGAAAGAGCGCTTTTATTAGTTCAAAACCAATCATCGTTTCCACTCGCGGGGTTGCGGCGTCCCCACTAGTGACTCTGGATAACTTTGTGCTGATCGCATGGCCTCATGTGCCGGCGACGCATCTTTCAAATGTCTGTCCTATCAAATGTCGATGGTACGTGACATGCCTACCATGTTTGTAACGGGTAACGGGGAATCAGGGTTTGATTCCAGAGAGGGAGCATGAGAAACGGCTACCACATCCAAGGATGGCAGCAGGCTCGCAACTTACCCACTCCCGGCACGGAGAGGTAGTGACGAAAAATAACAATACGGGACTATTTCGAGGCCCCGTAATTGGAATGAGTACACTTTAAACCCTTTAACGAGGATCTATTGGAGGTCAAGTCTGGTGCCAGCAGCCGCGGTAATTCCAGCTCCAATAGCGTATATAAAAGTTGTTGCAGTTAAAAAGCTCATAGTTGGATCTCAGGCGCAGTTCTATTTTGTTGGTTTTCGGAACTGGAGGTAATGATTAACAGGGACAAACGGGGGCATTCGTATTGCGGCGTTAGAGGTGAAATTCTTGGATCGCCGCAAGATAAGCTACCGCGAAAGCATTTGTCAAGAATGTTTTCATTAATCAAGAACGAAAGTCAGAGGCTCGAAGACGATCAGATACCGTCGTATTTCTGACCATAAACGATGCCGACTAGCGATCCGCAGGAGTTGCTTCGATGACTCTGTGGGCAGCTTCCGGGAAACCAAAGTGTTTGGGTTTCGGGGAAGTATTGTTGCAAAGCTGAAACTTAAAGGAATTGACGGAAGGGCACCACCAGGAGTGGAGTCTGCAGCTTAATTTGACTCAACACAGGAAAACTCACCCGATCCGGACACTGTAAGGATTGGCAGATTGATAGATCTATCTTGATTCAGTGGGTGGCTGTGCATGGCCGTTCTTAGTTGGTGGAGCAATTTGTTTGGTTAATTTCGATAATGAACGAGACTCTAGCCTATTAAATAGTTCGCCGGTCCCTCGATGCGCCGACGCAACTTCTTCCACACGAGATTGATCAATAACAGGTATGTGATGCCCTTAGATGTCCGGGGCCGCACGAGGGCTACACTGAAGGAATCAGCGTGGATGCCTCCCTGGCGTTGAAAGGGTTGGTAAACCCGTTGAATCTCTTTCGTGCTAGGGATTGGGGCTTGTAATTCTTCCCCATGAACGAGGAATTTCCAGTAAGCGAGAGTCATAAGCTCACGTTGATTACGTCCCTGCCCTTTATACACACCGCCCCCACCAGGAGTTGAGCCTGCGGCTTAATTTGACTCAACACGCCAACACTGTAAAATGACTGACAGGCCGAGAGAATTTTCGTTGGGTCTAATAGGGAACATGTGCTGGAATTAGACCCACGGAAGACAGGTCAGTTTTACCCTCTTAATGAAAGAGCGTTGCTACGGTAATCCTGCTCAACCCTAGAGGAATCGCAAGTTTCAGACACTTGGTCATTGACTGACTAAAAAGCTCTCTCTTGATTCGTTGGGTCTAATAGAGAACCGGTGCTGATATTAGACCCTCGAAATACAGGTCAGCTTTACCCTACTATTGACGGGGCGTTGCTACGGTAATCCTGCTTAATTCGAGAGGAATCGCAGGTCGCAGACATTTGGTCCATGTGCCTGACTGATAAGCCAATGGTGCGAGGCTACCAGCTGAGGGATTACGGCCGAACGCCTCTAAGCCGGAATCCCGCCCTAAATCACAACACCACTGTGATGGGAGGCTACGATATGGTTGGGACCTGGGGCTCGCGTCTCAGCCCGACCCGGTCGAGCTGCAGACAGAGGTCTCTGCTGTCCGCCGATCAAAGCGGGCGGGAAGCTGCTCGATATTCACCTAATACTTCCACTAGTAGAAGACTTAGTTCTCGGTCGGGTGTCGTAAGCAGTAGAGCAGCCACCTCACTGCGAACTGTTGAGACTCAGCCCTTGATCATGAGATATGTCCGCACACCAGGCGACAAAACATCTCCGTGCCATGATCAGGCTTGTCCCCTGGTTAAATGCACTCCTGCCTCGCTCTTTACCTCTGTCATCCCGATGGACGCAGAAGAGATGCAGGCCAGCGGACATTGCACCTCTGCCGTACTTCGGCTCACAGGAATGGCAAATTTCAACAATTTATCTCTTAAAGGAAAAATATTTGGTGCCAACTTGGCACTGCATTGTGCTGAGGGTAGTCAACTCATTATGGGAGGGGTTGAAGGTGAATAAATATCCAGGTCAATATGGTATTCACCTAAAATTGCTGTATGAAATTAGAGACCAACTAGCAAAACCATTGGCTATATTATGTTCTCAATCACTTACAAAAGGGATTGTTCCACGGGATTGGAAAGATGCAGGAGTGATCCCCTTATTCAAAAAAGGCAAAAAATCAGATCCGGAAAATTATTGACCGGTGAGTTTAACGAGCATAGTCTGTAAATTGTTAGAGTCAATAATCAAAGAAAACATTGTAATGCATTTAGAAAAATTTAATCTAATTAGAAATAGTCAGCATGGGTTTACTAGAGGGAGATCATGCTTAACAAATCTATTAGAATTCATGGAGGAGGTTACTAAAATCATAGATAAAGGGGAGCCAGTGGACGTTTTTTATCTAGACTTTGCAAAGGCCTTTGATAGAGTACCTCATCAAAGATTATTTCGAAAGTTAAAATCACATGGAATAGGTGGGGAAGTTGCCAAATGGATTGAAAATTGGTTAACGGGAAGAAGGCAGAGGGTGGGCATAAATAAGGAGTACTCTGAGTGGAGTGAAGTGAAAAGTGGTGTGCCACAGGGCTCGGTTTTGGGACCAATTTTGTTCTTGATATATATAAATGATTTGGACATTGATATGAGATCCATGATTGCAAAATTTGCTCATGACACAAAACTATGCAGTAGTGTCTCATCTAAAGCGGAAGTGGATATATTGATGTCGGATTTAGATAAAATTCGAGAATGGTCTGTAAGCTGGCAAATGGAGTTTAATGTAGATAAATGTACAGTCATCCACATGGGTAGATCCAATATGGAACATAATTACAGAATGGGAGAAAACAATATTAGAAAGATAGATAAGGAAAGGGACCTAGGGGTTATAATAGATCATACAGGAAAGGTCAGTGAGCAAGTTAAGGTAGCAGTGAAAAAGGCAAATGCAATGTTAGGTATGATAAAAAGAAATATTAAACATAGGAGCAAGGAAGTGATCGTCAAACTGTATAAAGCTTTAGTTAGACCTAGATTGGAGTACTGTGTACAGGTGTGGAGTCCTTATCATAGAGGGGACATAAACATGCTAGAAAGAATACAAAAAAGAGCGACAAAGATGATAGTGGGATTCCAGAATTACAGTTATGAGGAACGACTCAGAAAAACCGGCCTACAGTGTCTCGAAGAGAGAAGAATTCGTGGTGACTTAATACAGGTTTATAAGATGATCAGAGGAATCGATAAATTAGACTATAACAAGTTTTTTTAAAATACAGCCACCTACAATAACACGAGGGCATAGCTACAAGCTGACTAAAGAGAGGTCCAGGTTGGATATTAGGAAATATTTTTTTAGTCAGAGAGTGGTGTCTGCTTGGAATGCATTGCCAGGGGAGGTAGTGGAGGCAGGGACAGTTAATGCATTTAAGAATAAACTGGATGCGCATAGCTTTTAGAGCAAGGTGATGTAAATGTAACTGGTTGTATACAGACTCTGCAGGGTCTTCTAAACCAGTATAAAGACGTTAAGTTAAGTTATTAAAGCATTGGATTGAGTGTGCACAACTCGGCAATGCACCCCAAGAAATGTGTCTCTTGCTTATATGCAAATCTGAAACATGGTAGAAATGAGGGATACGAGACTCCTGTCTGGGCTCTGTATGTCTGTGAAGATGGTAAGGGACTCCTCAGAATTGTATTAGCTTAGCATTCAACATTGCACACCATCAAATGCAGAAAAATGATGCTGAGCAGTGCATGTGCTGCAGTGGTCAGCAACCCATAGCTGGCTGCTAGCGTCAGGGCCAGCTACTCTGAGCTGCCAAGATCCTTCTACACCTCAAAGTGGTGATCCTGGATAACAGGGTGCAATAGAGCAGACTGGGTAAGGAGAAGTGATCGAAGAGGAAAGGTTAACCTGGAACACAAAAATTCATTCTTTAAGTCGGATGTGTCGGACCCGAAAGGTGCAAATATAGCACTCAAGCTGTAAACTGCGACTCAATGCATTCCATTCTCAGGACAACATCCTACTACTTGCAAAGCCCTTTTCAGGGCTTAGTAGCTGGGATTGAGAATGAACGAAGAAGAAGAAATGCATCATGCTTCCATCTATGGATGAGAAGAAGCCAGACACTTGTCTGACCTTTGACTTTGGTGGCAAGGTAAGCCATTACTATTAATCTAGAATCCCCAAGAGATAAATGCTCAGGGAGGCTGATTATCAAGATGAAGAAGAAGAGGATATCTCACAGGAAAGAGCTTTAAACATTGTATGTCTCACAGGAAAGAGAGCTTTAAACATTTAATGTCTCACAGGAAAGAAAGTTTTAAACAAATTAATGTTCCACAAGCAAACTTTATACACTTTATGTCTCATAAGAAAAACAATGACATGCTATGTCACATAGGATTAGGAGCTTTAAATAATTCATGTCTCACGGAAATTAAATAATTAAAAAAGAAGTCATAGAGGCAATTAGAAGAAGTCCTAACTACAAGGCCCCAGGTGTAGACAACATATCAGCAGGTGCCATACAATCTTGCCACAATGTAAGAGCAAGATACCTCACAAAGGTTTTTAATTAGGCATGGATTGAAGGGCAGGTACCTGGTGATTGGCACCTATTTGGAAAAACAAGGGCCGCAGAAAAGATTGTAGCTCTTATAGGGGTATATTCCTCCTTAGCCACGTTGGAAAAATGATGCACAGATCCTAGAGCAACGAGTTTGAGCTATTGTGAAGCTGCTGTTCAGTGCTTCACAATCAGGATTCCGAAAAAGCAGCGAATGTATGGATGCTATATTTACGCTCAGACAGTTAAGTGAAAAAACCATAGAATACAATTAAAAAAACTCCATGTGGCCTTTATTGATCAAGGAAAGACATTTTACCGGGTAAACCGATGTAGGCTTTGGGAGGTAATGGAGGAATATTGTGTGGAGGGTCAACTACTGGATAGCATTCGTGCTTTGTGTGGAAAAAGTTAAAGTTCGAATGAATGCAGGTATGACAAATTGGTTTCCAACAATGGAGAAGACCTAGAACACCACCTGAACTATCTCCATTTCGCTTGTAATGAATATGATATGAAGATCAACACAGGCAAGACAGAGACTAAGTTGATATCGTGTGAACAAGTGCAGAGAACTTTCCACATCAGTGACATTGATATCAATCAAGTACGGGAGTTCAAATAACTAGGTAGTATGTTTGCTGATGACGGCAGAGTGGACAGAGAGATTGCACATAGAATTCAAAAGGCAAACGATATCCACTATCAAATTGCACCAATTTCGAAACACCCTAGAGTGTTTTTTTCAACTAAGAGGAGGCTGATAAATACACTATTTATTCCTACATTGTGTTATCTTGGTCCTTACTAGAAACAGATAAGAGTAAGATCCAGAGCTGTGAAATGCGCTGTGGGAGAAGTGTAGCCAGAAAGACAATCTGTGACCGAATCCGCAATGCCACACTAAGGCAGATAGTGGGGACAAACCCAATTAGTAATTACATTGACTCCCAACAAATAAAGTGGTTTGGTCATTTAGTCAGAATGTTATGACCACGTCCTAGTGTTGTAGTACACTGTCCTACACTGATGCAGCTTACAATTACTCATACAGACAGACTCAAGGCATTACAGATTATAACAACTAATACAGACATACTCACACAATACAGCTTAAAACTAATACATACAGACATACTCAAAGAATACAGCTTAAAAGAACTAATACATACAGACAGACTGAAGACAATATAATTTAAATTAATACAGACAGAATAAAACAATACAGTTTACAACTATTCATGATGACAGACTGAAGACAATACAAATTACAACTGCTCATACAGACTCCAAATTTTACAAATTGTAAGGCACTAAGAAGTCTTAATATTTATGGGTTTTTTTCAGTGTCAGAGATGATGAAAATCATTTCTGAGTATAAAAAACAAAATGAGGAGACAAGTTTGCAGTTGGGTAAGAAAGTAATAATCAAACTTTAATTTATACATAATTAAAAAGTAACAATTAAACATTAATTTATACATAATTAAAAAGTAACAATTAAACATTTATTTATACAAGACAAGTAACAATCAAACATTATTTTCAGTTGTCATTTAGTTCTCAAGCTAATATCCTTCTTTGGCATTCAATCCTGAAAAGGACGTATGGTGTAGTTTACAGCTTTTTGGTATACCAGGTTTGTTGTTCAAAATTTTGAATTTTGTCTGGGCAGCGGTTGTTAAGCCTCTCTTTTCGATTTCTAACTGCCAAGGGATTTTTAACGTGCTTAATACTGAACATGAAAGTTTGATCTTGCTATCCAGAGATCAGGGGAATTTTTACCAGAAGATCCACATGAAAAAAATGTTGGCCTCCACCGTGATTCGAACTCGTGACCTCCGGCACCCAAGATTGACACCTTACCTCGAGACTAGGGTTTACAGTTTTAAAGTCATACCTTACCAAAAATAGAATTCCATACGAATACTGATGGCTGCTTTAGTTTTCTTCTTGTAAACATAAATGTTAGCAAGCTGTCAGCTAGGAGTCAGTGCCTGCTGTTAGCTCACTCACTGTGTTGAATCTTTGACCTCCAGGTTGACATTCAAATGTTTAATACAGTCACTTCCCTTGAGCTGATGTACCAAACTTTTTTCAATGAAGACAGTTGGTAAGTCACTGCAAAGACTTTCTGAAAAATAAGTTTCAATTTCTCTATTGCAATCTCTCCACAATTATGACTATGCTTGTTCGAACATACTCCTCATGTTTGTTCTCTTGATGTGGTAAGGGAGCTTGTATGTCTCAATGATCCAAAAAGCTATGCCACGGGAGACGAAAGCTTTCCTTAAGTCTATCCATGCTGACAATACCAATTTCTTGTCTTGGAACGCATCCTCGATCTCTTGTGAGAGATATGTTACCTGGTCTTCAGTGGAGTAGCATTTCCTAAATCCTGCCTGCTGTGGCACAAGAAGGTTTTGACTCTCAAGGTACCACTGCATCCTTAGGTTGATGATACGTTCCATTGTTTTACAGATGCAGCTTGTGAGGCTGATTGGTCTATAGCTGGATGCCATGGAACTGTCTTTCCCTGGTTTTGGGAGTGGTATCATGATTGCTTCTCTCCAGGTCTGTGGGACTTTACCTGATGTCCAACAAATGTTGAAGATCTGCAGCAGCTTTGTTTTTGCTGCTGTTCCCAAGTTCTTGATCATTTCATTGGTCCGTTTGTTCCCGGCGACTTTCTCATTTTCAGTTTGGATATTGCAAACTCCAGTTCTTTGTATGTGATTGGGGTCTCCATAATTTCTGGTATGGCACCATCTCGTCCTGTATTTTGTCGATTCTCACGAACACTTCGCTGTTTCTCTCTGTCAACTTCAATGTTGCTATGTTTTGCAAAAGAGTCCGCAAAGTGATCAGCGGCTTGTTTTCCTGTGAGGATGTTTCCATCTTTGTTTAATGTAATCTTTCTGTTTCTCTCTGCCTCCTCATCATTAAGTTGTTTTACCAACTTCCACAGTTTCCTGGTATCTTTTTCAAAGTTCAGAGACTCTGTTTTCTCCCTCCAACTTCTTCTTCTAGCCTGCAACTTTTCCCTTTGAAATTTGACCTAGCATGTTGATATTTTTGGTGGTGTTCTTGACATGGACTAATCTCTGCTGGCTTTCTAGATGTTTCTACCTCGTTTTGCAGTTGTTCTAATTCAATATTCCAGTACGGCCTATATTGTTTGCAAGTCCCTCTAGGAATTGTTTCATGGGCAGCCTGTAGCATGCATCTGCTGAAATTATCGACTACCTTATTTATGTCTTCATCTGTTGTCAGATCTCTATCAGTACACTAGACCGATGCTGGTACATTGATCAGTCTGCCTTCTTGTAATTCCACTGAGGCAGAGTACTACTCTCCTTGACGTATTCATTTTCAACAGATAGAAATACTGGTCTTTAGTCACTACCTCCAAGTTGTTTCCCAACAATGCGTGTAATGTTCCATTCCATGCATGGTGAGTGGAATGCCAAATCTGGTGTAGAAGTGGTGTGCCATGATCTCGAGTAGAAGGTCGGTGGGTCTGTTAGCTGGTTAATCAAGATAAGCCCATTGTCATCCTGCCAGTTTTCTAGCTCCTAGCCCCTCCTATCCATTTGATCATAGCCCCAGCTCTGTGAGTGGCTATGAAGTATCCACACACAATCAGTCTTTCCTTTGTTGCAATCGTAGCCAGTGCCAGTGGACGATCACTCGGACAGTAATAATTTAGCAGGTGGAATTCTGTACTTTCTGTCTTGAGATGCATCATCTGGTACTCTGCCCCCTCCATATATACTTCCTGCTGATAAGCATTGATGCTATTTCTCACAAGTGTCAGTATTCCACCCTTCTGCCTGTCTTGTCGGTCAGACCTATAGCACTGGTTTCCTCTAATTTTGAAGGCTATATCTTTGTTGAGATGCGTTTCTTGCAAGCAACATGCATTTACTTGCTCTTCATACAGGATATTTTCAAGCTCTAATTTTTTTACTGTAACCTTCTCTTTTGCTGTTGCAAAATCACTGAATGCTTTATCATTTCAGTGCATTATTTTAGGTGTTCTTTCCTTTGTTTTTGGTTTTGTTTGGCCAGTACCTCTATTCTCCTGCCTCCACGAGGCATCCGAGAAGGACCTCCAGTATTAAAGTTTAGGTCCTTTCGAGACAGGGGACTCGGCACTGTACCTGCCTGGTTGTCCACCACAAGCAGAGCGCCATAACATTTTGCAGATATAGGCATACTCTCATGTTGCGTATTTGCGTGGCATCCTGATTGCTGAAGTGCGCCTTTTGGCTGGTTGCCTCCATCTTCAGCATCTTAAAGTTGCTTGGGCAGACTGTGGTCTTGATCCAAATGTTGTGATGATGATGATATGATGGACTTATGGACCCATTTTTCAAGTATCCCCAAAGGGAGGCAGTCCAGAGTGTCTGTGTCCCAGGATCGTCCCGTCCTGCCAGAAATGTAGCATATACATGTGAGTGGGGTATCTCCTTACTCCCCTTTAGTAAACTCAACTCCTCTGCAGTGATGGTAAGCCTAGCATTCCCCACCACCTTGGAGGTCGTCACAATGGGGCAGAGGTGCAATGTTCGCTGGCCTGCATCTCTTCAACATCCATTGGGATGACAGATAGAAGACAAAAGTAAAGAATGAGGCAAGAAATGGGGGTGGATTGGTTTAGCCCAGAGCATGTACCACTTGCCGGTGGGTTCTGCAGCTCCACATAAAGGGCTTCACCTGTTCCTCGGCCTCTTAGTCTGGCCCCTCTTCAAGGACCTGTCCAGCTTGGGTGACCCTAACAGGAGTAAAACTCCCGCCAACATAACTCCCTGGATCATTGGGACGAGCAAGCTCTCCAACCCTGTCAAGGTAGGCCTACATATTAAGAGCTAACAACAATCAAAAGGCGAAAGCTGACTTGGCATGGCCATGTCTCGAAGTCCAAGGACCTTGTAAATACGATAGTACAGCACACAGCAAACGAATGCTGGGACGTCAAAGAAAACAACAGGAAGATCACATCCATGAATTGAATGAACCTGTAATACAAAGAGGCACAAAAAGCAACCTCAGACACAGAAGAATGGCATAGGATTGTGGAGGTATGAGCAGGGGTGTCCCAATGATCTCAAGAGGTCACTGAATGAACTGAACTGAGTTTTACTATCATTGACAGATTCAAGACAATACAAATTACAACTGCTCATATAGACAGACTCAAAATTTTACGAATTGGAAGGTGAACCTACTAAGAAGTCTCAATATTTATGGTTTTGTTTTCACAGCGTTAGAGATGGTGAAAACAATACCTGTATGTAAAAAACAGAAAGCGATGACAAGTTTATGGTTGGGTAAGTTGTGTAACAATTTATGTCAGGTAATTATTTGTATACCATTAGATAAATCATAAAAACACTCCCTCTTTCAATGTGTCATTTCAGATCTGCTCACTGCAATCCTATCCATGTTTATTAATATAACCCTTTGAACTCTGGCCACTCAGTCTGGAAAATTCAACTCATCTGTGCTCCTGAGAAAATACACACACGGCAGACATCTGAGGATGGCTATTTACTCTGACAAAACTATGTGCTCTAATTTCAATATTCTATCTCAGATTGGCTGACCTGATCATCTCAAATGTTCCTATTTGTTACACCAGTAAATTGTGTAACATATTTATTAAAGAATATTCTGTATCAAATTTTCATGAAACATTACGTGGACTGTAGTCTGATCCTCCAAGAGATAGGAACAGTTCTAGCTTGATCATATTCCGAATCATATGTGTCATTCAATTAATCACTTGTAGTTTTCAGAATAGTCACGATCTAAATCAAATTTAGAAAGTAGCAATCAAACATTAATTCATACAAGACAAGGAAGTAACAATTAACCCATTCATTCCCAGCTGATCAGAAAAACTCACAACTGAATTCCCAGGGCAAGGGGAATAACTCCGCAAAGATTAGATGTGCTTGCGCAATAAAATTAATAACAAATACAATTTTAAATTTATTTGTGTGATTCAAACTCAAGTTTACAGATAAATGGAAGAGGTACGCTTCTGTGCACATGTTTTTGTGAGTGTCATGTATGTTGGATGCAAAAAATGTAACAATTGAAGAAAAAAAAAAAGTGTCAATATAAAATGTCTGTTTCACTCTTGTCAATTTTGCTGATAAATGTCCAAGTGAAAAGCTGCAAAGCAATCTCCTTTGGTTCAATAAAACTAGTACATCTTTCATCTTCTTGTCCAATGTCTGACTTTCCAGTATACACCTCAAAGTTATAGAGGAATCTAGTATGAGGATCTGCGGCACACCAAATTTTAATTCCTCAAGGATTTTTTTCCCCTAAAATTCTGATCCAGGCATATGCATTTTTTTGCTCTGCCAAGTACTCAAAAAAGGTCTGAAGTAGAAATAATGAAAGTGAAAGGTAATCAAAAGCAGAGTAATCTGGATCTATGTCATCTGCAGGACCTGTTCCCTCACTAAATCCTTCAATAATGATATTACTCCGTTGCTTTGACCATTCTCTATCACCACTAGGGCCTGCCTGTGGGGCGGGTCAGTTTGTCACCGTCTTCTACTGATAATTCATCATCACTACCGAGGCCAGTATCGCTACTTTCATCTTCTAAGTCCTGAACTTATTCCTCATCAACATCCGATTCGTTCTCATTCTCTTCAACGGGATCAAGATGCTGAGCAGCGCATGAGCTGCAGTAGTCAGCGACCCATAGTTGACTACTAGCATCAGGGCCAGCAAACCAGATCTGCCAAGACCCTTCTACACCTCTCCGCGTGATCCTGGATAACAGGCTGCAGCAGAGCAGACTGGCTAAGGAGAAGGGATCGAAGAGGGAATGCTAACCTGGTACTCAAAAAACGCTTGCTGAAGTCGGATGTGTTGGACCGAAAGGTGCAAATACCGCAGTCAAGCTGTAAATTACGACACAACGCATTCCGTTCTCTGGACTACATTCTGCTACTTAAGCCCTTTCAGATTGAGAACGAACGAAGCCTAGCCAAGCCATTGTATTCAACTCCATCAACAAATTCGCAACCACTATCGTCTGACTCATAAATATCTTCAGTCCGTACCAAGTTTTGAAGAAAATTGAAGGTCATTTTCAAAAAATCACAGCTCAAACACCATACGTGATAGAAACGATCTGTAAACCGCAATGGGAGCCGCCATTACCAGTAGTCACGTGAAGGCAAAATTTAGCTTGTCTATTCGCAGGTAAAACGTAAGAAAGAATAATTTAAATCAGTATATCCATGGCAGCCGTCGCAGGCCGGTCTGGGAGCGAGTCGATAGCGGCCGTCGCAGGCCGGTCTGGGAGCGAGTCGATAGCGGACGTCGCCGGCCGGTCTTGGATTGAATGGGATAAACATTCTTTTATACAAGACAAGAAAGTAACAATTAAACTTTCTTTTATACAAGACAAGAAATTAACAAACAAATATTCTTTTACACAAGACAAAAAAATGCAGCACTGTTAATAAGCTGACAGCAGCCGGGGATAAGGGTCAGATAACCAGAGCTGACCAAGACCCTACTCAGCCTTCAAGCGATAGCTCTGGAAACAAGCTGCACTAGTGTAGTCTAGCTAAGGGAATATGGATAGCAGTGGGAAGGTAAACAGGAGATCTCAAAACACCAGCTGAAAAGCGAAGATATCTTAACTTAACTTAACGTCTTTATACTAGTTTAGAAGACTTCAGAATTTGTATACAACCAGTTTCTTGGAGGGTGGTCAACCGATGTCAATCTTAATAGATTCAAACACTAGAGCAAAGTAGACCTGCAGCCTATTAAGCGCTAGCGTTGCTTCTCTTAACAAACCACCTAACCATGGCCGGTGTTTTGCCATGTCACACAGTCGCCTCTTGCAACATGCTCTCTGTGGGGCAGTGGTGTTGTTCTTGTCTTTGTCTTACACAAAGATCCCAGTGAACCACTCTCAGCCTCTCTGTAAACTATGACACACCATCACATCATTCGAATTAACAAAAAGAAGAAGAGGATGCTCCCTAACCATTTAAAATTATTTTGTTTTTAGGTGAAGCAGAAGCAGCCATACAAGTGGTGACACTAACGAGGGAGACACAAACAGATGAAGATGATCTTTTAAACAGGTAAGAACATTATTTTAAGTTTCTACAATTATGAAAAGTGATGAGATACCCTATATAGAGCAATGCAAGCGGAGAATCTGGTCATCAGAAGCAGTCTTCCATGAAGCTTTCCTTACTCCCTACTCCCCCCCTAATCCCATAGCATTACTGCCGTAGGGGTGTGAGGTGTTAGCGATCTCACATTTCAAAGGCTCGGCTATATGAGGGCGGTAGCCATCTCCTCTCCCTCGCCGCTTTTGCTTCCCGGACTGAACCGGTACCCATTTAAGGCTGGGTCGACCCGGCTGCCATTGCGGTCTGAAAAAAACATTACCGCCTCAACTGGAGAATGAACCCAGGACCACTCAGATGCGAAGCCAGCGCGCTAACTACTGATGTGGACGGAAATTTTTTTTAAACAAAATATTGTGCCAAATATAAAGTTAGATGGACAATAAGGTGATTTGATAATGGAGTGCGGTCACCTACCACTGCACATCAGACAGAAGAGTTGGTACCAGCATAAGCTTGCAGCAGCCAGCATAAACCAGTTGGCTTAAAGGAGAAAATGTTGTCTTCCCTCCATGATTTTGAGCCAAAGTGAACTGGTCTGTTCTGTTCTGTTAAGAATTGAAGTCATGGCACTCTGGCCAGACTCATAGAGAATTTGCCTGTCAGGGATAAGGGACTAGGTTTAATCCTCAGTCTTGACATGCTTCAGTATGTCCAGGCGTATAAGGGTACCTGACTCACAATTAGGGAATGCATGTGACGAATAAAATTAAGCACTCTATCTCAGGAAAGGAAACTCAGAACCTAGTTCAACACCTGTTTCCGACATCCTGCAATCTACCCAGCTGTAAATGGGTACCTGGATTACAGTTAGGGAAGGTTTGACAGCGAGGAAGAAAATTAATCACTCTACCTCATAAAATGCAGAAACCTAATTCAACTCCTATTTTCGGATTGATCCATTCAACCCAGCTGTGTGGGGATGGCGTGGCCTAGTGGTTAAGTGACACGGCTCACAACCAGAAGGTGCTGGGTTCGATCCCCATCTCAGCACCGGCCGTTACCCCGGGGAAGCAAACCCTTAGAAAATGCAGGAGGAAACAGACCCTTACATAAAATGCATGCTGAAGTCGGATGCACTGGGCCGACAGGCGCAAAATAAAAACGCAGTGCAATGCACAATGCCTTGGGGATTAGAGAAATAAGGCGAACGCAAAAACAAAAACAAAAAAGCCAAAAACAAAAAAAAAACCAGCTGTAAAAGGGTACCTGACTTACTATTAAGGAAGGTATGGCAACAAGGAAGGGAACTGGCCAGTCCCACCTCAAAAACAAACTGTAGCCTCATACAATTAAATCTCTAACACTCCATACCTGACAGCAGTGTCTACCATGGACCACCTTTACCTGTTTAGTAAGTTAAAATCTCTAACACTTTATCCTTGATGACATCTGTTGTGCGAACATCTTTGTCTTAAATTCCGTCAATCAGTATGAATCTTAGAAGTATAGGTACTGCAGTGGTTAGTGCACTAACGTCTTAGCCAAGTGATTGGGGTTCGGCCCCCTGTTGATGCTGTATTTTTGTTTCGATTACAAAAACAGTTCCCAGGGCTGACCCAGCCTAAAAAATTGGTAACCAGAACAATCTGAGAAGTAAAGGCAGCCGATGTCATGCCAACTACATCACCCTTATTCTGCTGTTGGTCAAGAAAAATATTGACCCAACACCATAATCCCAGTATGTCACACTGGCATGTAATCTGGAAATTTAATTTTTACGTTTTATTATATATCTTACAAGATTGTTATTAATCTGACATTTAATTTGATCTTTTACAGCGATGACGATCTGGCGGTGTTACGCAAATCTCGGGTCAAGACAGTTTTCATCCCTTACAGTCCTAACGTTAAAGAAATGTGGTTTAAAAAACTAATAATAAGGCCTCCTGAGGCAGAACCACGTGGCTGTACCAACCGTCTTAGAATTTTTATGTATAACACACAGCTTGAGCTTGCAAATCATCACGGGCAAGTAACCATTCCGGAAAAATTAAGTACATTATTAAAACTAGGACAAAAAGTGTATTACCATGCAACTGATGCAGGCAGTTTGCAAAACATCCTTGAAAATGGAATAGATTTGACAAAAACAAACCGTCCTGTGGATTTCTCACATGGTCGTGGATTTTATGTCACTGATAATTTCCAGAGAGCTGTAAAATGGAGTGATAGAGTAGGGTCATCAGTGAATAGCACTGGAGCTATTATTGCTTTCAAAATTGACAAAAAGCTCCGCAAGGAGGAACCTTATCTTTCCTTGAAATCAGACAATGATACAAACAGGAAATGGTGGGAGTGTATCGTGTCCCATTTCCGGCATGGAAAAACATCCCCAGATGTGAAGAACGTTTTGAGGGGTGTTAAATTCATTAAAGGACCCGTCGCCAAAACTAACAAGCTATATGCAAAGCAAATTCCTGTGGCCTTTGATGACTTCATTCAGATTTGTATTTGCAATGATGACTATGCCAAACGGTTTGGAAGTCTTCAGAACATCGCTTTTGTAATAATTTTCTCTTAACCTTAAACACACATGCACGTTCACCTACACACCCTTATCTTCCTCCCTACCCAAAAAAACTATACAAAAAGACAAACAAAACTGGACATTCGACAATTTTATTTTTGTTACTAGAGCTTTGTCATAAAAAATAATTTGCTGTCCCTTTAGTGAGCCGCTTAGCGCAGTTGTTAGCGAGCTGGTTTCGCATCTGAGTTGTCCTGCGATCATTTCCCAGTTGAGGTAGAAAAGCTTTTTCAAGACCACAACGGCTCCCAGGTCAGCCCATCCTTAAATTGGTACCAGTTCATTCTGGGAAGTTAAAACGGGGAGGGAGAGGTGTGACACTCACTCTCATATAACCGAACCTTGAAATGGGAGGTCGCTAACATTTCACACCCCTATGACAGTTAATGCGATGGGTTACTTTGACTTTAGTGAGAAATCCATGACGATAGCTAATGTAACTAGCAGACTAATCCAAGCAGAGAAATGTCTTTGACATTATGTGCAAGGAAAATAAGAATTGTTTGTGTCTTCTCAAAAGCTGAGTTCTTAGTCCATCTTCAATCAATATCTCCTTTATCTGTATTCCATCCTTGATCCTGCCCCTCCATGTAACATGATTTATGGCGTCCTGTTCCCATGATTACAAATCAATGCCTACATTATACATATCTCGCTTGCAGACATCCTTATACCGAAGTAATGGCTGATCCTGAGACCGTCCAAATTCACAGCAGGCATTAGAAAATACAAATAGTAAACTTTGTAGTTCCACCTCTGAGTGAGTTGTAATTGTGGCATCATCCACAAAGAGCAGCTCTCTGATCAGCACCATGTCAATTATGGTCTTAGGTTTCAGCCTTTGGGCATTGAATTTCACAGCAGAAGTAATTTAGGCTTCTGCAGCAAAGGTAATCTTGCTTCAGAGCAAAGTCAATCTAAACTTCAAATGCTAAAGTTAATTTAGCAAAGCCAACCTTGCTGTAACATTGTGCCAATCTAGCTTCTGAAGCAAATTTGACATAATAGTGCTAAGTCAATCTGGTATCTGATGCAAATCCAATGTGGTATCACAAAGTCATTCTGACTTTTACAGCTAAGTCACGCTGGCTTCTGAAAGAAAATTAATCTGGCTTCTAAAGATAAGTTAACTTTGAGAGCAAAACTTCAAACATTGGTCATAAATTATATTTGATTTTGTTGTACATTTTTTAAGATTGTCTACATGGCTAATCTTTTCATACTACTGTCATTATTTGAACTTTGCTATTGTTTATTATATATTATGTAAATATCAATTTAAATTTATTCTTGACTCTGTATTTCTGTGATTCCATATTACTGATTTTATGTTTTGTGCTTGTCACACTTATATTTATACATATGGACATAGATGATGATGGAGAAGAATATACAATAGATAATCATGGAGTATATAGTTTTGGGACCAATTTTGTTCTTGATATTTATAAATGATTTGGACATTGATATGAGATCCATGATTGCAAAATTTGCTGATGACACAAAACTATGCAGTAGTGTCTCATCTAAAGCGGAAGTGGATATATTGATGTCGGATTTAGATAAAATTTGAGAATGGTCTGTAAGCTGGCAAATGGAGTTTAATGTAGATAAATGTACAGTCATCCACATGGGTAGATCCAATATGGAACATAATTACAGAATGGGAGAAAACTATATTAGAAAGATAGATAAGGAAAGGGACCTAGGGGTTATAATAGATCATACAGGAAAGGTGAGCGAGCAAGTTAAGGTAGCAGTGAAAAAGGCAAATGCAATGTTAGGTATGATAAAAAGAAATATTAAACATAGGAGCAAGGAAGTGATCGTCAAACTATATAAAGCTTTAGTTAGACCTAGATTGGAGTACTGTGTACAGGTGTGGAGTCCTTATCATAGAGGGGACATAAACATGCTAGAAAGAATACAAAAAAGAGCGACAAAGATGATAGTGGGATTCCAGAATTACAGTTATGAGGAACGACTCAGAAAAACCGGCCTACAGTGTCTCGAAGAGAGAAGAATTCGTGGTGACTTAATACAGGTTTATAAGATGATCAGAGGAATCGATAAATTAGACTATAACAAGTTTTTTAAAATACAGCCACCTACAATAACACGAGGGCATAGCTACAAGCTGATTAAAGAGAGGTCCAGGTTAGATATTAGGAAATATTTTTTTAGTCAGAGAGTGGTGTCTGCTTGGAATGCATTGCCAGGGGAGGTAGTGGAGGCAGGGACAGTTAATGCATTTAAGAATAAACTGGATGCGCATAGATTTTAGAGCAAGGTGATGTAAATGTAACTGGTTGTATACAGACTCTGCAGGGTCTTCTAAACCAGTATAAAGATGTTAAGTTAAGTTAAGATAATGATGGAGGAAGGCACAGAATAGATAAGCATGGACACAGAAGAGATAATGATAGAGGACACAATAGACAATGATGGAGGAGAGCACAGAATAGATAATGATGGAGGACACAGAATAGATAATGATGAAGGAGGGCAAAGATTAGATAATGAAAAACATGAGGAGACTAGATTAGAGGATGTCTCATGGGTAGAACTGAAGAAGATGATCAAAATTGTTGATGAAAATTTACCCAAATTATAAAACAGTGTTGTGCATCTGTTGCAGCCCTATCAAATACTTTCATATAGCAGGCAGAATCTAGTCTGTAGAATAGTCTAGAAAATCTAAAGGAAATACTTTTGTTCAGAAGTTTTCATCCGGTGTTGCATTGAACCTTTGGATTCAACGAAGGGTCATTTTGGTTTCCTCTATAGATCCTACGTGGTTTGCTGGGGTCTATGTGTATGACAAGGACAAGAATAGCACCATTGCCCTACAGAGAGCATGTTGTGAGAGGCGACTAACTGTGTGACATGACATAACACCGGCCATGGTTAGGTGGTTTGTTTAAGAGCAGCATTGATGTCGCCTAACGCTGTTTGTCTACTTTGCTCTACTATTTGAGTCTGTTAAGATGGACGCGCACATCAGTTAACCACCCTCCATAGGGGAGTAATAAGCACGCTAAGCACAAAATCCTCTTCCTGGCTACATTCAGTTCATACCAGAGATGGGACCTGCACAGGAATTTATCCCCCTGTAGACGTACAGGTCAACTAAGACTATAGATCATGACTGAATCAAATAAAAACATTTAAAATGGTCACCATTGTGAGCAAAGACCGTTGTGAGCAAAGACCGTTGTGAACGAAGACGGTTGTGAACAGAAACTGCAGAGACAGGGTATGTCAAAGTAATTAGTAAAATATATTTTCTACTCATTGAGCATTTGGCCTAGCAGTTGTGAACTTAGTTTACACTCCCAACGTACCAGGTTCAAATCCTGTCATGCCTGATTTGACAGAATAGGCAGGTCATGTGTTGTTCTTTCTTGGTACAGCCAAATCTCCCAGTTGACCCAGCTGTAAATGGGTACCTCACAAAGTTAGGGAAAATTTTTGAGCCATTATGAGAGCTACGGAGTTGGGCTCTATCATCAGTACTTTCAGTAATGATAGAGACTGAGCACATATTGGGGCACCTCTGTGCAGCGAAGACGGTGACCTATTTTCCAACCAGTATCTATTCGTACTGTTCTGAATTCCAACTTTCAGTAGTTTTGCTCTTCGGCATTACCATTACATTTTAACAATTTAGACATGATGGATTTTTTAGAACTGTTGATGAAGAAATTGAATTGTCTAAATGGTGGAGTGTACAAATCCATGAGATGAGGAGTTCTACTGGAGAGGGATTACATCAGAGTGTGGGTTCCCTCTTACAACAGATCTCAGTGTAGCAGTTCTCCTATTCTTGTCTATGTCACAATCAAATATCTCCCAGAAATTACTCAGGAATCATTGTTAACAAAATAACTTTTCCAATAATTGTGTTACTTAAAATAATTCTTGCAACTGTTTAGGAAATGTAATCTATAAGGTTTGTCAGTAAATAAGGTTATAAATGGTTATTTTTATTAAAAAGTGATATACGAAATTGAAAACCATTTTTATTGTCCATTATTTCTCAACATAATTTTTGCCTAAACTGATACACTTATCCCATCACTTTATGAGTGCACCAAAAAAAAGCAGCGAGACAGTCTAAACCATAGGCTAACACCCAATTGCAGTTGTAATACAGTCTATCATTACTCACCTGCTCAAACCATCTCCCCCAACCAACTGCATAATAAATATACAACAGCACACTGTTCTTTAATTGTACACTCTGCGAGCAGGGACATCATTTTGTATCTGAGCTGCGCATGTGCATGTGACACCTAGTATCTGCTACCTAAAGTAATCATAAAGCTGGATGCTGCTGCACTTAATGACATCTTTAGAAACCACTATTTACAATTTCCAGCTGACCTATGTCGTTTGTGACCTACTAACTGACTAGCCCTCGTAATCTCTTGAACTTCATCATGTCCAATAATGCACTACATTTTACACACCTAGCCAGGAAAATACGCACGGGCATTCGTCGGTACCACCTATCTTCAATTTGTTGAATAGGTGGTATCTCAGTCTATTGTGGCCAGTGCGAAGTCTGAAGACAACGACCTGCTCTCTTCGGTTCTTCTTCTTCTGCGTACACAGTCAGACAGTAACCATTATTTTCTCGAAAAAAGCGGCGGTCATCCTGAGACTCTCGCCACTACCATAGAGCTTGTCTTGCAGTTCCACTGGCAATGGCCACATCTGCTCTCTCTGATCCTCGTATGTCGGGCAGTTCTGCAGCAGATGTTCAGTGGTCATTTTACCAGTACCGCACGGGCATTCGTCGGTACACCCTATCTTCAATTTGTTGAAGAGGTGGTACCTCAGTCTGTTGTGGCCAGTGCGAAGTCTGAAGACAACGACCTGCTCTCTTCGGTTCAACTGGTAATAGGCATCGTTTTTGGTGTAACCAGTATGTTCGGTTTCCCATTTGGACATGTACCTGGCTTTGATAAGCCGTTTTGACTCTTCGTACGTCATACTGGTATCTATTTGTGGTAGCCTTGCACCTTCTTTTGCCAGTCTGTCTGCCTCCTCGTTGCCTTGGATGTTGCAGTGTGACGGAACCCACTGTACCACTACCCTTTTTGGTGCGGACTGTTGGCACAGTTTGCAGAGTGCTGCTCTTAAGTCATTAAGCTCAGTGTTTTTCTGGCTTTTTAGCGCTGTGACTACTTCGAGAGCATCTGTCAGCAGGACTATATGGCTCTCATTTTCACTGTGTGTTACCATTTCTTCCACTGCCGCCCTCAGTGCCTCTGCCTCTGCTCTGAAATTGCTCGTGTACTTACCAGTAGCGAATGACAGTGTTATTTTTCTGCCATTTGGTAGGTTCAGGAATGCTCCTGCCCCTCCGTTCTGTGTAGTCTTTGTTACAGAACCGTCGGTGTATGCATGGGTCCAGTCCATGCTTGGGTAGCTTTTCGTTATGAAGCTTAAGGTAGTGTCTCTCCTTTCTTTTTCGGTCTGGCAGTTTTTGTTTGCAATACCTGGTATATTTTCTACCACCTCTGGAAATATATCCTGCCTCCAAGTAGGTTTTCGTACAGTAGTGATGGGTTTTGGTGTTGTTAGTGCGTTTATGGGATCTTCGTGCATCTTTGCTTTGGCTATTTCTGCAAAGTTTCTCCGCTTTAGTTTCCCAGTTCCCAAATTGTTTAGCCTCTGGTACATTGGATGGTCCGTCAGTCTTCGGAGTTTCTCTGACTGCAGCTGGGCTCTGCAGTCTCTTCTGTCGGTCATGGATTGCAGTTTTGTAATCTTTTCAAGTTCTACAATTGGCGTTGACTTCATGCCACCAGTTATGATTCTCATGGCTTGGTTTTGAAGTTTGTTAACTTTATCGAAGTTCGCCTTCGCTGCTGTTGTCCATGCCGCGATGCCATACTCGAGAACTGGTCTCACTCTTCCAGTGTACAGTTTCTTTAGTATGCCTTCGTCTGCTCCCCAGCTTGTGCCAGCAAGTTTCCTCATGATCGCCATTCTTTCTCTGGCTTTCATTCGGTTTCTCTCAATCTGACTTTTCCATGTCATGCGCCGATCAAATGTGACTCCCAGATAGGTTGGGTTGTCGTTTGGCTGCAGGATTTTGCCATTTAGGCTTAATTTGGTACTTTGGGGTTTTAATGAGAGCGAGAATATTGTGCACGTGGTTTTCTCCTCGTTTATTTTGACCAGCCATGAGTTCGCCCACTCTTCCAGCGATGTTAGGGCCGTTTGCATCCGATTTCTTGCTATGGTGAGATTCTTTTCAGAGGTCCACATAGCCAGATCGTCTGCAAACATTGAGCTATGGACTCTTCTTGGTATATTCTCTGTAATATCGTTTATATATACCAGGAAGAGTGTGGGTGACAGTACTCCCCCTTGGGGTACTCCCTGCTCGAGTGTCACCTTTTTGCTCATCTGCCCTTGTACTTGGACTCTGGCCGTTCTTTGTTTGAGGTAGTGGTTGATCCACTTGTACATCTTCCCACAAACATCACTTCTTCTTAGCTTGACTCTAAGTCCATCCTTCCAGACTTTGTCAAATGTCTCTTCGGTTCAACTGGTAATAGGCATCGTTTTTGGTGTAACCAGTATGTTCGGTTTCCCATTTGGTCATGTATCTGGCTTTGATAAGCCATTTTGACTCTTCGTACGTCATACTAGTATCTGTTTGTGGTAGTCTTGCACCTTCTTTTGCCAGTCTGTCTGCCTCCTCGTTGCCTTGGATGTTGCAGTGTGATGGGACCCACTGTACCACTACCCTTTTTGGTGCGGATTGCTGGCACAGTTTGCAGAGTGCTGCTCTTAAGTCATAAAGCTTAGTGTTTTTCTGGCTTTTTAGCGCCGTGACTACGGCGAGAGCATCTGTAAGCAGGACTATATGGCTTTCATTTTCTTTATGCGTCACCATTTCTTCCACTGCTGCCCTCAGTGCCTCTGCCTCCGCTCTGAAATTGCTTGTATACTTACCAGTAGCGAATGACAGTGTTATTTTTCTGCCATTTGGTAGGTTCAGGAATGCTCCTGCCCCTCCGTTCTGTGTAGTGTTTGTTACAGAACCGTCGGTGTATGCATGGGTCCAGTCCATGCTTGGGTAGTTTTTTGATGTAAAGCTTAGGCACCAGACATTCAAAAAGATTATCTTCAACAGTTTCATAAGGATGTGTGCACAGTCGGCACTCTGGAGTATGTTCTGGTTGGATTCTGTTCAAGTGGCTGTTAAGTTGTATGTGTTTAGTGCGAAGTCGTAAAATGGTGCTTTGGTATCTCCTTTTCAGCAGGTTGATGTTGTCTTTGGGATTTTGGATGGCCATATGTTTGTAGATTTCTTTCCCAGTATTTCCCATTGCCCATCTATTCAGTTTGCAGTCTTCAGTAGTTGTTTGACTGTCTGTAGGGTTGTTGGTGTGTATTGTTGTTCTTGACTTGCTCCCTTCTTAACCAGTCTGTCTGCCTTGTCATTGCCCGATGTATTTGAGTGACCAGAAATCTATTGTATAACTGTTCTGACTTCATGGGATGTGAGAAGTTGGTCGGCATCTAGGGATATTTGTGTACGTTCAGACCTACTTAAAGGGCAGATAATGAGTCTGTAAAGATTACAATGCATTTGGCTTTTAATGGGAAAGCATCAAATACAGTCCTCAAGAGGTACAGAGCTACTTCCAATGCTGTTATTTCCACAAAAGAAGAGATTGAAAAAATATCCTACACCAATTATTTGGAACTACACCCACGTCGCTTAACTGGGCAGTCAGTACTTCTCATCAACTTCTGAAATATTTTGCTCGGCAAACAAGAAACAAGAGAAGACTTTGAGTGTTCACAGCAGCAAGAGAATCATGTCTGTTTATCTGCTTCAAGGATGATCCTTTCTATCTTCCTCTTCTTCATCTGCTTTCAATATTTCACTACCAAGCTCTGAAAAGGGCTTTGCAAGTAGCAGGATGGAGAAAGGAATATGTTGTGTCATAGTTTACAGCTGGACTGCGATATTTGCGACTTTCGGTCCGACCCATCCGACTTCAGCAGGCATTTTTGGGTGCCAGGTTACTCTTCCCTCGTTTATCCCTTCTCCTTAGCTAGTCTGCTCTGTTGCAGCCTGTTATCTAGGATCACAGTGTGGAGGTGTAAAAGGGTCTTGGCAGCTCTGGGTCACTGGCCCTGACGCTAGCTGTCGACTATGGGTCGCTGACCGCTGCAGTTCATGCGCTGCTCAGCATCTTGATCCCATCCTTTCTATGAATCTGATAGATTTATCTAAATGACCCACATTTGTGGAGTCAAATGATATATATTGAAGAATGCTCCTTACTGGTAGTGAATCTGATAGATTTATCTAAATGACCCACATTTGTGGAGTCAAATGATATATATTGAAGAATGCTCCTTACTGGTAGTGAATCTGATAGATTTATCTAAATGACCCACATTTGTGGAGTCAAATGATATATATTGAAGAATGCTCCTTACTGGTAGTGAATCTGATAGATTTATCTAAATGACCCACATTTGTGGAGTCAAATGATATATATTGAAGAATGCTCCTTACTGGTAGTGAATCTGATAGATTTATCTAAATGACCCACATTTGTGGAGTCAAATGATATATATTGAAGAATGCTCCTTACTGGTAGTGGATACTTCACAAATCTATGTCTGATACCATCCAATCCATATCCTCATCCAATTCTCTAACTGAAAGGGAAAGCAAGGTGGGGCTGAAGGAAGTCATCACCGTTCTTCTTCTTGTCACATATAGTCTTGGATTGTATCTGGTTGGCGCAGTATTTGCCTTACCTAATTGTATATTTCAGTTTTTGTAAGGTGTAGAATCCATTTCTTTCTCTAGCTGTATTATCGCAGCATTTGTAAGGTGTAGAAACCATTTCTTTAGCTGTATTATCTCAGCATTTGTAAAATGTAGAATCCATTTCTTTCTCTAACTGTATTACCTCAGCGTGTGTAAGGTAGAGAAATCATATCTTTCTCTAGCTGTATTATCTCAGCGTGTGTAAGGTAGAGAAATCATATTTTTCTCTAGCTGTATTATCTCAGCGTGTGTAAGGTAGAGAAATCATATTTTTCTCTAGCTGTATTATCTCATCGTTTGTGAGATGTGGAATCCATTTCTTTCTCTAGCTGTGTTATCTCAGCATTTGTAAGGTCGAGAAATCATATCTTTCTCTAGCTGTATATCTCAGTTTGTAAGCTAGAAAAACCATATCTTTCTCTAGCTGTATATCTCAGTTTGTAAGGTAGAGAAATCATATCTTTCTCTAGCTGTATTATCTCAGCGTGTGTAAGGTAGAGAAATCATATCTTTCTCTAGCTGTATATCTCAGTTTGTAAGCTAGAAAAACCATATCTTTCTCTAGCTGTATATCTCAGTTTGTAAGGTAGAGAAATCATATCTTTCTCTAGCTGTATTATCTCAGCGTGTGTAAGGTAGAGAAATCATATCTTTCTCTAGCTGTATATCTCAGTTTGTAAGCTAGAAAAACCATATCTTTCTCTAGCTGTATATCTCAGTTTGTAAGGTAGAGAAATCATATCTTTCTCTAGCTGTATTATCTCAGCGTGTGTAAGGTAGAGAAATCATATTTTTCTCTAGCTGTATTATCTCATCGTTTGTGAGATGTGGAATCCATTTCTTTCTCTAGCTGTGTTATCTCAGCATTTGTAAGGTAGAGAAATCATATCTTTCTCTAGCTGTATATTTCAGCATTTGTAAGGTAGAGAAATCAAATTTTTCTTTAGCTGTATTATCTCAGCGTTGTGAGGTGTGGAATCCATTTCTTTCTCTAGCTGTGTTATCTCAGCATTTGTAAGGTCGAGAAATCATATCTTTCTCTAGCTGTATATCTCAGTTTGTAAGCTAGAAAAACCATATCTTTCTCTAGCTGTATATCTCAGTTTGTAAGGTAGAGAAATCATATCTTTCTCTAGCTGTATTATCTCAGCGTGTGTAAGGTAGAGAAATCATATTTTTCTCTAGCTGTATTATCTCATCGTTTGTGAGATGTGGAATCCATTTCTTTCTCTAGCTGTATATCTCAGTTTGTAAGCTAGAGAAACCATATCTTTCTCTAGCTGTATATCTCAGTTTGTAAGGTAGAGAAATCATATCTTTCTGTGGCTGTATATCTCAGTTTGTAAGATATGGGGTGGGTGAATATGATAGAACCTCAAAGCAGTGAGTTGTGAACAAAGATTGTTTGTTCGTGACAGCGATCACAAGACAAGATTAAAGCCTTGACCTCTTCCTCTCCGTGCACTTTAAAATATTGCTTTCAATTCCTGCAGCACTTTGATCACAAACTTCTCAGAAGAATAGAAATCTTTTATTGATCTTATTATGTGTTCTTTTTCCAGTTAGTCTCAATCGCCACATAAACAAAACAATTCACTCATTTGATCAACTTTTGAAATATCTTGAGTTGTGTCTACGATGACCGCAAAAAAGAGAGCCTGCTTTATCGTATTTATCCACGCATTTTGCAGATGAGTATAACGATTGTGATGTTTACTGCATAGAAGATGAGAGGCTGCCAAAGGATATCATCTATGGACAGCTGGCCATTGGAGTTAGAAGAATTGGCCGTTCCACACTGTGATTTAAGGACGTGTGCCAGAGGGACATGAAGTCATGTGACGTACTATACAACAGGGGGGGGGGGGTGGTTTGATCAGGATCGAGCTGTTTGAAAACAGTAAGTTGAAGCATGGTGGCTTAATACGCTCGTAGAGGCCTTCTGGCTGCAGAGAAAATAGAAAGATTGAAAAGATCAAGAAACAAGCCAGTCTCATTAGCATGGTTGTACGATCTGCGGCAGGAACTATCACGCGCGGATCGGCCTTTAGTCATAGCAGACCGTGTCGAAATACAGGAGACAGGGCTGGACAAAACTCACAGGGCGCCACACGCATGGCCTGCAGAGACTGAGACGCCGATGATGATGAGAAAGAATTAATCTATTACTTCATTCTGCACTTTCAGACTTAAATATTTGGTTCTTTGCCGGGTTGTTCAATAAGTTATTTCAACACTGGGTCAAATGCCCTAAATGTTCAATGACAGATTTTTTTAAATTACCAGAATTAACGTTTTTCCAACTGTCTTCTTAACTTAACTTACCGTCTTCATACTCATGTAGAAGACTGCAGAGTCTGTATATAACCAGTTTTATTTACATTTCCCTAATCTAAAAATTATGCGCATCTAATACATTCTTGAATGTATTAATTGACCACGCCCCCATTATTCCATGTGGCAATGCATTCCAAGCATTTACCACTCTGACTAAAAAAAATATTTATAATATTTAATTGGGACCTTTCGTTAATTAATGTGTAGCTGTCCCCTCTTGTTCTTATAAGTGGTTGTATTTTTTTGTTAAACTTTTTATGGTCTAATTTGTCCATATCGTTGATTGTCTTATTAAGTCACCTCTAACTCTTCTCTTTTCTAAACACGGTAGGCCAGCTTTTCTTAGTCTTTCCTCGTAACTGTATTTCTGAAATCCCACTATCAGTTTTGTCGCTCTTCTTTGTATCATTTCCAGCATGTTTATATCCCTTCTGGCAGCAGCAGATAGACTTTTCCATGCAATAAACAGAGGATTCCTCAGTAAAAGAGAAATAAGCAGGAAAACAAAGATGGATGTATACCGCTCGACCTATGTACCTGTCCTGACATATGGATGTGAGTCATGGGCAATGACTACAGCCTAAGAAAGGCAATTACAAACTTCAGAAATGAGGTACCTAAGAAAGGCGGTTCATGTGATGAAAATGGACAAGATCCGTAACCAGACAATACGTAGCAATCTCGAAGTTCAACCCCTGCAGACACGAGTGGAGCAGTCCTAATTACCGTGGTTTGGCCATGTCTGTAGAATGGAAAAAGATCGGATACCAAAGCGGTCATGGGAGATAAAAAGTCAAGGACGCAGACCCCACAGGACGTCCCAACGTACGTTGGGAAGACAACATGCGACAGTCCCTAAGTGATAGAGGGCTGGATTGGATAGAGGCCAGGAAAAAGATTACGGATAGAGCAGTGTGGCGTTCTCTCTGGCAAACCTCTACACCTCACGGTAGAAGAGGAGTGACTAAGTAAGTTATATCCCTTCTACGATAATAACTACACACCTATACACAGTGGCGTCTTCAATGGCGTCTGAAAGCGAATCTGCGTGTCGCTAAAGTAAGAGCGATATCCACAACCCCATGTACAATTTGAATATCATCCAATTTTGGTTGCTACTTAAACATTTTTAGTTTCCATAGTTTGTGGATCAAATCGTGGGTTTCCAGAATTATAGTTATGAGGAGAGACTTAGAAAAACTGGTTTGCAGTATCATCATACATATCTGACAGCTGATGCACGGACTACTTTAGTTACAGGCCTTCTGACTCACGAAAAAAATCGCTTTGAAACGTCACAATCATAGGGTGACTAAATAACGGAACTCATAATGTGCCAACGTTCATAATCAAGCCATGCATAATACAGAGAAATAAAACAAATTCACAGTACAAAACACAACAAATCACCGTTGAGAGTGATCCTTTCACAGAATCCTGCCCTGAAACCAACTGCATATCCATCTTTGTTTCCCAAACACGCTATTATAGTTGCACTGATAGTTGACACAGGCAAGTTCTGTTATTTAGTCATCCTGTTTTTGATACGTTTCAAAGGGATTTTTACGTAGTGGCTGATGAAATGTAGCGGGACATTCCATAAATGTTATTTTCAATAAATAAGTAAAAACGTAGATAAAGACATGGGCAGAAAAGATGGTTATATTCAATTGTAAAAATGGATACTTGTCAGCTCTTGAAACCAGCAGTATACAAACAGAATGATCTGCATGTAGGCCATAAGCGAGCCTTGTAGACAAGTGCCTTACCTCACAGGGATGTCCTGACGATATTGTGCCTGTTGACATCTCCATCTATCCTGTGGTTAGGTCAAAGACAACACCATAACATGGATGTTAATACATCATCTGACAGCATGGATGGGAAGGAAGACTAACGTCTGATCAGGCAAAATATATATGATCAGACATGTTAGTCAGAGTCAGGCAAAATATACAGGACAAGACCCTCACCTTGGCTTTCTAGTAGCCCTCCTTGAAAACGGGCTGTTTTCATCGCAGTCTGGCTAACGAAGTGAGGGATCTACATGATCCCCGTAGTAGTGAGTGACACGCAGCTGAAGTCAAGCATAGCACAACCGTGGAGTACGGCGACAGCAATCTCATATCCCCTAAGCAAAAAGTGACCACGGAGAAGACCTCCAATACGTTGACAAGGCTCCATTCGAGACGCGTCTGATGGAGTGTTTAACCACTCACTGGACTTCCGTGGCCTAAGACAGAGTCCGCTGGAGACAAAATTGGGACCCGCAGCTACGCTGAGGAACGGGTCATCAATATCAAGATGGTTACAAAAGGCTGACAACTGATCAGAGGAGGCTTATTGTAAACATTGTCACTGCAAAACTGAACCTTAAAATTGCATAGAACTCAATGTCCATCATCATGTAGCATGCCCTTTGCAAAACGTCGCTCCCATCACAGCCCGTCTAAAAAAAATTTGATCACTTGTCAAATCTCCTGAGTCATGCCCAATGATTCCTTGACATCTTAGTGCATATCGTCTTCTTGGTCTGCCTCTGTCTCTTTTGTCCGTCACCATACCTTCTATTAGCGTTCTCTTAAGACCAGTGCGTTTTTTTGAAGAGGCCCAGGTATTTCAATGTTCTATTCATGATGGAAGTATGAGCTTGTTCTCCTCTATGCCAAACTCTTGTTAAATGTCTGCATTCTTCCTGTCTGTGGTATTCTGAGAACCTTTCTATAACATTTCCATTTGAAGGACTCGATTCTCTTCCTTGAGGTTTAGGTAACTGTTCATGTTTTGCAGCGTATGCTGTCACAGGAAAAACACAGGTTCTCAAAATGGTCACTTTTGTTGATTTGCTAGTATTCTCCCAGTTTCCTCAGGCTATGCATCCTATACATTGCTATTGCTAATCTCATTCTGATTTCCTTTCAGCAGTCGCCATTGTTGTTAATTCTGGAACCCAGATAGTCGAAGAATATGCATACGTAATGTTTAAAACTATAAAAACACGTGACTTCGCATGCATTAACAATTATTGGTAAATTCCCAAACCAATAAATATGGATTTCTTGTAGATACATCTAGGGAAATTTCAATCAACGATTGCAATTTTAGCAGGCTTTCTTAATATAATTTCAGTGCAAGAGGATATAGAACGTGCATATAATTTGATTGACGCAGAAATAAAAAGATGTGACCCAGCCTTAGTAACTTCATTAGATTATTCTTGTTGAATCCAGACAATTAGTGCACCCTGAAAAGAACATTGATTGGTTGGTTGCTTATTGATCCAGCTACCGAAAGGTACCTTGGTTGGTTGGTTGTTGATCTAGCGACCGAAAAGTACGTTGGTTGGTTATTGATCCAGCGGCCGAAAAGTACGTTGGTTGGTTGGTTATTGATACAGCGGCCGAAAAGTACATTGGTTGGTTATTGATCCAGCGGCCGAAAAGTACGTTGGTTGGTTGGTTATTGATAAAGCGGCCGAAAAGTATATTGGTTGGTTGGTTATTGATCCAGCGGCCGAATAGTATGTTGGTTATTGATCCAGCGGTCGAAAAGTACGTTGGTTATTGATCCAGCGGTCGAAAAGTACGTTGGTTAGTTGGCTCGTTATTGATCCATCGGCAGAAAAGTACGTTGGTTGGTTATTGATCCATCGGCAGAAAAGTACGTTGGTTAGTTGGCTCGTTATTGATCCAGCGGCAGAAAAGTACGTTGGCTGAAAAGTACGTTGGTTGGTTATTGATCCAGCGGCTGAAAAGTACGTTGGCTCGTTATTGATCCATCGGCAGAAAAGTACGTTGGTTGGTTATTGATCCAGCGGCAGAAAAGTACGTTGGCTCGTTATTGATCCAGCGGCTGAAAAGTACGTTGGTTGGTTATTGATCCAGCGGCTGAAAAGTACGTTGGCTCGTTATTGATCCATCGGCAGAAAAGTACGTTGGTTGGTTATTGATCAAGCGGCAGAAAAGTACGTTGGCTCGTTATTGATCCAGCGGCTGAAAAGTACGTTGGTTGGTTATTGATCCAGCGGTCGAAAAGTACGTTGGTTGGTTTTTGATCAAGCGGCTGAAAAGTATGCTAAGTGGCGGGTTGTTTCCTCACATCTCGAACGTGCTGATGAAAGTGGGCCGGAGTCCTCTTTGTGGTTGTGCTATGATTGGCTTTATCTGCTTGTCGTGAACTACTATGGGGATCGCTTCGATTCTTCACCTCGTTAGCCAGGCTGCCATGTAAACAGCCCTTTTCCAGTGAGGATTTACTGGGAAGTCGAGGTAGGGGTCTTGGCCAGTATATATTGCCTGACCCTGACTAACATGTCTGATCAGTATGTTTTGCCTTACAAGACGTTAGTTTTCCTCTCCAACTACATTGGATGGTGCATCAAATATGATAGGGTGTAACAACACTATATGGTCTCGAATGAAAGATGCATGGTTACTGTCTGACTGCGTACGAAGAAGAAGAAGAAGAATGAAAGATGCATTACCTTTTGCTAAAATACTTAAATCATTCACTTGGGATCAAGATGCTGAGCAACGCATGAGCTGCAGAGGTCAGCGACCCATAGCTGACTGCTAGCGTCAGAGCCAACGAATCAGAGCTGCCAAGACCCTTCTACACCTCCAAGCGGTGATCCTGGATAACAGATCCTGCAACAGAGCAGAATGGCTAAGGAGAAGGGATCGAAGAGGGAATGCTAACCCGGTACTAAAAAAATGCTTGCTGAAGTCGGATGTGTTAGTCCGAAAGGTGCAAATATCGCAGTCAAGCTGTAAACTACGACAACGCATTCCGTTCTCTGGACTGCGTTCTGCTACTTAGGCCCGTATCAGGGTTTGGTAGCGGGAGATTGAGAACGAACGAAGCCAAGCCAAATCATTCACTAAAACTGCGCATTCAATAATAGTTGCCTGTAGCAAGCGAAGATGGCGTTATTCGTTAGACTTGTGTTGAGGTATAAGATTTGATTGGCAATAAGGATTTTGAAAAGTGCAGAGAGTTCAATGTCGACTTACACATCTAATTCATAGACTATACCAACCAAAGCTTTTGACTATGTGCGACACGAAAAGCTATAAAAAATAATTGTGTTCGCGACGTACCTAATTCAGCTGATCGAATCATTGTATCAAGGACGGCAGACAATGATCGTACCAGCTGGTAAGACACCGAACTGATTCGAGGTGCACAAGGGAGTACTACAAAGATGCATACTCTCCTTTTATCTGTTCTTTATCAATGAAGAAAATATAATGATAAATGTCAAGAATGACAGAGAATACGAATAGTTCGGCCCGTTCACAATTGGCGGGAATGAAATACCAGAACTAATATACGTAGCTGATTTAGTTTCCCTATCTGAAGAGCGATTCGGGGACTAGAACAGATGCTTCTGTCGGTCAGACGACACAGCGAGGAACACGATCTATTCATAAACACCGGCAAAGCTAAGACCGGAAACCAGACCTAAAGTTATCCTAGAGGAGAAAAAAGCAACAACGGAGATTGGCGAAAAGAAATAAGGACAAGAATGACCATGGCATAACAGAAGTTAACTAAAATGAAAAACATATGGTAGAGCACTAACAAAATGACAAAAATAAAGATCTTTGACCTGACCGTGACGTGAAGTCTTTGTAGGTGTGTTTGACCTGATGTCTCTGTCAGTGTTTGACCTGATCCTGGCGTGAGGTCTCTGTCAGTGTTTGATCTGACCCTGACTTAAGGTTTTCTATCAGTGTGTTTCACCCGACTTGTTAGTCGTGCCTCCTTATACAAAACGTTGTTTAATGCCCACAACGGACATGTTTACTCTTGTGTGAACAATGAAAAGGGCGTGAAGTGGCTGGTTATAGTGGCTTTCCTTCCACCCAGAAGGTACTGATGAAGATGGATGGTCTCCCAGGCCATTGTGTTATGTTTGGCTTCATCTGCGTGACACTCATTACTACGGGAATCACATATCGTTAACCAGACTGCATTGAAAACAACTAGTTTTCAAAGACCTTCACATAGAAGACATCTTGTGTTCTGTCCGTATGTTGTACCTGACAATAGTCTTATCCTCTTAGTTTCCCTTATACAATATGTAACAAAATGATTTATGGCTCTTTTCGTCTTTACAAATGGGTAAACGCCTCATCTAGTATATCTTTTCATGTCTATCTTGCCGATTTCAGACATGCATACTTTACCCCAGTGAGCGTAGGTGTTGGATGTATGGTTACATTTACTTTTGTGCTTTTTTCGCTTGCTTTCCAGTGCGTTCTTTTTTAGCGTTTCCTTTTCTCAAGTCTGTACATCGTCATGTAGCATGTCCGTTGCAGAACGTCGCTCTCTTGGCCTTCTGTCTGTAGGAAACTCTGTCTTCCGGCCTACTCCGAGGTCAAATCCAGCGTCTCCTTGGTGTACTCAACTGTATTGAGTTTATCGTCTTCTCGTTAGTCCCCTGCCTCGCTTTCCAGTGACCATGCCCTCCATTTCCACTCTCCAGTCCGTTTTTTGCCGTTTAACGTGTCAAAATAACCAACATTTTCCGGTTATTACATTATTTATGCGTCAATTATTTTCTACATGCAGGTCTTGTCGAATGGATTTGTTTGTTTCTTTTTTGTCCACGGGATTTTCAGGACTCTTTTGTAGCACTGTGTCTCAAAAGCACCGATCTTCGCTCTTGGTGTGCTTTTGCAATCGTCCATGTTTCACAACCATAGGTTGCCACAGGAGAAATAGGATGTTCCTGCGATCTTTAGTTGTTTTATTATGCCATAGGTTCTGCATACTCCTTAGCTTCTGCATTGCCATAGTCAGTCGGCTTCTTGCTTCATTTGTAAAGTCTCCATTGTTGTTCTGTATTGATCCCAGATATTCAAATTGTGCAACATGTTCAATCTCTTGGCCAGTTTTCTCGATTTTAGGTTGGAGTTTTGTCTTATCAGTTGACATTATCTTTGTATTAAGGTAAAGATTCTGGGCTTCACTATGTTTCTGGACTGATGTACTTATTTGTTCTAGGCCCTTGGCGCTGTTCGAGAGCCTAACTGTGTCGTCGGCATATCATATTTCCGGTATCTCCTTTCATTTTGTAAATAAGTGAGAATAGAGAGGCAGCTAATCTACTCAATCAGTACTTTGGCACAGTCTACACAGAAGAGGACTGCTCCAAGATCCCAGAGCCTATAGATATTTTTCAAAGAGACATGGATACAGCGGGATTAAGATCAATCTGTATTACAGAGGAAATGGTTTTAAAAAAATTGGAGGGGTTGAAAGTGGATAAATGTCCAGGTCAAGATGGTATTCATCCAAAATTGCTGTTTGAAATTAGAGACCAATTAGCAAAACCATTGGCTATATTATGTCCTCAATCACTTACAAAAAGGGATTGTTCCACGGGATTGGAAAGATGCAGAAGTGATCCCCTTATTCAAAAGAGGCAAAAAAGCAGATCCAGCGAACTACAGACCTGAGCGAACTACAGACCTGTGAGTTTGACGAGCATAGTCTGTAAATTGTTAGAGTTAATAATCAAAGAAAACATTGTAATGCATTTAGACAAATTTAATCTAATTAGAAATAGTCAGAATGGGTTAACCAGTGGGAGATCATTTAACAAATCTATTAGAATTCGTGGAGGAGGTTACCAAAATGTTAGATAAAGGGGAGCCAGTGGATGTTATTTATCTGGATTTTGCAAAGGCCTTTGATAGAGTACCTCATCAAAGATTATTTTGAAAGTTAAAATCACATTGGAATAGGTGGGGAAGTTGCCAAATGGATTGAAAATTGGTTAACGGGAAGAAGGCAAAGGGTGGGTATAAATAAGGAGTACTCTGAGTGGTGTGGTGAAAAGTTGAGTGCCACAGGGCTCGGTTTTGGGACCAATTTTATTCTTGATATATTTAAATGATTTGGACATAGGTATGGGATCCATTATTGCAAAATTTGCTGATGACACAAAATTATGCAGTGTTGTCTCATCTAAAGCAGAAGTGGATATATTGAGGTCGGATTTAGATTAAATTCGAGAATGGTCTGTAATCTGGCAAATGGAGTTTAATGTAGATAAATGTACAGTCATGCACATGGGTAGATCCAATATGGAACATAATTACAGAATGGGAGAGAACAATATTAGAAAGATAGATAAAGAAAGGGACTTAGGGGTTATAATAGATCATACATGTAAGGTGAGGGAGCAAGTTCAGGTAGCAGTAAAAAAGGCAAATGCAATGTTAGGGATGATAAAAAGAAATATTAAACATAGGAGCAAGGAAGTGATAGTTAAACTGTTTAAAGCATTAGTTAGACCTAGATTGGAGTACTATGTACAGGTGTGGAGTCCTTATCAGAGAGGGGATATAGACATGGAGAGAATACAAAAAAGAGCGACAAAGCTGATAGTGGAATTCCAGTTATGAGGAAAGACTAAAAATAACTGGCCTACAGTGTCTAGAAGAGAGAAGAATTCGTGGTGACTTAATACAGGTTTATAAGATGATCAGAGGAATGGATACGTTAGACTATAACAAGTTTTTTTTTAAAATACAGCCACTTACAAGAACAAGAGGGCACAGCTACAAATTGACTAAGGAGAGGTCCAGATTTAGATATTAGGAAGAATGTATTTAGTCAGAGAGTTGTGAATGCTTAGAATGCATTGCCAAGGGAGGTGGTGGAGGCAGGGACAGTTAATGCATTTAAGAATAAATTGGATGTGTATAGCTTGTAGAGCAAGGTGATGTAAATGTAACTGGTTGTATACAGACTTTGAAGAGTCTTGTAAACCAGTATAAAGACGTTAAGTTAAGTTAAAAGGATCGAAGTCTGTAAAATATAATCAGGAATGTAAAGGCAAATCAGGAATGTAAAAGTCTGTACACCCCAATTTAATGGCATTTTCCAAGCAGCTGTCTTCATCCATCTCTTTCCCCTTTTTAAGGTACAGGTTTATGAAGTTCTTCATTGAGGTCTTACATATATCTTTGTATCTTAACATTGGTCTACCTACAAGTCTCCTCCCCTATGAAAGTTTACTTCTTCTTCTTTGTTCATTCTCAATTTCCATGCTCTGAAAATGGCTTTGCAAAGTAGCAGGATTTTGTCTGGAGAACGGAATGCGTTGTATCGTAGTTTACAGCTTAACTGCGATATTTGCACCTTTCGGTCCGACACAATCGATAATTTTGAGTACCGGGTTAGACTTCCCTCTACGATCCCTTCTACTTAGCCAGTCTTCTCTGTTGCAGCCTGTTATCCAGGATCACCACGTGGAGATGTAAAAAGGCCTTGGCAGGTCTGGCTCGCAGCTCATGCACTGTTCAGCATCTTGATCCTCGAAAGTTCACTGAAAAGCACCTGTTTGGGTATGCGCTTGCATCCCATTCTTCTGACATGTCCCAGCCATATGTATTCTTTCTAATATTGATAGTCCCAAAATAGTCCGAATGGATTGCAGCTGGTCCCGATGCAATACAAAATGATTTATGAAATTATAAATTACATTTCAAAGTAATTCTTTATTATTCATTTGGTACACTTAAAACAACTAAAAAATTTAAATTTTTCAAAGAACGAAGTAAAGACACAAAGTGTATACATTGTGATTATTAGTTTTCATGATGGCGGATGTTAGCAGATGTCAGAGGCAATCACATTGGCTGGTATATACATGGGTATCGTGGTTTGAGTCCTTCACCTTCTTCTTTTTCATTTTAATGCAAGTTGTTCGAAGTTATTGTGTTGAGTTCACTCTCAACGTTTCTTTTGTAGTCAGTTACAGTGGCTCTTCTTACATCCCAATTTCTGAAGAACTATGGCTTACACTAAAAAAAAAAAAATGTTATCAAGGCTTTATATGATAATTCATGACACTGTGTTCGAACAACTGAAGGCAACACTGAAAGGTTTAACATCAAAACAGGAGTACAACAGGGATGTATTTTATCACCTCTACTATTTGGCATTACTATAGATTGGATTATGAAACACTATGCCCATGATAAGCATTCAGGCATAGAATTGACAGATAACAAGACCTTAGAAGATCTTGATTTTGCAGACGACCTAGCTACTAAGTACCACTAATAAAAAAACACAAGAAAATATAGATAGACTTTGCCAATGGTCAGAACTCATAGGACTTCAAGTAAACGACTCAAAGACGATAAGCATAGCTTCCCCAACCACAACGGTTGATATCAAGCTACAAGGGAAATCTCTACAAAATGTCCAACACTACACATACCTGGGAAGCAAAATACCACAAGATAGAGATGCCAGGAAAGAAATGCCCACTAGAATTGCTTTGGCCTCATGCGCCTTTAATCAGCTCACCAACATCTGGAAATCAACGACACTGAGCAAACATACCAAGCTCAAACTATTCAACTCAAACATAATATCAGTCCTGACATTTGGATGTGAAAGCTGGAAGACAACAAAAGTGCTGGAAAACAAACTAAATATCTTTGAAAATAAATGTTAAAGAAAAATATTGAATATACGCTGGGACCAGTTCATAACTAATGACTCGATAAGAACAGAGGCAAACCAAATATACATGTCGACCATCATCTGGAAAAAATTATGGACATGTCCTTAGAATGAACAACAACCGTCTTCCATTGCAAGCACTTGAATGGACACCAAGGGGCGTTCGGAAAAGAGGAAGACCCAAAGAAACACTCAGAAGAACAATCATCCGAGAGGGCTCAACTATGGGCCTCAGCACCATACAAAATCTAAAAAACAGTGGCATCACACCTTTCCAACTGGAGATCATGTGTTTCTGCCTTATGCGCCGCATTTGGCGGACAAAGAACATAGATAGTTGTTCCCATTGTACGTATTTGACAGCTGACAACTTTAACGGGACATTCCATTTCGGGCTAAGGGGAGGACATGTCGACATAATTTAATTTGGTTAAATACCGGTAAATAAAAACTTAGATAAAGATAGAAGTGTAGAAAAGATCATAACCCCAACTCAATAAATTCATTGCTCAGACGGCAGGAATAAGCAGAAATTTGTGTCTATTCTCGCAGAATGTTTTACGCATCGAACAATTAAAAAGTAAACTTATGTACGTCACTACGATGCAAATAATTGATATTTTTTTTGTTTTGGGGTGGATTAAGATGCAAGTACCTGCTGTGATACAGCCTGATTTCATGAGCATGAACAAGCAGCAAAGGTGGTGGCGGTATTGATCAGTATGTTTCACCAGACCCTGACTGGTGGCGGTATTGATCAGTATGTTTCACCAAACCCTGACTGGTGGCGGTGTTGATCAGTATGTTTCACCAAACCCTGACTGGTGGCGGTATTGATCAGTATGTTTCACCAGACCCTGACTGGTGGCGGTATTGATCAGTATGTTTCACCAGACCCTGACTGGTGGCGGTATTGATCAGTATGTTTCACCAAACCCTGACTGGTGGCGGTGTTGATCAGTATCTTTCACCAGACCCTGACTGGTGGCGGTATTGATCAGTATGTTTCACCAGACCCTGACTGGTGGCGGTATTGATCAGTATGTTTCACCAGACCCTGACTGGTGGCGGTATTGATCAGTATGTTTCACCAGACCCTGACTGGTGGCGGTATTGATCAGTATGTTTCACCAGACCCTGACTGGTGACGGTGTTGATAAGTATGTTTCACCAGACCCTGACTGGTGGCGGTATTGATCAGTATGTTTCACCAGACCCTGACGATTCTTCGCTCTCATTTTAGTGTAAGATTGTACCACATTTGACAGCGATATCTGCACATTTCCGCCTGGCATATCTTCTTCAGTCCTTTATTCAAGTCAACTCACCCTAACATCTGGCTCTCATTATGCTATCCGGAAGTCATTATTTGGTTTTAAATGGGGGTATTCTGTCTCCTAGTAATAATTGTCAATCACAAGCGTAGATGACGACAGTACCAGACTTATGCTGCGAGATGTTTTCTTATATGACTATAAAAACTAATGCTGGCACACCCAGGGCACACATGTGAGAAGTTTGTGGTGGAGTTGTTGAGGTTTCTCTTCTTTATGGGTGTTTCACTTTCTCTTTGTGGAGTTTTGCTCTGCGATCTGAGCACCTTGTGTGAAGCCTAAATGGATGCCATATGTTACGCACGGAAGGTAGTCTCATTTCACAAAAATATTCTCTACGGACAGCTGGCTGATGGCATAAGAACAGACCGACCACGTCTGAGGTTTAAAATAACAATAAACTGCCATACTACATTTTCCCTCATTGCTGGGATAGTCAAGGAGGGGTATTAAAGGCTGCGGAATACAGGCCGCTTTGCCGCGTCGTGTTCTGACTATGTTTATTTATTTCACCCCTAACAGAAAAACAACATATGCCTTACTGGAGATTTGATTCGCTGCCCTCCTTGTCGGCAGGCAGGTATCAAAGTCATTCGGCTATGCGCTGCTCTTGAGGGGAAAAAAAAGTCTGTAAACGGAACATGAAAGTACTGACCACAGGCTGCTCACCAATCCAAGTAGAGGTGCACTCTGAAGAGCCACCTCAGACTGGATGAAAAGAAGCTCGTGCAACATGGTGAAGTGAAAAGATAACACAGTAAAGAAAAGTAAAACAAAAAATCTATGTACAGAGTTACCATTCCAAGGACACATCACTCTATAGTCAGTCATGACTGAAAATAGACACTTACTTTACAATTAAAATTTTTTTATTTACTTATTCCTTCAAAGCTTGGTCCATTCTCTTCTTCTTCAGCAAACCCACAAGGAAAGTGAGGAATTCCACTCTTTTAATCACTACATTGTATAATACATCTTAGGGACTGAAGATGCAGCACAGTTCTTATTCATCTTCGTTCGTTCTCAAATTCCCGCTAACAAGCTCTGAAAAGGGCTTTGCTAGTAGCAAGATGTTGTCCGGAGAACGGAATGCGTTGTCGTAGTATGCACCTTTTCGATCCAATACATCCGACTTCAGCTGGCATTTTTGGGTATCGGGTTAGCCTTCCCTTTTCAATCCCTTCTCCTTAGCCAGTCTGCCCTGTTATTCCGGATCACCACGCGGAAGTGTAGAAAGGTCTTTGGCAGCTCTGGGTTGCTTGCCCTGACGCTAGCAGTCAGCTTTGGGTCACTGACCCCTGCAGCATGCACTGCTCAGCATCTTGCAGCACAGTGAATATGCTGACAGCAGCAGCCAGCAGCGACTCATTGCTGGCTGCCTGCATCAGGGTCAGCGAACCAAAGCTGACTAAGACCTTATTCCAACTCCACGGCTGCACTAGTGCAGTCAGGCTAACAGAAAAAGGATCACAGCGGTTAGGCAAGTCTGGTACTAAAAGAAAAAAGCCAGCTGAAATTGGCTGTGTCGGGCAGAAAGGTACAGATATGACAGCCTCGTTGTAAACTATGACATGTCCTTTTCAGAACGAACGCTGAAGAAGAAGAAACATAATGCTGAGGAAGGTGTTTATGCAAGTGACAGATGTTGATAACCATTACAACTGCGGTGATGATAACGAATTCAACACTTTCTCCCTTGTTATCCCTTTAAAACATACTCTCCGTTCTTCAGTAACCCAACAGGAAGCAAGCTATTCACATTTAATACCAATGCAAAAGAAAAGTTAACACCTGCTATCCCGAAGATTGGAAAAGGCAAATATAGACATTAATTCTATCACATCTGGAGCCGAGGTAGACCAGTTGTTAGTGCACTGGCTTTCCTTTAACTTAACACAATTAATAGAAGATGGATACGAACGCAAATATGTCACAGGAGTGGCCTATATTGACCTAAGTGCAGCATATGACATCATAAACCCTCAGAGACTACTATCAAAGCTATACACCATAACAAAAGACTGGCGTCTGACCAATATCATCAAATTCTTCAGATTAGGTGGCAAGGGCAGGAGTTTGAAACACTGCACAGCTCCCAAATATCTAGGCATGAAATTAGACCGCACATTGTCCTACATGATGTACTGTCAGGAAACAAAGCATAAGATACACGCAAGAAATAATATCATCCGAAAACTGATAGGCACAACCACCAGTCCTTCGGACATCGGCACATGCCTTGTGTTTTTCCGTAGCTGAATACACTACACCAGTCTGGAAGAACCCTTCCCACGCAAAACTAGTTGATACAGCAGTAAATAAGGCGTGTCGGATAGTATCAGGGTGTCTTCTTCTTCTTCTTACGCAGTCAGACAGTAACCATTATTTTTTCGAAAAAGGCGGCGATCATCCTGAGGCTGTCGCCGCTGCCATAGAGCTTGTCTTGCAGTTCCACTGGTGATGGCCACATCTGCTCTCTCTGATCCTCGTATGTCGAGCAGTTCTGCAGCAGATGTTCAGCGGTCATATTACCGGTACCGCACGGACATTCGTCGGTACCACCTATCTTCAATTTGTTGAATAGGTGGTACCTCAGTCTCTTGTGGCCAGTGCGAAGTCTGAAGACAACGACCTGCTCTCTTCTGTTCAACTGGTAATAGGCATCGTTTTTGGTGTAACCAGTATGTTCGGTTTCCCATTTGGTCATGTATCTGGCTTTGATAAGCCGTTTTGACTCTTTGTACGTCATACTGGTATCTGTTTGTGGTAGTCTTGCACCTTCTTTTGCCAGTCTGTCTGCCTCCTCGTTGCCTTTGATGCTGCAGTGTGATGGGACCCACTGTACCACTACCCTTTTTGGTGCGGACTGCTGGCACAGTTTGCAGAGTGCTGCTCTTAAGTCATTAAGCTCAGTGGTTTTTCTGGCTTTTTAGCGCTGTGACTACGGCGAGAGCATCTGTAAGCAGGACTATATGGCTTTCATTTTCTTTATGTGTCACCATTACTTCCACTGCCGCCCTCAGTGCCTCTGCCTCCGCTCTGAAATTGCTTGTGTACTTACCAGTAGCGAATGACAGTGTTATTTGTCTGCCATTTGGTAGGTTCTGGAATGCTCATGCCCCTCCGTTCTGTGTAGTGTTTGTTACAGAACCGTCGGTGTATGCATGGGTCCAGTCCATGCTTGGGTAGCTTTTCGATATAAAGTATCAGGGTGTCTAAAACCCACACCCATTGATAAAATATACCCCATAAGTGGCATAGATTACCCAAGATTCAAAGAAGCGTCGCAGCAGAAATGGAACGAGAATAACAGGAGAACGACCCACCCAATGTTTGGACATCAGATACAGAGCACAAGACTCAAATCCAGACATAGCTTTCTAAAATCAACACAGTCAATACAGACAAACCCTGAAAGTTGCTGCATCGAGAGATGGCACAAATTGATGCAGGCCCCAGAGATGGAACTTCGGGAAGGACCTACCCCCAGACATCATCTACCATACACAACATGGAAGTCACTGAACAGACTCCGAACTGGTGCATCACTGTAGAAGAGGAATATGAAACGATGGGGATACACAGATGAGGATACATGTGACTGTGGCACAATACAGGACCCAGATCACCTGATGACCTGTTAACCTCAAGGAAACATGCAATAGGTGCGACATGTTAGAGGCAAATGACAAGGCAATCCATGTTGCTGAATACTGGAGGCATACCGTATAACGTGGTGCATGGACACAGAAAGTAAGTACAGGCTTTCCAACCAAGTGATTGAGGTTCGGCCCCCAGTTGGTGTGGGATTTTTCCAATCGTAAAACGGACCCTGGGTTGACCCAGTCTCACAAAGTTGGTACCAGAATATTCTGGGAAAGTAAAGGCGACCGGCGCGATGTTGACCACATTACCCCTAGTGTACCATTGGTCAAGAAAAATATGGGCCTTACACCACATTCTCAATATTCCACACTGGCATGCTAACAGGATTTTATGTAGTGTTTTCTATACATTTTTTTCACTCTGCACTAGGCATATGTGCAAAATCAGGTATTATGAAGCCTTCTACCATAACAGGCTTTATTCTATGGCAAATTTTTCGGCAGTCCTGCTGTATGAGCCTCCTTTTCTGTCTGGCTTCCTCCCTCATTTTCCAGTGTCTTCTCCATTTCTTTGCACGTTTTCTCAATCTCTGTGAAAATATCAAGCAAGCTGTTGTCACCTCTCAGGAAGTCTGTGGAAGTGACTGAAGTATGAGAAATCACAGAGTGAGAGGTGAAGGAATCACACATGGAATCCATACTGTGGTAGGAAGTCTGACCATCACTGCAAGAAACAGATGACGACGATGATGGTGGCGGTGATAAGGAATTTACACCTAACAGTTTTGTACAAGATTCACTGCTACTAATAAGTGAATGACAATCGCCTTCTTGTCTGTCAAAGCATGCTTCACTTTCAAATACAGAAGGCATTTCAGAAAATCTCCTGCGTTTTGTATTGTCCTTCAAATCCTTACAACGTTGTCTTATATTTGTCTGTTCTGAATTACTCAGAATATCAGTGTCCAATTGATTCAAATCATCCTTTTGTGAAAGTGAATTTTCCTGCTCCAGACTTGCTAGACTTTTGTGCAGAGATGACCAAATGTCTTGTTTTGAGCTCTCAGGACTGTTCCCAACCTGTATTGCTGATGGCTGACTGAGTTTCTGACTTACCAGATTTGGATCACTGTGACAAGACAAACGGTCATCCCGTTTTGGAATGTCTGGATTGTTTTCAATATTTAATGTTGACTGCTGATTTTGTTTTGGATTGTAGTCATCCTGTTTTTGAGATTCTGGACCTGTTTCAATATATGATGGCGAAAGGTGATCTTGTTTTGGGCTACATTCAACTGGTTTTGGACTTTCGGAACAGGTTTCAATATCTAGCGATGAACAATGTTTTTGTTTTGAACTCTCTAGGCAGGTTTCAATATGTGGTGGAGTTTCTGTGCAGGTTTTAATATGAGGTGGACTTTCTGTGCAGGTTTCAATATGTGGCGGACTTTCTGAGCAGGTTTCAATATATGGTGGAGTTTCTGTGCAGGTTTTAATATGAGGTGGACTTTCTGTGCAGGTTTTAATGTGAGGTGGATTCTCTGAGCAGGTTTCAATATGTGGCGGACTTTCTGAGCAGGTTTCAATATATGGTGGGCTCTCAAGGCAGGTGTCAATATGTGGTGGATTCCCTGTGCAGGTTTCAATATGTGGTGGACTTTCCGTGCAGGTTTCAATATGTGGTGGACTTTCCGTGTAGGTTTCAATATATGGTGGACTCTCAAGGCAGGTGTCAATATGTGGTGGTGAAAGTTGATCTTGTTTTAAACTGTCTTCCTCATCAGATGCCGTTTTGTCGTTGACTGATGATGCTGAACAGTCGTCATCTGAATCCTCTGCTAGGCAAACTTTCCATCCATAAATATCTTCACCTGGTAAGATATCTGCACCATCATTTAAACTTTCATCACCCTCGTCTTTATTTTCATACTGATCATTTTCAATTTCTGTTTTGGAGTCTTCTGTTTGAACTGAATCAGTGCTGTTTCTTGAGTGCCTGTTTAGCTCAGATTTAGACAAATTATTCTCAACTTCTGTATCACTTTCAATATCCTCTAAACTGGCATTGTAACTTGACGGATTTTCACAAGTCCAGCTGTCCACTATTTTCAAGACAGAACTAGTTGGAGACTCACATATTTTCTCCTCATCCATATCCGTCTTAGTGTCTGAGAATGAACACTCTTGATTGTCATCAACTCCAGCACCTCTTTCCTCAATGATTTCTATGCAAGGTGATTTGTCAGTCCCTTGTGACAGATCTCTTAATTGGACATTATCTCCTATTGCAGTCTTGTCTGTGTTGATTACTTCGATATCATCATCATCATCATCATCAATAACAATAATATCACCCGAAGCCTGAAAAGGCTTTGTTTGTTTGTTAGTGTCTCTAAAAACTCCAGCAGAGGGGACATAATTTGTAGTTGGTTTCATCCTTCCTCTAACTGGGGCACTGGGTATGGTCCCCTTGTGATTATTATACATATGCTGCCCTATTTTAGCAACAGTGCCAGCTCCTCTGCTGCTACCAACCCCTTGGGAATGAAACCCCAGGAGATCAGAGTTATTCTTAAAGTTCTGGTGCCTCTGAGGAATTGAATGATTGTTTCTCAAAGTGCCCAACGGGCTGGCTGGGCCTGTACCACCAACAGGTCTAGACCAGAACTTGGTCTGATTTTCATGATGTGCCTGCAACGATGTCACAGGTTTATATGCGCCAAGCGGTCTGTTTTGGAATCGCCCATGAGAATGACACGACTGGTTGAAACTTGTAAACAAGTCCTCTCTCCTGCTTGATGGGAAGCGTACCTCTTCTGCTTTTGACTTTGGCGATGAAAAGACTTTCTTTTGTGCCAAAGAAGAAGATGTTAATGCAACCATTCCTATAGACTGCAACATCTCCTGCACATTCTCTCGGGCATCTCTCTTGAGGTCTTCCAACTTGCTACTTTTGTCCACATTCATTAAGCCTGAACTTTTAACCGCATTCGCCCTGTTCTCCATTTTCTGTTCTTGTGGGTAACTCAAGGTCTGGTGTCCATTTTTACTTGCAAATAATGTAGGTTGAGTATTACCATATATAATATGTTTATCCCTAACACTTTGTGTGAGTGAGTTTCTTTGATGGGTGACTTTGTCAACAATATGCGAGGAAGGTAGTGTTTTATATGTATTGCGACTGCCACTCTGAGGTATAGGTGTCCTGTGTGAATGTATTCCACTCGCTTGTGATACGTGTAGTGGTGTGAATGTATTACACTTACTAACTTGTGATTCAAGAGGTGTCCTGGGTGAATTAATTCTATGACCTTGTGATACATGCAGTGGTGTGAATGTATTACACTTGCTAACTTGTGATACAAGAGGTGTCCTGGGTGAATTAATTCTATGACCTTGTAATACATGTAGTGGTGTGAACGTATTATGTTTGCTAACTTGTGATACAAGCGGTGTTCTTATTTCATAAACTGAGCCAACATGTGAAACTTTGCATATTGCACTCTCCTCATCAGAGCTTGGTGAGGAAAGAATTCTGCAAGGATCAGAAATATGATTGGCTACAGGATCACCAGTGGATAAGTTGCACTTAAGATTGACAGCACTCTCGTCTAATTTGTCCAATACCATCTCAGTTTTGTTTTTCTTCACAAATACTTCATCAGTTTGTGAAATCATTGCTTCATTTTTAACTTCGTCTGCATCAAGAATAATCTGATGAGGTGTCTCAACATCTGTCTGATTTATTCTTTCTTTTCGCTGTTGTAACCTGAGACCTCTAGTGAGTTTTCCATTTACTGGTATAAATTCACAGTCATCATCGGACGAATCATCAATGTCCAAGTATTCATATTTTGGGCTAGCTTTCCTCGGTGGCTCTCCATCCAGAGAAGGATCTCTTAAGCCCTCTAACAATGCATCTTCATTCCTACCTCTGCCACGACCACTGTCTTTTCTGCAGTTCTTTCCACCTCTATGGCTAGAAAATGCTGCAGGATCAACTGTTAATCCCATCTGTGTTAAGCTCTGTAGATAAGCATCTACTTCAGGGTCTGAATCCTTTCTGGCTAGAGCTGACTGTGTCCATAAATCTGGATCAAACCGATCAGGAGCCTTTCGTTTCCGTTTCAATTTCAGTTCGTCTGTCAAGGTGGAGTTCACATTATCCGGCACATGTGTGGCATCTTGATGACTTTCTGAATTATCCTCTTCAAAATGTGCAGAAAGTTCCTGGTTTTCATCTGAGAAGCCCAATTCACTGAGATTATCATCCTCAGGTGGAACCTAGGAAGAGACCCAAACAGTGAGTGTATATGTCAAGCAAAAAGAGTCCACAAAGGGTCAGTTACATCCAAATGAAAAAAATTATGACACCTGAAGTGGTTTCATAGTATAGGACTTGGAAAAACTACTCGATCCCCCATTTCTTGAGTGCCCAAGAAAGTTAAATTAAACATTTATTCATTTCAAATCGTAAGCCCAAGGAGCACTAATTGCAGTTAGTATAACTTCCTCTTTCCTCTTCTTCGTTCGTTCCTAATCTCCCCCTACCAAGCCATGAAAAGGGTTTTGCAAGTAGCAGGATGTTGTCCGGAGAACGGAATGTGTTGTGTCGTAGTTTACAGATTGACTGCGATATTTGCACCTTTCGGTCCGACACATCCGACTTCAGCAGGCATTTTTAGTACCGGGTTAGCCTTCGCTCTTCGATCCCTTCTACTTAGCCAGCCTACTCTGCGTGAAGATCTAGTAGGGTCTTGGCAGCTCTGGTTCGCTGGCCCTGACGCTAGCAGTCAGCTGTGGATCGCTGACTGCTGCAGCTCACGTGCCGCTCAACATCTTGATCCCTAGTATAATGAATTTGCACGCTAATCGCATAAACTCACCCGCTAATCCCATGCTGATTGTTGCTGCATAGAAATTCAATCTTGTTTTGAATTAACAAGACCTGATTTATCAACAGACGTTTCGTTCGTCTCGGTCACATAAATTATGAAATTATCTATCTTTCTATCTTCAATCCACTTGTGTCGTGGGGAGTGTGTGACCTCCCTTTGTTTCATATTTATTTTGGCAGGCGAAAATCCTCTGGTGACTTTCCAGATCAATTTCAGTATCATTAGATTGGTAGCTCCTGGAATATACAATCGCCTATCTTTGGGACTGGTGGTGATGGAAGTGTAAATTGGAGTAATATAGTCCAGCAGCCTGTCAGGCACCATCTATGCTGCTCCGCTAACCCCATAACCAAGACCTGATGTTATAGCCACACAGTTCCCTTTTTGAGACATATTCTTTGTGGGGCAAGAATTCATAGAATAATTTGAGTAGATTTTATTTTTAACTTGAATTTTTCCTGAGCAGCAGTCGATTTCCGATTTCCGACTGCCAGCGAATTTTTAACGTGCACGCCACTGCATACAGGTGTCTGATCTCACTACTCAGAGATCATGGGAAATTTTTACTGGATCATCCACGTGAAAAAAATCTCAGCCTCCACCGTGATTTGAACCCCCGACCACAAAACAGAAAGCCTCAACTTAGACAAAGGAGGGAACAAACTATGGAAGTTAGTCAGAGCCATGAATGACGAAACTCCGTCAAACAAACAAATTACCATCAAGCAGGGCGAAACGCCTTTGTTGAACACTATGATAGAGCGAACTACATAGATGGCCCTGCAGATAGGCATACAGACATTAATGAAGAGCAAAAGGGGCACGACAACATCAATATGGCACCAGAAGAACATATGATGGCAAAATTAACAATGAACGAAATGGAAGAGGCCATGAGAACATTAAAGAAAAGGAAATCTCCCGGAAAAGACGGGATAACAAACGAAATGCTGATGGGGCTGGGCCAAACAGCAAAGAGGAAACTGCTATCAGTCCTGAACCAAAGCTGGAAAAGGGGCATTGTACCTCAAGCATGGAAAGATGCAGTACTTGTACCAGTACCAAAGAAAGGGAAAGATAAAACAGATCCAAATGGATACAGGCCTATCAGCCTACTGAGCTGTGTCGGCATACTGATGGAACGTATGATAAACACCAGACTGATGTGGCATCTGGAAGAAAAACACATACTAATTCAACAGCAAGCAGGCTTTAGACAGCACAGATCCACTGAGGATCAGGTCATACTCATAGCCCAGGAAATAGAAGATGCCTACCAGGAACAGAAAAACACAGTAGCGGTTTGGGTGGACCTGGAAATGGCATTTGACAAAGTCTGGAAAGATGGACTTAGGGTCAAGCTAAGAAGAAGTGAAGTTTGTGGGAAAATGTACAAGTGGATCAACCACTACCTCAAAAACAGAACGGCCAGAGTTCAAGTACAAGGGCAGATGAGCAAAAAAGTGACACTTGAGCAGGGAGTACCCCAAAGGGGAGTACTGTCACCCACACTCTTCCTGGTGTATATAAATGACATTACAGAAATATACCAAGAAGAGTCCATAGCTCAATGTTTGCAGACGATCTGGCTATGTGGACCTCTAAAAAGAATCTCACCATAGCAAGAAATCGGATGCAGCAGGCCCTAATATCGTTGGAAGAGTGGGCGAACTCATGGCTGGTCAAAATAAACGAGAAATAAAAACAACATGTACGATATTCTTGCTATCAATCAAACCTCAAAACACCAAATTTAGTCTAAACGGCAAATACCTGCAGCCAAACGACAATTCAAACTACCTGGGAGTCACATTTGATCGGCGCATGACATGGAAAAGTCAGATCGAGAGAAACTGAATGAGAGCCAGAGAAAGAATGGCAATCATGAGGAAACTTGCTGGCACAAGCTGGGGAGCAGACGAAAGCATACTAAAGAAACTGTACACTGGAAGAGTGAGACCAGTTCTCGAGTATGGCATTGCGGCATGGACAACAGCAGCAAAGGTGAACTTCGATAAAGTTAGCAAACTCCAAAACCAAGCCATGAGAGTTATAACAGGAGGCATGAAGTCAACGCCAATTGTAGAACTTGAAAAGATTACAAAACTGCAATCCATGACCGACAGAAGAGACTGCAGAGCCCAGCTGCAGTCAGAGAAACTCAGAAGACTGACTGACCATCCAATGAGACTAAACAATTTCGGAAATGGGAAACTAAAGCGAAGAAACTTTGCAGAAATAGCCAAAGCAAAGATGCACGAAAACCCCACGAACGCACTAACACCAAAGCCCATCCCTACTGTACGAAAACCTACCTGGAGGCAGCATATATTTCCAGAGGTGGTAGAAAATATACCAGGTATTGGAAACAAAAACTGCCAGTCTGAAAAAGAAAAAAGAGACACTACCCTGAGTTACATAACGGAAAACTACCCAAGCATACACCGACGGTTCTGTAACAAATACAACACAGAACGGAGGGGCGGGAGCATTTCTGAACCTACCAAATGGCAGAAAAATAACACTGTCATTCGCTACTGGAAAATACACAAGCAATTTCAGAGCGGAGGCAGAGGCACTGAGGGCGGCAGTGGAAGAAATGGTGACAGGTAAAAGTAATGAAAGCCATATAGTACTGCTTACAGATGCTGTGGCCGTAGTCACAGCACTGAAAAGCCAGAAAAATACTGAACTTAATGATTTAAGAGCCATACTCTGTCAACTATGCCAGCAGGCCGCACTAAAAAGGGTAATGGTGCAGTGGGTTCCATCTCACTGCAACATCCAAGGCAACGAGGAGGCAGACAGACTGGCAAAAGAAGGTGCAAAACTACCACAACCAGATACTAGTATGACATTAGAAGAGTCAAAACGGCTTATTAGAGCTAGATACATGACCAAATGGGAAACCGAACATACTGGCTACACCAAAAACGATGCCTATTACCAGTTGAACAGAAGAGAGCAGGTCGTGGTCTTCAGACTTCGCACTGGCCACAATAGACTGAGGTACCACCTATTCAACAAATTGAAGATAGGTGGCACCGACGAATGCCCGTGTGGTACCGGGAAAATGACCGCTGAGCATTTGCTGCAAAACTGCCCGACATACGAGGATCAGAGAGAGCAGATGTGACCATCACCAGTGGCAACACTAGACAAGCTCTATGGCAGTGTCGACAGCCTCAGGATGACGGCTGCTTTTATCGAAAAAATAATGGTTACTGTCTGACTGCGTACGATGAAGAAAAAGAAGCCACGACCTCCAGCATCCGAGACGAACACCTGACCTCGAGACCCCTGGGTTGAAACCACCTTTGCTATTACAATTCTCTTATTAGCTACCAAAAAATCAGCAATTTAACATTTGCTCCAGACTCTCTCTATTTATATAGATGTCCCTGAATACAATCAAATTTTCATTCTGAGAGTGAAACTTACAGTTCAAGTTCCATCTCCGCATCGAAGGTCGGCTGCAATTGATCGCCAGTGTACTCTATCTCTTGCCGTAATGGTGCAGCCTGACAGGTTTTTTCCAGTCCATCCCCTGATGTTATCCACTCACTTAAAATGTTGTCTGCCTCTTGAACGACTGCCTTCCACCCTACACTCCAGTATGGTCTTCAACATGATCTTATTATGTAACCAAAATAACGTAGCTGTCTAACCTTGATTTCGGTCATTAATTCTCTTTTCACCACCAACATTTTCAATATCTCCAAATTTGTTTTCTTCTCTTTCCAAGAAATGTGACCCAATCTTCTATATACCCACATTTTGAAGGCTTTAATACTCTTTACCAACTTGTTACTCATTGTCTATGTTTCTGCGCCATAAAGTAGTGACGAGAAACTTACAAAAGTGACAGAAAACATATTGATGAAATAACACTATAATCTGAAGAAAAGGGAGACAAATCATTTAAAAAAGTAAGCCCTTATTCCCCTCCTGTATAAGTAAAATTTTACTGCACTTTACTAATAACAATAATATCGCCCATCGCAAATGGAGGTGGCGACATCATCAGACGTGTTGCGAGATGTGATCTCACATGGCTGTCAAGTCAATTCCTGGCACTGCAGACTCTGCCGCACCCAAGGCATGCATGTGAGGAGCCGACTGTGGAGTCACCGTGCATTTTTGTTCTTTACAGCAGATAGTTTTCTCAAAGTATTATACTAACTAGTCCTACAGACTGCACGGACATCAGAACAGAGCCATGAAAGAAACTACCTCGAAAAGAACGGTTAAGGCTGGATGGAAATTAAAGAACTCATACCAAGACATAATTTGCTGTATCCTACATGAAGGTCTCTAAACAGATTTTAAAAATGTATTTTTTTTTCTTCGTTCCTCTCATTTTTATATTCCCCAAGCCAGTGTGCGTTGCACTATGTTTTTCTTTTGCGTCTGTCGGCCCAGTGCATCCAACTTCGGCATGCATTTTATGTAAGGGTCTGCTTCCTCTTGCATTTTCTAAGGGTTTGCCCCTGCCGAAGACGGATGTGTCGGAACGAAAGGTGCAAATATCGCAGTCAAGCTGTAAACTAGCGACACAACATATTCCATTCTCTGGATTACATCCTACTACTTACAATGCCCTGTTCGGGGCTTAGCAGCCGGAGATTGAGAATGAATGCAGAAGAAAAAGAAGATAAGGGTTTGCTTCACCGGGGTAACGGCCAGTGCTGTGATGGAGAGCAAAACCAGCACCTTTGGGCTATAAGCTGTGTCACTTAACCCCGTCAGGTCATGACATGGTTGTAGGTTTTGTGAACTTCTAATCTTTTTATTTTGGGGGGGGGGGGGGGGGGGGGGGGGGGGGTTTCTAGAGACATACGCATATTAATAATAAAGAACTTGTTGTGTGCATGTAAGTTTCTGAGATGCAAGAAGATGAAAGTGATAGTGGCGAAAAAGAGCACAAACATATACACTCGTCCGGTAGCGGCGTCCCTTGGTTAGAAAAAAAAATCTAAATCACAGCAAATATACTATTTCTTCTTCATCGTACGCAGTCAGACAGTAACCATTATTTTTTCGAAAAAAGCAACGGTCATCCTGAGGCTGTCAACACTGCCATAGAGCTTGTCTAGTGTTGCCACTGGTGATGGCCACATCTGCTCTCTCTGATCCTCGTATGTCGGGCAGTTTTGCAGCAAATGTTCAGCTGTCATTTTCCCGGTACCACACGGGCATTCGTCAGTGCCACCTATCTTCAATTTGTTGAATAAGTGGTACCTCAGTCTATTGTGGCCAGTGCGAAGTCTGAAGACCACGACCTGCTCTCTTCTGTTCAACTGGTAATAGGCATCGTTTTTTGTGTAGCCAGTGTGTTCGGTTTCCCATTTGGTCATGTATCTAGCTCTAATAAGCCGTTTTGACTCTTCTAATGTCATACTAGTATCTGGTTGTGGTAGTCTTGCACCTTCTTTTGCCAGTCTGTCTGCCTCCTCATTGCCTTGGATGTTGTGTGGGATGGAACCCATTGTACCACTACCCTTTTTGGTGCGGACTGCTGGCATACTTGACAGAGTACTGCTCTTAAATCATTAAGTTCAGTATTTTTCTGGCTTTTTAGTGCTGTGACTACGGCCAAGGCATCTGTAAGCATTACTATATGGCTTTCATTACTTTTACCTGTCACCATTTCTTCCACTGCCGCCCTCAGTGCCTCTGCCTCCGCTCTGAAATTGCTTGTGTATTTTCCAGTAGCGAATGACAGTGTTATTTTTCTGCCATTTGGTAGGTTCAGAAATGCTCCCGCCCCTCCGTTCTGTGTTGTATTTGTTACAGAACCGTCGGTGTATGCATGGGTCCAGTCCATGCTTGGGTAGTTTTTCGATATGTAGCTCAGGGTAGAACCTCTTCTTTCTTTTTCAGTCTGGCAGTTTTTGTTTCCAATACCCGGTATATTTCTACCACCTCTGGAAATATATGCTGCCACCAGGTAGGTTTTCGTACAGTAGAGATGGGCTTTGGTGTTAGTGCGTTCATGGGGTTTTCGTGCATCTTTGCTTTGGCTATTTCTGCAAAGTTTCTTCGCTTTAGTTTCCCATTTCCGAAATTGTTTAGTCTCTGGTGCATTGGATGGTCAGTCAGTCTTCTGAGTTTCTCTGATTCCAGCTGGGCTCTGCTACCATTAAATTCTATCGATGTTTACCGTAATTGCTTTATTTGTCACTTCGACTATAAACATAATTATTGTAAACAGATTTACCTCAGAACAATTCATTGCAGAAAATTAACTCCCACATTCTCTTTAATGGATGAATCTTCAAATCCAAGCGAAAAATAGAAGAAATTCTTTTCAATAAATCTAAAACAAATTTGAAAATCGTCATTGTTTTCGTCTAACCGTACATGACGGAAGTTAGAACTCTCAACAATCAAAAGAGGTGTATGTTCAGTTGTTTCTATGGTATTAACCCGTTTAATTGTGAAACCAGTGAGGAACGAACGGGTCTCAATTTCACGATGCTAGTACGGTAAATCTCAAGGCATTAGACCAGCAAGAGACACTAAAAATAGTATCACATCTGGGGTAGTCTTCTGTCAACCAACATTTGTGACTGAATATAGTCTGAGCACGATCCAGACAAATTCATAGACTCAATTACTTCCTAACCTTCCTATGAGCACGCATTTGTCCTTAAGGAGCGCAGATAAATATTAGTTTTGATGTCGTTATCATGAACAAACATTCTTTGTTTTCGACTCACTGCCTCAAAGTTTTCACATACTCTATTTGTCAACCACATCACTGAGTCGTCTCAAAGTAAGATGTCGACCTCAGGTCCTGGAGATCTCAGGTTCAAATCACGGTGGAGACTGGGATTTTTTCATGTCGACTTTCTGGCATTTCCTCGGATCTTTGGGTAGTAGAGATTGGATGCCCGTGTGCAGTGTTGCGCATGTTAAAAATCACTCGACAGTTGGAAATTGAAAAGATTAGGCTTAATGACATCTGACCAGACAAAATTCAAAATTATGTTAAAAATCTACCCAATCTATTACGGGATCATTGCCAGTGCTACGAATTTGTGCATTGTGCTGAGATTCTCCAAAAATATGGAGAAGAACAGAGCACTTATGGGTTAAACCGTGTGCAATGACGTTGATTCTTCAACTAAACTAAACTAATGTGAATAAATGATAGTCTACGTATGATGCAACAGTCCATGAAGTGGTCAGCAAATATCACGACTTAGAGAAACACAGCTCTTTTACATTTTTACTTATTCTCTCTCCTCGTGGATGTAATCAAAAAATAACAAATTTGCATAATATGTTCACCTGCTTTTGCATTTGTGACTGAGACGATGTCATGTGGGCAGCAAAAATCATATCATCGGAAAAGACAAGACCACAGAGAGCACATTGTCCAACAACAACAAATCCTTTCTGGCAAGCATGGGTGCCAATATGAGTGCTAGAAAAGAGAACGAATAAATTCCAAATGACATAAATTTTTTAATGAAAAAAAAGACATACTCAATGCTGTGAAAAGTGACATTCAAAAGAACAATATGTATAGAATAACGTCTTCTTTCTTTTTGCTTTTTGTCCTGCATGTGCCTTTCAGTGTCAGGTTGTGAAGAGGTTTCTTGACCTGGCCCTAGTATGTGATTCGTACACAGGGAGCTTTACTGCTTCTGTTATTTCTGCTATCCTTCTTTACGTGGTTGGCCCTTGGCTTTGTATCCAATGTATCTGTATAGCATTGCTTTGTAAGGAATACTATCTGGTGTTTGTCATGTCACCTGGCCGAACCATTTAGTTTGCTGCCTCTTGATAAAGTCTAGCATTGGTGTTGTACCTGCTTGTCTCCTAATATCTTCATTTCTGATTCTATCTATTCTTGTTACTCAAAGCATTCTGCGCAGATATTTCATCTCTGTTGATACAATATTTCTTTTATCTTTGTTTGTTAATGTCCAATTCTGGAACAATATGGGTAGGAATGTTGTGTTGTATAGTGTTCTTTTTTAGTATCCATTGTTACATAGTAATATCGGGGACATTTGCCCAATGATTTGACTTGCTTTATTACATCTGTTTTGGATTTCGGTGTCGCCTTTGCCCTCTGCTGAGATTATGTTACACAGGTACGCAAAATTTGTCACCTGTTTTACTTGTTGGTTTTGTATGAATGTTGTTACACCTCAGAGCAGAATCTATGGCTCTCCTAAGAGCACTAAGAATATTTAAGACAGAAAAGCAACCACTAACAAAAATAGTTATCACAGACTGCAGATTTCTAACAGATACATTACAAAATCAATTAACCACTGTTATCAAAAAGAGAAGAACTAGGAAACCTCCAGAAATCCAACAATAGCACTCCAATGGCTACCCTCCCGCTGTAGAATCACAAAAAATGAGAGAGCTGACGCTCTAGCAAAAGATGGCAGTAAAAAGGCACAATTTAGTCACTGAGCATCATACAGAGAGATCAAGATCATCACCAGAAACCAGTATATACATCAATGGAGAGATAACATGAACATAAGTGGTAGACCAGACCCAATTCACCAACTCAAAAGAAACCAACAAACTACCTTATTTTGCCAGAGAAAGTGAAGAAGGCTGACATCACAGGACTAGCGGACATTAAAAAGAAAGATGCATGCATGAAAGTGAAGAATATTAACATCACAGGGATAGCTGACATTAAAAAGAAAGGAGGATGCATGAAAGTGAAGAATGCTGACAGCTTAGGAATAGCTGACATTAGAAAGAAAAGAGCATGAATGAAAGCGAAGAATGCTGACATCATGGGGATAGCTGACATTATGGAGATAGCTGACATTAGAAAGAAAGGAGCATGCATGAAAACAAAGAATGCTGACGTTTAGGGATAGCTGGCATTAGAAAGAAAGGAGCATGCATGAAAACAAAGAATGCTGACGTTTAGGGATAGCTGGCATTAGAAAGAATGAAGCACACATTATGGAAATTCATCAAAACCAATGCTCAACACTTTTTAATCTGTGGGACAATGTGAAAATGTTGGTATGTGTTACGAGCCATACAACAGAAAAGTCTTTAAATTCTAATGAAAATAGCAATGAAAGATTAAGAAAACTTACTGCTCATTTTTTAAATTAGCCTTTCAATGTCATAAACTATTACTGTGGTAGATATTCATGGCAGTGTTCCCCATAGTTAATTTTCTTTCCACTTAACCTAACGTTTTTATACTGGTTTAGAGGACTATGCAGAGTCTGTAAATAACCAGTTTCCTTTACATTTCCTTACTCTAAAAGCTAGATGCATCCAATCTATTCTTAAATGCATCAATTGTTCTTGCTTCCACTACTTCCTGTGGCAATGCATTCCAAGCATTCTTGAGTGAGAAAATCTTGGAATCTCTCTTTTGAACTCAGTATATAATAGTTTGTGGAGTGTGTAGCCTAGTTGACATTGAGCTGGCTTGCTAAGACTGCGATTACAGCTCGCCAGGGTTCAAGATCATTGATGGACCGAAAAACATGCTGATGTGGTTCGTTCCTGGTACAACCGCTCCTCCAGTCAACCCATTTGTAAATGGCTACCTGGCATTTTTTTTTTTTTGGCGTTCGCCCTAATTCTCTATTTCCCAAGGCGGTGTGTGTTCCACTATGTTTTTATATTGCACCTTTCGACCTAGTGCATTCAACTTCGGCATGCATTTTATGTAAGAGTCTGCTTCCCCAGGGTACCGGCCGATGCTGTGTTGGGGATCGAACCCAGTACCTTTGGTTTGTGAGCTGTGTCACTCAACCACTAGGCCACGCCGTTCTCTGTACCTGGCATCTGAGTTGGGGAAGGTATAAACAGCAAGTTAGGGAACTGGCCACCCCTCCTCCCGATAGGCTACGGCGAAGTACACAGAGAGTTATCTTCATCCCCGATGGCAATTGTTCCCATGGTACTGACCGTTACCTTTTACCTTTACGATAATAATGTTCACTTAGGCGTCAGTGGCCCATTGTGTTGATCGACCACTGCCATGACCATGTGCTGCAGCTTGTTACCAAGCCTCATCCAGAACTGACAGGGAGTCTGCTAACTATCGGTGCCATGAGGTGCAGTTGGCGGCCCCTCTTGTGCCTTCAGTTGGCCGGTGGATACTTCTAATATCTGGGGATGAAGCCCTTGCGCCTTGTCAATTACTCCGCTGCCTTGGAATGGTGTGTTTTAGTCCAATGTTTGTATCTGGCTTTCTGATTTCGTTTACCTCCTCTCTGACCTCTGAATTTTGTATTTCCTTGGGTCAACGTGACTCATCTGACGATATGGAGAAGGGAGAGTTTACATGAAACCTCCAGTGGTAGGGTTAGTTCTTGTTGATCGTTGTAAGACATCCCAGAGATCCTTGTGTTGTTAATAACTTCCTCCAGCAGCAACACGTCACCAGGATGGGCTGGCCAGCTTACTCACCTGATCTCAACCCTATTGTGCATCCCTGGGACGTATTAAGACGATCAACAAGAGTTAACTATCCGCCAAGTGGTGACCTGAACCAATTGTTTCAAAACCTTTTGAAAGAGTGGTAGGCGATTCCCCTAGCCCCCTATCAGAAGGTTGATTTTATCCATGAGACATCACTGCCTAGCTTGTATCAACGCCCTTGGAGGTTACACACATTACTGATAATTAACCATTAATTTCTCATGAAACTGTTACACTGATGTACAAATTTATGAAGAACAGAGGAGGAAGACTAACGCCTGATCAGGCAAAATATACGGATCAGACATGTTAGTCAGGGTCAGGTTAAGTATACTGGCCAAGACCCTCACCTAAGAGGCCTTAGATGCCTATGCAAACATTGTTATTTTCCTAGATCGATTCATTCTTCTTCATGAAACTGTCCCACTGTGATGTCCAAATGCCTGAAAAATAATTTGATTAAAGATAACTGACGTCTCCTTTTTAGATTTTTTGTAAAGTGAGATTTTGTTAGTGACCCTTAACTTATTTTGAGTAGTACATAAGCAGAATTAAAGTGTGGAGAAAATGATGGTGATGGTGAAGCTGAGCTTGTGCTGAAAAGAACATCAAACCAAAGGTGGTTTGACATTAAAAAAATTGACCATTGCCAAGAGTGCTCACCTGAAGTAGAAAGGGTGAGAAAAAACTTTGCCACACTCAACACATGTAGTACCATCTCCAACACAGACTGCACTTTCTTCGCTGATTATTCTCAGGTCTATGTCTATGTCCTCTGTTGACATCTCTGCTGCGGTGGATGACATGTCACAAAGCCTGATAGTGATACGTCATTTGAGCCTGGTGACATTTTAAATCTCAATAAAACATAAAATCTCAATAAAACATATGTCCTGCATTTAAAAATCAAGTTCACAATTTTTCTCACTATTTTTTCCTTATGTTCTTCATCAGTGTCTTTCCTGAAAAAGATTTTTGTGATGTTGGGTTGTAGTTTACAGAGGCTGCAATATCTGCGCCTTTTGGACTGGACGCATCAGATTTCAGTGCAGCGTTTTTAGGATCAGTTTTGCTTCTCTTAAATCCCTAATCTCTTAGCCAGGCTGCACGATTGCAGCCTATTTCCAGCATCGCCAATTGGAGGCAGAACAGGGTCTTGGTCAGTTATTGGTCGCTGACCCTGATGCAAGCAACCACCTGAGTTGCTGACTGCTGTCAGTTCATTTACTGCTGCATCTTCTACCCGTTTTTGCCTTTTGGCTCATGGAAACATAAGGTGTAAATTGTCACACTTGAAGGGGACAGCGTGACCTAGTGGTTTTAAGTGACACGGTTCACAATCTAAAGGTGCTGGTTTCGCTCCCCATCACAGCACCAGTCTTTACCCAAAGGAAGCAAACCATTAAAAAATGCAGGAGGAAGTAGACCCTTACATAAAATGCATGCCAAAGTCAGATGCACTGGGCCGACAGGCACAAAATAAAAACACAGTGATTGTGTAATGCTCACCATTTAGGGGAATAGAAAAATAAGGTGAACGCAAACAACAAATTTGTCACTGATAAGAGTGCAAAGCAGCTAATGTCAGGTGCAACATACAGACCAAGACCCAATCTTACATCACGTCATGCATATGGAAACAAGATGTGTTACAGCAGCCTGACCAACGAGGTGGTGAGACGGGTATTATCACTATGAAAGTATGATCCTCATAGTGATGAGCCTGTTGAGAAGCCTAATATTGTACTACAGTCATGAGGATCTAGGCTCATCTTTTTTTTAGTATGTACCAAGAAATATGAAGATCACTCCAACCCATTAACTATTAACCAGAGTGTATTTGCCAAGAGTGAAGTACTCATCGAATGCATCTTCAGACAACAACAATGGTAATGGTCACTCTAGACTAGAGTCTAGTCTTTAAATTTAATGATTTCCTTATTCGAGATTCAGATAGTTGAGATAGCCTATCCTATATGTGTATATTGACCTTCACATGTACCATTTTTGTATTCCACTCTTCCACGAGAATGCCAATCTCATTCAGTCAATAATCAATAAAAGTGCAATTTATTCACATTTCATTCATCAATTCAATGGCATTCAATGCGATTGCGATGTAAAACTATTTCTTCTCATCGTTTCAATATTTTCTCATTAAAAATAAAAGTTTTGCAGAATATCCCAAATAATACTACACTATTTCACAACGATATTCAATTACTATATTACTAAGTATTCTGTCACAATACCGGCGTCAAATGTTGTCTTACCTATGCAATAGAAAATTGTATCTATTGAAATTGATTCAAGGCCATTGATTCAATAATTTGTCCAGCAGAAGTACAATCAACAACTCAAACTGAATTCCAGGTTCGGAGTACCAGTCACATTCATGTAACTCATAAGCTACTTTAAACTTGCATCTCCAACTCTGAAGAGATTGTATCTTATGACACACGATGAGATATAAAATCATTAAAGAAATGCAGCATTATTCTATGTCCTAAATAAAAATCCACAAAGAATAGCATGAGAAAGTTATCGACAATAACTATCCATGTCCTGAAACAGTTCTCTAGTCAAGAAGATTACATTCACGACTGCTGTCTAATATTAAGTTTCTAATACAAGAGAGCTCAAGACTGTGCATGAATGTTTTTGAACGTTTTCTAAACGATTGACGAATAACCACTTCAAGGAGATACAGAAGCTCTTTTATTATCACCTGCGAAGGATTTTTGTTTGCTAGTACTATAATTGATTATACCGTCGCTTTCATCGTTTATAAACATCCTTACACATTATTTCAAACGTGTGCACTGGATGAAAGGTAAGAATCTGGTGGTACCTAAGATGGCGACTGTGGTGTTACCGTGAAAGTTAGTCTGTGTGGATTGACGTTTGTTGTTAACTGTTGAGCTAGATTAGATCTCGCAACTCTAATGTGATATTACTCATTTCTGTCTGCATGCTCCTGTTGCATTACTGACTATAGCAAACTCATTAGTATTTCATTTATTTTACAGATCATAAGCAGGTTTGTATGAAAATGAAGTAGTATGAAGATGAAGTTTAGTATTGAATTAATGTTACTAACTTGTAAGTTGCGAAGGCATGATTTTCATTCTGAATCCGAATTGGATGATTGCTAAGTTATTGTAACATAGGATGACAGGAATTGGTCAAGTAGCACCAGGTGCATACATTGAATCCATTCAATATTCACTAGGTCACATAATGTAGTACTTAAGTACTAGTAGTAGTATAGTAAACTAGTAGTAGTACTTAATTAAGTACTAGTACTTCTACTAGTACTTCTACTAGTACTTCTACTAGTAGTAAGGCTACACACCTTTACTTTACAGTTACTCTGTGGTGAAGTGTAGTGTAGTATTAGTACTTCGTATTTTCTACACTAGACTCTACTCACTACCTACAGTTCCAATGAAGTCTGTGAGTGTTAGTGAGTGAGTAAGTTAGTACACTATGACAGTTGTTACATAGTCAGTGGGATGCTTGGTGATCAGATAAGTGGACCATTTTTTCCTTATATATTAAATGTAATATTATGTTGATTTGCTAGTTCAGTATTGTTGCTATTTGTTGTCCCTGATGAAGGGCAAGGCCTATTGGTCGTAACGTAGGTTTTGTTTGTGTTCTATCTCGGTGTGGTATCTGACCACACCCCCATTAAAAAATGTTGATTAAACTTAACTTTAATCCACTTTAACATTTTTTTTCATTCATTTTTTTCCCATTGATAGTGAGTGATACTGATAGTCATATGTCACAGATGATCAATGACAATGATTCAATTCAGTTCATTGAATACTCATATGATTCCCTAGTCCTGGCATTGTGTCACGGGCCATAATACATCAAGTTGATTTAGAATAAGAGCTCATTCTATAATTTCTATCTAAGATTATCTTCTCTGTAACTTACAATAATAATATATGTTTACTCTGATACTGAAAGCTTACACACTCCACAGTTTGTGTGATGCCACCTACAGTACACAATGTACATTGATGATTGAATCACTGACTGTACTTATTGTGGTATTTTTAACGAGGGTATACTTAAATCTGACAGAGTGGATAATTTTTCCAAGTACTACGCTCTCACGATCCGATACATCGGCCTCTGTTTTTTTTCCCCAGAAAAACCAGGAGCCAATATATTGGCTTTTGCGACTGTTCACAAAATCACATATTTTCCCATTCCTAGTTAGTTCGCCTAAATGTTTTATTTTGATTATTGGCTGTAGTCCAGATTTTGTACTTTTCATTTCTGGAAGAGTTAACATGGATTTTATTGAAAAAAATGTTTATTTTCGTACTTAGAAACCATAATTTTTTTTTGTTTGGAGTGTCAGACTAAAAAGAGTTTCTACAGTTCAAAATCGGTAATATATTTAATATGTTATTGCTAACGATAGTGATAATGAAGATATCACTCGTTCTGATAGCACTATTTCAATTTCTTGATCTAGTCTTAGTTCCAAGTCGACCGATGAAAGGGGAAACTAAATCTACTTTTTAGTCAAGCAATGGTAGTAACAGTTCACAAGAATTCAGCAGAGTAAAGCGGGGCATTAAGCACCAGTGTTTTTGTAACTTGATATAATTTTTTTGATTTATGCACAGCAAGAATGTGTTTAAGCAATTCAACTCAATAAATCATAGAAACTCCATTCACACACTATAATAAAGGTATGGTGCACTCAAAATACATCTCAAAGTATTTGTTATTTAATTTTATTAACATTATACCAAGAACTGAGAAAATGGGGCAACAGGCACTTAGTCGTGGGGTATTAACCACCCCTCTTTAATATGCTCAAAAATCACAGATCCATTCTTGTCCTTCCAGGTCTTGAATGCTGGAAGTAATATCTAGATACTCTATGTGGTACCACTTATCACACTGGACCCAATTCATGCTACCAGGTTGTCCACATCTGTAACCTTCGTCCAAATCATTCTCATTTTGAGTTATTGGACCCTGGCGTTGGGTATTCCTGCTTCTACCTCTTCCTCCCCCACATCCTCTTGTTGTAGAAGCCTCCTGAGCAGCTGTGTCTCTCAGATGCTGCATGCACTCCTCTGAAGTGAGAGACTCACCATAGTGAAATCTCTAGACATGAGTAAATCTCCCTCTTGCGGAGCTCATACGTCTTGGCATGCAACTGCACAAAACCAGTCTCATTAGCATTGAAGATCTGTTCATACATGTCTTTTACGCATGCTTCAGTTAAAAGTAAGATCTTGTCCAGAAAAGCAAACCAGTGGTTTATGACCTCCGGGTCCTCAGCACAATACTTTCACTGGCAAGTAATTTTGTGAAAAATGTTTTCTGTGGAGCTTGTAATCACACAAAAAGTTCTGAGGCAACAGTCAAAATGGCAGAGGCTGTGGAGGAAAACTGTTTTTTTAAATTTCTTCTTTTTATGCTTTCTCATTGGTTCATATGGTCCGTGACTGCTATGGAATGGGGCCTCTGATTAGTTAAGACATGAAAACATCAGTGTTAAATGCCCCGCCACTTGCTTAATAATATTATAGAGAATTTCCAGATACTTGTCAACTTATTGATGCCTATTGCACCTTGGTGCTTTACTCTAAAGGTTCAAGATTTTGCACAGTCATGCTAGTGTGTATAATATAAATGAGTGTGTGTGTGTATATATATATATAATATATTGAATTCAGCTGGAACATTCTTTCTGGATGCGTGTAAATTGTAAACAATCACGCAGATGTTGATTGGGGCTTTCATTTTTTAGCACATTTTCAACTTCATGTGCCTTTGGTAAAATGGTGTATATTGTGAAAAAAAACTGCACCAAATGAGGTGTAACTTTCAGAACATCTTCTCTTGTGGATTACTGTCAATAGAAAGTCATTACATTATTCGTGTATTGGTTCAGAGATGAATAATGTGTTGATCAGGAGACAAAAATTTCATAATTTAAACCTCCCAAAAAACAACTGATTATGCAACTATAATCCCTCATACACAAACGTAGACCTCTATTTGTAAAATATGTGTACTCCATAGTTTTATGGACTCAATTATGAACAGTTTGGTATATGTGTTAATTCTGTGAACCTTTATTGAAGATCAATTTATCACAACTAAGTGATGCTGTGTAAAAGTTTTAGGTAAGAAAAAAATTGCAGTCAGAGGTAAAAAAATATTTCGGAGTGAATGAGTTAAATAATTGCTCAGTTTTTACTAACAACAGCTAAATACCTATTTTAAAATGCAATTCATTGATACCTCAACTGTGCCTGTGTGTCAGCACTGATCACAGTTATGAATCATCCTCTACAGAATGTCGTTATCGGCCGTTCTGTAAGACTATCTAAGATAGTATCTTGATCTTTGGCTAGTACTTCCGTCTCTGTGACTGTCATCTTCAGAAAATCTTTGATTTCTTGTGGCCATCTTCTCTTTGGTCTGCCTTGTTTTCCAGATAAAATAATCTCCAACATTGTATTTCCAAACCATTGTGCCATTTGATATGGGCAAAATATTCTAGTTTCTTCGACGCAGCCCAGTTTGTGTGCCAAATTTGTTTTATATCCAACTTCCTTAAGACGTACATGCTTTTTTCTTTTTCGCTATCCATTTTTATTTGCAGAATTTTCCTGGTGCATTTTAATCTGAAGTATTCAATTTTTGTTCTTTAATATTTGTGTTATGATCCATGTTTTACATCTGTACATTGCACCAAGGAAGATTACATGTCATCATGATTTTTATTTTTGATTGAGTGTTGGTGTTCTGCTATATGTTCCTTATTTACCTATGTGTTGCAATGGCCATTATTCTTTTGATATCTTTTCGCCAGTCTCAATTATTGTCTGGTACCATAACATTCTACGGATGCAGCTTGAGTGGAAGTAGTTGACTTTTCTGTCATGTTAGCTGTGCACAGTCCACATCTTATTGCCATACAAGGGTGGTGAGCATGATATTGCAGTAGACTTTGTTTGGCTTGGCTTGGCTTCGTTCGTTCTCAATCTCCCGCTACTAAACCCTGAAAGGACTTAAGTAGCAGAATGTAGTCCAGAGAACGGAATGCGTTATGTCGTAGTTTACAGCTTGACTGCGATATTTGCACCTTTCGGTTCAACACATCCGACTTCAGCAAGCATTTTTTTAGTACCGGGTTAGCATTCCCTCTTCGATCCCTTCTCCGTAGCCAGTCTGCCCTGCTGCAGCCTGTTATCCAGGATCACCGCATGGAGATGTAGAAGGGTCTTGGCAGCTCTGGTTCGCTGGCCCTGATGCTAGCAGTCAGCTATGGGTCACTGACTGCTGCACCTTGATCCCAGACTTTGTTTCACATAAAGGCTAAGTCCCCTCCGCTCTCACATGTTGTTGTGCAGTCTCCAAAAACTGTAGTGGCCTTCCAGGTTCTGTTCTTGATTTGAGAGTCAATTATAGTTTCTCTGGAGAGATTACTATGAAGGTAAATGAAGTTGTCTACTGATTGGAGGCGTTTATTCTTGACTGATATCTGGGTCACGTAATGCGTCACTGAGGACAAGATGAAACATGACTTTAGGTTTGTTTGTACTAATAGTATGTTGTTTGCAAATGCACACGAGTAGGTTACTCTTTTGTGTGCCCTGAAAAGGATGTTAAGTGGCAGGTTGCAGTAGCTTTTCTTACATCCTGAGCGTACTAATGTAGGTGGACCGGGGTTCTGCAGGCAGTTGTGCTATGCTTCGCTTCATCTGAGTGTCACTCACTACTATGGGGATCACTTCGATCCCTTACCATGTTATCCAGGCTGCCATGAAAACAGACCGCTTCCAGGGAGGGCTACTAGGAAATCAAGGTGATGGTCTTGGCCAGTATGTTTTGCATGACCAGACGTTAGTATTCCTCCCCTGACCGATCATGTAGATCCTCAATAATAATGGCCGTAGAAAACTTGTCTCTAGAGTCTAGCACTTGTAGTTCATATAGATTATGAGCTGTATATTAAAAAAACTAAGTTCAAATTATATATGTTATCCACTGACCTTTATCCTTTTTCATCTCTTCAGGTGTTCAGTTAATTATTGCCTAAAGCCTATTCCTGCATCAGTTAAGCATCAAAGATGGCGCTCTCTAATCGAGAACTTGATGACCTGAAACCTCAGTTAAATGAAACTGTCAAACAAGTTATTGGTTTTAGTGAACCAACTGTTGTGAATGCAGCATTCAACTGCATTAGCACTGGATTTGACATGAAAAAGACTATAGGTAAGTAGGTTCTATAAAGTGTGATCATTTTCGGTACTTCCATTATAAAGACTTGGACTATTCTTGCTTATCATTCCATATGACCCACTATAGCAGATATTGCAGTTGTAGTTTGATAAAAGTTAGTTGCCCATAGCAAGCTATGATGGCGATATCATCATAATTGCGCTATATTTGGATTATAGTGAGGAAGGAACTATGCTGATCATCAACCTCACTCTCTGGTCCAGAGCTACCTTGTAGCAGTGGCAAGAAATAAGTCAGGATATAGGTACTCTGGTTCCACCTCCCTTGAGACCAAGGGTCGCTTGAAGCTTGCAGGATTTGATCGCCCGCCGTTTCCGTTCATCACTTCGAGGGGTGAGTACCGTACCTCTCCACCACATATGAACCATTCATATGACAATGGCCAGACTTTCACAAAAATTCAAGTGTGGGGAGGAGCGAAGAGTTGTTGTAGTTGTATGGCCGCCAGAAAGATACCCTCTTCATCCGTCATGTGGACCACATGACTGGCCCATCTGTATTTTTCGCATTGACGCAGAGTCAACGACATCCCGAAACTCCTGTTTGGTTGCAGATTTCAGTATTTCAGATATGGTCTCTTAGACTGGATACTCCAGAGCTGCACCTTGCCTAGGCCTGTTAAGTCACACAAAGGTCACAACACACAAACCTACTACAAAAAGCAAAGATTGTTTTTTATTTAAAGATTTTATTTGTTAACATTTCCTCTTAAGATCATTACCAGACATGTCTTCACCATCCCTCTCTCTCTCTCTCTCTCTCTCTCTCTCTCTCTCTCTATTGATTATTAATTTCCTTTATCTTTCTGCTTTTGATGCTGTTAGTAAATTATTTTTCATTTGTCAAATCACCTGCAAGTTTATGATCATGGATTTCTTTATCTTTCTGTTTTTTATGCACCCTCTCAATTCTGTTGAGGATTTTTTCCATATCTTGCTTTATTTTCTCTGTTGATCATCATTTTTCTCTTAACTTAACGTCTTTATACTGGTTTAGAAGGTGCCTGTATACAACCAGTTTCTTTTACATTCACTTGATCTAAAAATAACTATGTGCGTCCAATCTATTCTTGAATGCATTAATTGACCCTGCCTCCACTATTTTCTATGGCAATGCATTTCAAGCATTCACCACTCTCTGACTAATAAAAAATTTCCGGGTATCTAATCTGGATCTTCTTTAATTAATTTGTGGACTGAGTAATCTCGAGGTAAGACGTCACACTCGGGTGCTGGAGGTCGTGAGTTCAAATCACGGTGCAGGCCGGGATTTTTCACGTGGACTTTCTGGTATTTACCTGGATATCTAGATAGTAGAGATCGGACGCTCGTGTCACCAATCAAAGACCTATCACTCTCGAGTATGGAAGTCAAAGACTCCAACTGCATAGTAGTTGGAGGCTTCAACAGCCACTCGGCGAGATGGGGATACTCGGACAGAGACAGCAGAGGTGACGAAGTGGAAGATTGGGAGATAAATACAAATCTCTGTCTTATCAATAGGCCGGAGGATAGCCCTAGCTTCTATTCTAGAACATGGCATACCACCTCTACTCCAGACTTGGCCTTCTCTACGGTGGATATCCACCACAAAATAGACCGCCAGGTGCTAAACCAAATGGCAGGTAGCGACCACAGGCCAATCAGGCTAGAAGTTGATATGGAAGTAGGCCCACAGGAAATAAAACCGCTCCCACGTTGGAATTACAAGCGAGCCGACTGGGACAGATTTGCAATCCTGACAGATGGGCTGTGTGAAACCATCAACACACGGAATAACAACATGAAGCCCATGGTGGAAAGCCTAAGCAAAGCAATAATGCAAGCTGCCACAGAAACCATCCCGAGAGGGGCAAGGAGAAACTACAAGCCCTATTAGAATGATGAATTGCAGAAAGCGGAAGACGAAGTCTCAAATGCTAGGAACATGGCAGAGAGAGAACAATCTATGGAGGCAAATATCGCCCTCAAAGCCACCACGGCGAAATACAAATACACTCTAAACCAAATAACAAGAGAAAGCTGGAAAAACAAAACAGAAAGCCTCGATTAAGATAAAGATGGGAACAAACTATGGAAGTTAGTCAGAGCCATGAATGACGAAACTCCATCAAACAAACAAATTACCATCAAGCAGGGCGACAACATGCTCACTGGAAAAAAAGCAGCAAACGCCTTTATTGAACATTATGCCAGAGCAAACCACATTGATGTCCCTGCAGATAGGCATACAGACATTAGGGAAGAACAAAATGGGCACGACAACATCAAAATGGCACCAGAAGAGCACATGATGGCAAAACTAACAATGAATGAAATGGAATAGTCCATGAGACCTTAAAGAAAAGGAAATCACCCGGAAAAGATGGGATAACAAACAAAATGCTGATGAGGATGGGCCAAACAGCAAAGAGGAAGTTACTATCAGTCCTGAACCAAAGCTGGAAAAGGGGTATTGTACCTCAAGCATGGAAAGATGCAGTACTTGTACCAGTACCAAAGAAAGGGAAAGATAAAACAGATCCAAATGGATACAGGCCTATCAGTCTACTGAGCTATGTAGGCAAACTGATGGAACGTATGATAAACACCAGACTGATGTGACATCTGGAAGAAAAACACATACTAATTCCACAGCAAGCAGGCTTTAGGCAGCACAGATCCACTGAAGATCACCCTCATAGCCCAGGGAATAGAGGATGCTTACCAGGAGCAAAAACACACAGTAGCGGTTTGGGTGGATCTAGAGAAGGCATTTGACAAAGTCTGGAAAGAGGGACTTAAAGTCAAGCTACGAAGAAGTGAAGTCTGTGGGAAAATGTACAAATGGATCAGTCACCTCAAAAACAGAACAGCCAGAGTTCAAGTACAAGGGCAGATGAGCAAAAAGGTGACACTTGAGCAGGTAGTACCCTAAGGGGGAGTACTGTCACCCACACTCTTCCTGGTGTATATAAATACCATAACAGAGAATATACCAAGAAGAGTCCACAGCTCAATGTTTGCAGACGATCTGGCTATGTGGACCTCTGAAAGAATCTCACCATAGCAAGTAATCGGATGCAGCAGGCCCTAACATCGCTGGAAGAGTGGGCGAACTCATGGCTGGTCACAATAAATGAGGAAAAAACATGTACAATATTCTCGCTTTCAAACAAACCACAAAACACCAAAATAAGTCTTAACGGCAAACACCTGCTGCCAAACGACAACCCAAACTACCTGGGAGTCACATTTGATCGGCGCATGACATGGAAAAGTCAGATCGAGAGAAACCGAATGAGAGCCAGAGAAAGAATGGCAATCATGAAGAAACTTGCTGGCACAAGCTGGGGAGCAGACGAAAGTACACTAAAGAAACTGTACACTGGAAGAGTGAGACCAGTTCTCGAGTATGGCATTGCGGCATGGACAACAGCAGCAAAGGGGAACTTTGATAAAATTAGCAAATTCCAAAACCAAGCCTGAGAGTTATAGCAGGAGGCATGAAGTCAGCGCCAATTGTAGAACTTGAAAAGATTACAAAACTGCAATTCATGACCGACAGACGAGACTGCAGAGCCCAGCAGCAATCAGAGAAACTCAGAAGACAGACCATCCAATGCATCAGAGACTAAACTAAACAATTTTGTAAATGGGAAACCAAAGCGGAGAAACTTTGCAGAAATAGCCAAAGCAAAAATGAGCGAAGACCCTATGAACGCACTAACAACACCAAAGCCCATCACAACTGTACGAAAACCTACCTGGAGGCAGCATATATTTCCAGAGGTGGTAGAAAATATACCAGGTATTGGAAACAAAAACAGCCAGACTGAAAAAGAAAGAAGAGATACAACCCTGAGTTACATAACGAAAAACTACCCAAGCATGGACTGGACCCATGCATACACCGACGGTGCTGTAACAAACACAACACAGAACGGAGGGGCATGAGCATTCCTGAGCCTACCAAATGGCAGAAAAATAACACTGTCAGTGGCAACTGGAGAATACACAAGCAATTTCAGAGCGGAGGCAGAGGCACTGAGGGCGGCAGTAGAAGAAATGGTGACATGCAAAAGAAATAGAAGCCATGTAGTCCTGCTTACAGATGCCCTGACCGTAGTCACAGCACTAAAAAGCCAGAAAAATACTGAACTTAATGATTTAAGAGCAGTACTCTGTCAACTATGCCAACAGTCCGCACCAAAAAGAGTAGTGGTACAGTGTAACATCCAAGGCAACGAGGAGGCAGACAGACTGGCAAAAGAAGGTGCGAGACTACCATAACCAGATACTAGTGTGACATACGAAGAGTCAAAAAGGCTTATTAGAGCTAGATACATGACCAAATGGGAAACAGAACATACTGGCTACACCAAAAACGATGCCTATTACCAGTTGAACAGAAGAGAGCAGGTCGTTGTCTTCAGACTTCGCACTGGCCACAATAGACTGAGGTACCACCTATTCAACAAATTGAAGATAGGTGGCACTGACGAATGCTCGTGTGGTACCGGGAAAATGACCGCTGAACATTTGCTGCAAAACTGCCCGACATACGAGGATCAAAGAAAGCAGATGTGGCCATCACCAGTGACAACACTAGACAAGCTCAATGGCAGTGTCGACAGCCTCAGGATGACCGCTGCTTTTTTCGAAAAAATAAAGGTTGACGCCTGATAGCGTACGACGAAGAAGAAGGACGTTCGTGTGCAGTGTTGCACACGCTTAAAATCTCTCGGCTGTTGGAAATCGAAAAGAGTAGGCTTAGCAGCCACTACCTCTGCAAAAATTCAAAATTATGTTAAAAATTTACCCAATCTATTACGAGATCCTTGCCTGTGCTACAGAGTTCGTGCATTGTGCTGAGATTCTCCAAAAATATGTAGAAGAACAAAGCACTTATGGGTTAAATCATGTGCAATGATGTTGATTCTTTGACTAAACTGAACTTAATTTGTAGCTGGGCCCTTTTATTTTTGCAGGCGGTTGTATTTTGAAAAGGTTATCATAAGTCTAATGATAATTATGATAATCATTTGATTATCTTATAAACTTGTATTAAACCCTTTGTCTCCCAGCAGTTTTGCTTGTTGTTTCAGTGTTTTCTTAACTTCCTTTTGTTATAGATCTCCCCCCTCCCCGAAGAAAAGTTAATTTCTCTGATGTATATACTAACCTTACATTAGACAATCTTTCTTTAACAATTTGAAAATTGTGTGTTTTCTAGACCAGCTTTCTCAGATCTTGGAAATGAATCAGGCCTCAGTACTGGCAGAGCGCGTTTATCACATGTATGAGAGCTACAGGTCGAGTGGTAGAGTGACAAAGAAACGACGCAAGGTAATTATTTTGCCTCTTCGCTGGCATTATAGTGCCATCCACATCTTCCTGTCCATGACGCTGTTTCTCAACTTTCCGATGCCGTGTTTATCATTATCACCCTTCTTCAGTTCGCCTCCTTGTTGGAAAGCATTTATGTGCCTTCTTTATGTTTCTTTAATACTTCATTTTACTCGGTGAGGTATCCTGCCACAAACACAACCCTCCTTTGCAACATTTTATATCATGCATAGAAGGAGTGTTCCTATTCTTTCCTCCCAATACAGGTCCCCCAAGATTCATATGTGGGGCTGTCGTCCTGGATCAATCTTCAGCTTTCCTCCCTATAATAGGGTCCCAAGATTCATATGTGGGATATTATGTTCTTAAACTGAGATAAAACTTTTCTCGTCATCCTGGATCAATTTTCAGCAATGTTTGTTTTGTCTCAGAATAAAAATAAATGTGAAATATAACTTTTCTCGTACTCCTGGATCAATTTTCAGCAATGTTTGCTTCTTCTCATTAAAAAAAATAATCAGAAAAATAACTTTTCTCATTGTCGTCCTGGATCAATCTTCATTCTTCTTCCTTAATACAGAGTTTCAAGATTCATAAGTGGGAAATGATGTCCTTAAACTGAAATATAACTTTTCTCTCTGTCGTCATGGATCTATTTTCCGCAATGTCCACTTGTTCTCAGAATGCCTTCTAATTGTTATCTTGACCTGGGCCAGGGGAAACAATATAAAATGTATGTAAGCGACAAAGATGTTGTTGGTTTTGTTACGGATCCAGCAGCTTCCTGGCTCTTACCTTTCCACCCGATGCTGTGTAATGGTATCTGCAAAAGTCTGTTAGTTGTTGTTTATTGCCTTACAAAGTGTTTCATTTATCTGACCTCGAAGGGCTTTGTTTTTGCCTTGTTCTTTGTGGCCTTATCATTTGTTGTGTTTACCTTAGTGACATTTATTTAACAGTGTCATTCCTAATCATTTAGATTTATCGAATAGCATCACCTGTGTTGTTGTATGTCCCTGACTAACACCTTGACACGAGTTTGTGTTTTTCGTCAATTTTTTTTGTTTTTTGTCAATTTTGTGTGTTCTGTCATTTTTTTTTTGTTGTTGTCATTTTTGTGTGTTTTGTCTATTTTGTTTGTTTTGTAATTTTTGTGTCTGTGTAAAAACATGTTTCTGCCATTATTTAAAACAATCAAGTATAGAGCTAATGTTCCAAAATGTTACAGAAAGATCCTCAGAACACCCTGGACATAGTAAAAGACAAATATAGAGATTTGACATGAGTTGAACATAGAGAAGAACTGGTTTATAAATTTCATCATGGCCAGAAAATTAAAATTTTTTGGTCACATCAAGAGACACAACGGTCTTGAGAGAACAGTCGTAGAAGGTATGGTGCCAGGCAAAAGAAGACGATGGCACCAAGATATCCAGGAATGACTAGCTGAGGCTGGAGTTTTGGCAAGGGAACGTGTTTCTTTCAGAAAGACTGTGATGGGAGCGACGTTCTGTAAATGACATACTACATGATGATGATAGAGCTAATTAATTATTCCATTAGTTGAATCTACACAGGGAAACATAATTACAAACCATTCATTAACAACTTATTTTTTCTCTTAAATTCTCTAATGATGTAAAGGAAAACGAAGGCGATGATGGCATGAAGAAGAAAAGAATTGCAGATGAGGAAATTGAAATATCTGATGTCTCCATGCACTCTGCTCCCTCCAAGCCAAAAAATACACTTCCTAACCTAATTCCGCCTGGTTCACAGCTATCACCTGACAAGGTCAGTGGTTATGTTTTTAAAACTGTTTTAATCATGTGAACTTTTTCTTTTGTAATGCTGATTTTTAAAATCCGAATCGACCTAAATACAGGATTGTAAGTGTTGAATAATGAATGGCGTGGCTAGTTTGACACCTTTTTCAAAGAGTCCCGCTGGTCTAGTGTCTTAACACATCTCTCTTTTGTGAGAGTCCAGTGTTCGAATTCCAGGCTACCAATTGTTTCACTTTCTTTTCTGTTGTTCGTTATGTATATTTCTCAAGTGCAGATGAAAATTTGTCATGTGATCATTGCCACAAACAAATATTCTTTGTTCACAACTCACTGCTTCGAAGTTTCCATATATTCCCGTCTTTACTACTATTCTTAATCTTATGATTCCAAGTTTACAAAATTATGTCTATTCCCTGTATCTACATAATTTTTCAGCACGTCATGCCCAACATGGTTGTTGATTTTAAGAACCTCTAATTTCTTTTTTAATTTTGTTGTTGTTAATTCTTGTATGTCTAAAGACATATATATTAATAAAGAACTTGTTGGTGTTGTTGTGTGTATGTTAGTGTCTGACATACAAGAAGAGGAAGGTGATAGTGTTGAAAAATAGCAAAATTGTATCACCTGGTAGTGGCGTCCCTTGGAAACGAGAAAGAAAAATAGCAGAAAAACATGCTAATGCTACTACCGATATTTACCGTAATGGCTACGCCTGTCACTTCGACTATAAATCTAATTATTGTATCTACAAAAACAAACTAAATAGATCTACCTTTGAAAATCCATTGCAGAAACTTGACTACCCTATTCTCAACAATGGGTAAATCTTCAAATCCAAGCGAAAAACAGAAGAAATCATTTCCAACATCTAAAACAAATTTCACGATCGTCTAACTGTACATGATGGAAGTTGGAACTCTCTACAATCAAAAGAGCAGTATGTTCAACCGTTGCTATAGCATGTACCTTAAAGTTTATTTACGATAAAGTGATGACCCTAGAGCTGGCGGTGCTCTACGCCAGTGGAATGGGGCCAAGTCGTCGTAATCTCAAGCCATTGCGTCGATCGACCACTGCCATGTCTAACTGCTGAGGCTGTGTTCATGCGTAGTGTGTCGACCGAAATCCCTACAGACTCCCCAGGTGGAGCCAAGTACTCCGCTGCCTTGGAATGAGGGCCATGAGAAGTGTATTAGACAAATGTTTGTATTGAGCTTTCCGCGTCTGCCCGTGTCAAACTCCCTGTTTTCTTCCGTGTCCCTCTGTCGATTGTGTCCACCTTTTGGTCAACATGACCCTTGCTGTGTTGAGAATACGAGGTTGGAAGAGGTATCATGTAACCTCCTGTAGAGGGAGGTGCGGACAGGAGGAAGCGAACTCTGATGTGCAGCCAAACGGAACCGGAATGCCGAACTCCATCATGAACTGGCCCCCCACAGTTCAAGCCAGGCATGAAATAAACATAACAAACAGGATAACCGATCGAAAGCACATCAAATCCAATTAAGCAATTGAACATTGCCTTCACAGCCAATCTCATTCCATTGAACTATTTTGGGTGAATCACTGTTTCTTAGAACCATTAGGTAAGGTCCTATTTTAAACTGTCTGATATATATATATATATATATATATATATGTCAACTGAATGATGGTAGGAAGGTTAGAAAGTAATTGAGTCCATAAATTTATTTTTCATCTAGCTCGAACTATATTCCATAGTCGGTAAATGTGGAATGACGAAAGACTACCCCAATTGTGACACATATTTTAGTGTGTCTCGCTGGTCTAGTACTGTCACCCTTTTCAGTCTGGGCTAACAAAGAATGTTTGTTCATTCGTGACAGATTTCATATGTACCTGTGGCATATTATCTTGCTTTTGAGCATTCTTTTAGCCATAAACCCTTAAAGTCTTATAACGCTAGTAACCGTTGACGCCTTCAAGTCCTATACTGCCTATTGTTGCCTTCTGGTTTGGATTTGAATGCAAGGAGAAAGTATCGAAAACAGCTTCGACGTTAAAACCAGTGCATTTTCGCCAAAAAATGAGTGATCTATCTGATAGTGAGCATGTGGGGGCCTTCAAAGCGGAATCTGTTTGATCTATTTGACAAGCTAGACTTTGATTATGATGATAACCAATCATATATTGAGATAGAGAGTGATAACGATGAGCTAGATCTATACACAACAATGGTATCATTGATGGTTGGGTCAGTTTATGATGATTGTTGACACTACTGTTAATGACGCAGGGGATGCACGTTCAGTGTACACTGCTCTCGATGGGTGGAGCTTTTATTGTAGCAGGTGTGTACACATGTAACAATTTCTACTTTTTTGCACACCAGCATTACATTTTAGACACTCCTCCATTCATACATATCATACTCAAAATTCATTTTAATATCATAATAAATATACAAGTTACAGTTGTTGATTTAATTCATTACTCTATAGACCATAAAGAAATATGACTTTAAGGGTTAGTCTAACTTAGTGAAGCCATTTGGTTAATTGATACACCATAATGTGGGATGTAAGAATTGTAATTACCCTTCTAGCACAACCAAAAACTGCTTTGTCTTACACAGTTTTCTTATTTTCTCTCAGAGACATCATTAACTCGAATGCAATGTCGAATGAATCTCTAAGCACTTTCCAGTCTAAACATGTAATCATATGTCCATAACTCATGAAGGGAATGACATAGTGATGAATTGCTTTTGTCTAGTAATCGGCCAGATAATGTTCTGTGAACATTTTATCTCGATATTGTATTTCTGTTTGCAAATTATGTCATCTTTAGACAAATATAGTTACAAATATACTTTCAGAAATATATAGTATAAATAATACCTTGAACTAGTAAACAAAATGATATATTTATTTACTTGTTCCAGATCAAAGAAATGATGGCCAATGCACAGAAGATGATTCAAGAAAGGAAAGCACAGCTTCAGGCAGTTATGCCCATGCCTCCACCTGTAAGTTGTTCGATAATATACATCTGCACCATCATGATGACTGTCTGGGTAGCCCAATAGTAGAATGCTTACTTATTGCAGCAAATGCACAGGGTTTGCACCACGTGGCCAGCCCAGTGGTATTTGCGAGACACCGCAGCCTTCACTATATCTCGAAATAGAGTGCGTTCTCTTATTTCAGTATTGTGGATTCGAGATCCCAAGGACGTGTCTTTTCATCGCACGCTGGGTAACTCGTACTTTCTCTGCATCTGCTTTGCGTATATTCCATACTTCACATCCATAGATCATGGCTGGTATGACCACAGAATTGACATGTTGTGCCCTTGCCATGGTGTCTTTCAGCTGCAGTAGTATAGGCTTTATGTTATTGAAGCTAGACTAGACTGCAGTCTTGAGATTTCACAGTCTAGGCTGTGGATGGCATTTATTTCTTGCCTTAAGTATATGTAGGCGCTGACATCTTCGACCAGATCATTTCCCAGCTTGATCTCGAATTTGAGACAGTAAGTAGTTCGACACCTCTACCGACCTGATCTAGTTCTTTCAGGGAGTGTTGTGCCACCTCGGGGGTGTGGTGGGTGAGCTCTAGAGAGTATAAATACATAGAAATGTGGGGTTCAGACACTGTTGGAACAAGAGCATTGATGGAGTCTGCGTAAGTGTATCCATCTGGCACTCAGCTATCAAGGCAACATGATCCAGAGATGGTCATAAGTTTAGCCAATGATCTTGTTCTGACGTTGAATTTTATCCATTCTTATCATCAATATTTCTATGCTCTTTGGTGGGGGAGATGGGGCGGGTTAGTAACACGGCTCACACCCCGAACATACACATCTTCTGATTCGACAAGGTAGTGCCTCTATGGAAGTGAACCCATTTTTAAAAATTGATGCACTGGATCATAAGACACAAAAGAGTATAGTATAACGCACCCTTTCTTAGGAAATAAGGCAAACAGATGAGAAAAAACCTACTTGTCATTTTATTTTCCTACCAAATGAAGTCTCTAACACTTCATCACCGACAGGGGGACACCATGGGCTAGTGGTTAAGTGACATGGCTCAAAATCCGCAGGTGCTGAGTTCGATCCCCATCACAGCACTGGCGGTTACCACGGGGAAGTAAACTCTTAGAAAATGAAGGAGAAAGCAAACCCTTACATAAAATACATTTCAAAGTCGGGTGCACTGGGCTAACAGGCACAAAATAAAAACCGTAGTGCAACGCACACCACCTTGGGAAATAGAGAAATACAATGAAAGCGAAAAGAAAAAAAACACTGACAGCAGTGCCTGCAATAGAACTACCTTTACCTATTACCATTATGATAACAATCATATCTTTTCCTGCTGTTATCATATTTCTCTTTTTGAGCTATACCTTCTACCTACAAGTGGGTCTGATAATAATGGAAATTAGTTAAAGGTAGGTTGACAGTATGCTTAAGGGCCCGTTGCACCAAACATCCATGGACACGATGAGTGGTTGAGTCCTAGGATGCATGCAATGAGGATGGTAGCTTTTTGATTTGGCAAAGCTGGTGCATGGATTACCGTGGGGGGAGCAGAACCATGATGGAGAGGATCGTTTCCCATCTTTGATGTCCTTGACCTGCTTTAGGAGCTGATGGGCGGAGGCGTCCACTACCAGGAAGACCACATGTTCAAATAAGTCCAGATAGTGACGGTTTAACATGAATGTGATTTTTGAGGCATGTCCGTCAGATGACTCCGTCGCACCAGAAGAATGCACATGTGGAAGGCTTCAATGCGCTTTAGACCGTCCTGCAGAATAGTCCAGGTTTGGGAACCATACATCAGGATAGGGAGAACACACAATACAGGCCGTGTTGGACACTGGCGTGATGCTGACCAAAAGAAATCTAGTGTGCTGTTGGGTCAAAGAATATGCTACATTGACACATAAATGGAATCCTTTACATTGTACTTGCATTGGGACCGAAGATGCAGCACAGGAAATGAGCTGACAACAGCCAGCGACTTATAGCTGGCTGCTTTCATTGGGTTCAGCAGACCAGAGCAGACTAAGACAATTTTCTATCCCCAAGTGGTGGCCCTAAAAACAAGCTGCAATAGTATATTCTGGCTAAGAGAATAGTGATCACGGTGGGAAGGTGAACAAGGTACCCAAAAAAGCCAGCTGAAATTGGATGTGTCGAACCAAAATGCCCAGCCTCACTGTAAACTACATCCCAACATCCTTTTAGGGACAAACGTCAAAGAAGAAGAAGCACTTGCAATGAAGGAAAAGCTGAGCACCAGAATGTGTGCCTACAGGTGAGTGTAACTGGGCTGATGGCACCATCATGGCTGAACCATTGTTGCAAATGTGCCCATCATATGATGAACAGAGAGAAGACGCTGAGCAGCGCATGAGCCAGCGAACCAGAGCTGCCAAGACCCTTCTGCACATCCACACTGTGATCCTGGATAACGGGCTGCAATGGAGCGGACTGGCTAAGTAGAAGGGGTCAAAGAAGGAAGGCAGCCCAGTACTAAAAAATGCCTGCTAAAGTCGAATGTGTCGGACCGAAAGGTGCAAATATTGCAGTCAAGCTGTAAACCACAACACATTCCGTTCTCTGAACTACTTCCTGCTATTTGCAAAGCCCTTTTCATGGCTTGGTTGCGGGAGATTGAGAAAGAAAAAGATGAACAGAGAAAGCCCATGTTGGCTTCATCTGCGTGTCGCTCACTACTGCGGGTGATCACGTCGATACCCCACCTCATTAACTAGGCTATCATAAAAAACATCCCGTTTCTAGGGAGAACTGCGAGGAAGTCAAGGTGGGGGTCTTGGCCAGTTTGACCTGACCCTGACTAACATGTCCGATAGTATGTTTTGCCTGGCCACACGTTAGTCTCCTCTAGCCATACGAAGAAGATAAAGAATGCCATCTGTTTTACATTTTTGTTTGTGTGTTCCAGAGGATTACAGCACCGATGCACACAGGTCCAACAGATGCTGCTATGAACAAGGCTAAAAGAGCTGCAGAACTCCATGCCCAGATTCAGGCAAGGCTCAGTGGAATTCCAACTGGAGGACCTCCACCTCCACTTATCCCAGGACTGCAAGGCTCAACAGGAGGACAGCAACAACAGCAGCAGCAGCCTCTGGCAGGGTAGGTGGTTCCATCATTGTCATGATGTTGATGATCGATCTTCATCACAAGCATCTGCCATTTGAGAACTTCCATTGTTCGCTGGTACAGTGATGATATATAATGTCTATATTGTTACAGTCAATCAAAGCCCTTCGCTCCTCTTAGTGCATAAGCCATTGACAACTTTCTGCCAGCATTCGTGGCACAGGGCTGCTGTTTCTGCCTCTCTCCAGGTGTAATCATTTAATTTTAGTACCTTCTCACATTCTCTTCTCTGCATGTTTTTGGGTCTATCTCTCTCTCCTCTTGAAAGTTTCATGTAAAAGCCTGTCTGGCTATAGGACTGTGCTTTTTACAGTGTATGTTTTATCCAGCCCCATTTTGTCGCTTAATTTATTGTTCCAGTGGATGTTGTTGGCTCCTTTCCCATAGGTCTTCATTCCTCACCATGTCCTGCCATTTTATGCCCATCATCCTTTGTAGGCATCTGCTAACGAAGACCTGGAGTCTTTGTTGTATGACTTTGGTCGTTCTCTCATGTCTCCGATCTATACAGCAACACCGACTTGACACTGGCATTGAATATTCTAACTTTGGTGTCAATCTGGATTTCCATATGTTGTGTTAGCATCTTGCCTTTCCAGTTCTGATCCTTACATCTGTACCTCCTGATGTATCTAATGTGCTGCCCAAATAGATAAAGGTATCCACTTCCTCCAACTGCTCTCCCTTCAACGTGATTCTTTGCTGATAGTGTTGAGTTTCATTTTCTTCATATTGATATTCAGTCCCAGTTTGGCTAATTGTTCATTCGCCCTATCAAGTGTTAGAGAAAAGAGATATAAAGCCTATATTATTACTGTAAAGAGATATAAAGCCTATTTTGTAATATTAAAGACCATCAAGCAGGGCGAAAACTTGCTCACTGGAAAAAAAGCTGCAAACGCCTTTGTTGAACACTATGCCAGAGCAAACCACATAGATGTCCCTGCAGATAGGCATACAGACATTAGTGAAGAGCAAAAGGGGCACGACAACATCAATATGGCATCAAGAAGAGCATATGATGGCAAAATGAACAATGAACGAAATGGAAGAGGCCATGAGAACATTAAAGAAAAGGAAATCTCCCGGAAAAGACGGGATAACAAACGAAATGCTGATGGGGCTGGGCCAAACAGCAAAGAGGAAACTGCTATCAGTCCTGAACCAAAACTGGAAAAGGGGTGTTGTACCCCAGGCATGGAAAGACGCAGTACTTGTACCAGTACCAAAGAAAGGAAAAGACAAAATAGATCCAAATGGATACAGGCCTATCAGCCTACTGAGCTGTGTCGGCAAACTGATGGAACGTATGATAAACACCAGACTGATGTGGCATCTGGAAGAAAAACGCATACTAATTCCACAGCAAGCAGGCTTTAGACAGCACAGATCCACTGAGGATCAGGTCATCCTCATAGCCCAGGAAATAGAAGATGCCTACCAGGAGCAAAAACACACAGTACCGGTTTGGGTGGACCTAGAAAAGGCATTTGACAAAGTCTGGAAAGAGGGACTTAGAGTCAAGCTAAGAAGAAGTGAAGTTTGTGGGAAAATGTACAAATGGATCAACCACTACCTCAAAAACAGAACGGCCAGAGTTCAAGTACAAGGGCAGATGAGCAAAAAGATGACACTTGAGCAGGGAGTACCCCAAAGGGGAGTACTGTCACCCACACTCTTCCTGGTGTATATAAATAATATAACAGAGAATATACCAAGAAGAGTCCATTGCTCAATGTTTGCAGACGATCTGGCTATGTGGACCTCTGAAAAGAATCTCACCATAGCAAGAAATCGGATGCAGCAGGCCCTAACATTCCTGGAAGAGTGGGCGAACTCATGGCTGGTCAAAATAAACGAGGTAAAAACGACATGTACAATATTCTCGCTATCAAACAAACCCCAAAACATCAAATTAAGTCTGAACGGCAAATACCTGCAGCCAAGCGACAACCCAAACTACCTGGGAGTCACATTTGATCAGCGCATGACATGGAAAAGTCAGATCGAGAGAAACCGAATGAGAGCCAGAGAAAGAATGGCAATCATGAGGAAACTTGCTGGCACAAGCTGGGGAGCAGACGAAAGTATACTAAAGAAACTGTACACTGGAAGAGTGAGACCAGTTCTCGAGTATGGCATTGCGGCATGGACAACAGCAGCTAAGGCGAACTTCGATAAAATTAGCAAACTCCAAAACCAAGCCATGAGAGTTATAATAGTAGGCATGAAGTCAATGCCAATTGTAGAACTTGAAAAGATTACAAAACTGCAATCCATGACTGACAGAAGAGACTGCAGAGCCCAACTGCAATCAGAGAAACTCAAGACTGACCATCCAATGCACCAGAGACTAAACAATTTCGGAAATGGGAAACTAAAGCGGAGAAACTTTGCAGAAATAGCCAAAGCAAAGATGCACGAAAACCCCATGAGCGCACTAACACCAAAGCCCATCCCTACTGTACGAAAACCTACCTGGAGGCAGCATATATTTCCAGAGGTGGTAGAAAATATACCAGGTATTGGAAACAAAAACTGCCAGACTGAGAAAGAAAGAAGAGATACTACCCTGAGCTACATATCGAAAAACTACCCTGAGCTACATATCGAAAAACTACCCTGAGCTACATATCGAAAAACTACCCAAGCATGGACTGGACCCATGCATACACCGACGGATCTGTAACAAACACTACACAGAACGGAGGGGCAGGAGCATTCCTGAACCTACCAAATGGCAGAAAAATAACACTGTCTTTCGCTACTGGAAAATACACAAGCAATTTCAGAGCGGAGGCAGTGGAAGAAATGGTGACAGGTAAAAGTAATGAAAGCCATATAGTCCTGCTTACAGATGCCTTGGCCGTAGTCACAGCACTAAAAAGCCAGAAAAATATTGAACTTAATGATTTAAGAGCAGTACTCTGTCAACTATGCCAGCCGTCCGCACCAAAAACCAAAAAGAGTAGTGGTACAGTGGGTTCCATCCCACTGCAACATCCAAGGCAACGAGGAGGCAGACAGACTGGCAAAAGAAGGTGCAAGACTACCACAGCCAGATACTAGTATGACATACGAAGAGTCAAAACGGCTTATTAGAGCTAGATACATGACCAAATGGGAAACCGAACATACTGGCTACACAAAAAACGATGCCTATTACCAGTTGAACAGAAGAGAGCAGGTCGTGGTCTTCAGACTTCGCACTGGCCACAACAGACTGAGGTACCACCTATTCAACAAATTGAAGATAGGTGGCACTGACGAATGCCCGTGTAGTACCGGGAAAATGACCGCTGAACATTTGCTGAAAAACTGCCCAACAAACGAGGATCAGAGAGAGCAGATGTGGCCATCACCAGTGGCAACACTAGACAAGCTGTATGGCAGTGTCGACAGCCTCAGGATGACCGCTGCTTTTTTAGAAAAAATAATGGTTACTGTCTGACTGCGTACGATGAAGAAGAAGAAGAAGTAATATTAAAGATATATACAGCCTATTTTGTTGCAGTTAAGAGATATAAATTGTATTTTGTTGCTGTAAAGACAGATAAAGCCTATATTGTTGCAGTAAAGATATATAAAGCTTATATTGTTTCAGTGAAGATAAATAAAGCATATATTATTTCAGTAAAGAGATATAAAGCCTATATTGTTACAGTAAAGACATGTAAAGTCTATATTGTTGCAGTCAAGATATATAAAGCCTATTTTGTTGCAGTAAAGATATATAAAGCCTATTTTGTTGCAGTCAAGATATATTAAGCCTATTTTGTTGCAGTTAAGAGATATAAATCGTATATTGTTGCTATGAAGAGATGTGGTCTGACTATTTCCCACAGGCCTTCTCCTCTGATTCTTAATGAGGAAGGAAAAACCATTGATGCTAAGACTGGAGAGACTGTACAGCTGACTCTCTATACTCCTACTCTGAAGGTAAGCCGAACATGCAATTCATCTCTTCGGAATTTGATGCTCTTTTTATAGGCTGCAACTCTTGGCCCAGAACATCTTCATTCTGTAGGACATATATTTGGAGCAACTCTTTCTAGCCTTTGACTGCCACCAGACTCCCTGCAAGGTGGCAGGTGATTTAGAGTTTACCTTCTTTTAGGGGGAGGAAGACTAACATCTGGTCAGACACAATATACTAATCAGACATATTAGTCAGGGTCAGGCAAAACATAGTGGCCAAGACATCTCACCTCGGCTTCCTAGCAGCCTTCCCTGGAAACGGGATGTTTTCAAGGCAGTCGGCTAAACAGGTGAAGGATCGACGTGATCCCCGCAGTAGTGAGTAACATGCAGATGAAGCCAAGCATAGCACAACTGTCTGGAGGACTGCAGTCCACCTTCATCAGCGCGCTCAGGATGTGATGAAAACTACTGCAACCCGCCACTTAACGTCCTTTTCAGGGCGCACAAATGAGTAACCTCATTGTAGGCATTCACAAACAACAACCTTCTTCTTGATGTTAGTGTTTATGACTTAGAGCCTTCATACCCAGAGTATTCTGGTTTTATAACTCTAGATACTCACACCTCACTTCCTGTTCTTACAGTACAAAAAGTGCTGGCACAAGATGGTCAGTAGCTGGGCTTTTGCTATCAGAAATAATGGTCCACTGGCTAGGGGGTGGCTTTGGGAATGGTTATATATGTGTCACAGGTTCAAAGGGTTAAATACAAAGATGGCTTAAGCATGAGTGGATGGCAGTTGTTTACGCATCAAACCTAGAGATGCTAATGTGGATCTACTGCCCTGATAATTCTTGGGTTCCGGACAGTGAAAGAGCTGACATCCTGGCATCACAGATACCAATTCCGGGTACACTAGATATGGATAGAAGTAACATTTTGAAGTTTATCCATCAGATAATGACACGGCAATAGATGAATCAGCATTTGATAGGCTGCAGATCTTTGAACGAGGTTCAAGCAGACTGGGTGCAAGAGAGGGCGAAGCAGAAGTGTGTACAATCAGTGAGCTGCAGGAACCATTAGTATATCCACATCCTTCGTCATTTACTGAAAGAGACTGAGCACCAACGAGTTTGCCTGGAGTGCAGGGATGTCAATTCTTAGGAACGGAACAGAAATGCAATGGTGAAAAAGAGCTAATTAGACAACATGGATCCCATGAGAGAAATTGAATTATGAGGAAAACGGTCTTCCATCCCAGAGGACACAGCTTCAAACTCGAATTAAGACTTAGGTGTTTTAATACTAAATGACCTTTATTCCTTTGTCTAATAAATCCTCCTAGTGAACCTAGACAATGGGAGAATGTTGAATTAACATTTCTTAAGACAACATAGAAAAACATTGGCTTTCTTGTGTCATCTGAATTTCTGTATAATAAATGTTTTGAATTTCAGGCTAACATCAGGGCAAAAAGGAGAGAACAGTTCAAAGGTCTGATTGATAGACCCCCAGAGGAGATAAGTGAAAGCAAGTTCTTTGATGCCAGACTCTCGTAAGTTCACATCTTTATTGGATAATGAATGAAATTGTTGTTGATTGTTAATAAAAATGTCTTGTAAACAAAGTGTTTGGTGGCCTAAAATTGGGAAATGTAGGCTAGTTCAGTTCAGTTGTCATCTTCACATTGAAGCTCTGCACAGCTACAAATTAACTAAAGAAAGGTCCAGATTAGATATTAGGAAATATTTTTTTAGTCAGAGAGGGGTGAATGCATTGCCACAGAAAGTAGTGGAGGCAGGGTCAATTCATGCATTTAAAAATAGATTATATGCACATAGCTTTTAGAGTAAAGAAATGTGAAAGAAACTGGTTGTATGCAGACTTACATTCTTCTGAATTAGTATAAAAACGTTATGGTAATTCGTGTCTAAGATATATAATAAATTATCTATTGTTATCGCGTTACATGGTATGCTCAATGTGTTTTCCCTGATTAGCAGTACAAAGTTTAATGTGCTGTGCAAAATTGCAATAAACTTTTAGCCAAAATTGCAGCATTTCCATCAACGTGTGTACATAAAAAAAAGTTAGTATGCCCATCACAAGCGATGATGGCGACATAATCAGACAGTTTCTGTCTTGATGATGTAACATACCAGTGGCAAGACTTAAGTCAAGATGACTGGAGATAATTCAGGATGCAGGCACTCTGGTCCCACCTCTTTGAGACCAGGGGTTGCTTGAAACCTGTGGGGCTCGAATCCACTCTGTTTCCGTTCATCAATTTGAGAGGCAAGTGCCTTACCTCTCGACCACACATCTGGCTTGTATCATCATATCAGATGATCTGTGCATCTTAGATTTGAACTGATTAGACTTGTACCTTTAGTATAGTACGATGGTCACGTCTGACAAGCTGCACATGTACTTAGCTCCAGTATTTTGTGTTATTCTGCATTCCCTGGATCTTTATTTTGTTTAAGAGGAGGATAGAGGAAGCGAACGAAGTTAATCGTAAACATAGTAGTGCCACAAACTACCTGCTGCCCCAGTCCTGAGACAGCGGAGCATGAGCACCCGGTTCCTTCCCCGGTAGGGATATTGAATGACAGCTCAACCGCGGTTGATGACTCGCCAGTGACTGCCTCTAACCGCAGGCCACCTGGAACTCAACCATCAGATTTGGTCATGGGCGGTTGACACAACGATTCCTTGTTTCATAAGTTGACTACCTACCTATCTATATTAGGTTGTATCAAGGTAAGGTGTCCGCACCGGGTGCCGGAGGTCGTTGAATCGAATCACGGTGGAGACCAGGATGTTTTTCATGTGGATCCTCTGGTGAAATTCCCCTGATCTCTGTATAGTGAGATTGAACTCCCTTGTTCAGTTTCGAGCACTTTAAAAATCCCCAGGCAGTTCGAAATTGAAAAGAGTAGGCTTAACGGCTGCCCTGCAAAATTCAATAATTCTAGTAAAAAATTTACCAAAATTATTTGTACAATCTCCCAGGCATAGTAAGCCGCAGAATGTTTAAAATACATACTACATATAACCAAAGCCTTTGACTATCTGGCAACAGACATTAACAACATGCCTGCTTGAATAAAAGTATTCTAAGTTTTTTGGGACCTTGTAGGCAGATATGGAGAGTTTGCTCTAAAATAGTTTCCAATTTGTATGCACAGTTTCTGTTTCTTTGTTTGTTTTTCTAACTTCTTATAGTATACATACATTTCCTTTGTATTTATTCAGGTTAAAAGCAGTTCAGAGACCAAAAAGAGGTTTCAAGTTCCACGAGAAAGGCAAATTTGAGCAGCAAGCTTCAAGACTTCGAGCTAAGGTGAGCTATCCATGTTTGTTGAATCCTCGATTTCTTTCAGATAATGTTGGTGTGCCTTGAAGATTGTTCTGCCGAAAACATAAATTTTAAAATATACTTGGGCCAAGAGATCATGAACTACTATCCAATAAATCAGGAGATCTCGTGACAGATAACAGCTGGCTGCTCAGCTTCAACTGTATTACACCCATACTGCAACAGATGGGAAACATCGCTAGGGCTCACACCTTAATCAGCATGGTTACTCCAGCCATGGTATATGGCTGTGTGGTGTTGAACCTACGGAAAGCTGATACAGTTAAGACTCCGTGTTGCCCAACAAGCAAAGAGCATTGAAGATCTCCTTTTGAGACCAAATCTGCAGCATAGAGATCAGATGCCAAACTTCCTTCACTGACATCATAGATGTCGCGCTGCTACGAAAATACACATAGGCCTGTCATGTGGTGTGACCCATGGATAACAGATGGACACGTAGAGTGACGTCCTAGTGGCCCTATAACTTCAGGCACCCTTGCCGGAGGTTGTGGTGGAGAGATGGCCTGAAGGGGGACCTAGGCCTGACATAGTACACCAAGGCAAAAGAGCGAAATGAGTTTACTCAACATTTGGCTACCTGGCATCAGACATGTGTGCCTGCTTGAATACCAGGATTTAGAGAGATCTGATGATATAATCCCTTTAGCCGTGACATCCTAGTGCTTTCTGGACAAAAGCATGTCTTTCCTCAATTTTTGTGTATGTGTGTTTGCCTTATTTCTCTAATCCCCAAGGCAGTGTGCATTGCGCTGTGGTTTTTATTTTCCGCCTGTCGGCCCAGTGCATCCGACTTCAGCATGCATTTTATGTAAGGGTCTGCTTCCTCCTGCTTTTTCTAAGGGTTTGCTTCCTCCTGCTTTTTCTAAGGGTTTGCTTCCTCGGGGTAACAGCTTGTCCTGTGATAGGGATCGAACCCAGCACCTTTTGGGTTGTTAGCCGTGTCACTTAACCACTAGCCCACGCCGTCCCCTTGACAAATATTGAAAATGATAGAGAAACGAAGATTGAGTTAGCTGGGACACAATATGCAACATTAAAATCTTCTATATGAGATACTAGAGGGCAAGATTCAGGGAAAAAGAGTAAAAAACAACCAAGACTCACCTTTACATCTCAGACATGCAAAGACATTAAAGTACGAGCCTATGAACCTATGCTCAAATGAAGAAAGCTGCAGAGGATAGGTCACAACCTTACAACCAGTCTTAGGACTGATCAACCAGAGGATAGGTCACAACCTTACAACCAGTCTTAGGACTGATCAACCAGAAGATAGGTCACAACCTTACAACCAGTCTTAGGACTGATCAACCAGAGGATAGGTCACAACCTTACAACCAGTCTTAGGACTGATCAACCAGAAGATAGGTCACAACCTTACAACCAGTCTTAGGACTGATCAACCAGAAGATAGGTCACAACCTTACAACCAGTCTTAGGACTGATCAACCAGAAGATAGGTCACAACCTTACAACCAGTCTTAGGACTGATCAACCAGAGGATAGGTCACAACCTTACAACCAGTCTTAGGACTGATCAACCAGAGGATAGGTCACAACCTTACAACCAGTCTTAGGACTGATCAACCAGAGGATAGGGTCAAATGGAGAGACATGCTTTGTTTTGATTCTATTGAGAAACATTCGGAGAAACTCGCATCAAGAATTAGGTTATTGGATAGTATAATAGTTGGAGTATGGGGGGAATCTTATGCAACAAAACCCTATCACTGGAAGAGATAGAGTAGAGAGTTCTTGAATGCTACCAAGAACTTGTACTAGCATACGGCAGCGAATCATGGACAATCGGCAGAAAAGCACAGGGATCATTAGAGGCAACGGTTATGTGGTTTTACAGAAGAATGTTGAGAATTCCACGAACTGAAAAGAAAACCAATATGAAGAGGCACAGACACAAAAACAGTATTTTGGCAAAAATTAGGACAAGACAGTCATCCTTTTTTGGATATGTCATGAGAAGAGGTGAGTAGGAATACACAGTGACAACTGGTGGAATTGCAGGAAAGAGGAATAGATGTAGCCAGAAGGAGAAAATATTGGACAACTTGAAGGAATGGCATTAGAGACGATCGATGACAGAAGTGATAAGAAGAGGTTTCCATTATCGCCACCCAGCAAAGCACTTGATGAAAATTCTTAGGAGCATTTTTATTTATTTATTTTTTTGGGTGAAAATGTATTAACCAGTGCTCGGATACATGCGTGCGTCTGTATGTACCTATGCTAGTGTTTTAGTGATCCAAGATGTTTCTGTGTGGTTCAAACCAGACAGAATGTTCTTGCTCATTCAAGTAAACTATTTCTACCCCATTTATTCCCTTTGAGATCCGCAACCAGACAATACGAAGCAATCTTGAAGTTCAACCCCTGCAGACACGAGTGGAGCAGTCCCAACAACAGTGGTTTGGCCATGTCTGTAGAATGGAAGAAGATCGGATACCAAAGCGATCATGGGATATCAAAAGTCAAGGACGCAGACCCCGAGGACGTCCCAAAGTACGTTGGGAAGACAACATACGACAGTCCCTAATTGATAGAGGGCTGGATTGGAAAAAGGCCAGGAAAAAGACGGCGGATAGAGCAGTGTGGCGTTCTCTTTGGCAAACCTCTACACCTCACGGTAGAAGAGGAGCGACTAAGTAAGTAAGTTATTCCCTTTGCCGAGGTCCACTGTAAGGATTGACGTGGTTGTTAGTTATTATAATACTTACTCTGTGTCCTGGACACCATGTCAACCTTGTCATTCCCCCTCAATATGTCATCCATATTGGGCAGATCATCAGATGGTCTGGGTATTGTGTTGCTCCACAATCGCATGTCTCATCATTGCTGTATCACCATCCCTTTAAGTTCTTCCTGCTTTGTGATGCACCAGTTTGGAGTCTATTTAGTGGCTTCCAAGTTGTGTAAGACAAGTGATTTCCACACGTGGATTCCTTCCACAAATCGATTCAGAGAATCTGCGTCAGTTCATTCCACTTTTCGATGCAGCATGACTGGCTCTGCACCGATTATGGGGCATATTTTTTCAGTTGCAGTAGACTTTGGGCAACCCTGTAATTATTCGTCCATTCTCGTTTATTGTTGTATCAATTCTTCTTCTGCGTTCGTTTTCAAAGTCCTGAACAGGACTTTGCAATGTAGTCCGGAGAACGGAATGCACTGTGTCGCTAGTTTACAGCTTGGCTGCGGTAATGCACGGCACATCCGTCTTAGGCAGGTTGTATCAATAAATTTGAGATGTGCATGTGAGTTTTCAAACTGGATTTACATACTCATTGCTGAAACATGAGATGTCATCTACGTGCGCAACCAGCGGCGTATCCTGGGCATCTGATGGCATGATTACATCCGCAACGTGGAGGTCTCTGCTAAAACAGGCCTCCACCAAATCTAAAAAACACTTGACCGCCACCAAGTTTCTTTGTCCGATCATGTTGTTCGGCTGGACCAGGAAACCCTGGCCCACAAAATACTACACAAATTGTTCCTCAGAGTCAAAAGTATTCCCCCGGCTGGCTGGAGGCGCAGAAGAGGCCGTCCACGCACAGTATGTCTCCAGCAGATATCAACCTCCGCTCTAGGCGAGGTATGTAACCACGCCACAGCAGTGGGTCATGGATGTGGTCGACAGACGCAGTGGGGCGTCAGGCGCATAAGCGAACATTATTATTATTACATACTCAGCTAAGTAAAAGCACTGGGCAGTTTTCCGATGATATTATTTCTCGCATGTATTTTCCATTTTTGTTTCCTGGCAGTGTATTATAAAACTGATATGATTATTTTTGTTGCTTGCAGGCCCAGCTTGAAAGACTTCAGGCTGAAATCTCACAAGCAGCCAAAAAGACTGGCATAGCATCAGCTGCAAAAATTGCAACAATAGCTCCAAAGAAAGAAATTGTAAGTTTTAGTTGAAATTCCTGACTTACGCACTTGCAGCCTGTACTGACTGACTTACTTACTTAGTCGCTCCTCTTCTACCGTGAGGTTTTCCAGAGAGAACGCCACACTGCTCTGTACGCCGTCTTTTTCCTGGCCTCTTTCCAATCCAGCCCTCGATCACTTAGGAACTATCGTATGTTGTCTTCCCAACGTACTTTGGGACGTCCTGGGGATCTGCGTCCTTGACTTTTTATCTCCCATGACCGCTTTGGTATCTGATTTTCTTCCATTCTACAGATATGGCCAAACTACTAATTTTGACCTGCAACCTCCAGCACTCAAAGCAACCACCTTACGTCGAGACCACTGGGTTCCCCCGACAGTTGAATAACACCCCATTAATCGGGGTTTGGCCCCTACTTGGTGGTGGATATTTTCTTGGTCCAAAAAACGGCTCCCAGGGTCGACCCAGCCTATTGACCTTTATCATACCAAATTTAAATTTACATCTATTTCCTGCAGCTGCATGATTTTTGTGCATGTCACGACATGGTTCTTGATTTTGAGAACCTTTAATCTTTTTTTTTAAAAATATTTTTGTTTTTGTATGCCTAGAGACATATATTAATAACGAATTTGTTGATGTTGTTGTGTGTTTGTTAGTTTCTGAGATACAAGAAGATGAAGGTGATAGTGGTGAAAAATAGCACAAACATATAGACTCACCCGGTAGCGGCAACCCTTGGTTAGAAAGAAAAAAAAACTTGCTGAAAAATGTACTAGTCATAGTATCTATGTTTACCGTAATGGCTATGTCTGTCACTTTGACTATAAGCGTAATTATTGTATCTACATTAACAAATACATAAAGAAATACTTTGGTCACATCAAGAGACACAACGGTCTCGAGAGAACAGTGATGGAAGGTATGGTGCCAGGAAAAAGAGGAAAGGGTAAACCAAGAAGACGATGACACCAAGATAACCAGGAATGCCTGGGTATGACAGCGGCAGAGGCTGGAGTTTTTGCAAGGAAACGAGTTTCTTTCAGACAGACTGTGATGGGAGCGACGTTCTATAAAGGACATGTTACATGATGATGACATAAACAAACTAAATGGATCTACCTCAGAAAAATCCATCGCATAAACTTAACTCCCCCATTCTCAATAATAGGTGAATCTTCAAATCCAAGCAAAAAGCTGAAGAAATTCTTTTCAAACGTCTCAAACAAATTGTAAAATGGCTACTGTTTATATCTGAGCGTACATGACTGAAGTCGGAACTCTCTACAATCAAAAGACAGGAATGTTCAGCCGTTTCAATGACATTGACCCGGTAATCTATATACGATAAAGTGATGACCCTAGAGCTGGCACACTTTTTCAACCGTCTGCGAATAACAAATGTGTCGCAATTTAACGGCTGTGGTACAGGAAATGTTAAATTGGGTTCCAGAACAATCTGGTAAGTAAAGGCATGATGCTGACCACATCACCCATAGTACGCTGTTGGTCAGGATTCCATATTCCCAATATGCCACAACAGTGTGTAAATGGGATCTTTACTTTACTTTACCATTTGGCTTGGCTTAGTTCGTTCTCAATCTCCCACTACCAAACCCTGAAAGGTCTTAAGTAGCAGAATGTAGTCCAGAGAACGGAATGCGTTGTGTCGTAGTTTACAGCTTGGCTGCGATATTTGCACCTTTTGGTCCAACATATCTGACTTCAGCAAGCATTTTTTTAGTATCGTAATACTATTCCCTCTTCGATTCCTTTTCCTTAGCCAGTTTGCCCTGCTGCAGCCTATTATCCACGATCACCGAGTGGAGGTGTAGAAGGGTCTTGGCAGCTCTGGTTCGCTGGCCCTGATGCTGGCAGTCAGCTATGGGTCGCTGACCACTGCAGCTCATGCGCTGCTCAGCATCTTGATCCCACTTTACTATTTCAGGTAGGATCTGTTAAAGGCGAGCGTTCGGCTTCATCGCTGCGGGTCTCCCCATATGGCTATGTCTCTCTCCACAGAACAGTATGCCGCCTGCCGAGAGCATCGCACGAATGATGTAGCTCCAGCGATGAGCCAAGGGATCTCCTGAAAAAATTGCCATCGTGAACCGACCGCCGCAGCTCAAAACACGAGGCAAACAGCTTATCCACAGAGACCACCGTATGATCTATTAACGTTACAGAATGCTTCTTCCATTGTATCATTTCAGAAAGAAGGTGAGGTTCCAGACATTGAGTGGTGGGACTCGTATATTCTCCGTCATGACTGGTATGTTGAATCTCAGTTACTTGACTTAACTTGGTACTGTGATGTTGAGAATGTAGATTGTGTCTTAATGCTATGCTTCATAATACTGGGCTGGATGAATCTCACATCTACCAGCAATCATGTGAGTTTGGTTACAGAGTTTTCAGGGCTCATGACTTTCTAGAAATAAATACACTATGACAATCGGCATGATTGATGGGGAAAGGGACAGAGGACAACAGATTTCATAACATACTGAGCATTTGAATGTCTTGTTTTGAAAAGTATGAGGTGTGATCACATGAAATCTGTCCATACTGTGTCACGCACGCCAGCGCACAGGGAGCATAATTGCGTTGTTCATGTAATATGGCTTGGCTTGGCTTCGTTTGTTCTCAATCTCCCGCAACCAAACCCTGACATGGGCCTAAGAAGCAGAACGTAGTCCAGAGAACGGAATGCGCTGTGTCATAGTTTACAGCTTGACTGCAATATTTGCACCTATTGGTCCAACACTGACTTCAGCAAGCATTTTTTGAGTACCGGGTTAGCATTCCCTCTTCGATCCCTTCTCCCTAGCCTCGTCTGCTCTGTTGCAGCCTGTTATCCAGGATCACCGCTAGGAGGTGTAGAAGGGTCTTGGCAGCTTTGGTTCGCTGACCCTGACGCTAGCAGTCAGCTATGGGTCGCTGACCGCTGCAGCTCATGTGCTGCTCAGCGGCTTGATCCCGTTCGTGTAATATATTTTTTTTTTTGTGTTCGCCTTATTTCTCTTATCCCCAAGGCGGTGTGCGTTGCACTGTGGTTTTTATTTTGCACCTGTCGGCCCAGTGCATCTTACTTCAGCATGCATTTTTATGTAAGGGTCTGCTTCCTCCTGCATTTGCTAAGGGTTTGCTTCCCCGGGGTAACGGCCGGTGCTGTGATGGAGATCGAACTCAGCACCTTCTGGTTGTGAGCCACGCCGTTCCCGTTCGTGTAATATAATACAGGCTAATGAATAAGCCAGCACATTATCGTTATCCTTGCATGCATGGATTGTTGACAACATGGCTGGTGTGATACCGAATCCGTCCAAGGTGGATCAGCAAGTGGGGATTCTGTTCCCGACAGGGAAGGAGATGATCTTCCGCTGCCAGGTCAGACACACACATGTTGCGATAGAATAAACCATTGTCAAGATTGATGCAGTAATACGGGTGACCATCATCAGAGCTTGCTTTTGCTAGCGGAGGAATTTACTGTGTCATTTGTAACAGTTCAAATGGTGGTTTGTAAGAAACTGAAATATCAGAAGGTGTGTGTTCACAATGGGTCCCACATATGCTGACCGACCACCATAAAAACAAAATGGAAACATCCAGGATCACCAAAACATAGACAATTCAAGTCACAGGTTTCTGCTAGTAGTGTTATGCTGAGCGCATTTTATTTTTACAATGGACTTTTGTCTGCAGACTTCAAACCTTTAGCACTCTGAGGACTGTCTGCCACAGCCGCCAAACATGACTCAAATTTTGTTGTTTTTTTTTGTGTGCTTTTTATTAGTAAGCACGGAGACCCTACCAATAGCCATTTTGTACTGCTGAATAGAATACGTCAAAATCTACATCGGCTTTTTGCCGGTAAAATTATTGTATGTTAGATTACAAATGGATTTTGAACAATTTATCTTCTTATTACACTGAGATTTTTATCAGGTAGATCTGTTTATTTTATTTGTTTAGATGTAATAACTACGCTTGAATTGGAAAGTAACATTTGTGCTGATGTTATAAACACAGTATCAATACTTTGTTGTGGTTCCCAAGGATTTCTACCCAAGCAATTAGCATAGTCCAAATATTTTTTTTTGCCAAGAAATTTTCACATTCATCTTCTTGTATCTTATAAACTAACAAACACACAACAATAACATCAACAAGTTCTTTATTCATTTATGTCTCTACACACAAGAGAATTATATTTATTGACCAACAAACAGAAAAGTTAAAAACCTTTGAAAGTCAACTACCATAGCGAAATATAACGTTGAAAAAAATGTTCATAAACTTTGTGCAGCGTGCTAAAGGTTAAAAAACCTGGCATAAACATCAATGCCATCTGCTACATGGACACAGTGGACTAGATATCAAGAATAAGCGATCCAGCATGCTTTCTTCTTCTTTTTACGCTGTCAGACGTCGACCTTTATTTTTTCGAAAAAAGCAGCGGTCATCCTGAGGCTGTCTACACTGCCATAGAGCTTGTCTAGTGTTGCCACTGGTGATGGCCACATCTGATCTCTCTGGTCCTCGTATGTCAGGCAGTTTTGCAGCAAATGCTCAGCGGTCATTTTCCCTGTACCACACGAGCATTCGTCAGTGCCACCTATCTTCAATTTGTTGAATAGGTGGTACCTCAGTCTATTGTGGCCAGTGCGAAGTCTGAAGACCACGACCTGCCCTCTTCTGTTCAACTGGTAATAGGCATCGTTTTTTGTGTAGCCAGTATGTTCTGTTTCCCATTTGGTCATGTATCTAGCTCTAATAAGCCGTTTTGACTCTTCGTATGTCATACTAGTATCTGGTTGTGGTAGTCTTGCACCTTCTTTTGCCAGTCTGTCTGCCTCCTCGTTGCCTTGGATGTTACAGTGGGATGGAACCCACTGTACCACTACTCTTTTTGGTGCGGTCTGCTGGCATAGTTGACAGAGTACTGCTCTTAAATCATTAAGCAGTATTTTTCTGGCTTTTTAGTGCTGTGACTACGGCCAAGGCATCTGTAAGCAGGACTATATGGCTTTCATTCCTTTTACCTGTCACCATTTCTTTCACTGCCGCCCTCAGTGCCTCTGCCTCCGCTCTGAAATTGCTTGTGTATTTTCCAGTTGCCAATGACAGTGTTATTTTTCTGCCATTTGGTTGGCTCAGGAATGCCCCTGCCCCATCCGTTCTGTGTTGTGTTTGTTACAGCACCGTCGGTGTATGCATGGGTCCAGTCCATGCTTGGGTAGTTTTTCGTTATGTACCTCAGGGTTATATCTCTTCTTTCTTTTTCAGTCTGGCAGTTTTTGTTTCCAATACCTGGTATATTTTCTACCACCTCTGGAAATATACAGCATGCTTTCACATGGTGTAATTCTGTTGTGCGACAATGATCGTCCATATGTACGTGAACATTGCAGGAAGCGTTAGCACGGAGAAGTTAGAAAGTTCTGCCACACCCAGCCTGATGTTCGTTCATCGCGTGGAGTGATGAACACTCTTTCTGTTTAGCCGAGTAGACAATCCTTTCCTTTTGCTCTGTCCGCTGAAATGAGTGACTTTGCACTGTGATTTCCATTAAAGTGGAGGAAATTTGCGAAATTTGTCAACCTCACTTTCTCGTCCTGAGCTACCTTTAGCCAGTGACAAGACATTATCGAGATAACTGGAGATAGCACAGGATGCAGATTTTCCCCCAGTGCTTACATGATGCCTATAGCGATCTGGCATCATGTGATTTTCATTTGTTCGAAACCTTGAAAAAAGCTGTAAAGAGACAATGATTCCAGCATGATGCATTATCACTGTCATTAACATCTGACATAGAACATAATTTAAATCAGAATCACTCATCTCATTTTCAAATGAGCTCAATAACAACATACCAAAAAATTAAATATAATTCTCAAACTCCTGTGAAAACTTTCAAGGGGCTGCCATTTAAATTCTAGAATGTGCAAAAAATGAAAGAGATCATTTGATTGGCTGATACTATTTTTAGTTAGTCATACAGAAGCGTACTTTCTTATGGCCGATGGATCGTCTTTTTTGCTAACGTAAGTCAGGCGGATCGTCATCCTCAAAAGGTTAAATGACCTATATTTATGTGATATTGTTTCAGCTATGAAATGGTTCCAGATGTTGGAGACATTAGCATCCAGGCTTTGGATGGAATCACCAACTTAGTGGAACACCCAACACAAATTGCTCCACCTGGTGAGAAAATGCTTTCTTCTTTTTTTATGCACTTGAATGCATTCACTGAGATAAGATCGTTAAGTCCAGGTGTCTCAAACTCATAGCTGGTAGGCCACATGTAGCTGTCAAAGACATTGCATTATTTTAAGGCCTATTTTAGGCTGCAATTATGGGCTCTTGTTGCATTAGTTTTTGTTGCTCTTTGTTTAGCATGATGAATTTGCCAGCCCCTACTTAGTCAGCATGTCTGCAATGTCGCAGCAGCCTGTGACATGACATTAGTGTTTTAGTATATGATAAGGGATAATAAGTTAGAAAAGGAAAACTCTAGAGATTCTCAACAATAGCACTCCAATACTGCCGAAGACAGATGTGTCGGGCCGAAAGGTGCAAATCTTGCAGTCAAGCTGTAAACACATTCCGTTCTCCAGACTACATCCTGCCACTTGCAAGGCCTTTTCCAGGGCTTGGTAGCTTGAGAAAAAACACAGAGGAAGAAGAAGTACTCAAATGGCTAGCCTCCCACTGTGGAATCACAGGAAACGAGAGAGCTAACGCTCTAGCAATAGATGATGGTAAAAAGATACAATTTAATCAAGTACCAAACAGATAGATCAAGAATATCATCAGAAATAAGTATATACACTAATGGAGAGAACACAGAAACATAAGCAGTTGACCAGACTCAATTCACCAGCTCAAAAGAAATCAACAAACTATCTTATTTCATCTGAGAACTGGTCACCACAGACTACTAGAACATCTAAATTGACTAAAGATCTCACACACCGATGAATGCCCATGGGGAACAGAGGGGGGGGAGAATCCTGAACACATTCTACAGGAATGCTCAATCTATAGGGAAATGAGATACGAGACCTGGCCACAGGTTGCGGAACTGAGACAAAAGCTGTGGAGCAGCCACTCCGACCTGGTGAAGACTACAGTCTTAATCATGGCGATTGGTCTGCAGATAATGCATGACCAAAGATCCTGAATGCAAACAAGAAGAAGACAAGAATATCTCTAATCTGTAATCCTGGTATTCTTCAGCGTTCATCCTGTCGTGGTTTACTGCGATATCTGCGCGTTTCGGTCCGTCACATCCGATTTCAGCTGGCTTATATTCTATACTGGACTTGCTTTCCCATTGTGATCCCTATTATTAGCCAGACTAGTGCAGCCTGTTTCCAGAGATGCCACTTTGCGGCGGAACAGGGTCATCTGATGCTAGCAGTCGGCTATGTGTCGTCTCTGGCTGCTGTAAGTTCATTCACTGCTGCATCTTTGAACTCAAATCCAGGTGTTCAATCAAGCGCTGCATTATTTTTTATGCCAGGTAACCAAATGTTGTTGGAAACCATCGCTATCTTCCGGTTTGGAGTACCATGTCGGACCAAGGGCTTTTTGTAAAACATTGTTGTATGGCGGGAGCTGGTACGGCAAACTGCAATAATGGTGCCTCAACGACCTTTTAGGTTATGGGACTGGTGATGATGAGGATGATGAAAGATTATATATTAGTATTGTGCATTAAATGGCATTAATGCCTTTCAGCCTGACACATCTGCTTTCAGCTAGATTTTTTTGGGGTACTACTGGGTTTGCTTTTCCGCTGTGATCCTATTCTCTTAGCCAGACTACATTAGTGCAGCGTGTTTCCAGGGCCGCCACATAGAATAGGGTCTTGATCAGCTGTGGTTTGCTGACCCTGATGCAAACAACCAGTTACGAGTCTCATGCTGCTGTCAGCTCATTCACTAATGCATCTCTGTTGTTGTTGTTGCTTAGATGTTTGCCTCACTAGTTTCTACTGGCGGAGGCACGCTCATTCCACCCCAGATCGTAGTCCATTGGGCGATATCAGGACGCATAAACCAGCGCTTGGATGCATGTGTGTGCCTGTATGTACCTATGCTAGGTTTGTGCGCTCTCAGAAGCTAGCCCAACCAAAGTGTAATAGAAGGGCCTCACCGTGAGGGCGTGTGTTAAAGTTGTGCAAGAGTGTGACTGTAGGACAGTCAAATGAAACAGAGTGAGGTGAGAAGAGATCGCCCTCAGTATGCATCGCCCTACTGCATCTCCAGCCCCTAACACACCTCATAACAGGGACACAATAGAAAGGGCATAACAACTGTAAGGGACATAACCTCGCCAAAAGAAGACCGTGAAATCATCTGCCTCCATTTCATAGCTTTCATTACTTCCTATTTCAGTTAAACCAAAAGAAGATACTGCCATCCCTGTGTGCTTAACAAAGAAAGAAAGGAAAAAGCTGAGAAGACAGAATAGAAGAGAGGCAGAGAAAGAAATTCAAGAAAAGATCAGACTGGGTCTAGCTCCACCATTAGAGCCTAAAGGTCAGTAAATCAAGAATGGCATTCGGTCAGAGGTCTATAGAAAAATTATTGTAAGAACAGAAATAGTTATTGGATTCAGTGTAATTGTTTCTGTTGTTGTTGTCCTTTGAGCCAATGTCACCCATATATCAGTTGGGGGAGGGCTGTCAGGGTAAGAGATCTAATATTGTTGTACTCTAGAGCTGTCAGGGTAAGAGATCTAATGTTGTTGTACTCTAGAGCTGTCAGGGTAAGATATCTAATGTTGTTGTACTCTAGAGCTGTCAGGGTAAGAGATCTAATATTGTTGTACTCTAGAGCTGTCAGGGTAAGATATCTAATATTGTTGTACTCTAGAGCTGTCAGGGTAAGAGATCTAATATTGTTGTACTCTAGAGATGTCAGGGTAAGAGATCTAATGTTGTTGTACTCTAGAGCTGTCAGGGTAAGAGATCTAATGTTGCTGCCCTCTAGAGCTGTCAGGGTAAGAGATCTAATATTGTTGTACTCTAGAGCTGTCAGGGTAAGAGATCTAATGTTGTTGTACTCTAGAGCTGTCAGGGTAAGATATCTAATGTTGTTGTACTCTAGAGCTGTCAGGGTAAGATATCTAATATTGTTGTACTCTAGAGCTGTCAGGGTAAGAGATCTAATATTGTTGTACTCTAGAGATGTCAGGGTAAGAGATCTAATGTTGTTGTACTCTAGAGCTGTCAGGGTAAGAGATCTAATGTTGCTGCCCTCTAGAGCTGTCAGGGTAAGAGATCTAATATTGTTGTACTCTAGAGCTGTCAGGGTAAGAGATCTAATGTTGCTGCCCTCTAGAGGTGTCAGGGTAAGATATCTAATATTGTTGTACTCTAGAGCTGTCAGGGTAAGAGATCTAATATTGTTGTACTCTAGAGCTGTCAGGGTAAGAGATCTAATATTGTTGTACTCTAGAGCTGTCAGGGTAAGAGATCTAATATTGTTGTACTCTAGAGATGTCAGGGTGAGAGATCTAATATTGTTGTACTCTAGAGCTGTCAGGGTAAGAGATCTAATATTGTTGTACTCTAGAGCTGTCAGGGTAAGAGATCTAATATTGTTGTACTCTAGAGCTGTCAGGGTAAGAGATCTAATATTGTTGTACTCTAGAGCTGTCAGGGTAAGAGATCTAATATTGTTGTACTCTAGAGCTGTCAGGGTAAGAGATCTAATGTTGCTGCCCTCTAGAGGTGTCAGGGTAAGATATCTAATATTGTTGTACTCTAGAGCTGTCAGGGTAAGAGATCTAATATTGTTGTACTCTAGAGCTGTCAGGGTAAGAGATCTAATATTGTTGTACTCTAGAGCTGTCAGGGTAAGAGATCTAATATTGTTGTACTCTAGAGATGTCATGGTGAGAGATCTAATATTGTTGTACTCTAGAGATGTCATGGTGAGAGATCTAATATTGTTGTACTCTAGAGATGTCAGGGTAAGAGATCTAATATTGTTGTACTCTAGAGCTGTCAGGGTAAGATATCTAATGTTGCTGCCCTCTAGAGCTGTCATGGTGAGAGATCTAATATTGTTGTACTCTAGAGCTGTCAGGGTAAGAGATCTAATATTGTTGTACTCTAGAGCTGTCAGGGTAAGAGATCTAATATTGTTGTACTCTAGAGCTGTCAGGGTAAGAGATCTAATATTGTTGTACTCTAGAGCTGTCAGGGTAAGAGATCTAATATTGTTGTACTCTAGAGCTGTCAGGGTAAGAGATCTAATATTGTTGTACTCTAGAGCTGTCAGGGTAAGAGATCTAATATTGTTGTACTCTAGAGCTGTCAGGGTAAGAGATCTAATATTGTTGTACTCTAGAGCTGTCAGGGTAAGAGATCTAATATTGTTGTACTCTAGAGCTGTCAGGGTAAGAGATCTAATATTGTTGTACTCTAGAGCTGTCAGGGTGAGAGATCTAATATTGTTGTACTCATATAACCAGATCTCACTTATGTGACTGTAATGCCTAAAGATTTTTTCCCCCTCCCTTTCTCACCTCAACACAGTTCGCATGGCCAACCTAATGAGAGTGCTGGGAACAGAGGCTGTCCAAGACCCCACCAAGGTGGAAGCACATGTCCGAGCACAGATGGCAAAGCGACAACGACAGCATGAAGAGGCCAATGCTGCACGAAAGTTGACAGTTGAACAGAGAAGAGACAAAAAGATCTCAAAAATTAAAGAGGATACAACAAATGGTGTTAATGTTTCTATATATAGGTGAGTATATGTCATGTTCTCCTGTGTTGTCTTATTGAAATCATCCATAATTCTTGCCATTTGTATGTCTGTCACAGTGCCTTGTCATTTTTTCATTGCTCCTTTGATGTAAAGAACCTGTAAATAATTTCAATTCAACCTGGGTTTGTGATACTGAAGATCCCCTTCTGTTATAGTTCACATAGGAGTTGTTCTTCCTAAACCTTTTTTAGGAAACAGACAGTTCTATGTTGCCCTCACCAGAGAAATAAATGAAAACTTGAAAGTTTTTTGTTGAAACACTTCTTACCAAGCAACATTGGGATCAAGATGCTGAGCGGGGCATGAACTGCAGCAGTCAGCTACCCAAAGCTGAATGCTGGCATCCGGGCCAATGAAATAGAGCTGTCAAGACCCTTCCAGACCTCCACGTGATGATCCTGGATAACAGGCTGCAGCAGAGCAGACTGGTTAAGGAGAAGGGATCGCGGAGGGAAGGCCAACCCGGTATCCAAAAATGCCTGCTGAAGTTTGATGTGCTGGGCCGAAAGGTGCAAATATCGCAGTCATGCTGTAAACTATGGCACATTATATTGTGTTATCCGGACTACATCCAGCTGCTTGCACAGCCCTTTTCAGGAATTGGTAGCACAGTTTCTTCTTCTTCTTCTTTGTTCGTTCTCAATCTCCCACTACGAAACACTAAAAGGGCTTAAGTAGCAGAATGTAGTCCAGAGAACGGAATGCGTTGTGTCCTAGTTTACAGCTTGGCTGCGATATTTGCACCTTTCGGTCCAACACATCTGACTTCAGCAAGCATTTTTTGAGTACCGGGTTAGCATTCCCTCTTCGATCCCTTCTCCTAAGCCAGTCTGCCCTGATGCAGCCTGTTATCCAGGATCACCGCGTGGAGGTGTAGAAGGGTCTTGGCAGCTATGGTTCGCTGGCCCTGACGCTAGCAGTCGGCTATGGGTCGCTGACCACTGCAGCTCTTGTGCTGCTCAGCATCTTGATCCCGTAGCACAGTTTGAGAACGAACGAAACAGACGATCGGAAAACATTCCAGGGCCACCATGTGGAAGCGAAATATGGTCTTAGTCCGCTGACCCTAATGCAAGCAGCCAGCTATAAGTCACTGTCAGCATATTCACTGCTGCATCTTGGCCCCTAAAGGAACAAAGGCCTTTTGCTTCTACAGGCACCACACCCTGTACAGGCTAGTTTTTTTTATTTACCTCCAGTAGAAAAAAAATCTATGCCATACTGAGGAAGGTTCGAGGGGGTCTGTTTACTTATTGATTGGTGAGACCATAGAAGAAACCATGAGGTCTGATTGCAGCTAGAATGAACCAGCAGTTCGACTCGATTTGTTTGGCTATAAATTAGCGGTGAAGGTTAATTTCTACTGTGCTCCTCGCTAGGCCTGTGGGATGTGTTATAACAACACACATAAACCAATTTGAAGTCCCTGCCGGCTACTAACTGATTACCAGATACTCTAGGACTTGGGACAGAGACGCAGAGGTTAGTTTACCAATATGCGAGTCCGTCCTTGGCACTGTCATCTTGGTCACTATGTGACGTAACAGAGAGTTTCTACTTCTTCTGCATTTGTCCTGAAAATGACGTGTCATCATTTACAGCAAAGCTGCAATATCTGTGTCTTTCAGCCCGGCTCATTCGGTTTCATCACAGACGGAATAATGCCTTGGTCAGTTGACCTAGACGCAAGATATAATTTGCTGGCTGCCATCTTCAGCCCCACTGAGTATTTGAATGCATATTTTGAATAGATTGAATAAAAAAGTAAGCTAAATGCATGTATTATCTGCAGAGTTCGAGATCTTAGTGACCCAGCCATCAAATTTAAAGTGGAGAAAAATGCTAATCAACTGTATCTGACTGGAATAACAATTCTGTATAAGGATTGCAATGTTGTGGTCGTGGAAGGAGGTAAGTTTTGTCAGATGTAGAGGTTCTGTCACTGTGCACAGATATTTCTTTTTCAGATAATTTTTTTTATCTCAATACACTGAAAGGCCTTGAAATTTCTTCGCTCATTCTCAGATCAAGGTCCCGGTTTGTCTTACAAAGGACACTGTTGTTTGTAAGACTGTGATATCTCTGTAGAGCGGAGGAACACTAACGTCTGGTTAGGCAAAATATATTGGCCAAGACCCTCACCTCGGCTTCCTAGTAGCCTTCCCTGGAAACGGGCTATTTTCATGGCAGCCTGGCCAACGAGGTGAGGGATTGATGTGATCCCTGTAGTAGTGAACGACACAGATAAATTCAAGCATAGCACAAGCACCTGGAGGACCCCAGTCCACATTCATCCACATGCTCAGGATGTGAGGAAAGGAATTGCAACCCGCCACTTAATGTCCTTTTCAGGACGCACAAAAGGGTAACCTCTACTCATTGTGGACATTCACAAACGCAAATCTTCGTAGATCTTTCGTCTCAGATCTGTCTCGTAAAGCCTCTCTTCCTGCGTAAATGTGCAGCGATGTGTCCCACGATATGCTTCCTGCATGGACACCTATCATCTTGACCAATCCTCATTTTGTTGTAAAGATGACCCTTGTGTCTATTATGTTCAGTTCTCAGTTAAATTCATAGTTGGTCAGAAGTGGGGCGGGTGTTGATCAGCCCATTCTCCCCTGAAGTTGAATTTAACGTTTCATACATAGGCGTCTTAGTCTTTGCAGACCATGTGCATGGCATCATGTGAGTAGCCTTTCGGGGCTGCCAAAACTGCAGGTTCTCCCTCTCGGCCTCGCTGGTGTAATCCAAAGGAGTGCAAAGCATGACAATTTGGCACCAGCTCAGCTGCAGAAGCTGCCGGAATGAGTTTGCAATTTCGAAACCATCCGCCTTAGGTGCTACCACTCCAGATTTTTTGTCTTGGATTTCTCCTGTAGCCCTACCCTCTCCTGAGGTTTCCAGAAACTAGTTACTCGAGACATCCGATGATACTCTCATCATTCCAAGACTAGCAAGCACTCCCTGGGACTTGTGGGTTTAAAATCAGATTTCCTCCTCTCTTAGGCGAACTGCCTGAACAGGCTGAGCATTGTCTACCCGGGTTTAAAATTAGAGTTTACCTTCTCTTAGATTGAATGCCAACCAAGGCTAATGAGCCCAATCTGCCGCACAGTTATACCGCCGGGTACTCTTTGTGCCCCACAGCAGGCTCTGTAAGAAACAGGGGGCCCCCATGAAGGTGCTGCTGGGGACACAATGATGTAGGAGAGGTCATCGGCATAGAAACTCCTGAACGGCAAGTCGAACAGTGAATCCAGCGGCGATCTCTACACCTGGAAAGGAGAAGCTATATCAGCCGCTTCACTTTCCTTTAATGAGCGGGACGTCCAGCCCAGACCTCGCTCTCACTTGAATGCTATGTTGTTTTGAGTTTTCTATGTTAAGGGAATATTTCATATAAATTTATTATCCTGGTGATTCTGTGGCGAAGTGGTTAAGCTGTCGGACTCGTGATCAGGTGGTGTGGGTTTCGACTGTAGACTCTGCCATCTTTTTCATGGGTGCTTGATGCGGAGTCCCCTGCATCTCGTAGTCGTCTTGTTCTTGACTTGCCACTGGGGGCATGAGACGAGAGAGTGAGGATAAAAAGTAACGCAGTTAATCCTTACTAAAAGTAGTGCTAGCAAAATAAATTATGCCATCATCGTTTACGATGGACGGCGGCCTTTGCCTTTGCATATTATCATATTACTGCCAGCAATTAGAATGATAATTACATTTAAAAAAGCTCTCAGACATATGGAGTCGTAGCGATCAACACAAATAAACTTTTTTGTTTGTTTGCGTCGCCTTATGTATCTGTTCCCCAAGGCATTGTGTGTTGCACTGCGGTTTGTATTTTGCGCCTGTCGGCCCATTGCATCCAACTTCGGCATGCATTTTCTAAGGGTTTGCTTCCCCGGGGTAACGGCCGGTGCTGTGATGGGGGTCGAACCCAGCACCTGCGGATTGTTAGCCGTGTCACTTAAATAGCCCACGCTGTCCCCTTCTATATCAACTTGAAGCCACTACTAAATTGTGTATATATACAAATTATTTCTCGGATGAAGCTGAGTGCTAAAGTTTAGTTTGTCATAAAAAAGTTTTACACACTAGTTGAACAAGAAATAATTTATCCTGAGCTTAGCGAGAGAAATGCAAGAAAAAAGAAAGAAAAATTGTACACTGTATTTCTGTTGTATATCTCAATTTTCAGGACCAAAACAGCAGCGCAAGTTCCAGCGGTTAATGTTACATAGGATCAAGTGGGCAGAGACTCAAAGAAGAACCAAAGATAAAGGTACATGTTCAATAGTTATCAAGATCTCACTTGACATTTGTTCCTCTTCTACCAAGGGGTGTAGAGTATCTTTTTTCTTGTGCTTTATAGTTACTCCAGGGTGGTTTAACCTGCCCCATGCCCAACAATCCTTGGTCTAGTCTTCTTCTTTTGGTGTACATCCTGTAAAGGACATTGCAACATTCTGTCGTAGTTTACAGCAAGGCTGCGATATCTGTGTCTTTCGGCCTGGCAAATCCGATTTCAGCTGATTTTATTTAGGTATTGGGTTTGCCTTCCCACAGTGATCCCTATTCTCTTAGCCAGACTACACTAGAGCAGTCTGTTTCCAGGGTAACCACTTGAATGCAGGATAGGGTCTTGTGAATGTGTTTTTCTGTGATCTTTGGGTCTACAGTTGCAGTGTTATAGATTCCTCTTGGATAATATGTTTTATGCACATTTTTCCAATTGGACATGCCTGTCAAAGTGCTGAGATGTATTTCAATTGACATATTATAGGATAAAGTCGGACACAGAATATGTAACAGTGATTAAAAGCAAGCGGCCAAGATGAAAATGTTAATGGAAAAAGAATACGGAAAGGCATAACATTCAGAGTGAACCTGTGATGCCATGCTTGAGTAGACAGGGAGATCATAGAAAAATTCACAATGTGGAGGGATACGTTGCCTGGAGAAGGATAGGCTCCACCAGGTGAAAAACGATATTGCAGAAAGCATTGAGAAAAATCGGAAATGTGCAAGCCATCTCAATACAGAACAATGACAATTGTTGGGGTTAACTCGTCCAGACGGAAGATATCCTAGCACAAAACCGAATGCAGTGGCGGGAACTGATCCAACAATCTGCAGTAATGGTGCCCCGATGACCTTTCAGATTACGGACTAATAATGATGATAATGTACGGATTACAGTATGAAAATCAACATAGAGAAAAAAAAACGAATTTATGGTGATTGCAAGATAAAAAGAATATTTATACAAAATCAACAAGTAAAACAGGTGGAAAAATTTCACGTTCTTGGGTAACATAATCTCAGCAGATGGCAAAGGAGACACTGAAATCCAACACAGATATAATAAAGCAAGTCTGATCATTGGGCAAATGCCCCAATATTGCAATGTAAACACAGGACAATGGATACAAAAAGAATGCTATACAATACAATATTCCTTCCCAGATTGTCCTATCAGTCCCAAAATTGGACATTGACAAGCAAAGATAAAAGAAACATTGTAACAACAGAGTCTTCTAAACCAGTATAATGACGTTAAGTGCAAAATGCCTGCGCAGAATGTTTGGAGTAACAATAATGGATAGAATTAGAAACAAAGATATTAGGACAAACAAGTAGGTACAACACCAATGCTAGACCTCATCAGGAGACAGCAAACCAAATGGTTAGGTCACGTGACGCGACAAACACCAGATATTTTCCCTCAGTAAGCAATGCTATACAGATACAATGGATACAAAGCCAATGGCCGATCACACAAAAGATGGATAGCAGAAATAACAGAAGCCGTAAAGTGTGTAAGGCACATATAGGCTGTAGAAAGCCAGAGAGAATGACATGCTATCCTGTTGGCCATCTTCTATACCCTGGTCTGTAGAGGTTAGCTAGAGAGAATGACATGCTATCCTGTTGGCCATCTTCTATACCCTGGTCTGTAGAGGTTAGCTAGAGAGAATGACATGCTATCCTGTTGGCCATCTTCTATACCCTGGTCTGTAGAGGTTAGCTAGAGAGAATGACATGCTATCCTGTTGGTCATCTTCTATACCCTGGTCTGTAGAGGTTAGCTAGAGAGAATGACATGCTATCCTGTTGGCCATCTTCTATACCCTGGTCTGTAGAGGTTAGCTAGAGAGAATGACATGCTATCCTGTTGGCCATCTTCTATACCCTGGTCTGTAGAGGTTAGCTAGAGAGAATGACATGCTATCCTGTTGGCCATCTTCTATACCCTGGTCTGTAGAGGTTAGCTAGAGAGAATGACATGCTATCCTGTTGGCCATCTTCTATACCCTGGTCTGTAGAGGTTAGCTAGAGAGAATGACATGCTATCCTGTTGGCCATCTTCTATACCCTGGTCTGTAGAGGTTAGCTAGAGAGAATGACATGCTATCCTGTTGGCCATCTTCTATACCCTGGTCTGTAGAGGTTAGCTAGAGAGAATGACATGCTATCCTGTTGGCCATCTTCTATACCCTGGTCTGTAGAGGTTAGCTAGAGAGAATGACATGCTATCCTGTTGGCCATCTTCTATACCCTGGTCTGTAGAGGTTAGCTAGAGAGAATGACATGCTATCCTGTTGGCCATCTTCTATACCCTGGTCTGTAGAGGTTAGCTAGAGAGAATGACATGCTATCCTGTTGGTCATCTTCTATACCCTGGTCTGTAGAGGTTAGCTAGAGAGAATGACATGCTATCCTGTTGGTCATCTTCTATACCCTGGTCTGTAGAGGTTAGCTAGAGAGAATGACATGCTATCCTGTTGGTCATCTTCTATACCCTGGTCTGTAGAGGTTAGCTAGAGAGAATGACATGCTATCCTGTTGGTCATCTTCTATACCCTGGTCTGTAGAGGTTAGCTAGAGAGAATGACATGCTATCCTGTTGGTCATCTTCTATACCCTGGTCTGTAGAGGTTAGCTAGAGAGAATGACATGCTATCCTGTTGGTCATCTTCTATACCCTGGTCTGTAGAGGTTAGCTAGAGAGAATGACATGCTATCCTGTTGGTCATCTTCTATACCCTGGTTTGTAGAGGTTAGCTAGAGAGATTGACATGCTATCCTGTTGGTCATCTTCTATACCCTGGTCTGTAGAGGTTAGCTAGAGAGAATGACATGCTATCCTGTTGGCCATCTTCATCTTCTACCCTGGTCTGTAGAGGTTAGCTAGAGAGAATGACATGCTATCCTGTTGGTCATCTTCTATACCCTGGTCTGTAGAGGTTAGCTAGAGAGAATGACATGCTATCCTGTTGGCCATCTTCATCTTCTACCCTGGTCTGTAGAGGTTAGCTAGAGAGAAAGGTAAGGTATACTATTAACTGTCTTCTACCCTGGTCTGTAGTGGTTAGCCAGAGAGAAAGGTAAGGTATACTATTAACTGTCTTCTACCCTGGTCTGTAAAGGTTAAGTTAAATTCTAATCTGTTCATGATTATTAACAGTTCTAAACAAATTGGTTCCTGTGTGGATTCCGGAAGACCTTACTGGGGACGGAAAGATAGAAGTGAGAACGTCACATTACTACTCATTTTGTAAAAAGTGAAAGTACTTCCAGAACATGCCGTCTCTAACAGCAAACAGATCAAGGCAGTGAGAATTGGTTATATAAGAACTTGCAGATACAATGACACCTCTAACTCTTCATCCCTGATGGCAGTGTCCACAAAGAGACTAGCTTTTTCACCCCTGGAATATTCAATTGGGACAAAAATATGTTTTATGTTTTAAATTGTATATTAAATTGCAAATTTCTAGTACTTCAAAATATATACGGGATCAAGACGCTGACTGCTAGCGTCAGGGCCAGCAAACAAAAGCTGCCAAGACTCTTCTACACCTCCACGCGGTGGTCCTTGATAACAGGCTGCAGCATGGCAGACTGGCTAAGGAGAAGGGATCGAAGAGGGAATGCTAACCCGGTACTAAAAAAATGCTTGCTGAAGTCGGATGTGTTGGACCGGAAGGTGCAAATATCACAGTCAAGCTGTAAACTACGACACAACGCATTCCGTTCTCTGGACTACATTCTGCTACTTACACCCTTTCAGGGTTTGGTAGTGGGTTATTGAGAACGAACGCAGAAGAAGAAGAAAATATATACAAGGGATAGTCATTAACCCTTTGAATCCTGGTCGCCTGGCCTGTAAAACCCCACTCCCCTGGGCTCCTGAAGAAAAAAAGCCAAAAATGGACACCTGAACAAAACTAGTTACAATGGCAAAACTAAGTGATCTGTTTCAATTATTTTATCTCAAATAGACTGACCTGATCATCTCCAATATTCCTGTTTATTATGCCAGTCCTCCCAGCATGTAGACCCATCCTTTAGGCACAGATAAGTTTCACAATGTTTACACCAAAATTTTGTCTTGACTTGTTTGAATGGTCTGTCTTTGTAGGCCATGTTTGGGAAGTCCTTGACATGCTTGTTAAATTTAAATGAGCATACTACACAAACATTATTTCCTGTAGCTTTTGGAGACATTTGTGGATGATGGGAACCAACATTTTGTAGTCTCTTGTGCCTCGACATGGTTGTGAAGTTTTGCAGTAGCTGTTCTATAATCCCCAATGAGGGATAAACAAACTTCATTCATGAACATCCCAAATGTCCTGTAGCTTCTTCCTGTTGTATTGTGGGGACTATAATGATCCATAAGTATGTAGGCATTATTACATGCCCACATAAAGAATTTCACAATTAGCCTCCTAGGCCAGCGATAATGCCGTTGTGTCTTGTTGAGACGACAAATTTGGTCGTTGACATCTGTGCCCCCCATGAAAGCATTATAGTCAATACAAAGTTGAGGAGTTGGAACATCTACAGCTGTTCCATCCTTTCTTCTCCTTCTAATAGTTCCAGTTTCTGTTGGGTTGTGGTAGTTAGATATAAAATTTACAGGTCTTTGGTCCATCCAGACAAGGCATACAATGTTGTTATGGCAAATAAATTCTGAATGACCCCTGTCCATTTTCTTCTTTCCTGCCAGTACTTTTGGATAAAATTTCCTAATTGTCATTACTGAGCAAGTGTACCATAATCAGTGTACAACTTGTCAAAGAGAGTTACACTGTTGTAGAATCTGTCCATAACAACAATATGGTTTTTGTTGACCAAATTCCCAGAAGTTAAAATTTTAGTAACGACGCTACCAACAACACCAAGATCTGGAATAATATTGTCTGCTTTTCTAGTGTAGGTTTCCAGGTTCAGAATATATCCAGAGCTTGCTTCACAAGCCATGTAAGCCTTTATTCCCCACTTTATGGACTTTGTCTTGATATATTGTTTGAAGGCAAGTCTGCTCTTCGAGGGGATCATACCTTCGTCTAAGCTCACGTGCTGTGAAGGCAAATAATAGTGCCGAAATTTTGGTAGCAGCACATCCAACATAGGCCTTACTTTGTAAAGTTTATCTGCTTTATCCAAAGCCGGGTCCTCCTCATCAACAAGATGAAGAAAAGTCCAGAGAGCAAGGAAGCGATCACGGTCCATCACAGTGCGGCAACAAGGAGTAGGAGACACGAAGTTAGCAGACGAGCTAGACCAGTACTCCTCGTAACGTGGTTTACTCACACTGTGTTCCATTTGAAGACGCAGTCCAAAGAATGTTTCATCTCTGGCACTACTACACTTTAAAAATTTTTGGCATAGTAGCTAGTTGGTTTCTTGCTAATCACCTGCTCAGCGCGTCGAGTTGTCTGCTCACACAAATTGTGCCAGAAGTCATTATCCAGGAAAAGTTCCACAAATTCACTGTCTTTACTTTCTGGATTAATAGATTCTGGAATGTTCTTAGGGCCTATCTGCTCCATAAATGTTGTGTCTACTGCAGACACAGGTCTGAATATATTAATTGGAGACCAACCTGCATCAAATTTACTAGAGACACTACCTGGGAGACGCCCCCTTCCACGCCCCTGTAAAACAGCCTGATCGCCAGAAAAATCAGGAACAGGGTAAGATGTAGCTTCATCGGAGTCTAATGAACACATGTTATCACTCAAATGATCATCTGATTCAACTTCTATATCAGTTTCAGAATAGTTGCTATCTAAATCTAATTCATCGTCCTCTGAATCATTGAGAACAAATTCGACAGCTTGTTCCATTGTAAGCCTTTTAGAACGCTCATTTACTGGTTTTTCTGCATGTCTTTTCATTGTAAAAATTTGTTGCAATGTGATCAGTTCATGGGCGCCACCATTTTGAAGTAACATTCCGGAAGTAGTATGTCAATTCTGCCGTATCTATCCATACTATGCTCGTTCTTATAAGATACGTATGCTCTACCGGTGACTCAGGGCGCGGGTTATGTACACACACTGGTTCATCAGGATCACGGATTCAAAGGGTTAAGTAATAGCAATTGTATTTAATAACATTTTTACAAGACTGCGAACCAGATATTTTTTTAATCGTATTTTTCTACATTGTCTCTGTGTTTGGAAAAACACTTTGTCCACTAGCTTGTGGATGGCCTCTAGAGAAAAAGTATTTTTGTGTGATCTTTAACCAATTTTGCACCACCTCTATTACCTCCTCAGCTGCCTTGGTACCCATCTCCTAATGGATAATTTTGTGTGCAGCGCCGTGACTCATGTTGAAATCTGCGACTATTTCATCAACATTGACTCTCCTGTTGTCAACTGACTAGCTGATCGATCTGCTGTGTGTTATTTTATTATTTTTTTTGGTGGTGTTTGCCTTTATTTCTCTATTCCCCAAGGCGGTGTGCATTGCACTAAATTTTTATTTTGCGTCTGTCGGCCAAGGGCACCCAACTTTGGGATGCATTTTATGTAAGGATCTGCTTCCTCCTGCATTTTCTAAGTGTTTGCGTCCCCGGAGTAACAATCGGTGCTGCAGTGGGAAGCAAAAGCCAGCACTTTTGTGTTGTTAGCTGTGCCACTTAACTACTAGCCCACTCTGTCATGTGCCACACTTGCTGGTCTCCCACGCCGCAGTTCATCAATGACATTTTGTCTTCCATTTTGAAATCTTTCTACTGATTCATACACTCTTCTGACTCAACTGTCTCTATATTGAACCTTCATTCTCCTGTAGATTTCAGAAGGTTTCTGACCTTGTCTCTGGCTAACCTCTACGGACCAGGGTAGCTAGTTAGTCGACAGATCAGCCTCACTGGCCACAAAATAATGACTCATTGTTCTTCAACTTCAAAGGTGCAAGTTGATAATGGGGGTGGCCATGTACGCCTTATGTATCATGCGCAAAGTGCTTGGTCGTCACAATCTCTACATGGGGTATTGCTAAAGAGCCATTTTATGTCCTGAAATACGATTTTCCGTTGTACATACTTTTCCATACCTTTAGAATAAAATTGCTGTAACTTAATGACTGTACCTCGTATATATGTGTGTAGCAATGTGTTTTATTTTGGTGTTGTGTATATAACTTTTACCTTGGTTCCTTTTACATTTCAGAAGAAAATGATGAAGATGGTGCAGTTGATAAAACCAATAAGTGTGTCCTGGTCTGGGAGGTAAGCTTTTGTACTCATGAAATCTATCTATAATGTTATTGCTAGTGTCCTATGTGCTTGGCTTGGCTTCGTTCGTTCTCAATATCCCGCTACCAAACCCTGAAAGGGCTTAAGTAGTAGAATGTAGTCTAGAGAACGGAATGCGTTGTGCTGTAGTTTACAGATTGACTGTGATATTTGCACCTTTTCTTCCAACACATCCGACTTTAGCAAGCATTTTTGAGTACCGGGTTAGCATTCCCTCTTCGATCCCTTTTCCTTAGCCAGTCTGTCCTGCTGCAGCCTGTTATCCAGGATCACCGCGTGGAGGTGTAGAAGGGTCTTCACAGCTCTGGTTCGCTGGCCCTGACGCTAGCAGTCAGCTATTTGTCGCTGACAACTGCTGCTCAGCATCTTGATCCCATGTCCTTTGTACTTGAGTTTGCTACTCTTTATCATTTTCTTTTGTGGCAGGTTACAGTGGCTATTATCAATTCTGAGGTGTACTTGAGAAGATTAACCGAGTTGTCTTTGAGCAATGTGATACTCCTCAGTAAGCTCACCAATAGTATGGGGATTACAGTGCCAATCCCCACCACGTTAGCCAGGTTGCCATGAAACAGCTTGTTTCCAGGATAAAACTGCTTGGAAGTGAGCTGGGGTCTTGATCAGGGTATTTCACCTGAACCTGATTAACATAGTCTGATCAGTATGTTTCACCTGACCCTGACTAACACAGTCTGACCAGTATGTTTCACTTACCTGTGACTAACATAGTCTGATCAGTATGTTTCACTTACCTGTGACTAACATAGTCTGATCAGTATGTTTCACTTACCTGTGACTAACACAGTCTGATCAGTATGTTTCACTTGGCCCTGACTAACACAGTCTGATCAGTATGGTTCACTTACCTGTGACTAACACAGTCTGAACAGTATGTTTCACTTACCTGTGACTAATACAGTCTGATCAGTATGTTTCACTTGGCTCTGACTAACATAGTCTGATCGGTATGTTTCACTTACCTGTGACTAACACAGTCTGATCGGTATGTTTCACTTACCTGTGACTAACACAGTCTGATCAGTATGTTTCACTTGGCTCTGACTAACATAGTCTGATCAGTATGTTTCACTTGGCTCTGACTAACATAGTCTGATCAGTATGTTTCACTTGGCTCTAACTAACACAGTCTGATCAGTATGTTTCATTTACCTGTGACTAACACAGTCTGATCAGTATGTTTCACTTGGCTCTGACTAACATAGTCTGATCGGTATGTTTCACTTGGCTCTGACTAACATAGTCTGATCAGTATGTTTCACCTGACTGGCTAACATAGTCTGATCAGTTTGTTTCACCTGACTGGCTAACATAGTCTGATCAGTTTGTTTCACCTGACCCTGACAATTAGACTCATAGCTGGCTGCTTACAACACGATCAAGGAACCATAGATGTCCAAAACTCTATTCCGTCTCCACATGGCAGCTCTGGAAATAGGCTGTTTTCAAGGCAGTCATTAGGCTAGCGGGATGAGTATCGACATGGTACCCCTAGTAGTGAGCCTCACGCAGGGGAAGCCAAGCATAGCACAACAGTCTGAAGGACCCCAGTCCACCTTATTCAGCACGCTCAGGATGTGAAGAAAGCTACTGCAACCCGCCACCTAACACGCTTTTCAGGGTGCACAAAAGAGTAATCTTACGCATCATGGGCAACAACAAACCTAATTTACCAGTTTCTAATCATGTCATACTTGATTTGACAGATTGGGCATGCCATGGTTTTTTGGTTGTAGTATGACCACTTCTCCTAGTCAACCCAGCTGTAAATGGGCACTTTGTAAAGTCGGGGGACAATTTTGGTTCTGCCAGAATTCGAGCTCTGTCTTCGATTCTTTCACAAATAAAAGGGACAATGAAGTCGATTCTATGCGTCATTTTCCATTTCCACAACTGCTGCCTTTCAGGAGCAGCCCCAAGAAACTGGGCTCCCAGGTGCAGAAAGAGGAAAAAAAACCTGCCACATAAAGACAAAACACAGAATTTTTTTTTTTAAAGCCATTGATGTGGATGTTCGATAACTAACAAGGAAGAAGATCATAATAAAAATCATTCAAACTCCCTTGCTCAAACTCCCTCACTCACATTCAAACTCCTTCATCCAAACTCCCTCACCCACATTCAAACTCTCTCACCCACATTCAAACTCCCTCACCCACATTCAAACTCCTTCATCCAAACTCCATCAGTCACATCCAAACTCCCTCAGTCACATTCAAACTCTCTCACCCACATTCAAACTACCTCACCCACTTTCAAACTCCATCACTCACATTCAAACTCCCCTCAGTCACATTCAAACTCCCTCACCCAGATTCAAACTCTCTCACCCACATTCAAACTCCCTCACTCACATTCAAACTCCCTTACTCACATCCAAACTCCCTCACCCACATTCAAACTCTCTCACCCACATTCAAACACCATCACCCACATTCAAAACACCCTCACCCACATTCAAACTCCCTAACTCCCTCACCCACATTCAGACACCCTCACTCTCATTCAAACCCTCACTTGCATTCAAACTCTCTCACTCTCATCCACCCTAATATCAACACCATCTCTCTGTTTCAGGGCATGGTAAAGACACGGTCCTTTGATGAAATGAAATTCAAGATGTGCCCTACAGAATCCTTTGCCAGAGAGCAGTTGAAAAAGCATGGCGTGGACCACTACTGGGATTTGGCCTATTCTAGCTCAGTTTTAGAACTTGCTGGGGACGACATGTAGCTGGCAATGAATCAACAGTGCATGTGTTTGTCAGCCATTCATTTTCCCATCTGGTTCAATAGGAAAAAAAGACTACAATGTCACTCTCCACCGATTTCTATTATTTGCTGTCTTCTTGAGCTGTGCCCAAGAGACTAGTTGCCTTAGTTTCTACCTCTGGCTTCCCCATTCATATCTTCCCTTGTGGGTTCCAGTTCAGTGCATGTTTTGTTATGTTGAAAGATTCTTTCCTTAGGTTATGCTGTATACATTTTAGGCTACTTAGAATCGACTGGCAAGACAAAATGCCTAACTCTGAAATTCTTAGCAAGCCTAACCTATTGGGCATCCATACACTTTTGTAAAAAGCCAAGACAAGATAGACGCGGGATGGTATTCGCATGCCATATTTTTTTTAAAAATTGTTTGTGTTTTCCTTATTTCTCAATTCCCAAAGGAATGCACTGTTTTTTTTATTTTGCGCCTGTCGGCCCAGTTCGTCTGACTTCGGCATACATTTTATGTAAGGGTCTGCTTCCCCCTGCATTTTCTAAGGGTTTGCTTCCCCAGGGTAACGGCCGGTTCTGTGATTGGGGAGCGAACCCTGCACCTTCGACTTGTGGGCCATGTCATCCCCTACATGCCAGATAAGCACATGCCCAAACATCTGTCATACAGTGAGCTGTGAACAAACAGGCACTCATCAGAGACTCCTTAAAAACGTCTGTGAGAAGCTTCAACATTGATGTTACTTCCATGGAGTTGTTTGCACAGAACCGTTCCACCTGGTGTGCTAGCGTCACTAACGGTGCTCAAATCACAGAGTGAAATACCATTGCGGAGACTCCAAAAAAGCGTGTTGCCCAATAGAGCAGAACACAACCTGACTCCTCACATGTGTGCGGCAGAGTCTGCCGTGCCAGAGTTGATCTTTATAGCCATATTCTTCTTTTTCTTTGTTCGTTCTCAATATCTCCCACTACCAAGCCCTGAAAAGGGCTTTGCAAGTAGCAGAATGTAGTCCGGAGAGCGGCATGCATTGTATTGTAGTTTTCAACTTGACTGCAATATTTACACCTTTCGGTCAGACACATCCGACTTCAGCAGCTTTTTTGAGTACCATGTTGCCTTCCATCTTTGATTCCTTCTACTTAGCCAGTCTGCTCTGTTGCAACCTGTTATCCAGGATCACCACATGCAGGTGTAGAAGGGTCTTGACAGCTCTGGTTCGCTGACCCTGATGCTAGCAATCAGCTTTGAGCCACTGACTGCTGCAGCTCATGCGCTGCTCAGCATCTTGATCCCTTTATAGCCATATAAGAACACATCTCTCATCACGTCTAATGCTGTCACCAACTTCGCTTGCCATGAGCAGCCATTATTATTATGCCAAACCTCCTCTTCTTGCCCACCGTATTGGTTGTTTCTATGGTCCTTGTCACAAATCTGTGCTTATTACTTCTAGTGGTCTGATATGAAATCTGTGATGCAAACATCTAGTAGTGAAGGTCTGCTGATATGAAATCTGTGATGCAAACATCTGGTAGTAAAGGTCTGCAATCTGGATGTGATACCCCAGGTTACATTTCATGTTTCTAAGCCAAATTGTAAGACCAAGTACAGCAGAAGACTTTCCAACATCATGAGATTGTACATCGCACAATTTTTATTGATCAAAACCCTTCCAAGTACGACGTTGCTATCTATACTAAATCAAAAACAAGATACAGATAATTAACAAGTGAATTAGTAATATTCCCTGAGAATCAGAAGAAAGAAGAACTCATTTTATATTTCAATTGAGGTACTGGGAGACACAGTACTACAAAAGGTAGATTCATTCATAGATCTCGGTCAGAGGTACTGATATAGATGTCAAACTATGGATACAAAAGGTGAAACGAACTTTTATTGCTTTAGGGAATTTATGGAAATTGAAAGAAATTAAGTAATTTATTAAAATATAGATCTTCAACTCCAATGTCAAGTCAGTCCTTTTGTATAGCTCTGTGAGGAGTAAAGAAATGTATAACTGAAAGGGTCCAAGCTTTCATCAATGGATAATAATAGTGTTCACATAGGCATCTAAGGCCTGTTGTGTCAACTGACCACTATCATGTCCAACTGTTGAAGCTTGTTGATGCGTGGCGTGTCGACCGAAATCCCTACAGATTCCCCAGGTGGAGCCGAGTAATCCGCTGCCTTGGGGTGAGGAGTGTGTGTTTGACCAATGTTTGTGTCAGGTTTTCTTTGTCCGTGTCTGACTTCCTGTTAGTTTTTGGACTCTGCCTCTGGATTGTGTCCACCTACAGGTCAGCGTAACTCTTGCTGTGCTGAGAATACGGGGTTGGGAGAGGTATCGTGTAACCTCCAGTGGAGAGGGGTAGGAGGAAGGCGGCTTCAGTCCGAGCAGAAAGGCCCTTGAGTAATGATAACCTGGGCTGAATTCTGGGGTGCACTTAACCGGAACGTTGAATGCCATGGACTGATTTCCCAGCTTTAGCCAGACACAGCCACAGCACGATGTAGCATAACAAACAGGATAACCAATATAAGGCATGTACATTCCACATTTTAAAGTCCTTTATACCACCTGGTGAAGGAGCTGTCAATTATAATCCGAACAGGAACTAACAAACAGCAGAAAACAATACAAACACCAGAACTAGTCGAGAGCGGTCAGTCAGGCACTGCCAAATTGAGAAGAAAAAAATGGTATGATAACTTCACTAATATAGAACTATGGGACAGAACTGGACAGATATTAGTGGGACTAGATGTTAAGAGAAGGTGTTGACAATGGATAGAACATTCATTAAGGAAACAAGCTGATAGCATTCCAAAGAGGTCACTGTTCTGGAATCCTCAGGGAAAGAGAAGTAAGGGAGTTGAGATAAATCTAAAACAACAGGAAAGACATGGTGGCAACTGGAAATAAGGGTAAGTATATTTTCAGGACCTATACACCGCAGGGAGCTGAAGGGTTTTGACTGATTGATTGAATCTGTTCTTATTCCTCAGGTAAAAATGCTGTCGAATTCCATATTGAATGAAAAGTTTGGAGAGAAAATACTTCTAAAAAAACTTGTGCAGGAAATAAGGGTCACTTAAGATTAGTATTATTGTAGTGTTAGAGCAATCGCTTTTCACGTCAAAAATGTGAGGGTTCAACTACCTGTATGCTCCAGATGACCCAACTGTAAATGGATACCTGGCTTACAGTTAGGGAAGGAATGGCTCCAAAGAAGAGAACTGACCACCTACATCACACAAGCTGTGAATTAGAATACTGAAGTCTCTAACATTTCATGTTAAGTCCGCTGAGCGACTACCTTGACCCATAACTCTTTTAACCCATATATCGGGATGTGTGTAAGTACCCCATTCCCCGAGCCACCTATTATTTTCATATGAAAACCTTAAAAGTGAGTTAGAAATTAGAAAAACGTTTGAAGTCGTAGTGTCCTGCATGTGTGTTTGCGGGGTGCAGACGAACAATATGACGTTATAGTTGCAGTTAAAAGGTGGTCCTCCTCTATTCACATGCGCTAAAGAGAAGCAGTGTTATGTTATTGGTTTTTTGAGCAGCAAACCTATAAAAATTCATTGGCGAATGAAGGTCCAGTATGGTGGTGAATGCCTTTCATTCCAGCAAGTGTATGAGTGGAGTAGGAAGTTACAAAAACGGCATGAGTTCTGTGACAGAGTGTTCACGACCAGGTCAGACACACCAAGTAGTGACCCCAGAGTCGATTGCAGTCATTGACCTCATAAAGAAAAATTGCCGATTGACTGTAAGTGAAAGGCATGCATCACGGTACTAGACTTTCATTCGCCAATAAATTTTAAAGGTTTGACCCCTTCGCTGCTCAAAAAATGGATAACAGAACGCTGCTTCTCTTTCGTGCAAATAGGAGACTGCCATCTTTTAACTGCAATTCTGACATGATGATGTTTATCGGCACCGTGATGGCACATACAGGACAGTCTTGACATCCTTAGCAACCATATTTAAAAGTTACAATAGAAAGGTATGGTTTTTCTAATTTCCATGCCACTATTAGGTTTTCATTTGAAGCCCCGCCTTAGATTTCCTCAAATGTCTACAATTTGTGTATTTGTTCTGAAACACAGGGGAGTTGGATTTTATGGACTGAATGGCCAGGATTGAAAGAGTTAAATTAAGGATTGAAGCTACCCTTAGTCACCTTTATGAAATGTGTAGTAATGTCCAGTGGGCCTGTTCTTTCTTCCACAGTAAAGTGTCCCGGAATCCACACAGGGACCAATTTGTTGATATGCTGATTAACTGTAAATTGACAGAATGAGATGTTGATGTTGCTGTACTAACCAATGAATTTGTATATTAAAGAACACTTGAAAATGTTGGGCCATTTTTGGAATGTTTTGTGACTGAATCTGGAGAGTATCATTTCTGTGATGGACCGTTGCTACCTCTCTATCATCGGTCATGTCGTCCGCCTTCCCCAGGATGTCCCGGCCGCCAGAAAATGACCTTGTCCCACATGGAGGAACTCAGTGGTCGCCGGTGCAAGACCTGGCTGCGACAAATCGCTCGCCTTGGCCACCTTAGTGGATTATTATTATAATTATTATCCTGTTCCGCATGAGAACGGGACATAACAAAATTGAATAACCACTTACACGGGCTAAAATTGGCTCCATCGCCAATGTGTATGTGCAGGCAGACAGCCGAAAATATACTGCAAGACTGGTATATTCTTAGTCAATTGGGTACTGAGCACTGACACACAAGCACAAAAATGAACTCAGTGCTCTGGCAGACTCGCTCGAACGCATGTCCCACTGCTTCAAGAAAAGCACAGTCCAGTACATACCAGCCCACTGCGACATTCCAAGCAATGAGGAGGCAAGCAGACTCGCCAGAGAGGGAGGAATGCTGTAGCAAAGTGATACAGAAATCACATACAATGAGACAAAAGCATTCATCAGGGCAACGTACAGTGCAAAATGGAAAGAAGACCCCCCCTGGCCACATAGAACAAGATGCCTTCCATCAACTCTCCAGGCGAGACCAAGTGATAATTCTCCGGCTACGCACAGGTCACAACAGACTTAGATGTCATCTGTACAATAAGTTTAAGATTGGCACTACAGAACGTTTTGCCTGCGGCACAGCCCCCATGAAGGCAGAACATTTTTTGCAGTCCTGTCCATGGAATACCGACAAAAGAAGTAGCATTTAGCAACAGCCAGTGTCCTTTCACGAGAATCTGTACGGAAGCGTACAGAGCCTTGAGTCGACTGCTGCCTTTTTTAGAGTCATTGAAGTTAAGGTCTGAAGATGAACGAGGAAGAAGAAGAAGAAGACTGACACACAGAGACGAATCTCCACACAAAGCTGTTTGGAAGCCCTGAAGAACTCTCCACTACCAGTACCTTTATCCAGAGAACTGGTCTTCACGTGTAGACATAACAGGAAAAAACATGGCGAACGAGAAGAAGAAGATTATAATTAGTACATTCCCGGACAAGCTCTATGAATATACCATCCACCCGAGGCTGACAATTGCCTTCTCATACATTCAAGTTTATGTTTTCTTCTTTTTCTTTGTAGTTCATTCTTCAACTGTCACTACATAGCCCTGAAAAGAGCTTTGCAAGTAACAGGATGTAGTCCGGAGAATGGAATGCATTGTATAAGTTTACAGCTTGTCTGCGATATTTGCACTTTCAGTTTGACACATCCGACTTCAGCATGGCATTTTTGGGTACCCGGTTAGCCTTCCCTCTTTGATCCCTTCTTTTTAGCCAGTCTGTACTGGGCTAGCCTTCCCTCTTCGATCCCTTCTTTTTAGCCAGTCTGTACCGGGCTAGCCTTCCCTCTTCGATCCCTTCACTTTAGCCAGTCTGTACCGGGCTAGCTTTCCCTCTTCGATCCCTTCGCTTTATCCAGTCTCTACCCGGTTAGCCTTCCCTCTTCGATCCCTTCGCTTTAGCCTGTCTGTATCGGGTTAGCCTTCCCTCTTCGATCCCTTCACTTTAGCCAGTCTGTACCGGGCTAGCTTTCCCTCTTGATCCCTTCGCTTTATCCAGTCTCTACCCGGTTAGCCTTCCCTCTTCGATCCCTTCGCTTTAGCCTGTCTGTACCGGGCTAGCCTTCCCTCTTCGATCCCTTCACTTTAGCCAGTCTACCATGTTGCAGCCTGTTATTCATGATCATCACGTGGAGGTGGAGAAAGGTCTTGGCAGCTCTGGGTTGCAGTTTTGTCTTCTCTGGCATTCATCCCAGCTTGACGTATTATTGATTTAAGTCTGTGGATTGCCAGTTCATCATCTTCTTTTTCAACTTTCGTCCTGAAATGGACGTTGTAGTTTACAGTGAGGTTGCGATAACTTCATCTGTCAATCTTTTTCTTCATTCGTTCTCAATCTCTTGCTACCAAGCCCTGAAAAAGGCTTTACAATTAGCAGGATGTAGTCCGGAGAACGAAATGCGCTGTGTTGTAGTTTACAGCTTGACTGTAATATTTGCACCTTTCAGTATGACACATCTGACTTCAGCAGGCTTTTTTGAGTACAGGGTTAGCCTTCCCTCTTCGATCCCTTCTCTTTAGCCAGTCTGCTCTGTTGTAGCCTGTTATCCAGGATCACCACGTGAAGGTGTAGAAGGGTCTTGGCAGCTCTAGTTCGCTGGTCCTGACGCTAGCAGTCAGCTATGGGTCGCTGGCCCTGACTCTAGCAGTCAGCTCTGGGTCGCTGGTCCAGACTCTAGCAGTCAGCTATGGGTCGCTGGCCCTGACTCAAGCAGTCAGCTATGGGTCGCTGGCCCTGACTCTAGCAGTCAGCTATGGGTCGCTGGCCCTGACTCTAGCAGTCAGCTATGGGTCGCTGGCCCTGACTCTAGCAGTCAGCTCTGGGTCGCTGGCCCTGACTCTAGCAGTCAGCTATGGGTCGCTGGCCCTGACTCTAGCAGTCAGCTATGGGTCGCTGGCCCTGACTCTAGCAGTCAGCTCTGGGTCGCTGGCCCTGACTCTAGCAGTCAGCTCTGGGTTGCTGGCCCTGACTCAAGCAGTCAGCTATGGGTCGCTGGCCCTGACTCTAGCAGTCAGCTATGGGTCGCTGGCCCTGACTCTAGCAGTCAGCTCTGGGTCGCTGGCCCTGACTCTAGCAGTCAGCTATGGGTCGCTGGCCCTGACTCTAGCAGTCAGCTATGGGTCGCTGGCCCTGACTCTAGCAGTCAGCTCTGGGTCGCTGGCCCTGACTCTAGCAGTCAGCTCTGGGTTGCTGACCCTGACTCAAGCAGTCAGCTATGGGTCGCTGGCCCTGACTCTAGCAGTCAGCTATGGGTCGCTGGCCCTGACTCTAGCAGTCAGCTCTGGGTCGCTGACCCTGACTCTAGCAGTCAGCTATGGGTCGCTGGCCCTGACTCTAGCAGTCAGCTATGGGTCGCTGGCCCTGACTCTAGCAGTCAGCTCTGGGTCGCTGGCCCTGACTCTAGCAGTCAGCTCTGGGTCGCTGACCCTGACTCTAGCAGTCAGCTATGGGTCGCTGGCCCTGACTCTAGCAGTCAGCTCTGGGTCGCTGGCCCTGACTCCAGCAGTCAGCTCTGGGTCGCTGGCCCTGACTCTAGCAGTCAGCTCTGGGTTGCTGACCCTGACTCTAGCAGTCAGCTATGGGTCGCTGGCCCTGACTCTAGCAGTCAGCTCTGGGTCGCTGGCCCTGACTCCAGCAGTCAGCTCTGGGTCGCTGGCCCTGACTCCAGCAGTCAGCTCTGGGTCGCTGGCCCTGACTCCAGCAGTCAGCTCTGGGTCGCTGATCACTGCAGCTCATGCGCTGCTCACCATCATCATACACCAGTATAATGAAGTTAGTAATGCAGTGGGAGGCTTCATAGCAGGCTCACCACTATGGGGATCTGCTGTAATCCAGTTTGTATCCAGGTGAAAGACATGGATGTGAGGTGTGGGTCTTGATCAATATGTTTCACCAGACCCTGACGTTAGTATTCTCTCCCAATGCATCTGCCTTTTAAAAAATATAGACATGTACTAGCGCAGACTAACTTCTATATGGGAGTAGCTACAGACTTAAGGGGCTGGAGATGAAGTAACGAATGAGCTGGCTGCAGTCACTGCCTGCATCAGGGTCAGTACCCCATAACTGACCAAGATGCTATTTCACCTTCAAGTGGCGGCCATAAAAACAGACTGCAACCACGCAGCTTTGCTAAGAGATTAGGGGTCGAAGAGAAAAGGCAAACTCTGGCCCAAAAATTGTTCTGAAATCGGATGTGTCGGTTCAAAAGGAGCAGAATTGTTGAAGTCGGATGTGTTGGACCGAAAGGTGCAAAAATCGCAGTCAAGCTGTAAACTACGACGCAACGCATTCCGTTCTCTGGACTACATTCTGCTACTTAAGCCCTTTCAGGGTTTGGTAATGGGAGATTGAGAACGAACCAAGCCAAGCCAAAAGGAGCAGATATCAAAGCCTCGCTGTAAACTGTGATACAAGGTCGAAGAAGACTGTAGACTTCTTATTCGTCGTTCGTTTTCAAACTCCCGCTACCGGGGACGGCGTGGTTAAGTGGCATGGCTCACAACATGAAGGTGCTGGGTTCGATCCCCATCACAGCACCGGGGAAGCAAACCCTTAGAAAATGCAGGAGGAAACAGACTCTTACATAAAATGCTTGCTGAAGTCGGATGCACTGGGCCGACTTGCGCAAGATAAAAACCACAGTGCAACGCACACCGTCTTGGGGATTAGAGAAATAAGGCGAACGCAAAAAAAAAAAAAAATCCCGCTTCCAAGCCCTCAAAATGGCTTTGCAAGTCTGAAGAACGGAATGTGTTGTGTCGTAGTTTATACATCTTGACTGTGATATTTACATCCAACGGTCTGACATTGGCTCTACGTTATCCAATGACGGAGACTGCTTAAAAGAAATTAAAAGACGTTTGGCCATGTCGATGTAGAAGCTAAACAACACGCGCAATTTATGGCATAATACTAACAAGCAACTAAAACTGAAGATCCTGAGAACATGCATATTACCTGTGGCAATGTACGGATGTAAGACATGGACTATACCACATGCACTGAGGCAGCAAGGAAGTAGATTGGAGCGTTCGAAACAAAATATTACAGAAGAATCCTAAAAATTTGTTGGATAAAGAAAGTGACAGATAAAGCCATCCTAGAAGATCTGAATGTTGAAGAGAACTGGCAATATGACCAAGGCGACGGTGGATATAAAATACCAATGATACCCTAAACATGAACATGGAGCAGTTGGGAAGATTGACTGCTGACCTAGATCCATATCAGCTGACTGGGGTGAGAGCGACGTTCTACAAAGGACATGCTACACGAGGATGATGATGAGACAGGCGAGGGCTGCAGCAGCGAATGAGCTGACAGCAACCAACCACTAATAGATATTCTGCTTGCATCCGGGTTGAGCGCAAAAGAAGAAGATGGCAGGCGCTATAGAGGATAGTACAATGGGAAACCAGAGTTTGATGTGAAAAGTTATAATACTCTGTATGATGATGTTGTTGTATATACCAAATAGGCAAAGATGGCGCCCTATCAGCTGCGGGTCTACATTGCTCTGTTGTTTTAGTTCATTAGGGATGCCGCAAGGCCACGTATTTGCCTGAAATTCACACTAGTTGACGATTTACACTTGTGTTCACGGAAACGTGTCGTTGTTTTCCATTTGGACTGGTTAATTTGTTCGGTTTTTTGTATGTGTTTTCTTCCCTCTGATTATCCTGGCCTGGACATCGGCTTTATGAATTAGCACCACGCTTAAACCTGTGTCGTACTTTCACTGTCTATTTCACACGGCGGAACCACAAGATTGGTACCACTATCGCTAGCTACAGACGTCGGTTTTGGTGTGACTGAAATTTAGACATGACTATAATGGACTAGAACACAGCCCGGCAGATATGCCCCTATGACCTCCTATGGTTATGGGAAAGACACGACACACAGCGATAGGTGTCACCCCCTCCGCTCCCTTGCGGGATACCTGTTTGCAGAAAAGGCTTCGGAAGTAAACCCTGAGGAAAAATCTACATTCTGTTTTTTCTCCAGTCGTCTCGACAAAAACTTGCCACTGACCAAAGGTAGCTCAGGACCAGAGAGTGAGGTTGATAAAAGGTGCAGTTGCTTTCTCACTTCCAAATCATTGCGCAAGTCACCCATTTTATCGGACACAGGAAGAGAAAAGATTGTCCTCACTGCTGAATAGAGAAAGTGGTCTAAATTACATGTCATGTACTAAATTGATTGATGCTGCTCGTTGAGAAATCGTATGATCGCTTTACTGCTGGATTAAGGTGTAAGGTCACGAATGAGCGAAACGGTGCATCTGTGACAAGTTTCCAAAATGATAATTGAGATGTAGGTGGTGGATATTTGAACCTCTTTACTGTGAGCAGCCAGCTGTACATGCAGCAACCCAGCTTCTTATCAGCCAAAATACAGCTACAAGAAAACCCGTAATTCTAACAGACTCCATGGGCGTACTCCGAGCCATCCATCTGAGCTAGCAAAAACAAAAACCGGAAGTGGTTGCATGCAGACTCGCCATCCAAAAAGGTATGAAGAAATAAAAACATTCAGGAAACGATCCATTAGGACTAAATGGAGACACCTGCACAAAGAATACAAGCCAGAAACTGATAGCACAAACAAACTTGGAAGAGATGGGCAGACAAAGATTTTCATACTCAGAACGGGACATTGCAGACTAAAGGCGAACCTCTACAGAATGGATCTCAGAGACACCGCCACATGCGATTGCGGAGCACCCAAGCAAACACCAGAACAAGTCCTGCAGGATTGCCTCACGTATGGAGACCAAAGAGAGGCAGTCTGTGAGAGTGATCATGATCGAAAAGCTTTGGGAGACCGGATAAGACCTGAAACGCAGTCTCCTTCATAAACCTCACCGGACTAGAATCATAGCATCAGTCGACCGAAGAAGAAAAAAAAATGTGAACAGTGGTCGAATGGAACTCCTATACTTGTTTTGGAAACGTACAAAAAGGCCGGCTAATGCCAGGTTGGATACGGGTCATGGATTTGCGAATGTTCAGAAAGATGCTAGCAATCTTCTTCTGCGTTTTTCTTCATCTGCGTTTTTCTTCTTCCGCGTTCAAGTATTTGATCATGCTAGATTTGCAGTCCCTTTGCCAGGGCGAAGTTCATAGTCTACTCTATGTCCCGACGGCAGCTCGATAGCTGCTTAACTTAACGTAACGTCTTTATACTGGTTTAGAAGAATCTGCAGAGTCTGTGTACAACCAGTTTCATTTACATTACCCTGCTCTATGCGCATCCAGTGTATTTTTAAATGCATTAATTGTCCCTGCCTCCACTACCCCCTCTGGCACTGCATTCCAAGCATTCACCACTCTCTGACTAAAAAAAATATTTCCTAATATCTAATCTGGACCTCTCTTCAGTTAATTTGTAGCTATGGCCTCTTTTTCTTGTCGGCGGTTGTATTTAGAAAAACTTGTTATATTCTAATTTATCAGTTCCTCTGATCATCTTATAAACCTGTATTTAAGTCACCTCTAATTCTTCTTGTTTCTAGACACTGTCCGACGGTTTTTCTGAGTCTTTCTTCAGCCCTGCTAACTCTGGTCAGTTTTGACATTGTGTGTCTTATGGCTGGGCAGTTTTGTTGAACTTGTTCTGGGGGTCTGGATTGCTAGCAATCAAATGGGCATTTAAGATTTTTTGTGTTTTGATTTCGCCTTATTTCGCTATTCCCCTAATGCGGTGTGCGTTGCACTATGATTTTTATTTTGCGCCTGTCGGCCATATGCATCCGACTTCAGCATGCATTTTATGTAAGGGTCTGCTTCCTCCTGCATTTTCTAAGGGTTTGCTTCCCCGGGGTAACGGCCGATGCTGAGATGGGGATCGAACCCAGCACCTTCGGGTTGTGAGCCGTGTCACTTATCCACTAGATGACTAACGACGCACTGATGGATGTCAATGCATGAAATCAGCCTTTCACAATATTAGATTTGCCGAAAACGTATTTGTTGGACCGAAATGTGCAAATATCGCAGTCAAGCTGTAAACTAGCGACACAACACATTCCGTTATCTGAATTAAGCCATGTTTGGGATTTGGTAGCGGGAGTTTAAGAACGAACGAAGAAAAAGACAATAATAAAATGAGGCAGCTCAACTGTTGGAATTGTAATGAGAATAAAATGTTAGATAGAACACTTAGTTAGTTGCCCAACTCAAGCAAATATGGCGACAGACATGTTTATTCAGATGTGACTGCATATGACTGCACAGTCCGATCTGAGTGTGACAAACTGTACTGCACGTAGGCACATATGAACAGCATTTGTAATTGGACAGTCTTGCATTCTTTCCTTTCGTTCAGCTCGCTTTTCCTGCGCATCTGCTCAGTGGTATAAGCACCACGTGTGACGACAGTGCGCCAGGCTGAGCAGTTCGGAGCAAGCATCAATGGAGAAACTTTTCAAAGAAGCTTTTAGAGTGCCTAGCTATGTTTCTTCTGTTCCCTATGTGAACACTGTCCTGCCATGAGCTCACCGTACAACAGTTGCTTAGGGAGGCGCTCATCTGACATGAGAACAACATGCCCTGTCCATCTGATCTGGGCTCTCTGTAGCAGCGTATGGATGCCAGAGAGTTGGACCCTCTCTCGTGCCAACCGATCCTGAGCAGTCTGCGGAGACAGTTTACATGGAAATGATTAAGTTTCCTGACATGCCTGTCCATGTTTCGCATGCGTATAGAAAGGTGGGTAACACAACAGCACGATATACACCAATCAGTGGCAACACTGATTCCCTTCCGGTCCCAAACATTTTCTTGTAGTTTTCCGGAAGCAGCACTCGCCTTGGAAATCATGTTGTGGAGCTCAGAGTCAATATTCCCTTCTCTGGTGATAGTATTGCCAAGGTAGGTAAAGATATCAACTGCTTTAAGAGGACGTGACTGTACAGTGACGTTTTGTTCGTGGTAGGGCTCCCTGGGCGCAGGTAGAAACATCTCCGCTTTCTTGGTGTTTACAGTAAGACCAAAATTAGTGCACGCAGTTGAGAACTCATTCATGATTGGCTGCATGTCCTGTTCTGGTCACGTGTTAATTGCGCAGTCGTCGGTAAAGAGGAGATCTAAGATAGTTGCTTCTTTGACCTTCGTGGGGGCCTTCAGGGACCCTGGGGTGAACAGTTGCCCATCCGTCCGGTATCTGATCTGTATGCCACTGTCACGTGTTGAATCAGAAAGCATGACTGAAAATACCATTCTAAAAAGTGTTAGGGCTAGCACACAACCCTGTTTGACTCCACTTATGGCTGGGAATGCTGCAGAGAGTTCACCATAATTTAGTACGAGGGTTGACATGCCATCATGAAACTGTGCGAGTTGTGTGGAAGTGTAGATAGAACATAGCCGTGACAGTAGACACAGTTAAAACTGAAAAGAGGATTAGAAGCGACAGATAATGATGATAATGGAAAGGTTAATATCGTGATGTGGAATAAACTTAAGAATTGACTGGCATTCCTATAAATGTGAAGCTATGAATAACTATGATCAGATACATCACTCTCATCATCATCATGTAGCATGTCCTTTATATAACGTCGCTCACATCACAGTCCGTCTGAAAAAAACTCGCGTTCCCTTGCCAAAGCTTCAGCCTCCGCAACAGTTATACTCAGGCATTCCTGGATATCTTGGTGCCATCGTCTTCTTGGTCTACCCCTTCCTCTTTTACCTGGCACCATACCTTCCATCACCGTTCTCTCGAGACCATTGTGACTCTTGATGTGACCAAAGTATTTACATTTTCAAGCTAAAATGGAATTGATAAACCAGTTCTTCTCTTGCCGAATGTCTACATTTGTCTTTTTCTCTGTCAAGGGTATTCTGGGGATCTTTCTGTAACATTTTGACTCGAAGGATTTGATTCTTTGTCTGGAAGTTTTTATAATCGCCCATGATTCGCAGTCATAAGCTGTCACAGGAAAAACACAGGCTCTCAAGACTTTTACTGTTATCATTTTGTTGGTGGTCTGCCATAATTTCTTCAGGCTGTTCAGTCTGCATTATCATGGCTAGTCTTCTCCTGATTTCCTCCGAGCAGTCGCCATTCTTGTCAATTCTCGAGCCCAGATATTCAAAATGTGTGACCTAATCTATTTTCTCACCACCTACTGTAAATTTATGCTGACATAATATACAGATACATCAATCTGCTCGCCAAATATAAATTTCCAAAGCGTATAAGTCATTTTGTTCCCTACATTGTCGAGACGAAATTTAACAGAACAGAAACCGGAAGCGCTTGATCGCAGAAGTTTCGATTTCAAATTTGTGCATGCTCAGATTTGAGCGAAGAGAAAATTATGTCTCAGCAACAGGTAAGATAATGTTAACCAAAATGTACACATTTGTTTACATTTATAAGTGTTTCAGTTACTAGCTTTGTAAATAAATAAACGCATTTAGCAGACTTTTTAAACTTGGGTCTAAAAAACAAAAACAACCAGTTCTCGATGCTCAAAAAACCAAAACAGTGAATGACTGCACTGAGCGAGTCAACTGAGTGATTCGGTGGTTAGTACTAATTACTAAGTTAGGTAGTGAAGTCTGGTAGACAACAGCAATCAGTAACACTCTTGATTAGACCAATTATATGAAATGGTAGTAATTTGTAAACCAAATTGTAAACCAATTTCGACGAAATAGTTATTTTTCACGGGAAAGAACTTTAGAAGCCTACTTTTTTGTTGTTGCTGTGTTGACTGAGTTGAGTTCACTGTTCAGTTTTGAGTTTGTCTTCTACTCTAGCCGTAGCGAACGACTTTTCACTTCATCAACAAATTATTGCTAGTAATCAATCGTTATATCAGAAATGGCTACTACTACTAGCCTACTTACTACTATATTCCGTCTTTTAATTCATGAACAATCACAATGTGAATGTCCGAAGCAATTTTTTACTAAACTTGCATGTCAGATTCAAATGATTTTTCGCATGCAGTCTTAATATCCATGTCGCTAAAACATTGATATTATTTAGACTAGTCCATAGAAAGAAATGGCATTAAATTTAAGATTCTAAAGCACGAAGCTGAATTTGTCGTCACATTTTGTTCACAGGCTCATCTCATTAATGTCTTGATAGATCAATCATTTTAATCAATAGATTGTTTGTGTTGCCCTTTAGAGTAAAGCATTAATAAAGCACCAAGGGGCAATAGGCACCAATAAGTTGACGAGCATCTGAAAATCCTCAATAATTTAATTAAACAAGTGGCAGGGCATTAAACACTGTTGTTTTCATGTCTAAACCAATCAGAGGCTCCATTCTAGCACTAATGGACCACATGAACCAACGAGAAAGCATAAATAGAAGAAATTTGAAGAAGTTTTCTTCTACCCTGCCATTTTGACTGTTGCCTCAGAACTTTTTGTGATTACAAGCTCCACAGAAAAACTACTTGCCAGTGAACGTATCCTGCTGAGGACTCGGTTCACCCTTCTGGTAAAGGTCTTACTCTCAACTGAAGGATGCGTAAAAGATATGTATGAACAGATCTTCAATGCTAACGAGACTGGTTTTGTGCAGTTGCATACCAAGTCTTGTGAGCTCCGCAAGAGGCAGATTTGCTCATGTCTAGAGATTTTGCTATGGTGAGTCTCTCACTTCAGAGAAGTACACGCAGCATCTGAGAGACAGCTGCTCAGGAGGCTTCTACAAGAGGACATGGTGAAGGAAGAGGTACAAGCAGGAATACCCAACGCCATAGTTCAATAGCTCAAAATGAGGATTTGGAGGAAGGTTAAAGATGTGGACAACCTGGTAGCATGAATTGGGTCCAGTGTGATAAGTGGTACCACATAGTGTCTAGATATTGCTTCCAGCATTCAAGACCTAGAAGGACAAGAATGGATCTGTGATTTTTGCACCTAGTAAAGAGAGGTGCTTAATACTCCACGGCTAGGTGCCTGTTGCCCCATTTTATCAGTTCTTGGTATAATGTTAATAAAATTAAATAAAACATGCATTGAGATGTATTTTGAGTGCACAATACCTTTGCAACAGTGTGTGAATGGTGTTTCTATGATTTATTGAATGGAATTGCTTAAACACATGCTTGGCTGTGCATAAATCACAAAAATTATATCTAGTTACATAAACACTGGTGCTTAATGCCCCGCTTTACTCTATGTACAATCGTAAAAATTGTACCAATATGCAACAGTTAGTACAGCCCTTTGGTCACCCTTATACCCCAAAGGGGGAAAAAATTGCACAGTAAATTTTAAGTTGTGTAACACATTTAAATATTGAATTGTATTTGTTGCCATTGTATGTACACCTAATTGTTTTGATAAACAAATGCTAATTCATCCGAGTCTGATAATCAGTATGTCTACAAAAAATGATATTAATCATCTGAATCTGTCGATTTAAAACGATTGATAATTGTTACTGGCTGGACAAATTGTGATCCATCTCGTTGCCAGTACTGTACTTCTTCCTGGGGCACATGTTCAACACACTTCTTCTAGAACTGAATGTCTATTTTTGAAAGGTACTCACGTGTCAGCACTTCAACACCACTTATTTAAAATGTTCTGTTCGGCAACCTGTCCTTTGACTTTAGCTCACTCAAGCTCTATAGTATTTAGATGAACATGATATGTAGGTCGTCACAGAGAAGTGTGACCGTACTCTTCAATGATTTTGTCAATATGATATATATCTGTCTTATTTGTCTTCCTCACAAGTTACAACTCTGGCTTCAAAAACGTGTTTTCGAAATTCACTTTTTCCTTATCTAGCCATGTCCTAATTTAAGCTTTTATATTTGATGCAGCTGGTACTTTGTCTTCCTCTGATACTGCATTGTGATAGGATGCATTATCCATTACTAGGCATGACGGTCTATCCAGAGTTGAAAGCAGTTCATTCTTAACCAGTGCCTGACAACCTGTCCAGTCATTTCAGTGTGGCAGTCTCTTTTGTCATTACTTTCTGTTTGGAAAATAAGTTCAGCGTCATGGACAAGTCCGCTTTCACTGCTTCTGTCATACGTTAGTATAATGTTCTGCCCTTTTTTGCTTGGAATTTGTCTTTTCTGTTCACCGTCAACTGATTGTCATTCTTTACCATAGTTATGGTGAGCACTGAGCAAGGATTTATCCAAGTATACAATATCATAGCCATACCTACGCAATTCACATATCTGTTTCAGGTATTTGCTTCAGGCAACAATTAGATGTGGCTTTTCCCATATAATATTTCTGCCGCCTGAAGTTTTTATGAATATAAAGCTGGCGGCTCTTACAATTTTCTAAAGAGTACTTTTGGAAATTTCAAAACCACAGTTGGGTTGCAATGTTATTTTTAGTTTCAGCAGAGTAACAAGTTGATTTTTCGTCAACAGTTTCACTATCTCCAGTTTGACATCTCTGTCGTAATCATCAAATGTCCTTTTGCTACCTTGCTTGATATGAATGTACTTTGAGTCCTGTCCAATCCAACGGTCAAAGAATGATCTATCCTGACAAAGCGGCAGTTGCGTTGATTTCTCTTTATCATCCATAAATAAAGCAATATAAATGACCCATCTTAGATTCCCAGCGGAAAAACTTTTGCAGTAAAATAGTAACCTTCTGCATTGTTATAAATGTACACTTCAAACTTATTTTGAAATTGGAAATCAATGTAACTTTTGAAAAAGCAATTATATGTCACAATAACGACCCATCCACTATAATATCGACATACGCTTATTTCTGAATTACAGTTTCGCATGAATGGCCGTGGTTGTTTTCTGCATTCAACAAAATGTCTAATTGCGGCACGGGAAAATCAGGAATTTGTTTTTAACTCAATGTATTTGAATGTGAGAACATCTATTTTTCAAACAACAGGACTGAGTACTGTATTCAAATAATGTCCAATTCAGTGAGGTTGTTTTTAATATAGTCTAATGAATATATTTTTCAAAACACATCACATTTCTTAGAGAAAAAAAATATTGACTTAAAGTCATGGATATTCTAAGACTGCAATCGAAAAATCATTTGGATCTGACATGCAGTTTAGTAGAAAATTGCTTCAGAACCTGTTTATGAATTAACAGACGGACAATAATACTTAGCGCTACTGAATGAATTGAATGAGAAGGAGCCCTACCGAAAACATTTACCAGCTAGCGGTGAGCAAAATAAATATAATTAAAACTAAGCTTGTTATATAATTAAGTTATTAACACGTTATACTCTACTAGTTAATAATACTAATAGGTTAACTAGAAATTGTAGTGTTATAAGGTGAATTTCCACTAACAAATTGCACAGATTTTGAAACACCATAGGCGACTTCTTTCAACTAAGAGGAGGCTGATAAAGGCACTGTTTATTCCTTGTTATCAATGTGAATCTCGGTCCTTACTAGAAGCACATAAGAGTAAGATACAGAGTGTGAGAAGTGCAGCCGGATAGGCAATCCGTGACCACATCCACAACACCACTCTGAGGCAGATAATGGGGAAAAACCCAGTTAGTGCCTACATTGATGCCAAAAAAATAAACTGGTTTGGTCATTTAGTCAGAATGCACTATGACCAGCCTGCAGCGAGAGCATATCATAAGCAGGTCTCCGGCCCACGCTCAAGGGGCCAACTTTGACATCGATAGATCGAGGGTGTCTCTGACACACTCAGGAAGTTCCACCTAACGACAACAGAAGCCTCCCACCTGGTGATAACAAGAAATCTATACATCCCGCCTCTCTGTGATGCCTCATTGCACGATCAGTATAAAAAAAGAATAATAATTTAAGGTTATGCTAATCATTGCATAAATGTGTATTACATCTACCATAACACAACATGGAAGTTGCTGAACAGACTCAGAACTGGTGCATCACGGTGCAAGAGGAATATGAAACAATGATGACACATGTGATTGTGGCACAATACAGGACCCAGACCACCTGATGACCTGCCCCATCCTACAGGAAACATGCAATAGCTGCGTCATGCTGGAGGCAAAGGACAAAGCAATCCATATTGCTGAATACTGGATGCATAATGTATAACGTGGTGTTTTAACACAGAAAGTAACGTGTATTGTGTGTACTTGACAACAGAACCATACATCATTCATAAGTGCGCTATTCTGTACTATATAGTACAAAATTACATTTTTTAAAGTAAATTATTTAGAAAGTATTTCTTTGATTCTAAAGTACCAGTAATTTCACAAACACATTTTAATCTGTAATGTCTTAGTTCGACCCACTCTTCGTCAAATGGGTGGTCACCCTTGAGCGGATCCCAACTCAGGTTCAAGTTTCTGTCGCTGGCGAGTGTCATCTAGTGTGAATGTAGTGTGTATGTTGTGCTTGTTTAGTGAATCTCGCCAGCGAGTTGGGGGCCGTCCCCGAGGTATCTTTTTGTTGCGCGAGTACCAAATGACGGTTATGGTACTACATCTTTCATCTTGTCGTCCAGCTATATGACATGCCCAGCAGTGTTTTTGAATGGTTGATGTACTGTAGGACATCCTTGATGTGTGACCTTCTCTGGATGTCGCTATTGTGTAGTTTGTTTTGCCGCTGTTGTCTGAGAGTTATGCCCACCATGCATCTTTTAAGAGATGCGTGAGCTGTTCTTAGTTGGCTCTCTGCTGCTTTTGTTAGAGACCAGGTTTCACTACCATAGCAGAGGGCTGGTAGGATTACAGAGTCGAAGATGTCCACTAGTAGTCCGGTGTCTTTTGTTGCGTCTGTTGCTGTCATGATGAAGTTAAAGGATGCCCAGCCTGTCTGGCGATGTCAGGTTTTATGTTGAGCAGCCTTCCCAGATAGACATATTCGTCCTCTATGGACGTTCCACTCAGTCTGTTATTTAAGACATTTAATCCCCCCCCCCCCCCCCCCCCCCCAATGCTTAATAACAATCAGATAACTGACAACAATATTACAGTAACTTCAGGTAAAATTTTTGGCTGGGTCAGTCAGGTTGGGGAACGAAGCGGAACTCTAATCGGTCATGTTGTGGAGTCCTTAAAACTTGAGGGACTGGTGTCAATCTACTTTCCTAGTCCATGCTTGAATGAAATCCAATGAAACACAAACATCTTTGCTTCAAAATCACCAATTATGGATACAATGTAGTTGGACAGAGATGACATTTTGAAATCTATCACTGACCACTTGTTGACCACAAGTATCCACACTCTTCAATTTTTTCTGAGGACCTATAAATTTATCTGGAGTGCAGTGAAGTTGATTCTTAAGAGCAGGATATTGTTTTCAACGTGCCCAACCATTGTTGGATAGAAAGAGTATGCCATTCAAAGAGATTGGCTGGCTGACACCCCAATGAAAGATAGGTCTTATAATTGTCCTTCCGATTTCATTCTTAATATGAGCATGAGTTGACCACTACAGTTGACATCTGAGTAGAAAGCATGTGCCAAATAGTGTAAGTGCTCTTACAGTACCACTAAGTTGCAGCTCTTTGTTTGACATGATGAGGTTGCCAACACCATGCTCAATCATTTTGAGCCACCTTCCACGATATGCATGGCAGGCTGTTATGAGCCTATTCTCGCACCCCTAACCATTTGATACAAAGGTTAACTGGATCTAGTGTCAAGTGGTTCTTCACATACAAGTAAGGCTGACCGCCTACACCACAATCTCTTCTTCCCCACACTCCGCGTATATGTAGCTACTATCAGTTCTAGAAATCTTCTTCGTACGCTGTCAGACGTCAACTTGAATTTGTTCGAAGAAAGCAGCTGTCATCCTGAGACTGTTGACACTGCCATAGAGATTGTCTAGTGTTGGCACTGGTGATGGCCAGATGTGCTTTCTCTAGTCCTCGTATGTCGGGCAATTTTGCAGCAGATGTTCAGCGGTCATTTTCCCTGTACTACAGGTGCATTCGTCAGTGCCACCTATCTTCAGTTTATTGAATAGATGGTACCTCAGTCTGTTGTGGCCTGTACGGAGTCTGAAGACCACGACCTGCTCTCTTCTGTTCAACTGGTAATAGGCATCATTTATTGTGTAGCCAGTATGCTCTGTTTCCCATTTGGCCATGTATCTGGCCCTAATAAACCTTTTGGACTCTTCGTAGGTCACACTAGAATCTGCCTCCTCGTTGCCTTGGATGTTACACTGTACCACTGCTCTTTTTGGCGCAGACTGCTGGCATAGTTGACAGAGTACTGCTCTTAAATCATTAAGTTCTGTATTTTTCTGGCAGTTCTAGAAATGATATGCTACAATTATATGCGATATGTACAGCTACCTTCTAATTTCTAGAAATATGTCACAACTATATGCAATATCTTCAGCCCTCTTCTTATTTCTAGAAATTATATGTTACAATTATTTGCAATATCTTCAGCTACCTCAAGCAGGAGACAAGAGAACAGATGCAGACAAGGATAGAGAGAAGAAAAAGAAAGAAAGCATTCTAGATCTGAAAAAATACTTGGATAAACCAATCAGAGTCAAGTTCAGTGGAGGGAGAGAAGGTATTTGTCTTAGTTGTAGTTTTGTTCTTGTTACGTCTTGTTCTTCATTGTGAGTTTTTGTGCCTTCATCTACGACAATGATTTTATCTTTTAAAATAAAATAATTACTTTCAAATCCGCCGCTTGGCAGTGTTGACAGCCTCAGGATGGCCGCTGCTTTCTTCGAACAAATACAGGTTGACGTTTAACAGCGTACGAAGAAGAATAAATAATCCGCCGCTGTCTTTGTGTATGACAAGGTTAAGAATAGCACCACTGCCTGACAGCATGTCGTAAGTGGCAACTAACTGTGATATGGCATAACACCAGCCATAGTTAGGGGGTTTGTTTAGAGCAGTATAGATGGCACCTAGCCGGCTGCGAATCTACTTTGCTTTAGTGTTGTTGTTTTTTTGCATTCACCTTATTTTTCTGTTCCCTAAGGCGGCGTATGTTGCACTATGTTTTTATTTTGCGCCTATTGGCACAGTGCATCAGACTTCGGCATGCATTTTATGTAAGGGTCTGCTTCCTCTTGCATTTTCTAAAGGTTTGCTTCCACAGGGTAACGGCCGCTGCTGTGATGGGGAGTGAACCCAGCACTGTCGGATTGTGTCATTTAACCACTAGCCTACGCCGTCCCGTTCTAGTGTTTGAGTCTATTAAGACGGACTCGCACTTCGGTAAACCATCCTCGTCCCAACACAGTAGAATAATAAGCTGCTCGAGCCTAGCCTGATAAGCACCAAATTTTCCTCACGGCTACATCAAGCTCACGCCAGAGTTGGGACCTGCACAGGGGCACCTGCTTCTGTAGAAGTACAGGCCGCCTAAGTGGGACCTGCACAGGGGCACCTGCCTCTGTAGAAGGACAGGCCGCCTAAGTGGGACCTGCACAGGGGCACCTGCCTCTGTAGAAGTACATGCTGCCTAAGAACTATCAAATCAATGATGTACTGATGATGACTGAGTTTCTAAAATCCAAGGTTAACAAGTTTTCACTCGTTATTTCCCCGTTTCAGGCTGCATATTTTCTTAATCAATTGTGCTTGTAGATAATTATTGATGGACACATATGATCCACAGTGTCTAGCAAGTTCAGGAATCTCATACATTTCATATTATCCGTGGCGTCAGTTCGGCAGATGTGCTGTATGCGTGGAAGTCATCAATATTCTCTGTGTCCCGATGTTTTTGCAGTGATGTACCAATGCAGACATAGTTATTTGGTTAGTCCATCTCGTCATCGCATAGGTGCGTGACTCTGGGGACGTGTACAGACACATGACCACCTAAACGTTGTTCTTCGTGTCCATCTGTTGTCTGGAATGTGTATCACATGTCCAGCCAGCTAATTTTATTAAATTGATTGCATTGATAATTAAAGTAAAAAACAGTCACGAGTGTGGGTTGGATATTTAACACTGAGAGAATAAAGATTATGATAATTAGCAAAGTTTACTCAAAATCTACATCCTAAGTAAAAATAGACTGAAATACTGAAACCAGTCAGAAGCTTTTTTTTCTTAGAAATATAACTAGTGATCTGTATCTGTTTTAAGTGCCATCAAGTGGTCTGTATGTGTTTTGATTGTCCATCAAGTGGTCTGTATGTGTTTTGATTGTCCATCAAGTGGTCTGTATGTGTTTTGATTGTCCATCAAGTGGTATGTCTGAATGTTTTGATGAATCAGAAATGTCAAAGCTTTACGAGGAAACACTGACTAAATTATCAACAATGGATATTTTATAGCATTTGATATTGAGTGGACATCTTTATTATTTTCAGCTAGTGGAATTCTGAAAGGGTTTGACCAGCTTTTGAATCTTGTGTTGGATGGAACAACAGAATACCTGAGAGGTAGGCTGCGTCTTATTTAGTACCCTAATCTTCAACACTGGGTAGCACTTTCTCTAGTGGCTTGGGAGAACTGGCATGTTTCCTGCCACCAATTTATATTTTGAACTCATTTATTTATCCAAATTAATCCTGTCCAGCATAACATTGCAAGAGTGCCACCCATAAATTGATAATATTTTGCAATAGTTTTTGTAATGAAAATGTGCGTCTGATAATTGACTGGTCTAAAAGACTAAGAATAGAACAATCTGTTGCTCATTGAGTTGGAGATGGATGAATTAGATGGTGATTATTCTAGTGAGGACATTGACATGGAATCTTGTCCTGAAATCTAGACATTGGAGTTAAAGATCGATATTTTTGTGGTGGATTATAAATTCTTTCAATATCCACAAATTTCAAAAAGCAATAAAAACCACTCTCACCAGTCGTATTCCTAATTTGATATCTCTATCAGTATCTCTGACCTCGTGTACATTACTTCGAATATATGTGGATGATTCTAGTCTTGTAGTACCGTGTCTGCCAGCATAATCTGATTGTCATTAGATACTTTTATTATCATAATCGGGGAGGAAGATTAACGTCTCGTCAGGCTCAACATACAATCAGACATGTTAGTCAGGGTCAGGCAAAATATACTCGCCAAAACCCTCACTTCGGTTTCCTAGTAGCCCTCCATGGAAACTGGCTGTTTTCATGGCAGTCTGGCTAACGAGAAGTGGGATTGACGGGATCCCCATAGTAGTGAGCGATATGCAGATGAAGCCAAGCATAGTACAACTGTCTGGGGAGGCCCAGGTCCACCTTCATCAGCACGCTCGGGATATGAGCAAAACTACTGCAACCCGTCACTTAATGTCCTTTTCATGGCGCACAAAAGAGTAAACCACATGGTGGGAATTCAAAACAACCACTTACTGACTAAAAACAAAATTTCCTAATATCTAATCTGAACCTTTCTTTAAAAAAGTTGTAGTCTGGCTAGGAGAATAGGGGCTGTATTGGGAAGGCAACCTGATAAACCAAAAAAGCCAACCGAGCTGAGGTCTGATGTGTTGCTTCAAAAGGCGCAGATATCACAACCTCATTGTAAACAGTGTCACAATCTCCTATTCAGGGCGAGCGCTAAAGAAGAATAGAATTATTACCAAGATGGTGCTATCTAAACCCAACATGAGCCATACCCAAGAATTGAGAGAGCAAAATGACCACATGATGTCTGCATCTCCAGAAGAGGCAGGTTCCAGAACAAGGATGTTAGCAAAAAGGTCATTTCCATCCCAGGTGTTCAGACACAAATCTCTAGACAGATGGTGTGATGGATCAGTTATCTCATGAGATAACTACCTACACTAGTGTTCACAGAAATGTCTCATTGTTTTGCATTTGGACTAGTCAATTTGTTCATTTTTAACAAGTAACATTTAGCATTAACAATAGTACTACTTGGCACCGAAGAAACAGCTGATAAACGGTATATTTATGCCGGTTTAGTGCTACCAGTGCCAAACATGGCCTCTGTCCAGGGCGTGTGAGAACAGAATTTCGTCGTGTGAAATGAAGTGTTTGGGGAAGGTCATCAGTGTTACCAGGAAAGGCAGAATGTGGAACGACGACATTCATAGTATGGTCGTCACTACCTCTTGTATCGAATACATTTCCAGGCAGAAAATAAGTTGGTTTGGTCATCTCATGAGAATGCACCCTCATCAACTTCCACTGATGGCTTACATCGCTGGTAGATCTGGCAAGGAGGCTGCCGCCAGACAGGTGGATAGATGGCATTAGAGTGATTGTCCAGTGACACAAGCTCACATTGACCGACGCAACGCATTTGGCACAGGACATTCGACTTGCTTCCCACGAAGCTCAACCGCACAAGTGGAAAGAAAACTAAATAGCTACGGTTAACGTGTATTTTCACTGTCTAGTACACATGGCTGAACTTCACGAGATTGGCCACCTTTGCCTTGGCTGCAGACAGTGTAGGTTTTGGTGTGCCTGTGAAATGTAGACACGTGACCATAATAAACTAGACCACGTCGTCTGAGAGAGATGCCCAACACATGACTCACATGCTGAGTGATGTCCCTAAGACCTCTTGCTGTTATGGTAAAGACAAGACACACAATGATAGATGCCATCCCCCCTCTGCTGCCTTGTGGGATACCTGTTAATGGGAAATGCTTTGGGGGTAAAACCCGAGGCAAAATCTGCATCCTGCATTATCTCCAGTCGTCTTGATAATGTCTTGCCACTGGCCAATGGTAGCCTAGGACGAGAGAGTGAGGTTGACAAAAGGCACAGTTGCTTCCTCACTTTAATCCAAATCACAGCGCAAGTCACCCATTTCAGTAGACACAACAAGAGAAAAGACTGTCCACATGGCTGAACAAAGAGTGGTCTTCTTCACATATGATGGACGAGCATCAAATCATCTCATAAGAATGCTCACTGATCAGCTTTACCTGTGAGTTTACAATGTCCGAAAGTCCGGCGTCTGAGCACAGATGGAAAGGTGGACAGACGATGCGTAATTGATTTTCAATCGACACAGATTGACGTTATTTGGCTTAGGATACAAAACAGTATGGGAACGTCGAATCAGCATAATGACTAAACTAAAGGTCTGCCATGCCGCTATTGTCCCCACCCTGCTCTATGCGCATGAGAGCTGGACTGTCTACGCTGGTGACACCAGGAGGCTAAATCAATCGCATAAACTGTCTGAGGAGCATATTGCATATACGCTGGCAGGACCATATCACAGATACTGAAGTGCTGTCCAGAGCCAAAATGCCAAGTATTTATGCACTTCTTCAAAAATCCCAATCAAGATGGGCTGGCCACATTGCCCGAATGTCAAACGAAAGGATACCAAAGAGGCTCCTGTATAGCGAACTGAGTGAAGGAGAATGATCACAAGGATGTCCTAAAAAGCGTTTCAAGAACAATCTGAAAGAGTCCCGGGAGAACTTGGCTCACGATCGCTCAACACAGAAGAGTACGGCCACAGATGGCATTGAACTCAGCGCAGCTCAGGATAGACATACAATCAGGAAGTCAATAGCAGAGAAAATTTAAGAGACAACTGCTAATTGGCTTGATCAGTTACGAGCGCACACGCATGCTCAAGGTTGCATTATGACATGTGATGATGTTGGTGGTCCTCATTGACAATGATGGACGAATTATTATGAAACTGATGCTTCCTATGAAACTCATAAGGGTTGATATGGACTGATAACTAACTGGAGTGATCTTGATTGATGAGACAGTTGGCAAGTCTCTGCAGAAACTGTTCTAGATTTGTTAAAGGATCCTATAATCTTGTACTGAATTTCATATTGTGTATTCAATGTTCACCGTACTAGTTCACTATCTTCATCCATTTCAGATCCTGATGACCCATACAAACTGACAGATGACACTCGGTCTCTGGGCTTGGTGGTGTGTCGAGGAACATCTGTAGTGTTAATTTGTCCAGCAGATGGGATGGAGGCTATAGCTAACCCATTCATTCAGCAGGACTAAGAGGCAGTGTGATTGTGTTCAGTGTGTGTTACAGAGGATGGGATATGGTACGACTGATAGAGGATGGGATATGGTAGGGCTAATAGAGGATGGGATATGGTAGGACGGATAGAGGATGGGATATGGTAGGACTGATAGAGGATGGGACATGGTAGGACTGATAGAGGATGGGACATGGTAGGACTGATAGAGGATGGGATACGGTAGGACTGATAAAGGATGGGATACGGTAGGACTAATAGAGGATGGGATATGGTAGGACTGATAGAGGATGGGGCATGGTAGGACTGATAAAGGATGAGACATGGTAGTACTGATAGAGGATGGGACATGGTAGGACTGATAAGAGGATGGGACATGGTAGGACTGATACAGGATGAGACATGGTAGGACTGATAAGAGGACATGACTGATAAAGGATGGGACATGGTAGGACTGATAGAGGATGGGACACGCTAGGACTGATAGAGGATGGGACATGGTAGGACTGATAAAGGATGGGACATGGTAGGAGTGATAGAGGATGGGACATGGTAGGACTGATACAGGATGGGACATGGTAGGACTGATAAAGGATGGGGCATGGTAGTACTGATAGAGGATGGGACATGGTAGAACTGATAAAGGATGGGACATGGTAGGACTGATAAAGGATGGGACATGGTAGTACTGATAGAGGATGGGACATGGTAGGACTGATAAAGGATGGGACATGGTAGGACTGATAGAGGATGGGGCATGGTAGTACTGATAGAGGATGGGACATGGTAGGACTGATAAAGGATGGGACATGGTAGGACTCATAGAGGATGGGACATGGTAGGACTGATAAAGGATGGGACATGGTAGGACTCATAGAGGATGGGGCATGGTAGGACTGATAGAGGATAGGAGTGATAGAGGATGGGACACGCTAGGACTGATCGAGGATGGGATATGGCAGGACTGCTAAAGGATGGGACATGACAAAGTTGATATCTAAAGGACAGTTTGAATGTGGGACTGATCTCTTGTGCATTAGTTTGAGTGTAACAATCTGAAGTATAAATGTGTTCAGTCATTTCGTCAGAAGAAATCTGTTTATTAATTGCAGCCATGTTTATTGTAGAATGTTTTTTTTTAATTACTTCCAGATCATTGGTTCTTTAACTGATAACCCTCTCAGTTGTCTTTGGATTCATCCATGTATCCATTGTAACAGCTCAGAGGGCCCAACTTACCCCTTTCCAGTTCTGAATAAATTTACTGATTTATGTCTTTCAATCAAGGCCAAATGCAGGAAATGCGTATGTCAAAGTTGAGCTAAACTTATAATCTAAACATTGAAAGAGACATAATTAAACTATCTATGACATGAAATATTCATAATACTATTGTATGAAATGTTAAATTGCAATTTTTTTTCCCGTTTGCCTTATTTCTCTATTCCCCAAAGCTGTGTGCACTGTATTACGGTTTTTATTTTGCGCATGACGGCCCAGTGCGTCCGACTTCAGCATGCATTTTTTTGTAAATGGTCTGGTTCCTCCTGCATTTTCTAAGGGTTTGCTTCCCCAGGGTAACGGCCAGCGCTGTGATTTGGCTAGAACCCAGAACCTTCGGATTGTGAGCCGTGTCACTTAACCAATAGCTCACGCCGTCCCCTGTTAAATTGCATTAATGTGGCGGTAGAAATTTGAGAGGAAACAATTTTGTACTTGCCACATTGTGTGTTTCGCAGATATATTCGTCAAATTACGTTATAATATTTGTCAAATCTGAATCGAGCATGTATTGAATATTCATGAGTAATTCAGATGCAAAACCATTGAACTAATCAATTTTTCGAGTATTGAAGGCCCAACTTGTTGCATGATTCGACTTTCAAAACATAGCTTTTGCAAAATGCCTACCTCTGTCTGAAATTATACCTGCCCATCACATACCCTTGTTCTGGAAGTCAGTTTTGATTGCAATGGCCAACAATTGTAGGTTTTACTGTAAATTTTACTGCCTATGAACTGAGGAGGGCTAAGAAACCACTGTTAGAGACAATGAATGTAATAAATTTGTTGGTTTTAAAAAAAATGTTTTTTGAATTTTTCTTGTCAGTCCTTGAGCAGTTTGCATTTCTAATTAATTACATAGACAGTGCTTGACAAATTTTAGGATTTTTATTACTAGTTGGTCAAATATTTCAAGTCAGCATGGTTGGACTACACTAATGCAGCAATTTATGTTAACAAACTAGGCCATTCACTCTTATTTCTACATAACGAACACTACCAACAAAAAATAAATATTGTATTAGTCTATTTCTTTATAAGAAGAAATGTACTACTGTTAGAGAGGCATGGCGTGTGTGTCCTTGAACATTCTTGGTAGTTTTAGCACTGCAGTTCTATTTGTCGATGGCTTTAGTTTAGATTGTGGCAGTCAATTTAGATTCACAACTATCTTATGTACAATCTATTCAAACAGTAATATAATTAATAATCATGCGAGAGTTATGCAGTAACGATTAACTTGTCAAGCAAAAATTTGTACTCGTCTTAGATGAGCACTTTTGCCAAGCCCTGTACATAGATGAAGTCATGGGTACTATATTCAGAATGAAAAGACAGTGTTCATTAATTAAATTAGAAAATCACAAGATGGTCAATAGTTTGAAACAAAACTTTTATTGAAATCATTCTGGATAAAACATTGCACAAATCTGCTGCAGTAACTAAACATCTAAAATAAAAGATGTCAAATATACTCAAGAACACAAAACGTTTTTGAATTTATACAAATAAACATGTGGTTTGTAAATTGCTGGTCCATTTGATGTGGAAGCAGTCACCCTATAAACATATCGTATTTGTTGTTGTTGTTTCTTTGGTTTTACAATCCTGCCATGTCCAGTTTGGCAGACAACCAACACACACACACCCCCTCCTCATTAATCGCTTCTAATTCGGAATGTGCCCGGCCAAATAAGTTGGCAGTTGTAACATACATGCTACCTTCATGTTGGAATAGTGAGAAGAAACTAGTCATGGGACTGGTTGTGTGTTCTTGGTACCACCATGTAATCCCACTTCCTATGTTTAATATTCCTTTTTAATCACACCTAACATTTGCATTTTTCACTGCTACTGGGCATACCTTACCTGTATGATCTATTATAATCCCTAGGTCCCTTTCCTAATATTGTAACTCACCCATTCTGTGATTATGTTCCCATATTGGGTCTACCCGTGTGGATTGGTTAAATGATGCTAAAACCCGTGTTTAAAGATTAGAGAGAAACTATCACTGGTGGGGAAGTGTTATAAGAGGGGCAAGAGAGGTGTAACCATCATCCTGGCTTGTTGGAGGGACCAGTTGCCAGCCATGCAGAAACTTAGTCACAATGAAAGAAGACAAACCTCATTGGTGGTTTTGAAATGAGGACTGACTCGGTCAAGTCATGTTTTGAGGAGGACTGACTTGGTCAATTGGCATAAGAAATACAAGGAGGGAGGGGAGGAGGAGAAACGCTTATCTCTTGTGTTGAATACATCTATAGGCCCCCCCCCACCAAAAAAAAAAAAAAATCTGACTTGATCAGATTCCACTTATGCCACAAGACATTTTGGCTACATGGCATGAGGGCCACAAAAGAAGATGGGTATATGGCAAAAGAGTGATCCTTGATGCACGCAAAAAAATTGACCCAAGAAACATGACGAGCTCCACAAAGCATTCGCTATTAGAAATGGATGGACAATTGAGCTGAAAAGGATGAGCATGACGGAAGATTAACTGAGCAAAGGGGCCAATCAAGACTCACCTTTACATTTCAGGCATGCAGATGAGGACTGACCAACAAGAGAATATGAGGGTCATATGCTCTGCCAAGCATTCTTAGAACCGACGAACAAGAGACTGCTTGCCAGAGCATATGACCTTTAGAATCGACCAACAAGAGGGTCATATACTCAGACAACCTCACAACTAGTCTTAGAACCGACCAACAAGAGGGTCATATGCTCAGACAACCAGCTTTAGAACCAACCAACAAGAGGGTCATATGCTCAGACCTCACAACCAGCTTTAGAACTGACCAACAAGAGAGTCATATGCTCAGACAACCTCACAACCAGTCTTAGAACTGACCAACAAGAGGGTCATATGCTCAGACCTCACAACCAGTCTTAGAACCAACCAAGAGGGTCATATGCTAAGACAACCTCACAACCAGTCTTAGAACCAACCAACAAGAGGGTCATATGCTCAGACAACCTCACAACCAGTCTTAGAACCGACCAACAAGAGGGTCATATGCTAAGACAACCTCACAACCAGTCTTAGAACCGACCAACAAGAGAGTCATATGCTCAGACTACCTCACAACCAGTCTTAGAACTGACCAACAAGAGGGTCATATGCTCAGACAACCTCACAACCAGTCTTAGAACTGACCAACAAGAGGGTCATATGCTCAGACAACCAGCCCTCAAACCAACCAACAAATGGATATGGAGAGACATGCTCAGACAACCAGTCTTAGAACCAACCAACAAGAGATTATGGTACAACCAGTTTTAGGACTGACCAACCAGATGGGTCTAATCTTTGTTTTATAAAAGGTCACCTTCTCACCAAAACTGAGAAATTCTAGCGAACATGCAAGGTCTGTCTGAGTACCACCAAATTGTGATTGGAAAACCTTGTCTATTTGACAATTTAAGGTTCTTCAAACAAAACTATATTTTGACCAATAAATGATATCAAGAATTCTCCAAATGCGATAAAGACATTGACCAAAACAGTCACCTACTCTCTCTCATTACTGCCTATTTTGCCTTTCAGTCACCAAAAAAAGTTGCGGACCATTTAAGAAAATCAACATTGCAAATATGTGTATACATAAGAATACACAGGGAATGGATAAAATCACAAACATTGAGAAGAATGATTCGGTTATAATGACAAGTGCATACGAGGACATCATTATGGTATATATATATAATGATAGTAATACTTGGAAATTGCTGTGTTATCAAAGGATGCATCAGTTTAATATATTCTAAGACATTAATAAATAGATGCTTGTAATATGGTCAACAAACGTGGGTGGTCTGGTCTATATATAGCAAGAGGATTTCAAAAGTCAGTTGGTCGTTTGCCAAAGATGGATCTGTCCGACCGAAAGGTGCAAATATAGCAGTCAAGCTGTAGACTCCGATGACACAACACATTCCTGACTGCTACTTGCATTGCAAAGTCATATTCAGCGCTTGGTAGTGGGAGAAGAAAATGACTAGAGCCACATATGGTCAAGTAAGTGGATGAGGGTCACATGAGGTAAGTGTACAAGGATGAGGGCTATGCGAGGTCACGTTAGTGATTGAAAGAGAAGTCACAGTGATAAGGACGAATAGCAGAAAGACGTCTAATTATTGGACCAATGGTTACATAAAGTCAAGTTAATGCTTCATGACCATATGAAATCAAGCTAAAGTAATGGACATGAAGAACCAGGATGCACATAGTTGGATAAAAGGGCCACACCACTGTGAAACCTACATACTCATTTGATACGACCATTTGATCAAAATATGGATTTCTCTTTACATAATAGAGACCATTTGATGTTTCTTGATAAAGACAGTTTGATCATCAACATGTGAATTCATGTTATTTGGTCTATATATAAGACAGCTCCGAAAACTGGGTTGTTTTTTTTTTAAATAAAAAAAATAAAAAATGAATGTAGGACTTCATATCTGTCCATCTCTTTTATTGTCTCAGGAGGGTTTAGTTGTAATCTTCTCCTAGTAGCTCTGCTGCCAGCACTTTTTGTATATACTTGCAATCGATTGTGTCGGTGATTGGTCTGTTGTGTCTTCTCATGCTGGAGAGGCTACCTCCTTTTGACCCTCATGCTGGAGAGGCTACCTCCTTTTGACCCTCATGCTGGCCACTATTTGGAAGTCCAGCCTGCATTTTTTAAAATTGTCACTGTCAAGGGCTCTTGAACATGCACAAGGGACCTCTGAGTTTATCATCTGTCTCTGATAAGACTAGGCACCCGATTTCACCTTCCACAAAACCAGGGGATGCTTGAAACCTGCGGAGTTCAAACACCCACCATTTTGCACTTTTGTTTATCGAGAGGTAAACCAGTGGCCCCTACTATAATCATTTATAGTTGAATTGCTTGTGTGTTGTTGGTGGCCTTGAAAGGGAGCAAATAATAACTTGGCTGAGTTGTTGGGGCCTTGAATGGGAGCAAAGAATAACTTGGCTGAGTTGTTGGGGGCCTTGAAAGGGAGCCATGAATAACTTGGCTGAGTGTTGTTGAGGGCCTTGAAAGGGAGCAAAGAATAACTTGGCTGAGTTGTTGGGGGCCTTGAAAGGGAGCAAAGAATAACTTGGCTGAGTTGTTGGGGGCCTTGAAAGGGAGCAAAGAATAACTTGGCTGAGTGTTGTTGGGGGCCTTGAAAGGGAGCAAAGAATAACTTGGTTGAGTTGTTGGGGGCCTTGAAAGGGAGCAAAGAATAACTTGGCTGAGTGTTGGGGGCCTTGAAAGGGAGCAAAGAATAACTTGGCTGAGTGTTGTTGTTGGGGGCCTTGAAAGGGAGCAAAGAATAACTTGGCTGAGTGTTGTTGGGGGCCTTGAAAGGGAGCAAAGAATAACTTGGCTGAGTGTTGTTGTTGGGGGCCTTGAAAGGGAGCAAAGAATAACTTGGCTGAGTGTTGGGGGCCTTGAAAGGGAGCACAGAATAACAACACTGTTACCTGCCAGACATGTCAAGATTCAACTAAGGAGGTTTGGGCATCTGTCCTATTGCCTAGAAACTTAGCCACACAAATTCCAACTATGATACTTGACATGCATTTCTTGAAGACCTATGCTCTACAGGGAGCTGAAATGGTTTTAATTGATAGTTGACTGCCCTTCTGGGACATAACATGCAGCAGTGAATGAGCTGACAGCAGCCAAAACCGTGCAGCTGGCCATTTGCGTTAGGGTCAGCTGACCAAGACCCTATTCCGCCTCCAAGTGGCGGTCCTGGAAACAGACTATAGCCTGGCTAAGACAATAGGGATCGAATAGGAAACGCAAACCCGATCACTTAAACTGGATGTGTTAGGACAAATGGTGCAACAGATATGGCGGTGTCTGTAAACTACAACCTTTTAGATCACTGCCCATGGGATTAATGTCACCTTGCAATGGATCCATGGACATTGCGGGCTACCAAGAAAACGAGATTTCTGACAAGTTGGCAAAGACGGGCGTCTCCAAACAACAGTTGGATAGAACCTGAACTCCACATACAGGGAACAAACATCCCTCTCTCTAATATAGACTAGACAAAATCTCAGGTAAAACACACCACATCAGCATTCAAATCTACACAATGTCTAACATAAAACAACCTTTTAAGAATAAGATCAAAGAAATAAAAACTTCACTTTTCCCCTTCCAATTACAAAGCAGCATTGGTATGCAAAGGTTACCGTTCTGTCTATACGAGACTCAAGTTATGAGGAACAGACAGTTGATCAGCAATTCTCCTGGACCAGTTCTATGGTGACTCCAGAGACAGTTGATCAGCAGTTCTCCTGGACCAGTTCTATGGTGACTCCAGAGACAGTTGATCAGCACACCTGTGGTGTTGGGCCCTATGCTCAGGCTGGAGTGAAAAAAAGTATAAGACAAAGGACGTGGATGGTTTCTACAGAATGTCCCTATCATCCATATCAAATGTCCCCACTAGGATGGCATTGGAAGCCAGTAAATTAGCTCATCCATTGTCATGAACACCCACTAGGACTGCATTGGAAGCCAGTAAATTAGCTCATCCATTGTCATGAACACCCACTAGGACTGCATTGGAAGCCAGTAAATTAGCTCATCCATTGTCATGAACACCCACTAGGATGGCATTGGAAGCCAGTAAATTAGCTCATCCATTGTCATGAACACCCAGCAATGCCAGGACAGTAGATCCCCTGATGGTTCGTGCCTCTGTCTACTATCAAAATATGCCAAGACATCAACTGGACCCCCTTGAGGCATTGGCTAAGAGCCTGACAGTTTAACCTCCCACATCAATTATTCTCATCAGTGACAAGTTTTTTAAAAAAGCAAGCAAGACAATTAATTTATAAATAAACAAACAAATATAAAAAAAAACTTGTTATACTAGCTTTTGAATGACCTTGAAAAAAGTGGGCTGTGTGGCTATAACACCAGGTCTTGGTTATATGGTTAGTGGAACGTTATAGATGGTGTCCGACAGGCTGCGGGTCTACTTTGCTCTAATTTACGCTTACACCACCACCAGTCCCAAAAATAGATAAAAAATGTTCACCTGCAAAAAAAATATGAAACAAGTGGACTGAAGATAGATAGATTTAACAGGTCACACTATCAGAGGCTGTGTACACAATTTCAGCTCTCTTGGTCATGGGGAAGTTGGTTAAAATAGGAGAAATAGAAGTGTACGCAAACAGACAACAGACGTGGTACAGGTATACAAATGTCGGCTCTAGTTTTTAAAGCAGATCACTTCTGCTTTCAAGTAAAAAGTATTTATGTACACTATCGATGTATCATCAATATAGTTATTGCACTGTTTGACAGATATACATATGCGATAAAGGTCCCAATAAATAAAACATTTAGTCAAAATGCCTGGGGGAGGATCCCGCCCTCCTACCAGGTGTGTTTGCTAGGTGGCCTCTATATTTGGAGGTTAGCTGTCAATTTTCAATATTTAGATGTGAACAAAAAAAAAAAAGGTAGCCTGCTTGGAGGCAGCCCTCCATCAAGTCAATCACATGTTTGTCTGCACACCTGATTACAAGTGTGTACAGAGAGAAAACCAGACAGACCTTTTAAAGATTACGAACTGGTGCACGTTGCGGACTACGAATTTTGGAATATGAACCATTTGGAAGTATTAATGGATGAGATCATAGAAGAAATGAAAATTGGAAATCCTAGCTCACACAGAAACTAAGGATAGGGTGTCATGGTTTGGCCATATCTGCGGAATGAAAAAACATTGGCTATCACGGCAGTCATGGAAATTTAAAAAATGTAGATCCAGTATATATTATACAAAGTTCGCTGGGATAACAGTCTATGAAAGATCATTGACTAGACGTCTTGCTTTTTCTGGCAAACCTCTGCACCCCATGGTGAAGAGGAGTGACTAAGTAAGGTAGATGACTACACCCCAGACTGGAAGAGAAGTGACTAAGTATAGTCAAAATTGTACCAGTATGTAAAAAAACATGACACAAAAAATCAAAACTGACTTAGGTAGCAAGATGTAGGACTGATACAGCGGTTCCGTGAGTTCATATCTCAAACTGGGTCTAACACAGTCTGGTACGTTTCTGTCTACCCAGCTGTAAAAGTGGGTCTCTGACCTTGCTGAGTTAGAGATGACAAGACAACAGGAAAGAGAACTGGTCACCTTGCCTGCCAGTATGCCTGCCTCTTTGCCAGTAGATGTTCTGAAAGACATTTTAGGTTAGTACCCATTACATATGTCAAAGTCTCAAACCACTCTGCAACATGCACTTGTATGTGACTGTCCAAATCTTGTCTCGGAAATGACCAGTGAGGCCAGGTCCCGTAACAGGTGAGGTCATTCAGACACACATGAAGATACCCCCGCACACCACCCTTCTGTCAGCTGCCGCTGCCTGTGCCTCCTTAAGTCCATTCTTTTGTTCTCCTTTTTGGGATGACCTCTTCATCACCCCCTTGCACTTCTCTATGCAGGATCATATTTGCAAGACTGTTTGATCTCAATATGTGGCCGTACCAAGCGAGTCTACATCTTTTGACCGTTGCCAAGAAGTCTTCAAAAAGCCCTATTGCTGTTGTAATTCCTTATTTCCTCGTGTGTAACTTGGTCTTTGTATGCGACTTTTAGAAGTCTTTGGAAACATCTCATCTCCAAGGGCTGTATCCTCCACTGCAGGTCAGATGTAATTTTCCATGCCTCACCATCATAGAGGAATATTGACAGGACCAATGTACACAATCTAATCTTTGTGCATAAAGGCTAACCGTTTATCTTGCCAGATTTTGTTAAGCTGTGCAAGTGCAGCTATTGTCTATGCTATTCTGGCCAACACCTCCCATTTTGATCCTTCATCACTGACAATCGAACCCAGATATTTAAAATGGTCGACCACTTAATGTCCAATATGTACATAAAAATAAAATACAATGACTGGTATTGTAAGTCGTTCTACAACTGAGATGCATACATTTTACACAAACACACACGTATATATATTCCTCAGTATTCATAATAAATTCACAGACATTTATTACAAATATTCACATTATTCTATACAGCACACATTTAGAATGTAAAAAATGCTTTTGCGTCAGAAATGCTAGAGGAAATGAAAGAAACACAAAATGTTCATTCCCTCATTGTAATGATGAAGGGAAGAAACAAATTTTTTTTACAAAATCTTTGACAATAATGCCTGGTTGACTGACTGGAAGAACAGAACTCAAAGTTCAGGAGGGGAAAAAAGAAGCTTCCAAGCTAAACATGGAAATCAGTAACACATTCTCAACATAATTATAGAAACAAGTATTTACACTTAATGAACCATTGCATAAAAAAAACTCCAGCACCATGACCATCGGAACAACTACAAACGAAGCAATCATAGTAAATGTTTGTTAACCATTGTCCAAATCATCAACTATTTTATTGCAGGTTTCTGGACTTCCAGTTTACCTTGTAATTATGTAGTTTATCTGGTTGATAAAAAACACACATATGGCTTAGTGACCGCATCAAGGCAAAAACAAAAACGATTCCTTTGAGACCACAAGGCCAAAAAATGAACGAAAACAACAATTCATAATAAAAAGAACAAGACAAGATGAGCGGTTTCAGTTTTCATCTATAACAGGATGTGCCAGGAAAGTGTAAGACACAGCGTGCCAGTTATGAAACAGTGGACCAAACAAAAAAAATGGTCAATATGATTTGCACGCAGACAAAAACAATCGAAACATGAACAAATCAACAACAACAAAAAAAAAAAAAAACCCACACATATACCCTGATACATAGATATGGGTAGGCAAATTAAAGAATAAACATTAATGAGAGACACACACACACACAAGAAGAAAAATGGAAGGGATAATAGAGCAGAAAGAGATGAGGAGGCTATGCAAACTACAGGGTTTGAGGTATTTGTACAAGTGCAGTCACTGAGCCATTCCCTATATCTGCTTTCATAGACTTGACCTTCAATATCACTACAGCTTCGATCTGTTTTCTTTTCCATCTACCCGCGTCTCTCAGAACATACAGCTTCTTGGTTTGGAGTCTTAACCCTTTCACCCACATGCTTCCTTTCTCTGGAATATATGGCATACACTCTACACTCTGAGGTTCTATCAAATCTGCATAGTTGATTACAAGTGGCAAGATGTTGTCCATTCTGGCATTCACGGTCCGAACAGAAATAAAATGACATTTTTAGAGGGGGAGCAAATCAATAGCTACCCTGGGGCCGGCCAGCTTGGCATACCACCTTGATATCTTCTGAGCATGTATTTATTTTTAACGAGATGATCTGGCGAATTTAATTTCACTGACATAAGGGGACTCTGTGGTCTCGAGGTAAAGGTGTCCGTCACATGGATTTTTTGGGCAAAAATTCCCCCGATTTCTAGGTAGTGAGATCGGACTCCCGTGTTCAGTGTCGAGCATGTAAAAAAAAATGCATTGGCAGTTCGTAATTGAAAAGAGTAGGCTTAACGGCCACTGCCCGAACAAAAATCTACCCAAAAATTATTAAGATGGACTCGCACATCGGTTAAACCACCCTTCTAGAAACTGGTTGTAGACAGACTCTGTAGAGTGTTCTAAACCATTTTAAAGACGTTAAGTCTTTACTGCCATTTTTAGGTTTGTCTCTACATCCCTGCCTCTTTTTTTTTTCCCTGAGGATTCCAGAACAGTGACTGACTTGTAATGTAGCTGGTTTCCGTAATGCGTATTCTACCCATCGCCAAGGGGATGATGAGGCTAACATCTGGTGAGGCAAAATAACTGATTAGAGAATGTTAGCCAGGGTTGGGAGAAATATACTGGCCAAGACCCTCACCTGACCTCGGTCATCCTGGAAATAGGCTGTTGTCGAGGACAAACAGTCTTGCTAACAAGGTGAGGTTCGACGTGATTTCCATAGTAGTGGGCGACACGCAGATGAGGCCAAGCATAGTTCAACCGCTTGGAGGATCCCTGTCCACCCTCATCAGCACGCTTGGGATGTGAGGAAAGCCACTGCAACCCGTCACTTAACGCGCTTTTCAGGGTGCATATAAGAGTAACCTACTCATTGTCGGCATTCGAAATAACCCATCGCCAAAGCTCCCCTTTACATCTAGTCTTACTGGCATATGTCCCGTTCCTTCCCACAGTTCTACATTAGTGACTATCATACCATTTTATCCCCTCTAACACCCCAAGCATCCATTAATGAAAGCTTGGACCTTTTTACTTGTACTTTTCTTTGTTACCCACAGAGCCATCCAACAGGACAGACTTGACATTGGAGTTGAAGATCTGTATTTTTGTGGCATGCTTAATTTCTTCTGATCTCCATAAAATCTGTATAGTAATAAAGACCTCTCTCATCTTTTGTATTCTAAATTTGATATCCCTATCAGTACCTCTAACTTTGAAATTGCTATATTGATTCAATTTCTTCTTGTACCGTGTCTCCTAATACAATCTCATTGCCATTAGGTGCTTTTATTATAATGTTTTTTCTTTGTGCACCCTTAGACCTAATTTCAATGACCATTCAGTTACTATGTTTTATTTTGCATTTGGTTATGAGAAAAAAGGTAAGATCATCAAGTTTTTAATCGTCAAAAGATATTGAATTCCATTTTCATTTGTAGAAGTCGATAAGCAGGCTAGGGTAAACCAAATGTGGCATTGTACCTATACTCCACTATTTGGAGTGACAGGGTATAAGATGCACTGTTTTATCCCAACTTCATCAACAAATCCATCACACACAAACTGAAAGCTTGCCCACTGGAGACCAATAAACCACCCTAGCGCAGTATGCTCTCCAACTCATGAATCTTGTCACTCACACAGACAAAATTCCTCCTGGATTAGACACTCTCTAAAAACGATACCCAATATTATCAGTTGCCCATCGTAAACGATGATGCTGACAGTGTCAGGATTGAGATATTTTGTGCAAATCATGTAAGGTTCGGTGTTGCAATTTGTGTGTTAATTAGGTATAAATGAGAAAAATATACACTATCCTCAGTCCTTGCCGAAGACGGATGTGTCGAACCGAAAGGTGCAAATATCGCAGTCAAGCTGTAAACTAGCGACTGTGTGTTCCGTTCTCCAGACTACATCATGTTACTTGCACAGCCCTGTTCAGGGCTTGGTAGTGGGAGATTGAGAACAAACGCAGAAGCAGCAACTATCACCAGCTGCACTCTCGTCTTGAACTACCATGGTCCAGTATCAAGACCTGTTTGTCAGGACATCTGGGGGTAGCATGTAATATACATGTATTTCTCACATGCTTACTCACAGACTTACTAGCTCTGGGTGTATTGGCTAGGAATTTATTTTTCTAATCTTATAGCCCACCTCCAATATGACTAATCCTATTTACAATACAAGCAATAGATGCAAGAATAATGTGTTTATCCTGGGTTCAGAAAAAAAATAGGTAGATGATTCAAGACCAGAAATAATACAAAGGTTCACTGAATTCAACAAGTGCACATACTCAAAACCAGGAGTGCGTGGCTGAATAGTTTTGATGCCTGCCTGCCTGCCAACAAGTAGGCCAGCGGATCAAATCCCAGGCTATGCATTTTTGTTTTTCTGCTGGGGGTGAAATAAACAAACACAGCCATCATGCAAATTGGTTAAGTGGCCTATAGGCCTCAGCCTAAAAACCCCTCAACTACCCCAGCAATAGGAATAAAGTTGTACAACAGTAGGTTTTAAAAAATTTTTTAAAAACAATTTAAAAAGAAACTCAAACCCATAAGATGATAAAGGGCCAAGGATACAGCACAGTGAATGAGCTGGCAGCTGTCAGAGACTCGTAGCTGGCTGCACGCATCAGGGTCAGCGAACTACAGTTGACCAAAACCCATTTGGGCCTCCCCACATCGATGGTTCTGGTAACTTGCTGCACTAGTGTAGCCTAAGAGAATAAAGACTGCAGTCGCAAGGCAAACATGGTACCCAAAAAGCCAGCTGAAACTGGAGATTGGACCGAAATGAGCAAAATCGCATTGAACTATCTCCTTTCCTGACGAACGTTGAAGAAGCCAGAGAAAATAAACAATTTTAACAGATAATTTGCACCCATTTTTAATTGTGAAAGTTCAATGAAATGGAACTGTTAACGGAAATGTGCTTTTAGGGACCAACAAACCTATTATACTTAAACCAGTTGTATTCATAACTAAGGTACTCATACTATGGCAAATCTGATACCATCTTAAATCTTGAACTGGGGATCAAGATGCTGAGCAGTGCATGAGCTACAGCGGATAGCGACCCATAGCGTTAGGGCCAGTGAACCAGAGCTGCCAAGACCCTTCTACACCTCCACGGGGTGATCCTGGATAACAGACTACAATAAAGCCAACTAGCTAAGAGGCAAAGGCCGCCGTCCATCGTAGACGATGGCATAATTAATTTTGCTAGCGCTATTTTTAGCAAGGATTAACTGCGCTACTTTTTATCCTCACTCTCTCGTCTCGAGCTGCCCGACCCCAGGGGCAAGTTAAGGACTAGGGGGCGACTACAAGATGCTAAGATTAGGGGATCAAAATGGGCAGGCTAGCCCCGTACTGAAGTCGGATGTGTCAGACAGAAAGGGGCAAATATTGCAGTCAAGCTGTAAGCTACGACAACACATTCTGTTCTCCAGACAACATTCTGCTACTTGCAAAGCCTTTTTCAGGGTTTGATAGAGGGAGGTTAAGAAATGAAGAAGCAAATCTTGAACTGTATCCTTCCTTTAACACCCTAAGCCACAGCGCACTCCAGAGTGCCAGCTGTGTACTGAAGAAACCAATGATCATCATCTCTTGCTCAGCGCTCAATGATGTTAGGAAAATGCTACTTCCTCCGAGGCCAGATAAATGAAACACTGTATGGTACTAAAGGAAAAACTAACAAACATGCAGATACCATTACATGCATTGGGTCAAAGGGCGAGAGCCCAGATGCTTCTATAGGAGCAGCTTGTCTCCTTTCAGGAAGCCTGTACAGTATCAGAGCATTCATGTGCTCTTGTACAAATCAAAAAGTAAGCTGGATATTTTTATCAGCAGAATATGTCATATTATGGTTAATTTCGTTTACTACTTCTGGCAGTTCCTGTAGTCCTCCATCTTAGATGGTGATGTGAACTTTGACAAAATGTGCAGTAAGGTGTGGGTGGTAGTTCTCTTCCTTCCTCATTGAGATGCCCAGTGATCCACACAGGGCTGGGCTATAAATTTGCGGGCCACTAGACATCGAAAGCTAGTATAGCCCTAACCAGATCCTCTGGCAGTCCACAGCCTCAGTGTGAGCTATAAATCATGACAGCTCTCAATGTGACAAACAATTGCAAAACTGGCTTGTGACAGGCGTCACAATGACGAAGGAGGAATGTAATGCTAGTTGCCCGTCATAAGGGATGATGGTAACATCAGTTGGTTTTGTCTTGATGTAACTTGAGCTGTATTTGGATTTGTGAGGAAGAAACTGGACTGGTCATCAACCTCACCCTGTTTCCAAGCTACCTTAGACCAGTGGCAAGATATGTTGAGATGACTTGGAGTAACTCAGGATGAAGGCACTCTGGTGCTATCTCCCTTGAGACCAGAGGTTGCTTGAAACCTGCGGGACTCGATCATCCATTTCCATTCATCATTTTGAGAGGCTAGTGCTTTACCTCTCGACCACAGGGACCCCCAAATGAATGTAATGTTTATGAAAATGTAAAAACTCCATTCATTGTTGCATATATTATTGGGTTAAGGGACACTTGAAACTTGTGGGTTTTGAATGCCCGTTGTTTTGTGCTGTCGTTTCTTGATCACTACCTCTCTGCTACAGCGGCCTTTCATGTTTATGGAGTACTACTTCTTCCATCAACTGATGCTATGCTGCTAGCCTAGTGAGATTCATGAAGGAGACTGCGTTTCAAGTCTTAGCCATCCCCCACATCTTTTTGAGAAGGGTCGCTCCCCCAGGCCAGACTGCCTCTCTTTGGTCTGTTTAAGTAAGGCAGTCCTGTAGTATATGTTCTGGTGTTTGCTTGGGTATTTCATAATCACACATGGTAGTGTCCCTGAGACCCATTCTGTGGAGGTGGGCCTTGAGTCTCTAATGTTGATCTTTGTCTGCCCATTTCTGCCAAGTTTGTCTATGGTGCCATTTTCTGGCTTGAATTCTTTGTGCTGGTCTCTCCATTTCATCCTCATTGATCGTTTGATGAGTGTCTTTGCTTCTTTATAGCTCTGTAGATGGCGAGTTGGCGTTCTGCCACATCCAGCTTTTGCAAGCGAGTCTGCTTTCTCATTTCCAAGGATCCCACAGTGGGCTGGAATCCACTGTAGGACTGGATCTGCTTTTTCAGACAGCAATCCAATGTATTTTATTTCGTGTGATTCTATCTTGCTTGGGGGCTTGAGATGGCTTGGAATACACTCCTGGAGTCTTTTAGAATGACCATTTTCCTTCTTCTAGTATTTTGGCTGATAAGAATCCTTTCAGAGAACCAAAACACTTGTCTTTATGATCACTGGCAATACTAGCCTGCTTTGTTTGCAAGTATTTACTGAATTTATCCTTCTGTCCTTGCTTGTGACTAGTTTCTACAGTTACAGATGACAGCTGCTTGTATTAGACTGAGAAGTTCCACAAGAAAGCATTAGCTCTGCTAGTGGTATGGGCTACTGGTTATCGAAAGTTCCCTTAGCCCACAGTCCAGCCAGCAGCCAGGCCAAAGGTTTTGTACTAGGATTCTTCTTCTTCTGTTGTCCTACTCCCCTTGTCAAACGGCATCATAGAGAGGTGGGATGTGTAGATTTCTTGTTATCGTCCAGTGGGAGACTTGTGCTGTCAGGTGTGTAACTAACTTTCACTGACGTCGAGGTCTGCACCGTGCACGTGGACCGAAAACCAGCATATGATATGCTCTTGCTGCAGGCTGATCATAATGCATTCTGACTATATGACAAAACCACTCGATTTGTTGTTCTTCAAGGTAGTTACTAATTGGGTTTGTCCCCACTATCTGTCTCAGCATTGTATTGCGGAGTTGGTCACGAATTGTCTTTCCGGCTGCACTCCTCACACTGCGCATCTCAGAGCTCTAGATCTGGTGTTTCTAGTAAGAAACCAAGATTAACATAGGTAACACAATGTATAAATAACTAGTGTATTTATCAGCCTCCTCTTGGTTGAAAAAAGCACTCTAGGGAGTTTCAAAATCGGTGCAATTTGATAGTGGACACTGTTTGCCTTTTGAATTCAATGTGCAATCTCTCTGTCCCCTCTGTCGTCTTCAGTGAGTATACTACTTAGGTATTTGAACTCCTGTACTTGCTTAATACCAATGCTGTGGAAACTTCTCTGCTTGTGTTCACGCAATATCATCATAGTCTCGGTCTTGTTGAAACGAAAAGACAAAAAATTGTACTGGATAAGACGTAATATCTTTTTTCTTTCTTTGTCCAAGAAAGATTCATATACTAGTAAATATCTGAATTCTTGTCTGGATAATCCAAAAACAAAATTGATCAAGTATCGTAACTTTTCCATAGTGAACATTTTATGTCTGACACCTGGTGGTAGAATGAGTAAGTATCTGCTGTTACCCTGCGTTTTGTTTTTCAAAATGGTGTTGGACCAGTTGACTGCAGCACTTGAACAGTATGAAATTTCTGGTGAAAGAAAATTCAAAACCTGCTGAAATTCATTGTCGACTGTCATGTGTGTTTAGAGAACAAATTGTAGCATGTTCGTCAGTGCCTGAATGGTGTAAACACTTTCGTGAAGGATGGGAATTCATCAAGGATGAGCACATGAAGGTGGACAAAAATAAGTGTCATTACGAGTGAAACCACACGCAGTGTTGTGAAGATTATTTTGAACGATCGACCAGCTACTGTATGAGGTTCGTGATGGCTGCTGTCTTGGATTGGGATGGGAGATAGCCAAATGTGCCTTCTCTGTAACTCATGTTGGGCACTTCTGCACGAGATGATTCATTTTATCTGTGTTGCAGCAACATTGACCTGTATGTCCCATTTTTGTGACCTATGCGGAGTCTGAAAATCACCACCACGTTAGTTCTGTTTTGCTTGTAGTAAGTGCTATTTTGTTTTGTCCTGGATGCTCTGCTAACCACTCCTTGTATCTGCACCTGATAAACCTCCTGGTCTCTTCATAAGATAGATATATCATATTAGGTTGAGACAGTACTCTGCCTTCTCTTGCCAGTATGCCAGCCTCCTGATTGTCAAGTATTTAGCAATGAAATGGAATCCACTGAAACACCAATTTCCTGAATCGGTAACATAGTTTAGAGAGTACTTCCTAGAGTTTTCACGAGATCTGTATTGTTTCAGCTTCCAAGCGCTACCACCACCGATAGTGCGTTTGTGAGTAGGACCATTTGTTTCTGTGCTTTCATTCATCGTAAGTACTGCTGCTACGGTTTTCAAGGTCTCTACCTCTGCTCTGTTGTCACCTGAACATTTTCTGTTTCTCACCGATAACTTTTCTTCTGTGTTGTTATTTATGTTCAAAGATTCCTCCACCTCAATTCTCTGTTGCATTTGTTTATGTACTGAATCACTGCCGAAGATTGATGTGTTGAATTGAAAGGTGCAAATATCGTAGACATGCTGTAAACTAGCAATACAGCGCATTCCGTTCTCCTGACTACATCCTGCTACTAGCAAAACCCTGCTTAGGGCTTGGTTGTGAGAGATTGAGAACAAATGCAGAAGAAGTTGTACTGAACCACTGGCAGAAAAATTTGCCTGGGGCATTGGCTCTGTATACTTACTGGTGTCTTTGTTGTTTTAAAACTGCTTTTGCTATAGAAACAGCTGAATCAAAAACGAGACCATGTCTGTCAGCCCCAAAAAACAATTCAATGCCTATTTTGACTTTAGACAACTTTTTAACTATTCGTGCTTCACATAGATTTGCAAGGTTATCTCCATTATTGAGGGTGATGGATGTTAAGTTGTTGCAACAGACTTTTCTGAGGTAGGTCTGTTTAGTTTGTTTATGTAGATGTTATAAATATGTTTGTAGTGGAAACTTTAGAGATGTGCCAATCTGTTTAGGAACACTTTTAGTCCTTTGTGGCAATTTAATTGACCTACAAGACAACTGGTGTATCAAAATATTAGTAAGTCATTATTTGTGACATAATAAAAAAAATGTGGAAACTAGAATATTAAAATAGATACTGAAAATGTAACAAAAGAAGCTAGTTCTATTGCATATGCTGAGCTGATGCAGTTCCCTAACTTGCTTTCTGAAACTGTAACAGAGTCACTTATCCATTGGCAGCCAAGTAAACTGAAATATCAAAGGACTAGATTTGGATCATCATCATTTACAATGGGCAGCAAGCACACTATTCAATGTGTCCCCGATACACTCACACGAATCAGAACACACGCAACATGCCCAGAACTATTGCATAAGCAGCACTACAGGAAGACATTACAAATCGTGAAAATAGGTCAGCATCAAAAAGTCATAACCAAAACAACAAAAACATTGAATACCTCATGAACAAAGAAGGTTTGCATACATGTTGCTTCATGGGGACGGTTGACACAAAAACAAATTAATGAAATATGTTAACATATTGGACAAATTGTACAATTCGAAAATCTGTACACCAAACCAATCTGAAGGTGAAAATAATTGTACACAAAAAATATGCTTGAATGCCTGTACATGTACGCATTTTTTGTGTGTGGCGGAGGCTGAAACGACTGCTCATATATTTATAAGTCGCATTACGTAACTATAAATGCAACAATAAAAGACAAACTGATCCGATTATCTAAGATGTACAAGACATTTGTAACCTTAGCTGGTTTGGTAATCAATCCAAACCCTTCAACTTCCTGCGCAGCATAGGCTCTCAACAAATACTCTCAAAGTCTTCCTGTCATATGCCATCATTGTCAGCTCCCTCTACGTCTTTCCTGCAATTTTTAGGTTCATTCAAACTGTTTCTCTTTGAGGGCTTAGGTCTTTCCCTACTTTTCTTGCCTGGAGGATTCCAGACCATTGCCTATCTTGTAATGCTATCAGCTGGATTCTGTAATGTGTGCCCTATCCATCGCCATAACTTTTCTTTACATTTAGTCCCACTGGCATCTGTCCAGTTCGTTCCCACAGTTCTATATTAGTGACTTTATCATACTATTTTATTTCTTCAATTTGGCACAATTATCCATTGATGAAAGAGTGGATCTATTTAGTTGTACTTTTTGGTGTTCCCATCGTCACAGAACCATACAATAGGACGGACTTGACATTGGAGTTGAAGATCTGTATTTTTATGATGGACTAATTTCTTTCGATTTCCACAAATTTTCTGAATTTATAAATACCCCTCTCCCCTTTTGCATTCTCAATCTGATATCTCTGGGGACTGAGTGGTCTCAGCGTAAAACCTCGGCCTCAGGTGCTGAAAGTTGCGGATTCAAATCATGGTGGATACCAGGATTTTTTTACGTGAACTTTCTGGTATTTCCCAAGATCTCTGCGCAGTAGAGATTGGACACCCATTTGCAGTATCGCACACGTTAAAAATCCACCAACAGTTGGAAATCCAAAGGAACAGGCTTAACGGCTGCTGCTCGGGCAAAATTCAAAATTATGTTAGAAATCTACCCAGTCTATTATGGAATTCTCTCCCGTGCAACAGAATTTGTACACTGTGCTGAGATTCTCCCCAAAAAATGTTGAACAGAGCACTTATGGGTTAAACCGTGTGCACCGACGTTGATTCTTCTACTAAACTAAACTAAAATCTGATCTCTCTATCAGTACCTCCGACCTTCATATTACTACCAAGATATATTAATGAATCTACCATGTCTCCCAATCATAATTGTCGTTCGGTCTATTATTGACATACTTTTTCTTTCTTGTGTATTCTGTTCATGTAATGTTGGCTTTTAGGTGCTTTTATTGACATACTTTTTCTTTCTTGTGTATTCTGTTCATGTAATGTTGGCTAGCTAATGATAAACAACCACACCCATTTTTGATAATTGCGAGACAAATTATGAAGTACATTTCGGATTGGTGAAGGCAGTTGTCATTTTAGATGTTACTTCCAAAGATCTGGCTCAATCCTCAGACCTCAATCCTCTATGAGACTGGTGTACATTTACTATCCTGGTTTTACTGGGGTTTTGGGCAATAAAAAAGTTGATATCTTGGACTAAGGAAGCATCCAATCCACTTTTGATATGGATAGAGGTGATATTTGGAAGTCTCTCAATGATGATAACATTGCAACAGATGAATCTGCATATCACAGATAGCAGAATGTTGATATCAAACGAGGGTCGATGGGAGTTGGCCACATGAAAAGACGGTGCAGAAGTGCGAACAATCAAGGAGTGACAGAAATCATCGGTATTCACACCCTTCACAGACAGAGACAACCTATGGGCATGTCTGGAGTGCAGTTATGTCGATTCTTCATAACAGAATCCTTCTGGATTGACTTGATTGTTTCAGGAGATTTAATGATTTTTCTGGATATTTAATGATGGTTTCTGGACATTTCATGATGGTTTCTGGATATTTAATGATTGTTTCAAGAGATTTGATTGTTTCAGGAGATTTAATGATTGTTTCAGAAGATTTAATGATTGTTTCAGGAGATTTAACGATTGTTTCAGGAGATTTAACGATTGTTTCAGGAGATTTAATGATTAAAAATACTGCCAAGCTTATTTTTATCTTCATCGTGTGATCTATTGCAGAATGCTTTATACTGTGTTTTGCACCTGAATGCATTAGTGTATCTGACTGCAGCACAATTTTAAAGAAAAATTGGTTGACCTCGTCTAGAGCAGTGCTCTTCAGCCCGGACGCTAACGTCCACGAGTAGGCGATTTTAGCTTTCTGGTGGACGCTAGCAGAATGATTTTCTTTTGTATTTAAACATCGTGGGGAGGAAGAATAACATCTGGTCAGGCAAAATATACGAGCCAAGGCCCTCACCTCGGCTTTCTCAAAGCCCTCACTGGAAACGGGCTGTTTTCATAATAGAACGGCTAAAGAGGTGAAGGTTCAATGTAATTCCCGCAGTAGTGAGCAACACGCAGATGAAGCCAAGCATAGCACAACCGCTTAGAGGACCCCAGTCCACCTTCATCAGCACGCTCATGATGTGAGGAAAGCTACTACAACCTGCCACATTAATGTCCTCTTCTGGCCGCACAAAAGAGTAGACCAACTCATTGTGGGCATTCAAAACATCAAAAATATATAGAATCAGTGGACGACCACAAAATTATCTTCAACTTAGATTTTAGTAGGTGGTCGGAAAAAGGAATCCTCTCAAATGTTATAAAAGTGGTTACCAAGTATAAAAAAATTGAGGAGCCCTTCTCTAGAGGCTCAACCTAGCGGGTTTCATGAATCCAAACACAAGCCAGTTTTGGGCTGTCAGACGTGCCCCTAACTGCTTTCGCCAAGTTGACTCCATTCATTCCTGACTGCACAAACTGCAACAACAAAACTGTTTTGGTTAATTTATAAAAAAACGCGTAGAACAATGGTGTGCGACTGTAAAATAAAGGAAATGTACATGAAAAATGTACAAATTATGAGCAACCTGTACAGGGATGGCAGATATGTACCCGAACTAGTGACAGCTACAAGCTTACGTACAAAATGTGTACACGCGAACATTACTTTTGTCCTTGCCTCCTTACTGATCCACATAGAGTATAAGTTGGCCGCTTGCAGAAAGTCTGTACCAAAATCTTTCTGTAGATTCATGCAGTGGTCACTGCTGTAGTAGCATGATGAGTTTGCTAGTCTCATGTTCAACCTTCTTTGGTGTTCTCATAAAATACTAGCAAGGTGACAAGCTGGTGCCAACTGCAGCTGAGTCCATTTGAGGAAGTACTAATGTGTATTCTTGCAGTTGTAGTTTCTGTAGTGCACATTCTACATGATGATGCTGCAGCACACAAGTCAATTTGTAAAATTTGCTTGAAAGATTACAGTGGCTCCATTCTTTCCTACCCATGTACAACTAGGGAGTGTGCATAATACTTGAATTGGTGGTTATTACAAGAACGAAATGTCCACAAATGGACATTACCAGCATTAATGCTATGCCAAGCTTCAAAATAAAAATGTCCACATTGGACATTGCCTAATTAGTGTTACTGCAAGTTTAAAAATAAAAATGTCCACATATGGACATTTCCTAATAAGTGATACTTCAAGCTTCAAAATAAAAATGTCTACATATGGACATTACCTGAAATGTGTAACTTCAAGCTTCACAATAATGTCTGCATATGGACATTAGCTAATTAGAGCTACGTCAAGATTCAAAATAAAAATGTCCACATTGGACATTACCTAATTATTGCTACTCCAAGCTTCAAAATAAAGATATCCACATTAGACATTAGCTAATTAGAGCTACGCAAAACTTCAAAATAAAGATGCCCACATTGGACATTTCCTAATTAGTGCTACTCCAAGTTTGAAATAAAAATGTCCACATTGGACATTACCTAATCATTGCTACCCCAAGCTTCAAAATAAAGATGTCCACATTGGACATTAGCTAATTAGAGCTACGCAAAACTTCAAAATAAAGATGTCCACATTGGACATTACCTAATTATTGCTACCCCAAGCTTCAAAATAAAGATGCCCACATTGGACATTACCTAATTAGAGCTAGCTACGCCAAGCTTCAAAATAAAGATGTCCACATTGGACATTACCTAATTAGAGCTAGCTACGCTAAGCTTCAAAATAAAGATGCCCACATTGGACATTACCTAATTAGTGCTACTCCAAGCTTAAAAATAAAAATGTTCACATATGAACATTTCCTAATAAGTGCTACCTAAAGCTTCAAAACAAATGTACACATATGGACATTACCTGAATTAGCGCTTCTCCAAGCTTAACAGTAAAAACGTCGTCATATGGACATTACCGATTAGCATTACTTCTAGCTTTACAATAAAATGTCTAAATATGGACATTACCTGATTTATTCTTACTGCAAGCTTCAAAACAATTCATCATATAAAACATTACTTCAGAAACCTCGTTGCAATAGTACACAAAGTATTGGCCGCATACTCCTCATGGTGCAAAATGGAGACAAGAAAAATAAGATACAAAAACAAAATGCTTACTTCCAATCATGACCTAAATTGTCCCATACTAGAGCAAAATAGTCAATATCAAAACAGCTGATCACAAAAGAAATGTAAAACAATCATGCAATCCAAGTCAAGCAGTCAGTCTCCAGATTAAAGATGATAAAAGTGCTTCCACGCTTGGTTGGTGTGATAGGAAAATTGTGTTACTGTAAACTGTCCAATGCTGCGTTAAACCTTAAAATGTCAATCAGGTTCATCCCAAACTGTCTCTCTAGGCTGTTATGGAAATATTCGGGGGCCTGTAAAAGAAAAGAATAAATATTATCACAATATGTCAATGTACATCGAGTGGTCCGCTGCGGTCTTTGTGTAGGACAAGAATAGCATCACTGCCTCACAGAGAGCATGTTGTAAGAGGTGACTAACTGTGTGACATGGCATAACACCGGCCATGGTTAGATGGTTTGTTTAGAGCAGCATAGATAGCGCCTAACAGGCTGTGGGTCTACTTTGCTCTAGTGTTTGAGTCTATTAAGATGGATTCGTACATCGGTTAACCACCCTCTGTAAGTGCTTGTAGCAACGCAGCGGAGTTTTAAGTTGCTCGAGCCTAGACCGCTAAGCAGGAAACGCTTATCCCGGCTACATCCAGCTCATACCAGAGCTGGGACCTGCACAGGGGCATCTGCACCTGTAGAAGTACAGGTCAACTAAGAAGAACATTGCTAGAAACAATGACAGATCTTCTTCGTTCATCCTCATATCAAGGCCCTGGTTTCTCTTACAAAGGACACCGTTGTTTGTAAGGCTGTATTATCTCCATATAGCTTTTGTCTCGTATCTGTCTTGTGAGGCCAGTATTGTTCTCTTTTTCCTGCATGAGCATGCAGCTTTGTAGAATATGTTCCACGGTCATGGTATGCTCCACACATGGACACCTGTCATCTGTCCCAATCCTCATTTTGTTGAAAATATGACTTCTTGAGTCTTATGCCCAGTTCTCAGTCTGAAGATGATGACTTGCTCTTCTCTAGTTAAGTTAAAGTAACTGTTTTCTTTTCAGAGGTCAAGTGTTGATCCGTCCATTTTCCCCCTGATGTTAGCCTCAACTATGGTCTTGGCCTCATTATATGTGATACTCAGGTTTGTTTGTGGGGATGCTCTTTCACCCTTTGCTAGTTTGTCTGAAGCTTCATTGCCTTCAATGTTGCAGTGGAGTAGGATCTGCTGTATTACCAACCTTGGGTGTTCTGTTGAGAGCTGTGTCGTGTTGTACATAAATTGCTTGAGATCATCTTTATGTTGTTTTAGCGCTGCTAATCCAGATAAGGCACCAGTCAGGAATATTCATTTTTTGTGTGGATATCTTTATCTTGAATTAGAAGCTCAGCTGCGGCCTTTTATGCCTCAGCTTTTGCATGGAAGTTATTGGAGTATGTTCCCGTTGTTATTGCTCAAGTATTTTTCTTCTCTGTTCCTTAGTCTGTAATAGACCCCTCCGCCTCCTTGGATGTGGCTTTGTTAGATGAGCGATCTGTATATACGTTTATCCATGTTTCTGGCAGGTATACTCTAAGATATTCTTCTGCAATAACAGATGACGACAATAAGGGAAATATTAAATGTGAAGATATTTAACCACTTACGGCAGTCTGCATGAAACATAATAATGATGAGTATATATGACAAGTTCTAAATGAACACGATACATGAATAGAAAACAAAAATGAATGCAAATATATACTGTATAAAAACTACTCAACAGGGCTTCAAACAAGATAGACTCTTGCACGAAATAAAACATTGGATTGCTGTCCCAAAAACCAGATCTAGTTCTACAGTGGATTCTGGCTCACTATGGAATCCTTGGAAATGAGAAGGGAGATGAGCTAAAAAAAAAAGCTAAAAGTGGCAGCATGCAGACTCACTATCCAGAGCTATAAAGAAGTAAAGACATCCATCGAACAATCCACGAGGGCGGAACTAAGAGACCAGCACAAAGAGCATAATCCAGAAAATGACAGAAAAAGTGGAACAATTATCTGCCTACAGTACATAGAGCAACAGAGAATGAATTGGTTTGACCACATTGTTAGAATGCAACTAGACTGCACTGTTCATGCAACCTTTAACATTTACAGGAGAAGAAGTGCGAGAGGAGGTTGTTGAATGCCCACAATAAGTAGGATTACTCTTTTGTACACCCTAAAAAGGACGTTAAGTGGCGGGTTGTCATAGCTTTCCTCACATCCTGAGCGTGATGATAAAGGTGGACCGGGGTCCTCCAGGTGGTTGTGTAATGCTTGGCTTCATCTGTGTGTCGCTCACTACTACAGGGATTACATCAAACCCTCACCTCGTTAGCCAGTCTGTCATGAAAACAGCCCGTTTCCACAAAGGGCTATGTGAAAGCCGAGGTGAGGGTTTCGGCAAGTATATTTTGCCTGACCCTGACTAACATGTCTGATCAGTATGTTGTGCCTGACCAGATGTTAGTCTTCCTCCCCATGGCAAGAAGTAGACCAAGGAAAAGGTGGATAGAAGCGTAAACAATATCTGCCGTAAAATGGGGAAAAATGTTACTTGGGCCACCGAGAGAGGCGAAAGACAAGTACATATCACAACAGTGGGCTTCAACCCGGTAGAAAGTGAGACGATAGAATAAAAGGATGCAGGTATCAAGACCCAGACAAACAAGAACAACACATGTCAATTAATTGTGTCTAGTCCTTGATAATAACCAATTGAGGTAGAAATATGAGACATGTTGGCTGTTCTCTTGCCAAACCTCCCGTTTACCGAGCTCGTATTTCAGCCATGTTTGCTTACCGTTTCTCTCATTCTTTTAAGCTGCCAGATTAGCTGGCCATCAATCTGAGAGAATGCTGTTGTTAACCTGAAGGGAAAAATGAAGAGAACTCGGTCAGAAGGACATAATTATGACACGATCCTTAGTAACAACAGTATATAACTGGACAATAATGTTTGAAGAAGTACATGAGTTAACGCAGTAATATACGCCTACCCTGGTTTGTTGAAGATCTTTCGTTAACTCATGTCCTTCTTTAAACATCATCCAGCTTTTCACTGTTGTATTCAACACACTTTTGTCACCATACACTGCCTGCATTCTGTGATGGATGTCAACTGGTTGACATCCTTCAGCTGTTAGAAACCAAATCACCGCTCGCTGATCAACTCTGGACTGATTCTGTATCATACCCGCCTTGTTTTCAAAGATCTGCTGAGAAAACTGAGTCGGAGGATAATGACATTTTGCAAACTTGGTGGTTGGTATGTGCTGTTTACACCAGAAGTGACATCATGCTCGTATGTTCACTTGTTGCAGTTTATTCCTGTATCATTTGAACATGCCTTGCATGCAAATCATTGGTGAGACCTAAATTGGAGTAGTGTTCAGGTCCTTATCATAGAGTGGATTTAGACATGATAAAAAAGATACAAAGAATAGCTACAAAAATTATTGTGGGATTACAGAATTATAATTGTTATTGTACAAGTCTTATATCAGACATGGACAGTGGACATAGTGGTCAGAGACTTGATTGTACAAGTCTTATATCAGGCATGGATAGTGGACAGAGAGACGTGATTGTACAAGTCTTATATCAGATGTGGATAGTGAGCGTACGAAGAAGAAGACATGGATAGTGGACAGAGAGACGTGATTGTACAAGTCTTATATCAGACATGGACAATGGACAGAGAGACATGATTGTACAAGTCATATAAGACATGAATAGTGGACATAGTGTTAGAGACTTGATTGTACAAGTCACATATCAGACGTATACATTGGAGATAGTGTTAGAGACTTGATTGTACAAGTCTTATATCAGACATGAAAAATGGTTATTGAGTGTCAGGTTATCCCGTAACCAATGAAGTTGCTGGGGCACATATAAAGACACTCCCACATCCCCACACCACTGCTCTCTGTCAGCGGCTGCTGTCTGTGTCCCCTCTGATCGAACATTAGTCCATTCTTTTATGTTGTCCTCCGACCTCTTGTTGGTCTTACCTCTTCAGCGTCTGCCTTGCACCTTTCCATACAGGGTCGTATTTGCAGACTGTTTGATTTCAATATGTGGCCGTACCAAGCGAGTTTCTGTCTTTTGACTATTGCCAAGAGATCTTCAAAAGGCCCTATTGCCATTGTAATTCCTGCTCGTATTTCCTCATTTGGTAACTCGGTCTGTGTATATGATGTTTAAAAGTCTTCGGAAAAATCTTCCAGGCCTGTATCTTACGCTGCAGGACAGCAGTAATTATCCGTATCTCACAAGCATAGAGGAATATTGACAGGACCAAAGTACGCATCAGTCTATTACCCATGAGACAAAAGACAGCCACAAGGAAGACCACCTATGCACTGGTCTGACTCCCTTGAACTCAGAAACAATATCAACGATACTATAGACGGGAAACTTATCACCCACTGGTCCACCGTGGCAAAAGACAGATAATGGAAACAAAGTTGGGACCCACAGCAGCGTAACCGCCCCTGAGGAACGGGTTGTCCAATGATCTAGTAAAATGTATGCATTAATCTGACCATGTATATGGCTTACCATTTGTCTTATCAGACTGTGTTAAGCCGTGCAAGCATCACTATTGTATGTGCTGTTCTGGCCAACACCTCACATTTTGATCCTTCATCACTGACAATCAAACTTAGATATTTAAAACGGTCGACCACTTCCCAGTTCCTGGTCATTAGCTTTTACCCCACTGTTGGGGGCGATGAAGCTAACGTCTGGTCAGGCATAACACACTAATCAGAGAATGTTAGCCAGGGTCAGGAGAAATATACTAGCCAAGACCCTCCTCGTTGGTCGTTGTGGAAAGAGGCTGTTGTCGAGTGGAAAGAGGCTGTTGTCGAGGACAACAAAGGGAGGTTCGATGTGCTTTCCGTAGTAGTAAGCAGCACGCAGATTAGGCCAAGCATAGCACAACCGCCTGGAGGACCCCGGTTCACCTTCATCCGCACGCTTGGAATGTGAGGAAAGCTCCTGCAACCCGTCACTTAACGCCCCTTTCAGGGCGCACATAAGAGTAATCTACTAATTGTGGGCATTCGAAACAACCCCACTGTTGGGGGAACAGAAACACTAGTCCAGTCAGGCACACCATACTGACCAGGACGTTGCATCAGCATCAGGCACAATACCCTGACCGAGACCACTATCTCTCTTCCATGAAGCGTTGCCTGAAAACAGGCTGTTTTCAAGGCAGCCTGGCTGACGAGATGTGGATCGATGTGATACCCGTAGTAGTGAGCACCACGCAGATGAAGCCAAACATAGCACAACCACCTGGAGGACCACGGTCCACCATCAGCACACTCAGGATGTGAGGAAAGCTACTTCAACCTGCTACTTAACGTCCTTTTCAGGGCGCACAAAAGAGTAAACTAGCTCATTGTGGGCATTCAACAACAACAACCTAACTGTTGAAGCCCTCGGCGGCGTTGGTCATCAATTTTGTCTTTCCAGCATTAATCTCCATACCATAGTCAGTTGTGTCATTGAGCCTTCTGACCCATTCCTGGAGTTCCTCTTCCGTGCTGCCCGCCAACCCATCAATATCATCTGCAAAACGACGGTTGGTAATCGTTCGGTTCCCTAACATGATCTCCAAGCACCTCACCCATAATTCCCTAAAGAAATATGTTGAAAAGTGTTGTACACTCTACCTCCCTTCATTAACACAGGACAAAAGCCTGATCTGGATCTATTTCTACAAAAGCCAACTTAAAGTATCAAAGGTGCCGTCAAAGTTTGTGAAGGGGTTCATCTCTTTCCGTGCCTCACCTTCAAGTATGTCTGGATCTTCGCTTAAGGTGTTGATTTTAAACAGCTTGGTTTTCTTCATGCGAGACATGGACTATGACACAAGTAGCAAGGAAGAAAATTAGAGCATTTCGAAACAAAATGTTACAGAAGAATACTAACAATTCCTTGGATAAAGAAAGTAAAAAATAAAACCATCTCCGGTGAATGAGCTGACAGCAGTCAGCGACTCTTGGCTGGCTGCTTGCATCAGGGTCAGTGAACCACAGCTGACCAAGACACTATTCTGCCTCCAAGTGGTGGCCTTGGTACTCAGTGGTCTTGAGATAAGGTGTCCGCCTCGGGTGCAAGAGGTCGTGGATTCGAATCATGGTGAAGATTGGAATTATTTTTCACCTGTTTCTTCTGGTAAAAGTTCCCCAGATCTCTGTGTACAGGGGTGTGGATTCCCATGTTCAGTGCCGAGCACGTTAAATATTCCTTATCAGTTGGAAATTGAAAAGAGTAGGCTTAACAGCTGCTGCCTGGACAAAATCCAAGTTAAAAATCTACCAAAATTATTTGTTCCTTTCCACAGGTGTATGTTAAGAGCAGCTATAGATGGCGCCTAACTGGCTGCGGGTCTACTTAGCTCTAGTGTTTGAGTCTATTAAGATGGACTTGCACATCTGTTAAATTACCCTTCATGAAACTGGTTGTACACAGACTGCAGAGTCTTCTACACCAGTTTAAAGACGTTAAGCACAAGGGCTTGTCGTAAGTCTTTACCCTGACTATGAAGGAGTAGGAGGGAAAAGTTGAAATTTGGCACATATGTAGCTCATTCAATTTGTACTGGACTTGAGAAATATGAATTTCCCCCCTTGACAGGTTTACCCGATATGGTGCATGATGTAACACACCTTATTGACCAGATCTGCTACTCTATCGGTTTGTCAAAACAATGGAGAAATCAGAGGCCAGAACTGTGATAAGATTCTTGATGTTGCAGGAAAAAACACCAACAGAAATCCCCAGGGAGAGGAAACCAGTGTTTGGGGAATTCTGTCCTTCATATACATCTGTAAAAATCTGGTGTAGGCAGTTAAAGTGTGGCTGTTCCCATGTTGCTGATCTTTTAAGATCAGGTAGACCATCCTCAGAGTGCAGCGATGAAAATGCTGCAAGAGTGAAGAAAATCATTGACCAGGATAGGAAAATGACAATTGCAGAGATATCTAGGTCAGCAAAACTGAATGAAATTACAGTTTTTAGAATTTTGCACAACAGACTCAACATGAGAAAAGGGTTCGCTCGCTGGGTCTCACGTCTGCTGACATGTGAACAGAAATAAACGAGGGTTGATTGTTGTGGCCAGTTGCTCAAAATGTGTTGGTTGAAAGACATGTTGCCGATCATGGTGACAGTAGATGAGACTTGGGTTCACCATTATGACCCAGAACCCAAAATTTCCAGCATACAGTGGAAAACCTCAAAACTCACCAACACATGTCAAGTCAAGAGCATAGAATACTGCAAAAAAAGTGATGCTGACTGTTTTTTGGGATGTCAAAGGTGTCATATTGAAAGATTACCTGCCTGATGGCAACACAATTAATGGGCAATATAATGCAGATCTTCTTGCCAAACTTAAGAAAGACTGACCAGAAAACGAGGAATAGTGCGCATACAAATTCTACCTTTGCTTCAAGACAATGCACCCTCTCATAAAGCAAGGCTTGTGCTGCAAACAGCTAACGATTTGAGTATTGAAATTCTTCCACACCTACCATATTCTCCGGATTTAGCTCCATCACTTTTTTTTTCAAAATTTAAAAAACAGCTGAAAGTAAATCATTTTGACAGTGGCGAAGATGCCATACTGGCTCGTGATAACTGATACTGGCTTGTTATAACTGGTTTAGTTCGAAAAATAGGTTACTTTATTCTGAAGGTCTTTTCAAGGTCACGCAGAGATGGCAGAAATGTATTAATTCAGGTGGTGGCTACATTGAGAAAGAATAAGCACTGTGCCAAATTTCAACTTTCTCCTCCTACTCCATGGTCAGGATAAAGACTTCTGACAAGCCCCTTGCACGTTAAGACTGTACTAATGTAGTCTGGCTAAGAGAGAGGGATCGCAGGGGAAAGGTAAACCCAGTAGCCAATAAAATGCCAGCTAAAATTGGACATGTTTGGACAAAAGGCACAGATTTCGCAGCCTCGCTGCAAACTATGACACAACGTCCTTTTTAGGACGAATGCAGAATAAGGAGAAGACAATCACCGCTATCATCTTCAATATTATCATCAAAATGAAAAGTTATTTACCTCTGTAACCCTTTGGAGACTAACCAACTCTCGACATTCTCATTGCTCATGGAAGCCACGGCTGCAGCGTAGTGGCTGTGACTGTATGGGGTGGATGGAGAGCTGCCAATCAGTGATGCACTGGTGGCTGTTGCATTCACTGCTGGTACTGTATCATTTAAGGTAAAGTCTTCATCTGCAGCAAATCCCAAAAAAAAGGAAGTTTAAGAGTCCTGGAACAGACACTCTAAACAACAAATGTTTCAATCACATTCTCTCTCATAATACTTGCTGTTTGTCTTGTTGTCAGTCACCGTACCAAAAATAGCACTTTAACATACAACAAAAGGGCAAAGGCCGCCCTCTATTGCAAATGATGATGGCATAATTTATTATTATTATATAATTATTATATAATTATTTATAATTGCTAGCGCTATTTTTAGTAAGGATTAACTGCGCTACTTTTTATCCTCACTCTCTTGTCTCGAGCCGTCCGACCCCAGTGGCAAGTCAAGGACAAGACGACTAAGAGGTGGCTATGAGATGCAAGGAACTCCGCTTGAAGCACCCATGAAATAAATGGCAGAGTCAACTCCGCTTGAAGCACCCATGAAATAAATGGCAGAGTCCAGAGTCGAACCCACACCACCTGATCACGAGGTCGATGGCTTAACCACTTCACCACGGAATCCCCTTTAACATATTATACAATAATTATTTCCATACATTTTTGTTAACAGTGATAGCACAGTTGGTATGTAGTGAAAGATTTTCTAAAAAAAAATGATTCAAATTCAGGAATACAAATTTTGAATACAAAGAGGAACGGCAAAGCTGATAGTGGGATTCCAGAGTTACAGTTATGAGGAAAGACTCAGAAAAACCGGCCTACAGTGTCTAGAAGAGAGAAGAATTAAAGGGGACTTAATACAGGTTTATAAGATGATCAGAGGAACGGATAAATTAGACTAACAAGTTTTTCAAAATACAACCACCCACAAGAACAAGAGGGCATAGCTACAAATTCTCTAAAAAGAGGTGCAGATTAGATATTAGGAAATAATTTTTTAGTCAGAGAGTGGTGAATGCTTGGAATGCATTGCAACAGAAGGTAGTGGAGGCAGGGACAATTAATGCATTTAAGAATAAATTGGATGTGCATAGCTTTTAGAGCAAGGTAATGTAAATGAAACTGGTTGTATACAGACTCTGTTAAGCTCTGCAAACCACAGCAGACCAACACCCTATTGTGTCTCTAAGTTGCAGAAATGGAAACAAGCAGTACTAGTCACTAGTGTTCTCTAACTAAGGTATAGAGATTGCAGAGCGAAGGCAAATCCGGTATTTAAAAAAAACCATGTGAAATCGGATGGGTCGGGCCAAATGGGCAGATATCACAGCCTTGCCGTTAACAACACACCACCACAATGACAGTATCAACTTACAAGATCAGAGCACCATTTTCTGACTATGAACACAACACATCCACTTGGCAAGCACCAGAACAGAATCCAACCAAAATACATCTGTGTATATACCCGTACGAAACTTATCGCTTTGGGTGCTCAGCGCCTCAACGATGTTAGCAAAATGCTACTTCCTCCAAGGTCAGAAAAATCAACACTTTCTTTGGCACTAAACAACAACAAATAAACACATGCAGATACCATTACATGGCATTGGGCTGAAGAGTGAGAGCCTGGATACTGTTAGATGGGCAACAACAACAACACACATTTACATGCAAAGTATAAATGCACTTTTGCAAAAATCTCATTTGAGATGGACTGACCACTTTGCTCAAATGTCAAATGAAAGGCTTCCAAAGAGGTTCCTGTATAGCAAACTAGAGGGAAAGAGGAACGACCACAAGGACGCCTAAAAAAGCGTTTCAAGGACAGTCTGAAGGAGTCCTTTAAATTTTGTCACATAAACATTAACACCTGGGAGAACCTAGCTCAAAATCACTCAACATGGATGAGCACGGACACAGACGGAATGAACTCAGTGAGGGTCTCCGTATCCAGGCAGCCCAGGATAGACGTGCAATCAAGAAGTCAAGAGCAGAGAAAATAGGAGACACAACAGGTGACTACATTTGCCAGTTTTGTCAGACTTTTCCAGGCTCAAATTGGCTTGATCAGTCATGAGCGCAAACACATACTCAAGTTTGCATTATAACAGGTGGTGATGATGATGATGATGGTAGTCATCGACGACGATAGACGAATTATTTTGTGTGTATGAAAATGTTAACCAAGTTGTTACGGGTAGGGAAATAAACAGATCACAAGATAAGGACAGAATATTATGAAAGTATCAAATAGATTGGGTGACTGAAATACAGATGGACAGATGATCAAACAGATTGAGTGGCAGGAATACAGATGGACAGATCATCAATCAGATTGGGTGACAGGAATACAGATGGACAGATCATCAAACAGATTGGGTGACAGGAATACAGATGGGCAGATCATCAATCAGATTGGGTGACAGGAATACAGATAGACAGATCATCAATCAGATTGGGTGACAGGAATACAGATGGACAGATCATCAAACAGATTGGGTGACAGGAATGCAGATGGACAGATCATCAATCAGATTGGGTGACAGGAATACAGATGGACAGATCATCAAACAGATTGGGTGACAGGAATACAGATGGACAGATCATCAATCAGATTGGGTGACAGGAATACAGATGGACAGATCATCAAACAGATTGGGTGACAGGAATACAGATGGACAGATCATCAATCAGATTGGGTGACAGGAATACAGATGGACAGATCATCAAACAGATTGGATGACAGGAATACAGATGGACAGACAATCAGACATAAAATGAAACTGACCAACACTAGGGTTGTGGTTTTGTCCAGCTGGGTGGGCAGGCTTTCCTCTCCCTCTCAGCTCTTTCAGCAAGCCCTGGGAATAGATGATAGCATTTTTGATGTTAGGATTCAGAATCCGTATGAAGTTTTAAACATCTTAAATCATCGAACAAAGCAGGATTTAAGCATTCATTGTGGGTTGAATAGAAAGGGTCACCTGAGAACAGGCAGCTACAGTATTCCTACCCTTAATTATGTCCTGAGAGACACTGAGCACCTAGAGGTCTGCCCGGAGTGCAATGATGTCAACTGTGTATAACTTTCCCATCGCAAGCGATGATGGCGAAATCAAATGGTTTTGTCTTGATGATGTTACTTGCGCTGTATTTGGATTATAGCGAGGAAGGGGCTGGTCATCAACCTCACTCTTTTGTCCTTAATTACCTTAGGCCAGTGGCAAGATTTAAGTCAAGACGATTGGAGGTATTTCAGGATGCAGACACTCTGGTCCAACCTCTTTGAGACCAGGGGTTGCTTGAAACCTGCGGGCCTCGAACCCACACAGTTTCCGTTCATCCCTCTGAGAGGCGAGTGCCTTACCTCTTGACTACAGTGACCCTTCTTAGTACAGTAGTGCCTAATGATATTGCGACTTGGAGTGGTAACTCACCACTGAGTTTTTTTTTACCGTTGTGGTGTAATTTAATTGTTCCGTCTTTTCACCCAGTCTGAGACGGCTTTTGATGGTACATCTGAACTTGGATTGGCCTACTGCTTTGTCCAAGAAAGTCAGATCCATTTCCACTGCCTTCATATCACACACACATACATCTTTGAACATTACATAACTTAACGTAACGTAAATCGGTGGACAAAAATTAATCAGTCAGCTTCATTGCAAACTGTAAAATACATATTTATTTTCTCTGTAAAATATGACTTGAAATTACTTGTCTTTTTGGCCAGAAACATTGAGTTTCAGCTGGCTTTCTTGAGTACCATGTTTGCCTTTCCACTGATATCTAATCTCTTGGCCAGTAGGAGTCTGCTAGAAATCGCTAGCTGTGGTCAGCTTCTTCGCTGTGCTGCATTTTTTATATCTGACAAAGTTCATAAGATGACCCAAAATAGGAATCAGTGAAAAGCGAGCTTTATACAAGTTGATAAATTAATCAAAGGAAGCGATAAATTAGACTATACCAAGTTTTCAAAGTAAAACCGGCTACAAGAATAAGAGGGCACAGCTTCAAATTGTTTAAAGACAGGTCGAGATTAGATATTAGGAAGTATTTTTTTAGTCAGAGAGTGGTGAATCCTTGAAATACATTACCACAGGATGTGGTGGGGGCAGGGTCAGTTAATGCATTCAAAAATAGAACGGACGCTTAATTATTTTTAGTATCAGTGGAATAAACTGGTTGTACAGAGTCTCTTTAGAGCCTTCTAAATCAATATAAATGAAGTTAAGTTTATACCTCGTTGAAAGTGTGGTGCCGCCGAAGACGGATGTGTGGACCAAAAGGTGCAAATATCGCAGTCAAGCTACATACTAGCGACACAATGCATTCCGTTCTCCAGACTACATCCTGCTACTTGCCAAGCCCTGTTCAGGGCTTGGTAGCGGGAGTGAGAGAACGTACGTAGAAAAAGAAGAAACTGTAGTAAGCCTCACCATTTATAAAACTCATCAATACTTCCCCACATCAGCAACAGCAACATAGTGGCAAAGTAATTATAGTGCATGCTTCTAACAGCAAAGGTACTGGGTTTCTTCCAGTCTACCCAGCTGTAAATGGGCACCAGATGTATTCTTAGGAAAGGCAAAGGCAGGTAACAGGTTACCCCACCCCCCAAAAAACACTTTGTACAATTACTCATTTCTATCACATCATCCCTGATAACAGTATCTGAAATGGAACAGGTTGACAGTTTTTAGCAGTAAAATAAGTACAAACCTGCAATGGTTTCTCATAAGGATATTTGCCGCTGAAGTCGAAGAAAAGCTTGGCTCCTAATATGGCCCCTAGCCAGCCATCAGGACGGTATCGAGCTTGCACCATGAGTGGGATGTAATCTTTTCTCAACTGAAACGTGTACTCGGACTCTGAGACAAGCAAATACCAACATCAAGGTGACTTTATTAAAGACACAGGAAGGAAAGATGATTAGTAATGCAAATGAGCAAATGAAAAGATGGCAAAATGTTTATGAGACTTTTTTGACAGATCAGCAGGACTAGTCAGTTTAGTTCATCCCATAACCGATCAGGTCGTTGGGGCACACTTGAAGACACTTCCAAAATCCCACGCCATCCTTCTCTGTCTGCCGCCGCCTGTCGTATCTCACCAGGACGAAGGCTTGACCACTCAGTGATGTTGTCCAACCACCTCTTACTTGGACGTCCTCGCCCTCTCTGTCCCGGTACGGAACCAAAGAGTATCGAGTTGGTAATTCCGCTGGACCTCGCGACGTGCCCGTATCAGGCCATCTTTCGTCTTTTGATTGTTGTGAACAGATCTTCAGAAGGACCAATAGCATCAACTCTGTCGTATTTCTACGTTCGTGAGACGATCTTTATATGTAACATTTAGGAGTTTTCTATAGCACCTCATCTCCATTGCCTGTATTCTGCCCTGGATATCTGCTGTAATGGTCCAGGTCTTGCAGGCATACAGAAATATTGATAGCACCAGAGAGCGCATTAGTCTAGCTTTTATGCCGAGGGCGAGCCGCTTGTCTTGCCATATAGGTTTCAGCTGAGTCAGCGCCACTGTTGTTTGTGCTAATCTTCAAATTACCTCTGGCTTCGATCCCTGTTTACCGATCAATGATCCCAGATATTTGAAACGTCGTACCACCTCAAGTTCCTACCTATTTGCCTCTATTACAGATTTAAACCCCTCTATGTTATTAGTCATAAGCTTTGTTTTATCTGCATTTATTTCCATACCAAAACTCAGGGCCGCTCTATCCAATCTACCAATCAACTCCTGGAGTTCCCTTTCTATGCCTACCAATACATCAATATCATCTGCAAATCGGAAATTTGTGATAAGCCTCTCACCTATTTTAACCGTGCCAACAAGTCCTTCTAAGAATATATTGAAGAGTGTTGGGGAGAGTATACATCCCTGTCTCACACCCACCGTCGTGCGGAACCAATCGCCTAGCGTTCCCTCTACCGAGACTGTGCTTGTCACCTGCTCATAAAGGTCTGACTAGATTTCCAAGAAACTAAGTCAGCAGAAACAGAGCTGCATGTTAATTTGAAAAAAAAGGATCCAACAATCATTAGTCCTCCGAAGCAGGTGACCAGCCCAGCGATGTTTTAACTTGTCTGCGTGGGTAACTACATCCTTCACCAATGACATTTGCCGTACGTCGGTGTTGTGAAGACCTTTCAAATGTTGGTTGTGCGGCATGAGGCTGATCATACATCTCTCGAGGGAGGCTTGGGTCACTGAGTTTGGAATCCATTTCTTTTAACTTAACGTTTTTATACTGGTTCAGAAGACTTTACAGAGTCATTATACAACCAGTTTTTTTGACGGTGGTTTAATTGATGTGCAAATCCATCTTAATAGACTCAAACAGTAGAGCTAAGTTAACTAAGTAGACCCGCAGCCAGTTAGCTACAGCAGCTCTTAACAAACCACCCGAGGAAAGGTACAATAACTTATCCAGCGTTTTAACATGTTTAGCAAACTCTAGAAAAAAAACGAGTTTCTTAAAAATCATATTAACATCAGTTCTACAGACTCTTGAATTACCCCTATCTCGAATAAACAGATGTACTATTCACTATATTAACATCAGCATTGTAGTTCAAAGCTAGATTTTCTGTTACAACTGTTAATATTAACTAATAAAATGTCATCAGCATTTATTTATAATTTTGACAAGTGTAAGAACATACAGGAAATACATGAAGCTCCAATATCAACTTATGTGCACATTTACACTGCATTTTCATCACGTTTCTCTGATATCTCGATGTCCCATGATGAAAATCAGGTTGCAAAAGCTCAGCTCAAGAGGAGATGTACAGTTTCTCACTAACTCTGGTCCAGTTTTCTACATTAAAATGCATCTGCTCTCACTAACTCTGGTCCAGTTTTCTACATTATAATGCATCTGCTCTCACTAACTCTGGTCCAGTTTTCTACATTAAAATGCATCTGCTCTCACTAACTCTGGTCCAGTTTTCTACATTATAATGCATCTGCTCTCACTAACTCTGGTCCAGTTTTCTACATTATAATGCATCTGCTCTCACTAACTCTGGTCCAGTTTTCTACATTATAATGCATCTGCTCTCGCTAACTCTGGTCCAGTTTTCTACATTATAATGCATCTGCTCTCTCTAACTCTGGTCCAGTTTTCTACATTATAATGCATCTGCTCTCGCTAACTCTGGTCCAGTTTTCTACATTATAATGCATCTGCTCTCGCTAACTCTGGTCCAGTTTTCTACATTATAATGCATCTGCTCTCGCTAACTCTGGTCCAGTTTTCTACATTATAATGCATCTGCTCTCACTAACTCTGGTCCAGTTTTCTACATTATAATGCATCTGCTCTCGCTAACTCTGGTCCAGTTTTCTACATTATAATGCATCTGCTCTCGCTAACTCTGGTCCAGTTTTCTACATTATAATGCATCTGCTCTCGCTAACTCTGGTCCAGTTTTCTACATTATAATGCATCTGCTCTCATTAACTCTGGTCCAGTTTTCTACATTATAATGCATCTGCTCTCGCTAACTCTGGTCCAGTTTTCTACATTATAATGCATCTGCTCTCACTAACTCTGGTCCAGTTTTCTACATTATAATGCATCTGCTCTCACTAACTCTGGTCCAGTTTTCTACATTATAATGCATCTGCTCTCGCTAACTCTGGTCCAGTTTTCTACATTATAATGCATCTGCTCTCGCTAACTCTGGTCCAGTTTTCTACATTATAATGCATCTGCTCTCGCTTTTCTAGGAAGAGATTTTCATCATACTCAAAGGTTGGAATAATTCCAAGATTTGCATTCTGTATTATGATGGCTCTATTTAGCATGTCAGTCTTCCATTCCGGCACTTAGAGCTTGGGTATAATAATTGTATGGGCTCTTGAATGTTCATTGATCCTGAGTGTATTGTAGCGAAATAGTTTCTTGCCAAAATTAAGTGATTGGTACCTTTCATTGCTTGTTGCCGACTCCAGCCATTTTCAAATCATTTTTGTAAGTGCCTATGTTTCTGTGGCATAACACATTGCAAGTAGAACTGTGGAGTTGAACAGGGCGGCTATATACAACCAGCTGATACTATATGCAAGCGAATCATGGACAGTCTAAAGCAGGCATGTCAGGAAACTCAAGCATTTCCGCAAGTTGATTAGGATCAGCTGGCAAGACCGAGTGCTCAGTTCTGTATTCCTCAGCAGAGCGAGACTCTGACATCCATAACACTGCTGCAAAGAGCTCAGATCAGACTAGGCCTGTTGTTTGGATGTCTAATGAGCCCACTTCTAAGCAGTTGCTGTACAGTGAGCTTAGGACAGGAAAGCAAGCTTTAGGTGAACAAAAGAAATGATACAAAGACTCTCTGGAAGTTTCTTTGAACAGTTTTTTCATTAATGCTGTCCACTGAAAGCTGCTTGCTCCAAACCGCTCAGCCTGGCAAACTGCATCACACAAGGTGCTCGCACAACTCAAGAGAGAACCATTACTAAAGCGCAGAAAAAACTAACTGCACAAAAGGACAGAAATAGGACATTATCATCATCATCCCCATTGAACCGACTTCCTCAACTGTTCATTGCCAGGTGTGTCTTTGCTTTCTCGTTTGTCTCTTTCCCAGTGGGTCCCAACCCCTCGCATGTCTGATTATACTGTATGGCTTCTTTCTGAAAGAGTGTTCTGTCCATCTCCACATTCTCTCCCCAATCTCCCGCCCAATTGGTAGTTGCTTCTCTCTTTCCCACATATTTGTATTTGCCATGACCTCTGGCCTTCTAACACGCAGTATGTGACGAAGACTTGTTAATGAATGTCTGCCGTCTGAATGTGACACCCTTAATCATATGCCATGTCTCCGAGCCATATAGCAGGACTGACTTTCATATTCATGTAGGCAGCCCAATTATATTGAAAAATGCTGCAGTGTTCCATGGGATTCAGTGGTCTCGAGGTAAGGTGTCCGCCTCGGGGGCCGGAGGTAATGGGTTCGAATCATGGCGAAGGCGCAGATCTTCTGGTAAAAATTCCCTTGATCTCTAGATAGTGAGATCGGACTTTTCTGTTCAGTGTCAAGCACGTTAAAAATCCCTTGGCGGTTAGAAATCGAAAAGAGCAGGCTTAACGGTCGCTGCCCGAACAACATTCAAGTTAAAAATCTACCTGTACCTTCCACAAGGCCTAGTAAACCGCAGGAAGTTTAAAAAAACCCACTACGGAAAGCATTAGGCTACCTGGTATCATATATTAACATGCCTGTTTGAATACCAGGATTCCAAGAGTTTAAAGCAAATTTGGCCTTATTAATCCTGGTGTTAACATCTCTCCTTCTTCTTCGTTCGTTCTCAATCTCCCACTACCAAACCCCGAAAAGGCTTAAGTAGCGGAATGTAGTCCAGAGAACGGAATGCATTGTGTCGTAGTTTACAGCTTGGCTGCGATATTTACACCTTTCGGTCCAACACATCCGACTTCAGCAAGCATTTTTTGAGTACCGGGTTAGCATTCCCTCTTCGATCCCGTCTTCTTAGCCAGTCTGCCCTGCTGCAGCCTGTTATCCAGGATCACCTCGTGGAGGTGTAGAAGGGTCTTGGCAGCTATGGTTCGCTGGCCCTGACGCTATCAATCAGTTATGGGTCGCTGACCACTGCAGCTCATGCGTTGCTCAGCATCTTGATCCCTGTTAACATCTCGATTCTTTCCAGAGTTTTTGGTGACATGCAGTAACTCTGGTCTCACGATTAACACTAGGAAAATGGAGGGAGGTACTTTTTCCAGCCTGCCCCTGGGGAGTCTTACATTGAATCAATCATTACTGTTTAGAACCAATCATCTCCAGACACTTACTAGCTTCACCTACCTAGGCAGTACACTCCCTAGAGATGCGACTATATTGACAGTGAGGTCAATATCAGGTTTCCTAAGGTCAGCGCTGTGTTTGGGAGGCTCCTTTGCAACCGTGGACCCGACAATGCATCGGTGTTGCCACTAAGATAAAAGTGTATCGTGCTTTAGTATTATCCACTCTGCTGCATGTATGTGAGACATGGACAGTGTATAGCAGACATGCCAGACAGCTCAATCATTTTCACTTGAGCTGTGTGCGTAGGCTGCTCCGAATCAGGTGGCAGGACAAGGGGACTAACTCTGAAATTCTTAGCAATACGAACATGTTGAGCAACTTCTGAAATTGGCTCAACTAAGATGGACGGGATATGTCGTCCGCATGTTAGATGAGCACATCATCAAATAGCTGTTACATCGACCACTCGTAACTTACCAGTCCGAGAGTCTGGACTTTGCTTGTACTTCTCAGACATACAAATCAACACAACAGCAGAGTTCTCCACAGCCTCGGCCATAGCTTGTAGAGATGATCCCCCCGTCTGATCCCAGTCGACCCATAATTTATATCCTTCAGCCTGAAACAGGAAACGAAAAAATGGCCATTGTTTTGTGGGTAGTTTTATTTTCAGAATGGAAAGGACATTTAACATTAACAAATATTCTTTCACTCACATGCACAATGTTCAATTTTAGCTAGAGGTCTGTTTCTCAATATGTGCTCTTTCAGATCTCTCTCACAAGAGAATCTGCTGACATGTTAAACCATTATTTATTTCAGGGGGCTGTGCTGGCATACATTGACAAACCATTTTTTATTTCAGGTGGTTCTGCTGGCTTACATTGACAAACCATTTTTTATTTCAGGTGGTTCTGCTGGCTTACATTGACAAACCATTTTTTTTTCAGGTGGTTCTGCTGGCTTACATTGGCAAACCATTTTTTATTTCAGGTGGTTCTGCTGGCTTACATTGACAAACCATTTTTTATTTCAGGTGGTTCTGCTGGCTTACATTGACAAACCATTTTTTATTTCAGGTGGTTCTGCTGGCTTACATTGACAAACCATTTTTTATTTCAGGTGGTTCTGCTGGCTTACATTGACAAACCATTTTTTATTTCAGGTGGTTCTGCTGGCTTACATTGACAAACCATTTTTTATTTCAGGTGGTTCTGCTGGCTTACATTGACAAACCATTTTTTATTTCAGGTGGTTCTGCTGGCTTACATTGACAAACCATTTTTTATTTCAGGTGGTTCTGCTGGCTTACATTGACAAACCATTTTTTATTTCAGGTGGTTCTGCTGGCTTACATTGACAAACCATTTTTTATTTCAGGTGGTTCTGCTGGCTTACATTGACAAACCATTTTTTATTTCAGGTGGTTCTGCTGGCTTACATTGACAAACCATTTTTTATTTCAGGTGGTTCTGCTGGCTTACATTGACAAACCATTTTTTATTTCAGGTGGTTCTGCTGGCTTACATTGACAAACCATTTTTTATTTCAGGTGGTTCTGCTGGCTTACATTGACAAACCATTTTTTATTTCAGGTGGTTCTGCTGGCTTACATTGACAAACCATTTTTTATTTCAGGTGGTTCTGCTGGCTTACATTGACAAACCATTTTTTATTTCAGGTGGTTCTGCTGGCTTACATTGACAAACCATTTTTTATTTCAGGTGGTTCTGCTGGCTTACATTGACAAACCATTATTTCTTTCTTTCTTTCCTTTATTATCATGGAATTAGTGTGGTATTTATATATATTTTGGGGGAACAGAAACTGTGGGCGATCGAATCCCGCAAGTTTCAAGCAACCCCTGGTCTTACTGGAGGTAAAACCAGAGTGCCTGCATCCTGAGTTACCTCCAGTCGTCTCGACCAAAAGTCTTGCCACTGATCCGAGGTAACTCAGGAAAAGAGTGAGATTGATGAGCACCGCTTTTTCTTCCTCACCATAATCTTCATACAGCACATATCTCATTAAGACAAAACCGTCTGATGGTGTGGCCATCATCGCTTTGTGATGGACAATAACTATATAGATCATCAAAATCATCAATAACCGCTGTTCCTTTTTATGCAAAGGCCATTGATAATCCTTCTCTAGCAAGTTCTGCTTCTCTCCAGTTGATGTCCAGAGACAGAAGTTAATTTTCACAGTCGCTTCTCCTGGTGATTCATTGTCTACCTCTCCCCCTCTTCCCCTGTTGATTTCATGTCATGGCCTGTCTGGCTATGTTTGATAGTGCTTTCCGTAGCGCGTGTCCTTTCTAACCCAATTTCCTACATTTGATCTGTTGCTCCACTGGTTGTTGTTGGCTCCTTTCCCCTCTGACTTCATTTTTCATAATGTCTTACCAGCCTATACCCATAATTTTCCTTAGATTGATGAACAGCTGGAGTTTCCCCTGTATCGTCTTTGTCGTTATAAAAGTTTCTGTTCCACACGGAAGTACTGACTTGCTATTTAAATTAAGGTAGGTCTTAGGTGACAACTGGCAAGATAAAACTCTAACCTAAAATTGAAATAGCTGGCAAAGAGATTGAGAATGCACATTTTGAATATCTGGGATCAATACTGAACAATGGAGACTGTACAAAGAAAGTAAGAAGACAGACTATGGCAATGCAGAAGATAAGGAGTATGCAGAACCTATGTCATAATACAAACAAAGAACTAAAACTAAAGATCCTAAGAACATGCATTTTTCCTGTGGCAACCTATGGATGTAAAACATGAATGATTACAAAAGCAATAAGAGCGAAAATCTGTGCTTTTGAAACACAGTGGTACAGAAGAGTCCTGGAAATCGTGAAATAAATAAACAAATCCATCCTGCAAGACCTGAATGTTGGCTTATAAATGACATAATGATCCGAAAACTTAAGATTTTTTTGGACACATCAAACGACACAATGGACTGGAGAGAGTGGTTATGGAAGGCATGGTCAATGGGAAGAGAAGCAGGGGCCGACCGAGAAGATGATGGACTCAGGACATCAAGGAGATGCAGGATTTGACCTTGGGGCAGACTGAAAGACTGGCGAAAGATAGCGTTTCCTACAGACAGGCTGTCATAAGAGCGACATTCTGCAAAGGACATGCTACATACATAATGATAATGAAGTCTTAGGTTGGAAAGCAAGAACAATAATAATTGCCCAAAATATCAGTTTCATTTTCTTATTGAAAGGATTATAAAATCATTTATCCACACACAACACTTAACACTGCAAAAATTGCAACCCGAAATTTGATAAATTGTAATGTTAACTTGATATTAGTCTTTTTGAAATTTGATAAATTGTAATGTTAACTTGATATTAGTCTTTTTGAAATTTGATAAATTGTAATGTTAACTTGATATTAGTCTTTTTGAAATTTGATAAATTGTAATGTTAACTTGATATTAGTCTTTTTCCATGTATTTTCATTTTTTATTCAGTAACAGGAATTTTGTTCTTGTCTTTCCAATTCTATCCCTCACATCTGTCTCTGTGTCCCCTGAACTATCAATGTAACTGCCTAAATATGTGAAGGTGTCCACCTCTTCCAGTGTCTCACCTCCAAGCATGACTGGCTCTTTCCTTAAGATGTTGATTTTAAACAGCTTGGTCGAGGACGGCGTGGGCTAGTGGTTAAGTGACACGGCTCACATCCCGAAGGTGCTGGGTTCGATCCCCATCACAGCACCGTTACCCTGGGGAAGCAAAACCCTTAGAAAATGCAAGAGGAAGCAGACCCTTTCATAAAATGCATGCTGAAGTTGGATGTACTGGGCCGATAGGCTCAAAATAAAAACCACAGTGCAACGCAGACCACCTTGGAGAATAGAGAAATAAGGCAAACACCAAAAATAAAAATAAAAGAAAGCTTTCTATTCTTCATATTAACTCTTTTCGGAGCAATAGCCACTAAAGTGGCTCTTTAACGAAACCCTACAGAACCTTTAGCCACTATAGTGTACAACCAATTTTGTTGGTTTCGCAGAACGGCGATTGAGGTTTTATGAAACCAGATACTTTACTGCTAAGACAAGAATAATTCTCTAACAAAAACTTAACCAAAACAGCTTATGTGTTGCAAACAAGTTTATTTAAATTAAAGTGTGTTCACTGCTTCTTCTTTGATACATTTTTCACATTGTTATTGATTCTGGAGTCTTTCAGAAAAATGTACATAAGTTTAATATTTATGGAAATGAATGCATCAAATAAATTGTGTTTAGAAGAACTTGATTTTTGTGTATAAAACTGCCAGAATAATGGATAACAACACTTTTAAACTATGGAAAAAACCGTGGAGAATTACAATACTTAGACGTATAAATTATCAGCTTCTTAAAATGTTTGTTTTTACAATCTATTTATTCTGCCAAATAATCAAATAACAATTTACTGATACGTTAATTTTCTGTAATCATTTCAATTCCCAGTGATATATAATATTAATATGTGCATCTTTATTATGGTGCAAAGCAGTAACATTAAATTAGGCATGCAGTGATTTTATTTCAAAACTGATTAATTTGGTCCAAACCTAAAAATAATCAGGCTCTGAAAGAGTTAATATTCATTTTATATGGATATCAGTATTTTATTCCTGAACCGAAAATTAAGTGCTGTTCTTGAACTTTCTTGTCAACTCAGAAACTACTCTAGACTTAGCAGGCTTTTGGTTTATATGAATGGCCAAGTGTCTACTCCTTGAGTTTGAAAGTCTTCTTACACTATAGTCAAATTTAAAAGAAACTGGTTGTATACATACTCTGCAGTGTCTTCTAAACCAGTATAAAGATGTTAAGTTAACTGCTTGCACATAACTTAACATCTTTATACTGGTTTAGAAGACTCTGCAGAGTCTGTATACAACCATTTGCATTTATATTTTCTTCATCTAAAAACTATGCGCATACAATCTATTTTTGAATGCATTAATTGACCCTGCCTTCACTATTTCCCGTGACAATGCATTCAAAGCATTCACAAATCTCTGACTTAAAAAATATTTCTTAATATATAATCTGGAGCTTTCTTTAATTTTTAGCTGTGCCCTCTTGTTCTTGTAGGTGGTTGTATTTTGACAAACTTTAGTGTTATTTTCATTTATCTTATAGTAATGCTCTCACATAATTAATATTTCATTAAAAATTAATTTACAAAATGTCGGTCTATCTTGATAGCATGATATCATTTGATCGGCCCAGCAGTCCCGATATATGAAGGCGGATCAGACTAGCTACATCTGCTATGCACGACCTCCGACGTGTGTGGAGTAACGGCAAGTTCTCCCTTGGGACAAAAATCCGGATCTACCAGTCCTGCGTGGTCTCAGTCCTGCTCTACAGCTCATAGAGTTGGACATTGCTGAAACAAAACATCTCGAGACTAGAGGCCTTCCACGTACGCAACCAGCAGCGTATCTTGGGCATCCGATGGCATGACTACATCCACAACGTGAAGGTTTTTGCTAAAACAGGCCTTCACCCAATCTCAGAAACACTTGACCGCCGCCGAGTTTTTGTTCAGTCGTGTTGTACAGCTGGACCAGGGACCAGAAAACCCTGGCCCACAAGATACTACATCTGGCCCACAAGATACTACATTTGGCCCAAAGATACTACATCTGGCCCACAAGATACTACACACGTTCCTCAGCGCCAAAAGTCTTCCCCCGATCGGCTAGAGGTGCAGAAGAGGTCATCCTCGCCCAGTATAGCTTCAGCAGATATAAACCTTCACCTCCACCCTGGACGAGGCCTGAAACCACGCCGTAGCAGTGGGTCATGGATGTGGCCGACCGACACAACAGGCCTCAGAAGCCTAAACGAACATTATTATTATTATTTGGTCTTAAAACTAATTATATAAACAATGACACATCCTGACAACAATAGATGACAGCCAGGTCACCAAACAAATATTTAGCGTATAATAAATAACATAAAAGTAACATATATGAAGAATGCATGTAATCAATTGGTTTTTTAATGAAACAATATGAGGTGTTAAGCATGAGCTGAAGTATTGTTGTCAAGGCAGGACAAAACAGACAGAGCCAGACTTCAGACACAAATTTAGGACATAAATAGACCAGACAGAGATTGAGTTCAGGTAGAGATAATTAGTAGAACTAGCTCAAATTATGGTTATTTTAGCAGACAAGTGCAGATTTATGACTGTTACAGATAGACCAAGTAGAAAATCAGCTATGTATTAGTGTCAAACTAATAGACAGAGACTGGCTTCAGATAGAGAAAGACTTCAGACAGACATTTAGACACTTAGAGACATACTTTGACAGAGAGAGTTTCACACAGAGAAAGTCTTCAGACAGAGAAAGTCTTCAGACAGAGAAAGACTTCAGGCAGAGAAAGACTTCAGGCAGAGAAAGACTTCAGGCAGAGAAAGACTTCAGGCAGAAAAAGAATTCAGACAGAGAAAGACAAACAGAGAAAGACTTCAAGCAGAGAAAGACCCTAGACAAAGATCAAGTACATAACCAGTTAAGACTTACTGTCAGGCTGGCCGACAGTTTCTTCACGAGCTCCTTCTCACTCGAAGAATAGCTGATAAAAATGTGATTCTTTGATGTGTGTGTGCTTTGTTGACCTGAGGACACACAAACAACATCACATTCGACATTCGTTAACATTTGCACAGATGACATCTCTACATACAGGACTGGCTCTCATGTGCATAAAATGGTAAAAGCCACAGAAAAGACCCAGAAAGCAATCTCCTTATGGGTGTGAAAAGTCCAGCTCACAGTTTGTTTTCTTTCAACTAACACTGTTGAGCATCACAGAGAGCTTAAGTTATCTGTCCTGCAGCAAATGTGTTTCGTTGCACAATCACTCTGATGTTATCTATCCCCCTGCCTCGTGGTCGGCCTCTAGCCCCGTAGAGAGATCTTCAAGCATTGTAAGCTATCAGTGGAAGTTGATGGGGGTGCAATCTTATGAGATGACCAAAACAGCCTATTTCTGTTGTCTGGAAATGTATTGTGTACAAGACATAGCGAGTGCCAACCATACTTCGAATGGCTTTGTTTCCTGGTAACACAGATGACCTTCCTTAAATACGTCATTTCATACACTAAAGTCGTGCTCTCTTGCGCCTCAAACATGGATCATGTCTGGCACTGGAAGCACAGAGTTGGCATAAATATACTGTTTATCAGCTGTTGTTTTGTTGCCAAACTAAAACCATGGTGCCTAAGCAGTGGTGACAGCTGATAAGTCACGGCAGATGCTTTCTGACACCTTGTTTCAATTTACCTGTCAAGCCTACTATCTGCCGAAAAAATACTGTATTTTATAAATTGTGTTGCTGTTGAATGCCCACAATGAGTAGGATTACTCTTTTGTGCGGCCTAAAAAGGATGTTGTGGCGGGTTGTCGTAGCTTTCCTCACATCCTGAGCATGCTGATGAAGATGGACCGGTGTCCTCCAGGCGGTTGTGCTATGCTTGGCATAATCTGTGTGTCGCTCACTACTACAAGGATCACAAAAACCCCTATCTTGTGAGCCATGCTGCCATGAAAACAGCCTGTTTCCAGGGAACACTGCAAGGAAGTCAAGGTGAGGGTCTTAGCCGTATATTTTGCCTGACCCTAACTAACATGTCTGATCAGTATATTTTGCCTGACCCTAACTAACATGTCTGATCAGTATATTTTGCCTGACCCCCTAACTTACATGTTTGATCAGTATATTTTGCCTGACCCCCTAACTAACATGTTTGATCAATATATTTTGCCTGACCCCCTAACTAACATGTTTGATCAGTATATTTTGCCTTACCTCCTAACTAACGTGTCTGATCAGTATATTTTGCCTGACCTTGACTAACGTGTCTGATCAGCATATTTTGCCTCACCAGATGTTAGTCTTCTTCATGTATAGTAAGATAGTCTTCAACTCTTGTCAGGCCTTCACTTCTAGAAATCAGTGGGTAAGAGCTCCGTACAGTGAGTGGCCACATCCTATTAGTGTCTCTTCCATGATTTCACCCTTTCTTGTTAAATGATTTCAATTGCACTTCGGATCTCGGAGGTCAGGAAGGGTGGGAGTCAAAAGATAGGAGTGTGATTTGATTAGGGGGTAGGGAGAGGAAGTGATGACTTTATGTTTGTGTACAAGCCGTAGGTAACTATATATAGAAGTGAGGTCACTCTCGTTCCATCTGCGTCTTTTAGAGAATGGATCACGCGCTGGGATTGGCAATGGTGTGTGTGCTTTAATGGGACGCTGCAGCTGCAAGGAGTCCTCATCATATATAGCTGATAAAATAAGGTGGTGATAGCTCGTTTTGTTCGATCAACTGATGCTATGCTTCTAGTCCGGTGAGGTTCACGATCAACTGATGCTATGCTTCTAGTCCGTGAGGTTCACGATCAACTGATGCTATGCTTCTAGTCCGGTGAGGTTCACGATCAACTGATGCTATGCTTCTAGTCCGTGAGGTTCACGATCAACTGATGCTATGCTTCTAGTCCGGTGAGGTTCACGATCAACTGATGCCATGCTTCTAGTCCAGTGAGGTTCACGATCAACTGATGCTATGCTTCTAGTCCGGTGAGGTTCACGATCAACTGATGCTTTGCTTCTAGTCCGGTGAGGTTCACGATCAACTGATGCTTTGCTTCTAGTCCGGTGAGGTTCACGATCAACTGATGCTATGCTTCTAGTCCGTGAGGTTCACGATCAACTGATGCCATGCTTCTAGTCCGGTGAGGTTCACGATCAACTCAACTGATGCTATGCTTCTAGTCCGTGAGGTTAAAAAAAGAGACTGCGTTTCAGGTCTTCGGTGGAGCCCCACAGCTTTTCAAGCATGGTCGCTCACCCGGGCCAAACTGTCTCTCTTTGGTCTGTATAAGTGATGCAATCCTGCAAGTCAGGATATGTTTTGGTCTTTGCTTAGAGGCTCTGCAATTGCGTGTTGTGGTGTCTCTAAGACCAATTCTGTGAAGGTGGACCTTGAGTCTTCAATGTCCCGTTCTGAGTCTGAAAATCGTCTGTCCATTTCTGTCAAGTTTGTCTATGCTGTCATTTTCTGGTTTGTATTCTTTGTGCTGGTCTCCATTCTGTCTTTATGGATCGTTTGATGAGTGTCTTTGCATCTTTATAGCTCTGAAGATGGCGAGTCTGCCTGCTGCCATTTCTCAAAGTGAGCTGAAATCCACTGTAGGACTAAACCTGTTGTTTTTGGAACCATCCAGATGTCATATTTTATTTCACGTAAGAGTCTATCTTATTTGGGGATTGAGATGGCTTGGAGTACACTCCTCCAGTTTGTTAGAATGACCATTTTTCTTTTGGCTGATAAGGATCTGAGCTGCTGCCTGTACAGCTGTTGCTTCAGCTCTGAAATTGGTCCAGGTCTCTCCTGCTCGTATGGAATGGTTTTCTATGTCGACTTGAGAAATCTACAAACATATATGGCCATCCCAAAGACAACACCAACTTCCTGAAAAGGAGAGATCAATGCACCATTTTTCGATTTCAACCTCAACACATCTAAAAGAGTAGACTTAACGGCCACTGCTCGGGCAAAAATTCGAAATTATGTTACAAATCCAGGCAATCTATTTCTGGATGCTTGGCTGGTGCTACGGAGTTCGTCCATTGTGCTGAGATTCTCCCAAAAATATGGAGAAGAACAGAGCACCTATAGGTTAAACCGTGTGCAGTGATGCTGATTCTTTGAATGACTACTTACTTAGTCGCTTCTCTTCTACCATGAGGTGTAGAGGTTTTCCAGAGAGAACGCCACACTGCTCTATCCGCCGTCTTTTTCCTGGCCTCTTTCCAATCCAGCCCTCGATCACTTAGGGACTTTCGTATGTTGTCTTACCAATGTACTTTGGGACGTCCTGGGGGTCTACGTCCTTGACTTTTTATCTCCCATGACCGCTTTATTATCCGATCTTCTTCCATTCTACAGAAATGGCCAAACCACTGTAGTTGGGACTGCTCCACTCGTGTCTGCAGGGGTTGGGCTTCGAGATTGCTACGTATTATCTAGTTGCGGATCTTGTCCCTTTTCGTCACCTGAACCGCCTTTCTTAGACACCTCATTTCTGAAGTTTGTAGTTGCCTTTCTTGGGCTGTAATCATTGCCCATGACTCACATCCATATATCAGGACAGGCACTAAGTCGAGCAGTATACATCCATCTTTGTTTTCCTGCTTATTTCTCTTTTACTGAGGAATCCTGTTTTATTGCATGGAAAAGTCTACCAGCTGCTGCCCTTCGTGCAGTTAACTCTTCTTTGATTCCTCCCCTGCTGTCTATTACTCTTTGAATAAACTAAAGAAGAAGAAGAGGAGGAGGAGGCGCAGAAGAAGACTTACGTGTGCTGCTAGTAGTTGGCTCATTTTCTCCCTTTAACAACCAGAGGGCACCAAGAACATTCTTCTTCACTAGATGGTTGTCAATCTCTTTAAGGTTCTCCAGTGCAGCTACGAGCTCTGGGAAGTCAATGATTGTTTGCCTGACGTGCTTGTCAAAGGACAGGGTCCACAGACACTCTGCACTGTTAGCTTGTTCTTTGAGGTCAGTGTGTTGAAGCATCTGGCAAAAATCGGCAAGGGCACCTTCTTCAACTATCTGCGGAATTTAAGTTGAAAAAAAAATATAGGTGGAGCTATGCACGTATCGTGTTAGTAATATATCAAAAGTAGGAATAAGGAATAAAGCTAGCCAATTAATTATAGATATAGGAAGAGGTGCGTTAGAAAATTTGTGGAAAGTACAAACAATATAATTTAAAAAAATTCTACAAGGGCGATTTGAAAGGTTTTGCCTTTGAGGAGATAATTTGTTGCTGTTTAATGCTCTCAATGAGTAGATCTACTCTTTTGTGGGCCCTGAAAAGGACGTTAAGTGGCTGGTTGTAGCAGCTTTCCTCACATCCTGAGCGTACTGGTGAAAGTGGACTGCAGTCCTCCAGGCAGTTGTGCTATGCTTGGCTTCATCTGCGTCGTGCTCACTACTACGGGGATCACATTGATCAACATATCAGTCAGACTGCCTAGAAAACAGCCTGTTTCCAGGGAAGGCTACATGGAATGACAGATTGCGGTCTTGGTCAGTGTATTGACCCTGATGCGACGTCCTGGTTCAATATGTTGTACCTGACTGGACAAGCATCTAAGTTCCGCAGGAGATACTTTCATTAATGTGTAAGATTTACACATAAGATACACATTTTCTTAATGCTTGGAATGTCGTTTAGGTGATGTCATTATTTTTCAACCTAGATCAACCAGATCTACACAAAAAATGCCAACGTCGTACACTGGTTGCATCGTGTCGAGCAAAAAATTTAAAAAACGGGGCGTCTTACTGACACACCTGCTGTCTGCACTGTTTCATATTCAGTATCAGCATGCGAGGGTACCATCTCACACACACATTCCTATATCCAAGTAGGGCATGGATACTGTGAGGGACTTGCTCATTTGAAATAAGGATTGCGGCGTTATCTTTCTGCTTGATATAGCGATTGAAACGAATTAGTTCGTCCATGCAAGCATCGTGCTGTGCATCCCCAGCTGTGATCGGTCGTCTGCTGTGAGAGTTGTTATGCGGGTTCGTCATGGCTGGATTGTTTCCTTTCACAGTCCATGCCCTGGGGAGGAAAACTAACGTCTGGTCATGCAAAATATACTGATCAAACATGTTAGGGTCAGGCAAAACATACTAACCAAGACCCTCACCTCGGGTTCCAAGTAACCCTCTCTGGAAACGGACTGTTTTCATGGCAGCCTGGCTAACAAGGTGAGGGATCGACGTAATCCCCATAGTAGTGAGTGACACGCAGATGAAGCCAAACAAGCACGTCTACCTTCATCAGCACGCTCAGGATGTGAGGAAAGCTACTGCAACCTGGCACTTAACGTTCTTCTCAGGGCGCACAAAAGAGTAACATATTCATTGTGGGCATTCGCAAACAACAACAGTCCATGCCCACCTCCTGACAGTACTGACATCCATACAGGCGTCACCATATGAGTATACCACAATCATTCGTTGATGCATGTCGATGGGTACACAGCCTTCCGCAGTTTGGAATTCAACCAAAGCACGTTGCTTCAACCGTATATCCATGTCGGCCGCCATTTTACTGTCTGCTGTGGTCATGCGTCACATTCCAGGGGCATGTCAATACATGTCCATAAAGTCACTTCATTAGAGACTTAGAGATAATTCTTACATAGGTGTCTCCTGGCCCAATGTACAATGTAAAGTCAGTCCTATTGTTATTCCCATCCTACTGTAACATGCAAGGCAACACGGAGGCAGACAAACTGGCAAATGAAGGTATAAGGTTATCACAACCAGATTCAAGTGTGACTTACAAAGTGTCCAACAGGTTAATTAGGGCCAGATACAAGAAGAAATGGGAAGCCAAGCATACTGGCTACACAGGAAATGATGACTATTTCCAGTTTAACAGAAGAGAGCAGGTGGTCAGACTCCACACTGGCCACAATAGAACGAGGACCATCTATGGTAAAGAAAAAACAAATGAAGCGATTCTGCAAGATCTGGTGTCGAAGTTATGTCTCGGAAACTGTTGTTTTTGGCCACTTCAAGCGCCACGACGGACTGGAAAAAGCGGTTCTGGAGGGCATTGTTCCAGGAAGACGAGGCAGAGGCCGACCAAGATGTAGATGGACACAAAGCATCATGGACACCCTAAACATGAACATGGAGCAGGCGAGTAGACTGACTGCTGATTGAGATTCCCATCACATGGCTGTAATGAGAGAAATGTTCTGTCAAGGACATGCTACATGATGATGATGACCATCTATTCAATAAACTGAAGATAGGTGCTACTGACGAGTGCACCTGTGGAACTGGGAAAATGACCCCTGAACATCTGCTGCAAAATTACCCGACATTTAAGGACCAGACAAAGCAAACTGGCCATCACCATCACACCAGACAAGCTCTTTGGGAGTGTTAACACGCTGCTTCCTTTGAACAAATTCAAGTCAATGTCTGACAGCTTATGAAAAAGAAGAAGTCCCATTGTAAATGGCTGAAAATACAGTGCAGTGAATGAGCTGACAGCAGCCATCGACTTCTAGCTGGCTGCTCATATCAGGGTCAGCCAGCCTGAGCTGACCAAAACCCAATTCTGCCTCAAAGCAACGGTTCTGGAAACAGGCTGCACTAGTGTAGTCTGGCTAAGAGAATAGAGATTGTAATGGGAAGGCAAACCCAGTACCCAAGAACACCAGCTGAAATCGGATGTGTTGGGTTGAAAGGTGCAGATATCGCAGCCTTGCTGTAAACAATACAATATAGCGATGCCCTTTTCAGGATGAAGGCAGAAGAAGAGACAGTGCATACTTAAAGTTGTACGGTCAACAAAACATGACTTTTCATATCCACGTGAATGCCTTCATACTGAGTTATCTCCAGTGGTCTCCACTTATGTCTTGCCACTGATCCAATGTGGTTCGGGACCAGAGAGTGAGGTTGATGAACAGCGCAGTTTCTTCTTCCCTATAATTCAAATACAGCGCAAGTTACATCATCAAGACAAAACCATCTGATGATGTTACCATTTTCGCTTGCAATGGACAACTAACATTCTGTTAATGCAGTATCAATGATCAAGCCATAGTGGGAGGATCAGTTGCAGGGTTGCAAAGGCTGCATAAAAAATTAACAGCAGCAAAGCCAAACAGTTTGGCATGAAAATAAACACATTGAAGACAAAGACTATGGTAACAGACAAATGACATGGGCTAATGAATATAATCCTCAATGGAAAAATAATTGTGCAAGTACAGAAGTTTATTTGGGGGCAAAGCATAACAGAAGATGCCGGCAATATGACGGAAATTAGGATGACAGAAAAGCCTTCAGAGAAAAAAAGAAATTGCTAACATCAAAGAATATCAGAAGAGAACCGAGAAAAAGAATATCAGAAGAGAACTGAGAAAAAGAATAATCACTCAATTGCTCTGTATGGGACTGAAAGATGGGCTCACTCAAAGAAGGATGGCAAAAAACAAAAAAGAGTTTTAAATATGATATTATCATAGAATGGAAAGAGTTAGTTGAACAAAGATCCAATGACAATTTCCTCACCGTGGTAGGCACACAAAGACTAATATTGAAAATGATACAGAGACAAAGTTTGAGTTTGCTGGGACACAATATGCAACATGAAAGTCTTCTACAGTAGGTACTAGAGGGCAAGATTCAGGAGAAGAGAGCAACCAAGACTCATCTTTACATCTCAGGCATGTAGAGACAAAATACAAACCTCTGCTGAAATGAGGAGGGCTGCAGAGGATAGGGTCAAAATGGAGAGACATGTTCAGGTAACCTTAAACCAGTTTTAAGACTAATCAACCAGAGGATAGGGTCAAATGGAGAGACATGTTCAGGTAACCTTAAACCAGTTTTAAGACTAATCAACCAGAGGATAGGGTCAAAATGGAGAGACATGTTCAGGTAACCTTAAACCAGTTTTAAGACTAATCAACCAGAGGATAGGGTCAAATGGAGAGACATGTTCAGGTAACCTTAAACCAGTTTTAAGACTAATCAACCAGAGGATAGGGTCAAATGGAGAGACATGTTCAGGTAACCTTAAACCAGTTTTAAGACTAATCAACCAGAGGATAGGGTCAAATGGAGAGACATGTTCAGGTAACCTTAAACCAGTTTTAAGACTAATCAACCAGAGGATAGGGTCAAATGGAGAGACATGTTCAGGTAACCTTAAACCAGTTTTAAGACTAATCAACCAGAGGATAGGGTCAAATGGAGAGACATGTTCAGGTAACCTTAAACCAGTTTTAAGACTAATCAACCAGAGGATAGGGTCAAATGGAGAGACATGTTCAGGTAACCTTAAACCAGTTTTAAGACTAATCAACCAGAGGATAGGGTCAAATGGAGAGACATGTTCAGGTAACCTTAAACCAGTTTTAAGACTAATCAACCAGAGGATAGGGTCAAATGGAGAGACATGTTCAGGTAACCTTAAACCAGTTTTAAGACTAATCAACCAGAGGATAGGGTCAAATGGAGAGACATGTTCAGGTAACCTTAAACCAGTTTTAAGACTAATCAACCAGAGGATAGGGTCAAATGGAGAGACATGTTCAGGTAACCTTAAACCAGTTTTAAGACTAATCAACCAGAGGATAGGGTCAAATGGAGAGACATGTTCAGGTAACCTTAAACCAGTTTTAAGACTAATCAACCAGAGGATAGGGTCAAATGGAGAGACATGTTCAGGTAACCTTAAACCAGTTTTAAGACTAATCAACCAGAGGATAGGGTCAAATGGAGAGACATGTTCAGGTAACCTTAAACCAGTTTTAAGACTAATCAACCAGAGGATAGGGTCAAATGGAGAGACATGTTCAGGTAACCTTAAATCAGTTTTAAGACTAATCAACCAGAGGATAGGGTCAAATGGAGAGACATGTTCAGGTAACCTTAAATCAGTTTTAAGACTAATCAACCAGAGGATAGGGTCAAAATGGAGAGACGTGTTCAGGTAACCTTAAACCAGTTTTAAGACTAATCAACCAGAGGATAGGGTCAAAATGGAGAGACGTGTTCAGGTAACCTTAAACCAGTTTTAAGACTAATCAACCAGAGGATAGGGTCAAATGGAGAGACGTGTTCAGGTAACCTTAAACCAGTTTTAAGACTAATCAACCAGAGGATAGGGTCAAATGGAGAGACGTGTTCAGGTAACCTTAAACCAGTTTTAAGACTAATCAACCAGAGGATAGGGTCAAATGGAGAGACGTGTTCAGGTAACCTTAAACCAGTTTTAAGACTAATCAACCAGAGGATAGGGTCAAATGGAGAGACATGTTCAGGTAACCTTAAATCAGTTTTAAGACTAATCAACCAGAGGATAGGGTAAAATGGAGAGACATGCTCAGCCAACCTTACAACCAGTCTTAAAACTGACCAACCAGAGGATATGGTCAAATGGAGAGACATACTCAGACAACCTTACAACCAGTCTTTGAACTGACCAACCAGATGATAATCTATGGCATAATTGAAGTAGGTTTGAAAGGAGAGATAAAAGAATGATTAAAACTAACAAGTGTAGATGCCCATTGTTGAAATTACCTTAGCTTTGTTGGAATCATTGACAGCCAACTTGGCAAGACCCTGCGTGAGCTCAGAAGGTGTAAATCCTCGGAAGCGTCTCTTCTGTTTGTTCTCTAGAGCCTTGTGGATCCAGTGTACAATGTTCTTGATTGTGTCTGAAAATGAGACATCGAGGTTACATGTCTGTTGTCAGCATATGGCCACAAACTCTTTAACAAATGATCAGAATTGTTTACGACTGCCAAGAGGAAATCTAGGTAAATTTAAGAATGTAGCTGATTGTATATACGAGGCGTGTTCAAATGAAACCGGACCTAACTGCACCAAGTGAAAATATGTATGATTCGCATGATGTCACTTCTTATGTAAACAGCACCTACCAACCATTAAGTTTGCAAAATTTCATTATCCTCCGACTCCTAGTTTCCTCAGCAGACTATTGAAAACATGATGGTTATGTTACAGAATCCACGAGGCAGTGTATGGTGATAAGTGTGTTGAAAACAACAGTGAAGAACTGGACAAGGATGTTTAAAGAAGGACATAGTTAACGAAAGATGATCTGAGACCAGATCATATTGTTGCGTCTGAAGATGCCATCACCAAAATTGATACAGCAATTCGGGTGGAACATAACCGTAGCTTACATTCACCACACTTTTGTCCCCATACACTGCATGCAACTTGTCGACATCCTTCAGCTGTTAGAAACCGAATCACCGCTCGATCAACTCTGGACGGATTCCGTATCTCACCCGCCATGTTTTCAACAGTCTACTGAGGAAACTTTGAGTCAGAGGATAATGAAATTTTGCAAACTTGACGGTTGATACATGCTGTTTATATCGGAAGTGACATCATGCGCATCGTACATATGTTCCCTTGGTGCAGTTAGATCCGGTTTTATTTGAACATGCCTTGTATGTAAATATGACATTATATTAACAGTGGAAATCTAGGTAAACGAGAACAGATCTATATAACTAAGAGCAGAGATCTAGATACAGGAGAAATATCTATTTAACTGAAAAAAATCTATTTCACTGAAAAAATCTATTTCACTGAGAAAATCTATTTCACTGAGAAAATCTATTTAACTGAAAAAATATCAGAAAATATATTTCAATGAAAAAAATCTACTTAACTGAGAAAATGATGTTATTAAACGCGCAAACTTATACATGAGAAAAACTGAGAAAAATCCATTTAAATGGAAAAAAATTGATGTAATTAAAAGTGAATACCTAGATATATGATAAAGCCTATTTAACTGAGAAAAATCAATTTCACTGAGAAAAATCAATTTCTCTGAGAAAATCCATTTCACGGAGAAAATCTAACCGAAAAAATCTGTTTAACTGAGAAAATCTATTTAACTGAGAAAATCTAACTGTTAAAAATTATGTAACTGAGAAATCCTTTGTAAATGATAAAATCGATAGAACTGAAATAATGCGTACATGCAGTCTCTCCCTAACACGTACCGTAACTCACACGTCTTACGTATTCTGTTTTACGAACACACCTCTCTCCTTCTTACATTACCTTCCTCACATTAAACTGTGCCTTCCTTAGCATATATCCTATCCAGCCCCATTTTCTTCGCTTAATTTGTTGTTCCAATGCATCTTTCCCACAAGTCTTCATTCCTCACCATGTCCTGCCACTTTATGCACATTATCCTTCGTAGGCATTTGTTAACAAAGAACTGGAGTCTTTGTTGTATGACCTTGGTCGTTCTCCATGTCTCCGATCCATACTGCAACACCGACTTGACACTTGCGTTGAATATTCTAATTTTGGTGTGAATCTTGATGTCTCTGGATCTCCAAATATTGTTTAGTGTCAAGAATGTCCCTCATACCTTTCCAATTCTGATCCTTACATCTGTACCTCCTGATGTGTCTATTGTGCTGCCTAAATAGGTCAAGGTATCCACTTCCCCCAGCTGCTGTCCCTCCAGCATGATTGGTTCTTTTCTGTTAGTGTTGAGTTTAAGGAGCTTGGTTTTCTTCATGTTGATATTCAGTCCCAGTTTGGCCGATTGTTCGTTCACCCTGTCTTGTTTCTCTTGCATTTAGCAATGACTGTGTGAGAAAAATACCAGATCATCTGTGTCCTCCAGGTCCTCCCCATTTGACAATAGTATCTACCGAATACCCGTTTGTTTTGCCTATGATTGATGTCTTTATTATCCAATCTATAGCCAACAAGAACAGTAAAGTTGAGAACAGGCATCCTTGTCTTCCCCCTGTTTGTACCCCGAAGCTGTCAGTCAGTACTCCTTCATGAACGACTCTACTAGATGTGTCTTTGTACACATTCTGGATGAGGGTCGTGTACTTCTCTGGTATCCCATAGTGTCTCAACAGTTGCTATAGAGTATTTCGATCCACACTGTCAAACGTCTTTTCATAGTCTATAAACTTTTGCGTATAGGGATGATTTCCATTCAATGGTGTGTTCTATGATACGGAACGTAGATATATGATCTGTGAATGATCTTCCCTGACGAAATCCTGCCTGTTCCTCTCTGAGTTTTTTGTCTACTTCAGTTTTTAATCTGTCCAAGAGGATTCTGTTGAATATCTTGTAGCAATGTAATCGCCCTACAATTACTGCAATCTGCTAGGCCCCCCCTTCTTAGGCAGTTTAATTAGATGTCCCTCTTTGCCTTCTATTGGCACTCTTCTCTTCCTATATCTTCTTGAATAATCCTTGCAATGTTTCAGTGGCCTTATCTATATCTGCCAATATGGTTTCTGCTGCTCTTCCATCTGGTCCTGCCGCTTTTCCTTTCTTGCGTTTGGATATGGCCCTTTGGATTTCTGTCTTACTTGGCGGGTTGTTGTCCAAGTTCAGGGTATCCTCTGTTAGTAGGATGTTTGGTGTTTCTTGTGGTGGAGGTCTGTTTAGACTTTCTTTGAAATACTCAACCCATCATTTCTATTCCTCCGATGATGTCAATATCCTGCCTTCTCTATCTTTTATTGGTTTGTCTGTCTGTATTACTATATTTGCCATTTTCTTTGTTAATGAGTAGAGATCTCTCATATTTCCTCTCTGCTGCCTCTTCTGCCAGCTTGTCAATATATTCCCTTTTATTTGTCCTTATACATGTCTTGCCCTCTTTGTCTGTAACAGTATAATGACTCTATGCTTCTGCTTTGGTCGCTCAGGTTTGGCAATTGCTGAGTATAGCTTTCTTCTTGTTCATTTTTTCTATTTTATGTAATGTCTCTGTTGTGATCCATTCTTTGTGTTGGTTTCTCTTGAATCCTACCGTTTCTTTACATGTCTTATTACATATCTCTTTAGTCTGGTCCTACATACTATTAAAGCCCATTTCTTCATTCTCATTTAGCTCTTGTAGCCCTTGATATCTGTTCATCATCATCATCATCATCATCATGTCTCATAAACCAGAAGGTATTTGAGTCACCGTTATTGTAGTTTGTAGTACCAGCTCCCGCCATACAACAACGGTGCATCTTGGGTCACTACACACCGGACGGGACCTATCTCTCTCTAGGTGACAGTTCATTATAGTTGTGTCTAAATGTCATACAACAAAGCTGGCACGGTCTTCAGATAGGGCGAAGAGCGCCAATCTCGTGAAGTTCAGCCGTGTGAGCTAGACCATGAAATATGACATGTTTAAACGTAGTGCTATTCATATAGCCGATGTCCATTCCAGGATAATCAGACGGAATAAAACACACAAAACGAACGAATTAACCAGTCCAAATGGAAAACAACAACACGTTTCTGTGAACACAAGTGTAAGTCATCGACTAGTGGGAATTCCTGGCAAATCCATGGCCTGGTGGCTTCCATAATGAACTAAAACAGAAGAGCAATGTAGACCCATAGCCAGTTATGGCGTCATCTTTGCTGCTCATCTGTTATTTAGTTTTAAGCTAAATTCTGTCTTGTTCTCCTGGTGTTACAATAAGTGGACGTTATATCTTGTTCTCCTGGTGTTACAATAAGTGGACGTTATATCTTGTTCTCCTGGTGTTACAATAAGTGGACGTTATATCTTGTTCTCCTGGTGTTACAATAAATGTACTTTATATCTTCTTCTCCTGGTGTTACAATAAGTGTACTTTATATCTTGTTCTCCTGGTGTTACAATAAGTGTACTTTATATCTTCTCCTCCTGGTGTTACAATAAGTGTACTTTATATCTTCTTCTCCTGGTGTTACAATAAGTGTACTTTATATCTTGTTCTCCTGGTGTTACAATAAGTGTACTTTATATCTTCTCCTCCTGGTGTTACAATAAGTGTACTTTATATCTTCTTCTCCTGGTGTTACAATAAGTGTACTTTATATCTTGTTCTCCTGGTGTTACAATAAGTGTACTTTATATCTTCTCCTCCTGGTGTTACAATAAGTGTACTTTATATCTTCTCCTCCTGGTGTTACAATAAGTGTACTTTATATCTTCTCCTCCTGGTGTTACAATAAGTGTACTTTATATCTTCTTCTCCTGGTGTTACAATAAGTGTACTTTATATCTTGTTCTCCTGGTGTTACAATAAGTGTACTTTATATCTTCTCCTCCCGGTGTTGCAATAAGTGTACTTTATATCTTCTCCTCCTGGTGTTACAATAAGTGTACTTTATATCTTCTCCTCCTGGTGTTACAATAAGTGTACTTTATATCTTCTCCTCCTGGTGTTACAATAAGTGTACTTTATATCTTGTTCTCCTGGTGTTGCAATAAGTGTACTTTATATCTTGTTCTCCTGGTGTTACAATAAGTGTACTTTATATCTTGTTCTCCTTGCACCCTGTACTGGGTACTTTTTAGTTTGAGCTGCAAAATCCCCAGCAACGTGGTGGTCTGACGCTACATCTGTACCTCGCTTTACTCTTACATCTCTTAGTGGACTTCTGAACGCTTGACTGACACAGATGTCATCAATCTGATTTTCCGTTACTTGGTCTGGAGATCTCCATGTGGCCTTATGTATTTTTTTATGTGGAAACATGCTTCCTCCAATCATCATCTTGTGTAGCGCATATAGCTCTGCAAACATTTCTCCATTTTCGTTCATCTGTCCCATTCCTTGTCTTCCCATAATATGTTCGTAACCTAGGTTGTCTGCTCCCACTTTAGCATTGAAGTCTCCCATTAAAATTAAAAGATCTTTCTTTTTCTGTGTCAACGACCTCTTTGAGCTTGTTGTAGAACTCTTGCTTTTTATCATCGTCAGCCTCGTAAGTTAGGACATAGCACTGGACAATGTTTATATTGATGTGTTTGTTCCTCGTTCTAAACCTTGCGCGCATGATTCGGTTCGTAATAGCCTCCCACTTTATGAGCACCGGCTGTGCTTCTCTGGAGAGCATCCGTGCTACTCCCTATGTAAGTTGGGCATCAGTTCCCTCGTTTCCAGAATACATGATCATTTCCCCAATAGTCAGTCTCATCTTGTCTGATTGTGTCCATCTTGTCTCGCACAGTTCTAGCACTGCCAATGTGTAGTTCTTCATCTCTTTAGCTATCTGGGCTGTTTTACCTGTCTGGTACATTATTCAAACACTCCATATCGCTATATTTTTTTCTTCTTGGTATTCAGACGGGCAGTCAGCCGTGGAGCTTTCTTGCAGCTTTCACTCCACTGCGTCCATTCTTCTTGTTTCCGAAGGCCCTTCCTTTCCCAGGGCCGTTTGCTTTTGCATTGTTATCAATGTTTTTGTAACCGACTTATTTTTATTTATTTGGGTGGTCACGCCTAACCTAACCTGTTATACTCGAGGTGAGTTGTCCGTGTTTAGTCTACTTTGTATTTGCCTACATTCTTTCAATCTTTCTCAACCTGCCCCCATCCTCAAACTTTGCCTAGATCTGCTGCTCTATTCTTCTCCTCCTCCCCAATCTTCTCCTTTTATCTCTCAGTTAGACTTTACTCCCATCCCTCCCTGATGTCTTCGTTAAAATTTACCACTTTTATATACTCTTTTATCCCCCTCCCCCCCAATCTCCTCACAATCAAACCATCAACCCCCTCTCTTATCCCCTCTCCTCCCAACTCACAATCAAACCATCAACTCCCTCTCTTATCCCCTCTCCTCCCAACTCACAATCAAACCATCAACCTCCTCTCTTATCCCCTCTCCTCCCAACTCACAATCAAACCATCAACCCCCTCTCTTATCCCCTCTCCTCCCAACTCACAATCAAACCATCAACTCCCTCTCTTATCCCCTCTCCTCCCAACTCACAATCAAACCATCAACCCCCTCTCTTATCCCCTCTCCTCCCAACTCACAATCAAACCATCAACCCCCTCTCTTATCCCCTCTCCTCCCAACTCACAATCAAACCATCAACTCCCTCTCTTATCCCCTCTCCTCCCAACTCACAATCAAACCATCAACCCCCTCTCTTATCCCCTCTCCTCCCAACTCACAATCAAACCATCAACCCCCTCTCTTATCCCCTCTCCTCCCAACTCACAATCAAACCATCAACCCCCTCTCTTATGCCCTCTCCTCCCAACTCACAATCAAACCATCAACCCCCTCTCTTATGCCCTCTCCTCCCAACTCACAATCAAACCATCAACCCCCTCTCTTATCCCCTCTCCTCCCAACTCACAATCAAACCATCAACCCCCTCTCTTATGCCCTCTCCTCCCAACTCACAATCAAACCATCAACCCCCTCTCTTATCCCCTCTCCTCCCAACTCACAATCAAACCATCAACCCCCTCTCTTATCCCCTCTCCTCCCAATCAAACCATCAACCCCCTCTCTTATCCCCTCTCCTCCCAACTCACAATCAAACCATCAACCCCCTCTCTTATCCCCTCTCCTCCCAACTCACAATCAAACCATCAACCCCCTCTCTTATCCCCTCTCCTCCCAATCAAACCATCAACCCCCTCTCTTATCCCCTCTCCTCCCAACTCACAATCAAACCATCAACCCCCTCTCTTACCCCCTCTCCTCCCAACTCACAATCAAACCATCAACTCCCTCTCTTATCCCTTCTCCTCCCAACTCACAATCAAACCATCAACCCCCTCTCTTACCCCCTCTCCTCCCAACTCACAATCAAACCATCAACCCCCTCTCTTATCCCTTCTCCTCCCAACTCACAATCAAACCATCAACCCCCTCTCTTATCCCCTCTCCTCCCAACTCACAATCAAACCATCAACCCCCTCTCTTATCCCCTCTCCTCCCAATCAAACCATCAACCCCCTCTCTTATCCCCTCTCCTCCCAATCAAACCATCAACCCCCTCTCTTATCCCCTCTCCTCCCAATCAAACCATCAACCCCCTCTCTTATCCCCTCTCCTCCCAACTCACAATCAAACCATCAACCCCCTCTCTTATCCCCTCTCCTCCCAATCAAACCATCAACCCCCTCTCTTATCCCCTCTCCTCCCAATCAAACCATCAACCCCCTCTCTTATCCCCTCTACTCCCAATCAAACCATCAACCCCCTCTCTTATCCCCTCTCCTCCCAACTCACAATCAAACCATCAACCCCCTCTCTTATCCCCTCTCCTCCAAACTCACAATCAAACCATCAACCCCCTCTCTTATCCCCTCTCCTCCCAACTCACAATCAAACCATCAACTCCCTCTCTTATCCCCTCTCCTCCCAACTCACAATCAAACCATCAACCCCCTCTCTTATCCCCTCTCCTCCCAACTCACAATCAAACCATCAACCCCCTCTCTTATCCCCTCTCCTCCCAACTCACAATCAAACCATCAACCCCCTCTCTTATCCCCTCTCCTCCCAACTCACAATCAAACCATCAACCCCCTCTCTTATCCCCTCTCCTCCCAACTCACAATCAAACCATCAACCCCCTCTCTTATGCCCTCTCCTCCCAACTCACAATCAAACCATCAACCCCCTCTCTTATGCCCTCTCCTCCCAACTCACAATCAAACCATCAACCCCCTCTCTTATCCCCTCTCCTCCCAACTCACAATCAAACCATCAACCCCCTCTCTTATGCCCTCTCCTCCCAACTCACAATCAAACCATCAACCCCCTCTCTTATCCCCTCTCCTCCCAACTCACAATCAAACCATCAACCCCCTCTCTTATCCCCTCTCCTCCCAATCAAACCATCAACCCCCTCTCTTATCCCCTCTCCTCCCAACTCACAATCAAACCATCAACCCCCTCTCTTATCCCCTCTCCTCCCAACTCACAATCAAACCATCAACCCCCTCTCTTATCCCCTCTCCTCCCAATCAAACCATCAACCCCCTCTCTTATCCCCTCTCCTCCCAACTCACAATCAAACCATCAACCCCCTCTCTTACCCCCTCTCCTCCCAACTCACAATCAAACCATCAACTCCCTCTCTTATCCCTTCTCCTCCCAACTCACAATCAAACCATCAACCCCCTCTCTTACCCCCTCTCCTCCCAACTCACAATCAAACCATCAACCCCCTCTCTTATCCCTTCTCCTCCCAACTCACAATCAAACCATCAACCCCCTCTCTTATCCCCTCTCCTCCCAACTCACAATCAAACCATCAACCCCCTCTCTTATCCCCTCTCCTCCCAATCAAACCATCAACCCCCTCTCTTATCCCCTCTCCTCCCAATCAAACCATCAACCCCCTCTCTTATCCCCTCTCCTCCCAATCAAACCATCAACCCCCTCTCTTATCCCCTCTCCTCCCAACTCACAATCAAACCATCAACCCCCTCTCTTATCCCCTCTCCTCCCAATCAAACCATCAACCCCCTCTCTTATCCCCTCTCCTCCCAATCAAACCATCAACCCCCTCTCTTATCCCCTCTACTCCCAATCAAACCATCAACCCCCTCTCTTATCCCCTCTCCTCCCAACTCACAATCAAACCATCAACCCCCTCTCTTATCCCCTCTCCTCCAAACTCACAATCAAACCATCAACCCCCTCTCTTATCCCCTCTCCTCCCAACTCACAATCAAACCATCAACTCCCTCTCTTATCCCCTCTCCTCCCAACTCACAATCAAACCATCAACCCCCTCTCTTATCCCCTCTCCTCCCAACTCACAATCAAACCATCAACCCCCTCTCTTATCCCCTCTCCTCCCAACTCACAATCAAACCATCAACCCCCTCTCTTATCCCCTCTCCTCCCAACTCACAATCAAACCATCAACCCCCTCTCTTATCCCCTCTCCTCCCAATCAAACCATCAACCCCCTCTCTTATCCCCTCTCCTCCCAACTCACAATCAAACCATCAACCCCCTCTCTTATCCCCTCTCCTCCCAATCAAACCATCAACCCCCTCTCTTATCCCCTCTCCTCCCAACTCACAATCAAACCATCAACCCCCTCTCTTATCCCCTCTCCTCCCAACTCACAATCAAACCATCAACCCCCTCTCTTATCCCCTCTCCTCCCAATCAAACCATCAACCCCCTCTCTTATCCCCTCTCCTCCCAACTCACAATCAAACCATCAACCCCCTCTCTTATCCCCTCTCCTCCCAACTCACAATCAAACCATCAACCCTTTCTCTAAACCCTCCCATATCTCCTTCCAATTCTCTCATCCCTCCTCCGTTTCCTCCCAATCGACAACCATCTTCGCTTGCAATGGACAACTAACATTCTGCAGTATCAATGATCAAGCCATAGTGGGAGGATCAGTTACAGGGTTGCAAAGGCTGCATGAGAAATTAACAGCAGCAAAGCCAAATAGTTTGGCATGAAAATAAACACATTGAAGACAAAGACTTTGGTAACAGACAAACGACATAGGCTAATGATCATAATCCTAAATGGAGAAATAATTGTGCAAGTACAGAAGTTTATTTGGGAGCAAAACATGACAGAAGATGCCGGCAATATGACGGAAATTAGGACAAGGATTGCATTGACAGAAAAGGTCTTCAGAGAAAAAAAGAAATTGCTAACATCAAAGAATATCAGGAGAGAACTGAGAAAAAGAATAATCACTCAATTGCCCTGTATGGGGCTGAAACATTGACTCACTAAAAGAAGGATGGGAAAAATTCACTCTCTCATCCCTTCCTCCATTTCCATCCTGACATTCACCTCCCCCTCCCTGAAATTCACCTCCCCCTGACATTCACCTCCCCACCTGACATTCACCTCCCCTCCTGACATTCACCTCCCCTCTGACATTCACCTCCCCCTCCCTGACATTCACCTCCCCCTGCCTGACATTCACCTCCCCCTCCCTGACATTCATCTCCCCCTCCCTGACATTCACCTCCCCCTCCCTGACATTCACCTCCCCCTCCCTGACATTCATCTCCCCCTCCCTGACATTCATCTCCCCCTCCCTGATATTCACCTCCCCCTCCCTGACATTCACCTCCCCCTCCCTGACATTCACCTCCCCATCACTCACTCGTTTCATCAATGAGCTTAGCGTTGTCCTCCTCCTCCACAATGTACGCCAGAGTTAACATGGCGATCGACTTGAGGAACTCATCATTGGAGTTGATCAGAGGCATCACTACCTGTCGCCCACCAAGGAAAAACAGACATCAGACAATGACTTTGTGCTTTATCATAGATGGCAAGATACTAACATGCAGCATACTCTTCTTGTTCATGTCTCCCCATCACTCCATAGGGAGCATAACTGGATTGGGCAAGTTTGTTCGCATATCCGATGATCGAACCCTAAGCAGATGTTGTAGGTGAGCTCAGGACGGGCAAGGACTCAGGAACGCAGAAACAAATTTCAAACAAAAAAAATTGCACGCCCTAATTCTCTATTCCCGAAGGCGGTGTTCGCTGCACTGTGGTTTTTATTTTGCGCCTGTTGGCCCAGTGCATCTGACTTCAGCACGCATTTTATGTAAGGGTCTGCTTCCCCCTGCATTTTCTAAGAGTTTGCTTCCCCGGGGTAACGGCCGGTGATGTGATGGGGATCGAACCCAGCACCTTCGAATTGTGAGCCGTATCACTTAACCACTAGCCCATGCTGTCCCCCTACATGCAGAAGAAATGATACAAAGACTCTTTGAAAGTATCTCTGAACAGTTTTCTCATTGATGTTGCCTGCTGGGGACCTGCTTGCTCTGAATGGCTCAGTCTGGCGCACTGCCACGACACATAGTGCTCACATCACCAAGAACAAAGTTATTACTGTGGCGCTGCAAAAGCGAACTGCACAAATGGACAGAATACAAGACTGTCGAATTACTAACCCTGTCCACGAGTGCCCCGCGTGCGGTAGAATTTGTCACACATGAATTTGACTTACACATCTGAATACACATGTCTTGAAGTCAACACCAATTGTAGAACTTGAAAAGATTACAAAACTGCAATCCATGACCGACAGAAGAGACTGCAGAGCCCAGCAGCAAGCAGAGAAACTCAGAAGACTGACTAAACAATTTTGGAAATGGGAAACTAAAGCGGAGAAACTTTGCAGAAATAGCCAAAGCAAAGATGTACGAAGACCCTATGAATGCACTAACAACACCAAAGCCCATCCCTACTGTACGAAAACCTACCTGGAGGCAGCATATATTTCCAGAGGTAGTAGAAAATATACCAGGTATTGGAAACAAAAACAGCCAGACTGAAAAAGAAAGAAGAAATACAACCCTGAGGTACATAAAGAAAAACTACCCAAGCATGGACTGGACACATGCATACACCGACGGTTCTGTAACAAACACATCACAGAACGGAGGGGCATGGGTATTCCGGAGCCAACAAAATGGCAGAAAAATAACACTGTCAGAGGCACTGAGGGCTGCAGTAGAAGAAATGGTGACAGGTAAAAGGAATGAAAGCCATATAGTCCTGCTTACAGATGCCCTGGCCGTAGTCACAGACTACAAAGCCAGAAAAATACTGAACTCAATGTTTTAAGAGCAGTACTCTGTCAACTATGCCAGCAGTCCGCACCAAAAAGGGTAGTGGTACAGTGGGTTCCATCGACTGTAACATCCAAGGCAACGAGGAGGCAAACAGACTGGCAAAATAAGGTGCAAGACTACCACAACCAGATACTAGTATGACATACGAAGAGTCAAAAAGGCTTATTAGAGCTAGATACATGACCAAATGGGAAATATAACATACTGGCTACACAAAAAACGATGCCTATTACCAGTTGAACAGAAGAGAGCAGGTCGTGGTCTTCAGACTTTGCACTGGCCACAATAGACTGAGGTACCACCTATTCAACAAATTGAAGATAGGCGGCACTGACGAATGCTCGTGTGGCACCGGGAAAATGACCGCTGAACATTTGCTGCAAAACTGCCCGACATACGAGGACCAGAGAAAGTAGATGTGGCCATCACCAGTACCAACACAAGACAAGCTCTATGGCAGTGTCGACAGCCTCAGGATGACCGCTGCTTTTTTCGAGAAAATACAGGTTGACGTCTGACAGCGTACGAAGAAGAAGAAGAATACACATGTCTGATATGTTGTCATCATATCTGCTTGTAAAGAGCAATTGTTACTATTATCACTGGGCAGACACAGCAGCTGTTCCCGATGTGAAAGCCTTCACTGAAGCAATTTTTGCTATATTACAGTGGTGGTTTCTAAGACAACTATCTCTGACATGATGTGATCAACAGTTCAATAAAACATCCCGTCTCGGTGATCCTACACAACATAAATTGTGGTTGTTAACAATTTAAAATGATGATACAACCAACAAGCCATCACAACTGACTATCTGTACCATTAGCTACTCCTATGTGCAGCTGCAGTGCCATCACAACTGACTATCTGTACCATTAGCTACTCCTATGTGCAGCTGCTGTGCCATCACAACTGACTATCTGTACCATTAGCTACTCCTATGTGCAGCTGCAGTACCATCACAGCTGACTATCTGTACCATTAGCTACTCCTATGTGCAGCTGCAGTACCATCACAGCTGACTATCTGTACCATTAGCTACTCCTATGTGCAGCTGCTGTGCCATCACAACTGACTATCTGTACCATTATCTACTCCTATGTGCAGCTGCTGTGCCATAACAACTGATTAAGTAGACCATGTCCCATCATACCCAAGTTTATGTGGGCTATATGATATAGAATTTGACCTTCTGCAGCACATGATCAAGTGGCCGTAAGGTTATTGAGCTCGACTTTTTGCAGTCCTTGAACCATTAAAATCATCATGTGTCCATACGGCATTTGGACTTGACCGTCAAGTGGCCATAAGACTACTTTGCAATCCATGGATCATCAAAATAATTAAGTGGACCTAAGGCTATCGAACTAGACTTTTTGCAGTTTTTCAACCATCAAAATGATCAAGTGGCCATGAGTACATCAAACTTGACTTGTGATCCCTGAACCATCGAAATAATCAAGTGGCCATAAGGCCACCAGACTTTACTTGTGTGGTCCTTGGATCATCGACATGATCAAGTGTCCATACTGTCTTCGGACTTGGCCATCACATCAAGTAGACATACGGACATCGAACTTGACTTTTCGTGATCCTTGAACCATCGAAATGATCAAGCGGCTATAAAGCTACCAGACTTAACTTTTGTAACCCTTGGATCATCATCATGATCAAATGTCTATGTCTTTGGATTTGACCATCAAGACAACATACAGACATTAAACTTGACTTTTCCTGACACCTGAACCATCTAAATGATCAAGCGGCCATAAAGCCTTGATATTTGACCATCAAGTGACCCTAAGACCATCGGTCTTTACTTATGCGAAGACCATTAAAATGATCCAGCATTCCAACTGGTAAATTTGGTTCCAGCCATGCAGCTGAGGTTGAAGCACAAGGACAAGCTGCTAATATGCCGACTGTCATGTGGTAGTCGTCTTGACAGATGCTTGTTTGTACCGGAAGCCCTCACAGGTGGTGGTGGCTGTTGTTTAATGCACATAATGAGTATGTTTTCTCTTTTGTGTGCCCTGAAAAGGACGTTAAGTTGCGGGTTGTAGTAGCTTTCTGACATCCCGAGCATGCTGATAAAAGTGGGCCACAGTCCTCCAGGCGGTTGTGCTATGCTTGGCTTCATCTGCGTGGGGCTCACTACTACAAGGATCTTCAAGGGTGGTAAACTCATACATCTGAGGAATGAACTTCGCGGGGTATCTGTCATTAGATGAACCAGAACTCTGTAATTACAAACACATTGTGGAGGGGACGGCGTGGCTTAGTGGTTAAGTGGCACGGCTCACAACCAGAAGGTGCTGGGTTCGTTCCCCATCACAGCACCGGCCGTTACCCCGGGGAAGCAAACCCTTAGAAAATGCAGGAGGAAGCAGACCCTTACATAAAATGCATGCTGAAGTCGGATGCACTGGGCCGATAGGCGCAAAATAAAAACCACAGTGCAACGCACACCCGCCTTGGGGAATAGAGAAATAAGGCGAACGCAAAAAAAAAACAAAAAAAAAAAACAACACATTGTCATGTACCCTGGAATGAAAAAGCAGAAATGAGAAAGAAATGAAGAGGAAGACTGAAAAATATACTTTTAGAAAAAAAAAGCTATTCCGGTTGTTATAAGAGATCAGAACCAATTTGATGACAAAGACAACACTCGACCTACAGGGACCAATTAACATTATCCGCCTCAGGACAGGGCATAATAGAATATACGCTTCACCACTATGCACATATGGATAAACCGAACATACCACAGAGTACGTTTTTCAGGACTGCTCTCTTAAGATTAACTCACTGGCCAAATAACAACACTTAACTCAAAGGTGTGCGAAACTACAGAGGAACTCCAGAAAACAATAGAGTTCAACATGGGAACTCGTCTCTCTCTTTCGCCTCCTATCACCCAGGGGTGCATAGACCATCAACCAACCCTCGCCAAGCAGGTCTGTCCTGTGCCTTCTACCACCCAGGGGCCCATAGACCATCAACCAACCCTCACCAAGCAGGTCTGTCCTGTGCCTCCTACCACCCAGGGGCCCATAGACCATCAACCAACCCTCGCCAAGCAGGTCTGTCCTGTGCCTCCTATCACCCAGGGGTGCATAGACCATCAACCAACCCTCGCCAAGCAGGTCTGTCCTGTGCCTCCTATCACCCAAGGGTGCATAGACCATCAACCAACCCTCGCCAAGCAGGTCTGTCCTATGCCTCCTACCACCCAGGGGCCCATAGACCATCAACCAACCCTCGCCAAGCAGGTCTGTCCTGTGCCTCCTACCACCCAGGGGCCCACAGACCATCAACCAACCCTCGCCAAGCAGGTCTGTCCTGTGCCTCCTACCACCCAGGGGCCCATAGACCATCAACCAACCCTCGCCAAGCAGGTCTGTCATGTGCCTCCTACCACCCAGGGGCCCATAGACCACCAACCAACCCTCGCCAAGCAGGTCTGTCCTGTGCCTCCTATCACCCAGGGGCCCATAGACCATCAACCAACCCTCGCCAAGCAGGTCTGTCCTGTGAAATTTTGTCCACTTCCTTCCAGCTTTTTCTCCTGTTTTCTTTACTTCCACCGCCAGATTCGTCTCCATGTATTCCTTGGTCTGCCTATGCCTCTCCTGGGGGTTCCATTACATGGATTGCCTGGTGATACTGGCCTGGGACTGGCTTAATGTATGACTCATCCATCCCCACTTTCTTCCTAAGATTTTCTGTTCCAATTTACTTTGTTCCGCTCTCTCCCACAGTCTGTCGTTTGTAACTTTGTCAAACCATTTTATACCAAGAATCTCTCTCAGGCATCTGTTGACAAAACCCTGCTGTCTACTGTCATTGCCTTTGGTCATCCTCCAGGTTTTCGCTCCATACATCAAGACTGGCTTTCCAGTTGAATTGAAAATCCTTATTTTTGTCTTCCTTCTTTTTGTCCTTGGAGTTCCTTGTTTTCTTGGAGCACATGAAACTCCAAAGAAATAAGAAGGGAACTCATCTAATAATGAAAAAATCAAAGAGCAAACACAAGAAGAACAAGAATCATAAGTGAACATGAGGTAATCGAACAAGACTTGGGATCAAGATGCTGAGCAGCACATGAGCTGCAGTGGTCAGCGACCCATAGCTGACTGCTAGCGTCAGGGCCAGCGAACCATAGCTGCCAATACCCTTCTACACCTCCACGCCGTGATCCTGGATAACAGGCTGCAGCAGGGCAGACTGGCTAAGGAGAAGGGATCGAAGACGGAATGCTAACCCGGTACTCAAAAAATGCTTGCTGAAGTCGAATATGTTGGACCAAAAGGTGCAAATATCGCAGCCAAGCTGTAAACTACGACACAACGCATTCCGTTCTCTGGACTACATTCCGCTACTTAAGCCTTTTCAGGGTTTGGTAGTGGGAGATTGAGAACGAACGAAGAAGAAGAAGAAGAAGAACAAGACTTTTTACAGTCCCTTAGACCAATTAAATGATCGTGAAGAGACCATACAAGGTTAAAGGCAAGGGCTCGAGTTCATTGCTGGGGTCTCCCTATATGGCTCGGTCTCTCTCTGCAAAACGGAGATCCCCCATAAGGCCACTGAAAAAACTTTTTGTCATCCTTGGACAATGAAAGTGATCTTAAAGTGACCACTAGATCATAGAACTTGACTTTTTGTCATCCTTGGACAATGAAAGTGATCTTAAAGTGACCACTAGATCATAGAACTTGACTTTTTGTCATCCTTGGACAATGAAAGTGATCTTAAAGTGACCACTCGGTCATATAACTTGACTTTTTGTCATCCTTGGACAATCAAAGTAATCTTAAGGTGACCATACGGCTATCAAACAGAACTTTTTACCATCCTTGGACCATTGAGATGATCAAGTGAGCATACGATCATGGAACGTTACTTTTTTGCAACCCTTTTCCCATCAGATTGCTCTTCAGGTCATTGGACTAGACTTTTTGTGGCTGTTGGACCATGGAAATAGATCTTCAAGTGAGAATAAGACCATGGAAATTGACCTTTATGTGGCTGTTAGACCATGGAAATGATCTTCAAGTGACAATAAGACCATGGAAATTGACCTTTATGTGGCTGTTAGACCATGGAAATGATCTTCAAGTGAGAATAAGACCATGGAAATTGACCTTTATGTGGCTGTTGGACCATAGAAATGTTCCTTCAAGTGACATTATGCTTGGACTTTTTACAACACAGGGGCTGCTTTGAGCCTGATACCTCTGTCCTGCAACATCACTACTACAACAACTACAGCAATAAATTCAACACATGAAACTCACCTCTGCAGTTTTAATCTCCTTGAAATGGTGTTTGACGCCAGTACACCTAGCAATGTTGTGTAGCGTGCTGAGGGAGGCCTTTAGAACATAGTACACGTTCTGTGGACACAGAGATAAATGGTAGCCTATGTCAGAGCAGAGCATACTTCTTCTTCGCTCATCCTCAGATCAAGGTCCCAGTTTCTCTTACAAAGGACATCGTTTTTTGCAAGGCTGTTTTATCTCCATACAGCTTTTGTCTCATATGTCTCTCGATGCCAGTATTGTTCTATTTTCCTGCGTGAGCATGCAGTTTTGTAGGATGTGTTCCACAGTCATGGTATGCTCCACACATGGACACTTATCTATCACAATCCACATTTTGCTGTAAAGATGACACTTGAGTCTTATGTAAAGTTCTCAGTCTGAAGATGATGACTTGCTCTTCTCTAGTTAAGTTAAAGTAGCTGTCTTCTTTTCGGAAGTCGGGGTGTTGATCAGACCATTTCCCTCTGAAGTTGGCTTCAGGTTCATGGTCTTGGCCTCATTATATGTGATAGAGCAGAGCATACGCTACTGTAACATACAATGTGGGAGACACATGAACCTGCTCACATAGATGTATATTAAACACAATCAACCAAGAAAGCACTCACACCCACAAAGAGAGATAGAAAAAAGAAAGGAGGGAGTGAGGGAGTAAGAGAGAGAGGGAGGGAGAGAGAGAGAGAGCCACGACGACGGGAGGTAGCACAGAATACAGATTTTTCTTCGGGGTTTACTCCCAAAGTTTCCGTCAACTAGTGACGGCCCCCCCCCCCCCAAGGCAGCAGGGATAGGGCCACCAACAGTCATCCAGACATAATATAACTATATAATCATGCAGTAATGTAATATCATAACATATAATACAGCCAGCACATTACAATGTTACAATATGTGTGGGATATGGCTGAGTGTCTGACCCCATGTCGAGACTAAACGCCATTTCGAATGTTAACGGTTAATACCACATCCACGGTCATCTTTCCAGCATGGCAGTTGATTATGCTACCATAAACACATGTTAGTCTAGTTATTCTAAAGTCCGTGCTATTGATGGCATGTTTGTGATTTGTATATATGGTTGGGGCACATCATCACAATGTGGCAGGGTTACCTCAGCTGCCTCCTGTGGGGTTCTGGCAAGCCGGATTATTACAGTCAGTGTGTGGGTGCAATCAAGATGGTTAGCAGTGCATGAGCTGCAGCGGTACATAGCTGACTGCTAGGATCCGGGCCAGCGAACCAGAGCTGACTGCTAGCATCAGGGCCAGCGAAACATAGCTGCCAATACCCTCTACGCAGTGATCCTGGATAACAACAGAGCAGACTGACTAGGGAGAAGGGATCGAAGAGGGAAGGCTAACCCGGTATATGCAATATACCGACTGCCGAAGATGGATGTGTTGGACCGAAGGGTGTGGTACAGTGGGTCCCATCTCACTGCAACATCCAAGGCAACGAGGAGGCAGACAGACTGGCAAAAGAAGGTGCAAGACTACCACAAACAGATACCAGTATGACGTACGAAGAGTCAAAACGGCTTATCAAAGCCAGATACATGACCAAATGGGAAACCGAACATACTGGTTACACCAAAAACGATGCCTATTACCAGTTGAACCGAAGAGAGCAGGTCGTTGTCTTCAGACTTCGCACTGGCCACAACAGACTGAGGTACCACCTATTCAACAAATTGAAGATAGGGTGTACCGACGAATGCCCGTGCGGTACTGATAAAATGACCGCTGAACATCTGCTGCAGAACTGCCCGACATACGAGGATCAGAGAGAGCAGATGTGGCCATTACCAGTGGAACTGCAAGACAAGCTCTATGGCAGTGGCGACAGCCTCAGGATGACCGCCGCTTTTTTCGAAAAAATAATGGTTACTGTCTGACTGCGTACGCAGAAGAAGAAGAAGAAGGACCGAAAGGTGGAAATATCGCAGTCAAGCTGTAAACTAGTGACACAACGCATTCCGTTCTTCTGACTAAATCCTGCTACTTGCAAAGCCCTGTTCATGGCTTGGTGCGGGGGATTGAGAACGAACACAGACGAAGAATAACTATCCAGGTGGCTTTGACCTTCAAGGAAGTGATAGTCAAACTGTATAAAGCATTAGACCTAGATTGGAGTACTGTGTACAGGTGTGGAGTCCTTATCATAGAGGGAATATAAAAATGCTGGAAAGAATACAACAAAGAGCGACAAAGCTGATAGAGGAATTCCAGAGCTACAGTTATGAGGAAAGACTCAGAAAAACCGGCCTACAGTGTCTAGAAGAGAGAAGAATTCGAGGTGACAATACAGGTTTATAAGATGATCAGAGGAATGGATAAATTAGACTATAACAAGTTTAAAAAAAAAATACAGCCACCTACATGAACAAGAGGGCATAGCTACAAATTAACTAAAGAGAGGTCAAGATTAGATATTAGGAAATAGTTGTTTCGTCAGAGAGTGGTGAATGCTTGGAATGCATTGCCACATGAAGTAGTGGAGGCAGGATCAATTAACGCATCTATGAATAGATTGGATGCACATAGCTTTTAGAGTAAATAAATGTAAAAGAAACTGGTTGTATACAGACTCCGCAGAGTCTTATAAACCAGTATAAAGACGTTGAGTTAGTTCACTCTCAAATAACATTATTTGGTACTAACAGGTTCCGGTGCTATTTGCTATGAAAATAAGGATTTAGTTGCGGTCATCCTACATTCCAGACCTACTGGATGTCACGCAACCGCTGCCTTGTGGGATATCTATTTAAAGCTAAGAAAGTAAATCCAGAAGATAAATCTGCAGCATGTGCTATCTCCAGTCGTCTCGACTTATGTCTTGCCACTGGTTTAATGTAGCTCGGGACCAGAGAGTGAAGTTGATGACCAGCGCAGTTACTTTCTCAATATAATCTAAACACAACGCAATTTCGACATCAAGACCGAACCGTCTGATGGGCAACTAAGTAAGCTCATGTGGTGTGTACGGATTCCAGTATTCAAATCAACCAGAGAGAAAACCGAATTTATGACGATTGAAAGAAAAATTGAAACAATATTCATTCAAAACCAAAAAGTAAAACAGGTGCAAAATGTCACGTACCTGGGTAACATAATCTCAGCAGATGGAAAAGGCCATATAGTATCACTCAGAAAGTAATACTATACATATACAATGGATACAAAACCAAAAGCCGACCACGCAAACGATGGATAACAGAAATAGCAGAAGCAGTAACGCTCCCCGTGTACATGCTAGGGCCAGGCCAAGAAACCTCTTCAAAACCTAATGCTGACAGGCACAAGCACATACTAGCGCCAGGTAACGAAACCCCTTCATAACCTGGTGCTAACAGGCACAATGACATACTAGGGCCAGGTCAAAAAACTTCTTCAAAACCTGGTGCTGACAGGCACAATGACATACTAGGGCCAGGCCAAGAAACCTCTTCATAACCTGACGCTGAAAGGCACAAGCACATACTATGGCCCAGTCAAGTAACCTCTTCATAACCTGGTCTCTGAAAGGCACACGCACATACTAGAGCCCGGTCAAGAAACCTCTTCATAACCTGACGCTGACAGGCACAGGCAGGACCACAAAAAAAAAACGAACAGAAAAGAAGCACATATTCTAATTCGATATTTCTGCAACTAAGTTAAGTCTTCAGTAGCGACAAGTTCGTCAAATCTATCTAACATATGCTCTTTAGGTTCAATATATGTCAGTGTAACAACAGAAACCGGCAGTCTGGTTTAGATTCACGTTTGCATGAAGTTTGTTAAAACACTTCCAAACGGTCAGGGTTCGTTCAGTTTGAGCACAACTCAAGCTTGTAGGAGTTCAAACAGGGACACACCTACGGGTTCTTTCCAAAAACCGTTTTCTCTAGTCCGTCTTTTAATTCATAAACAAGTTCCGAAGCAATTTTCTACTAAACTGCATGTGAGATCCAAATGATTTTTTGCATGCAACCTTAGAATATCCATGAGGTACATGAGTACATATTTGTTTCTCTAAGAAATTTAATGTATTTTGAAAAAATTGTATTCACTAGGCTATATTAAAAATGACCTCACTGAATTGGACATAATTTTAACATGTATTCGATACTCCGTCCTGCTGTTTTGAAAATAGATGTGTTGACATTCAAATACATTGAGTTAAAAAAACAAATTCTTGATTATCCCGTGCCGGAATTAGACATGTTGTCGAATATGGAAAACAACCAAAGTCATTCTTGCCAAACTGTCGTTCAGTTATAGGTGTATGCCGATATCATAGTTTGTGGGGTTCTTATTGTGACATATAGTTGTTTTTTCAAAAGTTACACTGAAGCAATTTCAAAATGAGTTTGAAGTGTACATTTATAGCAATGCAGAAGGTTATCGTTTTACTATAACAATTTTTTCCGCAGGGAATCCATCTTGGGTCATGTATATTGCTATATATATGATCCAGAGAAACGAACGCAATTGGTCTGGATAGATCATCCTTTAACCGTTGGATTTGACAGGACTCAGTGTGCACTCATATCAAACAAGGTAGAAAAAGGACATTTGACGATTTGGAAAGAGATGTCATCAAACTGGAGATATTGAAACTGTTAACAAAAAAATGAACTTGTTACTCTGCTGAAACTAAAAATAACATTACAATCCGACTGCAGTTTTGAAATTTGCAAAAGTACTCTTTGGAAAAAATTGCAAGAGCCGCCGGCCTTACATTCATGAAAACTTCAGGAATATTATAAGTGAAAGCCACATTTGATTGCTGCCTGAATCAAATACTTGAGACAGTTACGTGAACGGCGTAGGCAAGGCTATGCTATTGTATACTTAGACGAATCCTGGGTCAAAGCTCACTATGGTAAAGAATGGCAATCAGTTGACGGTGAACAGAAATAACAAATTCCAAGCAGCAAAGAGTAGAGACTGCCACGCTGAAATGAATGGACAAACTGTCAGGCACTGGGTGACGAATGAACTGCTCCCAATTCTGGATAGACCGGCATGCCTAGTAATGGATAATGCATTCTATCACAAAGTACCAACTGCATCAAATATAAAAGCTCAAATTAGGACATGGCTAGATAAGGTAAAAGTGAATTTCGAAGTCACGTATTTGAAGCCAGAGTTATTACAGCTTGTGACGAAGACAGATGTATATCATATTGACAAAATCATTGAAGAGTACGGTCACACTTCTCTGTGACTACCTGCCTATCATGCGCATCTAAACCCTACAGAGCTTGTGTGGGCTAAAGTGAAAGGACACGTTGCCGAACAGAACAGGACAGGACATTTAAAATGTGTGATTTTGAAGTGCTGACACGTGAGAGTACCTTTCAAAAATAGACATTCAGTTCTGGAAGAAGTGTGTTGAACATGTGCTCCGGGAAGAAGTGTGTTGAACATGTGCTCCGGGAAGAAGTGTGTTGAACATGTGCTCCGGGAAGAAGTGTGTTGAACATGTGCTCCGGGAAGAAGTATGTTGAACATGTGCTCCGGGAAGAAGTGTGTTGAACATTTGCTCCGGGAAGAAGTGTGTTGAACATGTGCTCCGGGAAGAAGTGTGTTGAACATGTGCTCCGGGAAGAAGTGTGTTGAACATGTGCTCCGGGAAGAAGTGTGTTGAACATGTGCTCCGGGAAGAAGTGTGTTGAACATGTGCTCCGGGAAGAAGTGTGTTGAACATGTGCTCCGGGAAGAAGTGTGTTGAACATGTGCTCCGGGAAGAAGAACAGTACTGGCAGCGAGATGGCTTACAAATTTATCCAGCCACTAACAATTATCAACTTCTTTGAATCGACAGATTAGGATGATTAATATAATCTGTTGTAGACGTACTGATTAGCAGACTTGGCCGAATTAGCGTATGTTTATCAACACAATTTGGTGTACATACAATGGCAACAAATACATTTCAATATTCAAATGCGTTACACAACATAAAATTAGCTGGGAAGATAATACAACCTTGGGGGTCTAAGGGGGACCGGAGGGTTGTACTAACTCTTACATATTGGTACCATTTTTACGATTGTACATAAAGGGCAACACAAACAATCAACTGATCTAGCAAGACATAAAGGAGATACGCCTATGAATAACAAGTGACGAAAAATTCAGCTGCGTACTGTAAAATCTTAAATTTAATACCATTTCTTTGCAATGGTCCTAAAAGATCAAGTGACATCGCCGATGTACAAATATCTTAACCTCTATAGACTAAATAATATCAATGTTCTAGAGTCATGGATATTCTTAGGCTGCATGTGACAAATCATTTGGATCTGACATTCAGTTTTGTAGAAAATTGCTTCGGACCTTGTTCATGAATTCAAAGACGGACTATTGTTTTCTTTCTCTCTTTACAATGTAAAAAAGAAAAACAAACATTTCTTTCTTTTACGTACATTATTTCAAATGGACATATGTTACCGACTGTCAATTCTGGTCAGAAGTATGTACATACAGAGAGTAAATGGGTAAACATTCTGGTTAGAAGTATGTGTTTACAGAGAGTCAATGGGTGAACATTCTGGTTAGAAGTATGTGTTTACAGAGAGTCAATGGGTGAACATTCTGGTTAGAAGTATGTGTTTACAGAGAGTCAATGGGTGAACATTCTGGTTAGAAGTATGTGTTTACAGTGAGTCAATGGGTGAACATTCTGGTTAGAAGTATGTGTTTACAGTGAGTCAATGGGTGAACATTCTGGTTAGAAGTATGTGCATACGGAGAGTCAATGAGTGAACATTCTGGTTAGAAGTATGTGTTTACAGAGAGTCAATGGGTGAACATTCTGGTTAGAAGTATGTGTTTACAGAGAGTCAATGGGTGAACATTCTGGTTAGAAGTATGTGTTTACAGAGAGTCAATGGGTAAACATTCTGGTCAGTCCTAAGACTGGTAGTAAGGTTGTCTGAGCATGTCTCTCCATTTAACCCTATCCTCTGGTTGATCAGTTCTAAGCCTGGTAGTAAGGTTGTCTGAGCATGTCTCTCCATTTAACCCTATCCTCTGGTTGATCAGTTCTAAGCCTGGTAGTAAGGTTGTCTGAGCATGTCTCTCCATTTAACCCTATCCTCTGGTTGATCAGTTCTAAGCCTGGTAGTAAGGTTGTCTGAGCATGTCTCTCCATTTAACCCTATCCTCTGGTTGATCAGTTCTAAGCCTGGTAGTAAGGTTGTCTGAGCATGTCTCTCCATGTAACCCTATCCTCTGGTTTATCAGTTCTAACCCTGGTAGTAAGGTTGTCTGAGCATGTCTCTCCATTTAACCCTATCCTCTGGTTGATCAGTTCTAAGCCTGGTAGTAAGGTTGTCTGAGCATGTCTCTCCATTTAACCCTATCCTCTGGTTGATCAGTTCTAAGCCTGGTAGTAAGGTTGTCTGAGCATGTCTCTCCATTTAACCCTATCCTCTGGTTTATCAGTTCTAACCCTGGTAGTAAGGTTGTCTGAGCATGTCTCTCCATTTAACCCTATCCTCTGGTTGATCAGTTCTAAGCCTGGTAGTAAGGTTGTCTGAGCATGTCTCTCCATTTAACCCTATCCTCTGGTTGATCAGTTCTAAGCCTGGTAGTAAGGTTGTCTGAGCATGTCTCTCCATTTAACCCTATCCTCTGGTTGATCAGTTCTAAGCCTGGTAGTAAGGTTGTCTGAGCATGTCTCTCCATTTAACCCTATCCTCTGGTTGATCAGTTCTAAGCCTGGTAGTAAGGTTGTCTGAGCATGTCTCTCCATTTAACCCTATCCTCTGGTTGATCAGTTCTAAGCCTGGTAGTAAGGTTGTCTGAGCATGTCTCTCCATTTAACCCTATCCTCTGGTTGATCAGTTCTAAGCCTGGTAGTAAGGTTGTCTGAGCATGTCTCTCCATTTAACCCTATCCTCTGGTTGATCAGTTCTAAGCCTGGTAGTAAGGTTGTCTGAGCATGTCTCTCCATTTAACCCTATCCTCTGGTTGATCAGTTCTAAGCCTGGTAGTAAGGTTGTCTGAGCATGTCTCTCCATGTAACCCTATCCTCTGGTTTATCAGTTCTAACCCTGGTAGTAAGGTTGTCTGAGCATGTCTCTCCATTTAACCCTATCCTCTGGTTGATCAGTTCTAACCCTGGTAGTAAGGTTGTCTGAGCATGTCTCTCCATTTAACCCTATCCTCTGGTTGATCAGTTCTAACCCTGGTAGTAAGGTTGTCTGAGCATGTCTCTCCATTTAACCCTATCCTCTGGTTGATCAGTTCTAACCCTGGTAGTAAGGTTGTCTGAGCAGGTCTCTCCATTTAACCCTATCCTCTGGTTGATCAGTTCTAAGCCTGGTAGTAAGGTTGTCTGAGCATGTCTCTCCATTAAACCCAATCATCTGCTGCTCTCTTTATGCCAGCATAGGTTCGTACTTCAATGTCTCTGCATGTCTTTGTCGCCTCTTCCTCTTTTGCCCCTGGATCTTGCCATCTGGTATCTTCTGTAGAAGATATTCATATCGCATATTGCTTCCCATCTAACCCAATCTTTGCTCTTGTGTCATCTTCAAATCTTATTTTTGTACAGCTACCTCAGTGAGGACATTGTAATTGGATTCCAAGCATTCACCAGTCTCTGACTAAAGAAATATTTCCTAATATCTAATCTGGGCCTTTCTTTAGATAATTTGTCGCTATGCCTCTTGTTCTTGTAGGAGGCTGTTTTTCTGAAAAAAAACTTGTTATAGTCTAATTTATCCATTCCTCTGATCATCTTGTAAACATGTATTAATTCACGTCGTATTCTTCTCTCTTCTAGACACTCTAGGCCGGTTTTTCTGAGTCTTTCCTCATAACTGTAATTCTGGAATCCCACTATCCTCTTTGTCGCTCTTTTTTGTTTTCTTTTCAGCATGTTTATATCCCCTCTACGATACGGACTCCACACCTGTACACAGTACTCCGATCTAGGTCTAACTAAAGCTTTATACAGTTTGACTTCCTTGTCACTTCCTTGTTCCTATGTTCCTATTTCTTTTTATCATACCTAACATTGCATTTGCCTTTTTCACTGCTACATGGACTTACTCACTCACCTTAGCTGTATGATCTATTATAACCCATAGGTGATGGTCTGTCTCAAATATGTAAACTTATCTACTTGTTCGATTATTTTTCCATTGATGATTATATTCAAATGAATGGAAAATGCCTATGTTGACATTGCCATCATAAGCAAGACTTGGCTAGTGCGGCAACACTTTAGGGGTGGCAGAAGGGCGGAAGATTGTTTAATTTGAAATCAAATAGCGACAACAATTTAGCAAATTATGAGAACAACAATGAAATATGATGTTTTTGGTGTTACGATCAATTATTGGGGACTGCGTGGGCTAGTGGTTAAGTGACATGGCTCACAATCAGAAGGTGCTGGGTTCGATCCCAATCACACCACCAACCGTTACCCCGGGGAAGCAAACTATTAGAAAATGCAGGAGGAAGCAGACCCTTATATAAAATGCATGCCGAATTCTGATGCACTGGGTGGACAATCGCAAAATAAAAACCGCAGTGCAACGCACACCGCCCTGGGGAATAGAGAAATAAGGCCAATGCAAGACAAACAAACAAAACTATTAATTATTTATTTTTGATAATAAATCAAGAGTTAGGTTTTGTACTTCTCTTTCACCATATCTAAAAGATAAATGCAATTAATGTTTCATATAAAAGAGATGTTCCTATTATTGTTATATTATACAAGCTGAATACAAATTCTTTTATATCTAATACATTAATTCTTATAACCTGGATGAAGAGAACGATGGAAGTAAAAGGGAGGGAACGGTATTTGTCAATTCTCGCCATAAGGCAGCAAAACACCTGGAGTGACTTAGAAACTGTTCAGTGATTTGCCATAGTCTGTGTCTTCAATGTGTTTATTTTCATATCAATCTCTAGGTCTGCGCTATTAATGTTTTCATCTTCGTGGAGTATATTTATTGCCGATCCTGCGCTATCAGTGTCAAACATGGCATCAGTCCAGGACACGTGAGAGCAGAATTTCGACTTGTGAAATGAAGTGTTTGAGGAAGGTAATCAGTGTTACCAGGAGAGACATAATGCGGAACGACGACATTCGAAGTATGGTCGGCACTACGGCTTGTGTCGAATACATTTCCAGGCATAAAATAAGTTGGTTTGGTCATCTCACCAGAATGCACCCTCATCAACTTCCACTGATGGTTTACAACGGTGGTAGATCTGGTTACAGGGCAAGGGGGTGGCCGCGAGGTAGGTGGATAGAGGACATTAAAGTGATTGTGCAGCGACAAGGGCTCACATTGACAGACGCAACGCACTTGGCGCAGGATAGACGACTTAAGCTCCACACGACGCTCAAAGGCACAAGTGGAAAGTAAACTAACTAACTAACCAACCAACCAACCAACCAACCAGCATAAAACTATGTATGTATTTGTGCTTAGATAAACCACTGACACTTGCTTGTCTTATTTCTGACTTAACTGACTTGACTTAGTCACCTTCTCCTCTATAAGAAGAGGTGGGAGAAGGTGGGAGGGGTGGTAGAGGATGTAGATGTCTTCCTCTTCTCATTATTCCCGCTTGTAATTTCTACAGGGTGGGGTTAGTCGACCTCAAGAATAACCCTGCTTAGTCATTTCTTTCGACATGCCTGGCAGGTTACGGTTTTATTATTCCATGCTCCCTTTTCGTACCTCGGCAACCTACAGCTTCTAACCAACCAAGATCAAACATAAGGCCGGTGTTGATGTGAGATACTCACCTTGCTGTGCATGTTCTCCAGGTAAGGCTTGTGGCCCAAGTTCAAGGTCATCAGCTTCACCGCACCTGATTCGGCCAGACACTTTGAATGGAAACATAGCAATTATTATATCAGGTTTTACGTAAATACAGGTTTATATCAGGTTTTACGTATATACAGGTTTATATCAGGTTTATATCAGGTTTTACGTATATACATGTTTATATCCAGGTTTAAATCAGGTTTTACGTATATACTGGTTTATATCAGGTTTTACGTATATACAGGTTTATATCAAGTTTTACATATACACAGGTTTATATAAGGTTTACGTACATACAGGTTTATATCAGGTTTTACGTATTTACAGGTTTATATCACGTTTACGTATATACATGTTTATATCTGGTTTACGTATATACAGGTTTATATCAGGTTTTACGTATTTACAGGTTTATATCAGGTTTTACGTATATACAGGTTTATATCAAGTTTTACATATACAAAGGTTTATATAAGGTTTACGTACATACAGGTTTATATCAGGTTTTACGTATTTACAGGTTTATATCACGTTTACGTATATACATGTTTATATCAGGTTTACGTATATACAGGTTTATATCAAGTTTTACGTATATACAATCGCTTGCTTCCTGGTAGATACGTGGTAGAGTATTTACATCATCATTGGGACTTTATAAATTGTGTAGATCGTGGCCTAACGTTATCAAGTGTTATCTCACCGCCTGCCCCCCCCCCCTTCTCCCCCGCCCCCACACTCTCCCTACTCTCTCTGTATGCGCACCAGACTAGCGACCTCATGTCAAACAAATTGCTACAGAAACCACCACTGCAAAAGCATGGAAAGTACTTTGGGGCTTGTTATCTAAAGGACACTATCAAATAAATATATATTTAAAAAACAAACAAACAAACCCAAAAACGTCACATTTTAATGATTTGTAAATTGCATAGAATTCTTCAGGGAAATACTTTTACTAGTTGTATAGATTTGATTAAAGAACTATATACCTGTTTGTAGTTACATACATTTGATCAAGGATACACATTTTCAGAACTGTATAATTGGTCGTTGTTGTACATATTATCAAGGATATCGATTTTCAGAGCTATACCATTGTTTGTACTTACATACATTTTATCAAGGATATTTATGTTCAAAGCTGTATAATTGGTCATGGTTACATACGTTTCATTAAGGATATGGATTTTCAGAGCGATAAATAATTGGTCATAGTTACATAAATTTCATTAAGGATATAGATTTTCAGAGCTGTATAATTGGTCATAGTTACATAAATTTCATTAAAGATATTTTTTTCCAGAGCTGTATAATTGGTCATTGTTACATAAATTTCATTAAGGATATAGATTTTCAGAGCTGTATAATTGGTCATAGTTACATACATTTCATTAAAGATATTTATTTCCAGAGCTGTATAATTGGTCATAGTTACATAAATTTCATTAAGGATATAGATTTTCAGAGCTGTATAATTGGTCATAGTTACATAAATTTCATTAAAGATATTTATTTCCATAGCTGTATAATTGGTCATAGTTACATAAATTTCATTAAGGATATAGATTTTCAGAGCTGTATAATTGGTCATAGTTTCATAAATTTCATTAAAGATATTTATTTCCAGAGCTGTATAATTGGTCATAGTTACATAAATTTCATTAAAGATATTTATTTCCAGAGCTGTATAATTGGTCATAGTTACATAAATTTCATTAAGGATATAGATTTTCAGAGCTGTATAATTGGTCATAGTTTCATAAATTTCATTAAAGATATTTATTTCCAGAGCTGTATAATTGGTCATAGTTACATAAATTTCATTAAAGATATTTATTTCCAGAGCTGTATAATTGGTCATAGTTACATAAATTTCATTAAGGATATAGATTTTCAGAGCTGTATAATTGGTCATAGTTTCATAAATTTCATTAAAGATATTTATTTCCAGAGCTGTATAATTGGTCATAGTTTCATAAATTTCATTAAAGATATTTATTTCCAGAGCTGAATAATTGGTGGTAGTGAAATAAATTTCATTAAAGATATAGATTTTCAGTGGTCCGTCTGGGTATTTGTGTATGACAAGGACAATGATACTGCCCCATAGAGAGCATGTTGTAGGAGACGATCAACTGTGTGACATGGCATAATACCGGCCATGGTTATGTGGTTTGTTCAGAGCATACATGGCGCCTAACAGGCTCCGGGTCTACTTTGCTCTAGTGTTTAAGTCTGTTAAAAGGGAATCGCACATCAGTTAATCACCCTCCGCGGCACTTGTCCCAACGCAGTAGAGTAATAGCTGCTCGAGCTTAGACTACTAAGCAGGTAATCCTCCACTCAGCTATATCCAGCTCACTTCAAAGCTGAGACATGCACAGGAGCATTGGTCTCTGTCGAAGTACAGGTCGGCTAAGACTCAAACTATATATTTTTAGAGCTATATAATTGTTTGCATTTACATACATGTAATCAAGGACATCGATTTTCAGAGCTATATACACGATCTGCTAATCTTAAAGTTTCGATTTCTCTATCAAGCCATCGATGTTTGGTATAATCACTTCGCATGTATTTGAACTCTAGAGCGTGTTTACATTTAGCTTTGGTTACAAGTATGTTGAGTAGTCCTTGTGTTCTGTTAATCTTCAAATTTGACGTTTTTGATGTGCTGTTTATATTATATATCTTTCTACGACTGCGTCAACTTCTTTAACTTAGCATTTCACGGAGAAAACGTCTTTAACTAAGCGTTTCACTGAGAAAACGTCTTTAACTAAGCGTGTCACGGAGAAAACGTCTTTAACTAAGCGTGTCATGGAGAAAACGTCTTTAACTAAGGGTTTCACGGAGAAAACGTCTTTAACTAAGCGTGTCACGGAGAAAACGTCTTTAACTAAGCGTGTCATTTAGAAAACGTCTTTAACTATGCGTGTCATAGAGAAAACGTCTTTAACTAAGCGTGTCACGGAGAAAACGTCTTTAACTAAGTGTGTGACAGGGAAAGCGTCTTTAACTAAGCGTGTCATGAAGAAAGCGTCTTTAACAAAGAATCGTCACGAAGAAACAAGTCTTTAACCACGTGTGTCACAGAGAAAATGTCATTAACTAAGCGCGTCACAGAGAAAACGTCTTTAACTAGGCATATCACAGAGTAGACGTTTTTAACCACGTGAGTCACAGAAAAAAACGTCTTTAACTAAGCATTGTCACAGAGAAAACGTCTTTAACTAAGAATAGTCACGAAAAACATGAATCACAGACACAATGTCTTTAACTTAGCGTGTCACAGAGAAAACGTTCTTAACGACGTGTGTCAGAGAGAAAACGTCTCTAAGAATCGTCATTGAGAAAATGCCTTTAAACACTTGTGCTACAGAGAAAACGTCTTTAATCTTGTGTGTCACAATGATAACGTCTTTAGCTAAGCATGTCACAGTGAAAACGTCTTTAACTAAGCGGGTCACGGAAAAAGTGTCTTTAACTAAGCGCATCACAGAGAAAAAGACTTTAACTAAGTACGTCACAAAGAAAACGCCTCTAACTAAACGTGGCACAGAGAAAACGTCTTTAACTAAACGCCTCAAGAGAAAACGTCTTTAACTAGGTGTGTTACAAAGAAAACGTCTTTAACTAAGCGAGTCACAGAGAAAAGGTCTTTAACTTAGCATGTCACAAAGGAGACGTCTTTAACTAAGCATGTCACAGAGAAAACGTCTTGAACTAAGCATTTAACAAAGAAAACGTCTTTAACTAAGCGTGTCACAGAGAAAACGTCTTTAACTAAGCGTGTCACAGAGAAACCTTCTTCAGACACATGTGCCACAAGAAGAACTTTTATAACGAAGTGTGGTACGTGGTACAGCGTCGTCAACCAGACGTGTCACAAGTAAACGTCTGCAACTAAGTGTGTTCCTGGAAAAACGTCAATCAATTGTACTTGGGAGAAAACATATTTAAATATGTATGGTACGGGGAAAACTTCAACCATGTGTGGTACGGGGAAAACGTCTACCACTATGTGTATATCTGGGACAGTTTCATCAACAATACGTGGTACGTGGACAGTTTCATCAACAATATGTGGTACGTGGACAATTTCATCAACAATATGTGGTATGTGGACAGTTTCATCAACAATATGTGGTACGTGGACAGTTTCATCAACAAAATGTGGTACGTGGACAGTTTCATCAACAATATGTGGTACGTGGACAGTTTCATCAACAATATGTGGTATGTGGACAGTTTCATCAACAATATGTGGTATGTGGACAGTTTCATCAACAATATGTGGTACGTGGACAGTTTCATCAACAATATGTGGTACGTGGACAATTACTTCAACCATATGTGGTATGTGGACAATTACTTCAACCATATGTGGTATGGGGATAACGTCTTCCGCTATGTATATTTCGGGGACAGTTTCTTCTCACCATGTGTTGAGCGGGGACAATTTTTGTCATCTATATGTGGTACGGGAACAATTTCTTCAAATGTTCAAGACATCTGAAAACAATATTAGTTATGACGTCATTGGATTATCCGAAACTCGCGCCCATCACGACTCGTGCTATAGTTGGTACAGCAATGGAGAGGAGGTACTCATTGGTGCAGGGGAAGGACCCTACCACATTGGTGCAGAGGAAGGACCCTACCACATTGGTGCAGGGGAAGGACCCCACCACATTGGTGCAGGGGAAGGACCCTACCACATTTGTGCAGAAGAAGGACCCTACCACATTGGTGCAGGGGAAAGACGCTACCACATTGGTGCAGGGGAAGGACCCTACCACATTGGTGCAGGGAAAGGACCCTACCCCATTGGTGCAGGGGAAGGACCCTACCACATTGGTGCAGGGGAAGGACCCCACCACATTGGTGCAGGGGAAGGACCCTACCACATTTGTGCAGAAGAAGGACCCTACCACATTGGTGCAGGGGAAAGACGCTACCACATTGGTGCAGGGGAAGGACCCTACCACATTGGTGCAGGGAAAGGACCCTACCCCATTGGTGCAGGGGAAGGACCCTACTACATTGGTGCAGGGGAAGGACTCTACCACATGGGGGAAGTTGGCTTCATTATCACCAGACGCCATGCACCAAATGATCTTTCAGTTGATGTTATCAGTTCCCGAATTGCTGCACTCCCGCTGCAGGTACAAGGACAAAGTAAGCCTCTCCCCATCGTACAGTGGTATCCGTCCCCCCCAGCGGGTATGCTGATGATGATATCGAAACATTCTATGAACTGCTGAAAGAGCAGCAACGTCAATCAGCGTATACAAAAAGTGGTCGTTGGCGACTTCAATGTGAGGGTCGGACGGAAACGGCCAGATGAACGTTACATCGGGGATTTCTCTGACGACACGCGCAATGCACGTGGTGAGCGTCTGGCTATCTTTGCTGCAGTGAAGATGTTCCAAATCATGAACAGATTCCTCGACAAGCCATTGGGAAATAGATGGTCCTGACACTCTTCAAACTGGGAAACTAGGGCTGTGTGCTAAGTAACGATCTCAATTTTTTTTTACTAACTTCGATGATTATGTGCTAAGTAACGATCTCATTTTTGTTACTAACTTCGATGATTATGTGCCAAGTAACAATCTCAATATTGTTACTAACTTCGATGATTATGTGAAAAGTAACGATCTCTATTTTGTTACTAACGTTGAAGTTCTGCATCGGCTGACTATTGAAAGTGATCACAGACCAATTCGGGTAACCATGAATCTGAAGACTCCCAGTATTAAAAATCGAACTCAGGCATATACCACTCTTGATTCTGCTAGACTAGCAGAGGAAGTTCAACGACAGGATTGGCAATGTACAGGCTCTCCAACCTGTCACTTGGAACAATTGCTGGGTCGGCTCATTAACTGGATCAATGTACAGGCTCTCCAACCTGTCACTTGGAACAATTGCTGGGTCGGCTCATTAACTGGATCAATGTACAGGCTCTCCAACCTGTCACTTGGAACAATTGGATAATTTCTTCAAGCAATTTTTCCTCAAAGTACTTCAGACTGGGAATCTCCGGACAACCAGACGGGCACTTACCCTGGCCAGTTTCTCGCAGGCGTCGTTGTAGTTACGAGCCGGTGAACCAACCGTCGCAGCTCGAATTCGAACCTCAACCGTCGGAACACGAGGCAAACGGCTTGACCACTTCGCCACAGAGACCCCCCCCCCCCCATACTGTCGGGGACAGTTTCTTCTCATCCTGTGTTGTACGGGGGCAGTTTCTTCTCACCCTGTGTTGTACGGGGACAATTTCTTCTCACCCTGTGTTGTACGGGGACAATTTCTTCTCACCCTGTGTTGTACGAGGACAATTTCTTTGACCATGTGTGGAATGGGGAAAAAAACTACTTGTATGCAAAGGGAGGGGAGTGTGGGGGATGGTGGGGCTTGGAAGAGATAACCTTTTGACCCATGTGTTGGGGGAGGGGTGGGGTGACAGAGAGAGAACCTTTTTACCCATGTGTTAGAGGTGTGGGGGGGGGGGGGGGCAATTTCTTCAACCAAATTTTCCACAAAGTACGTCAGGTAAGAAATCCCCGGACAACCAGACCGGCACTGACTCACCCTAGCCAGCTTCTCGCTAGCGTCGCTGTAGTTCCAGCACGTGTTGTAGGTATAGTAGGTCGGGAACCAGATGTCGTCGTTCTTGAAGATTCCAAGACTGTTCATCTGCTTCAGCATGGTAACGGTGATCTCTGGCAAATACAGCAGCATACATGACTACACTGGTGGAGCGACAACTTGGATAACTCATCTTAACTTAACGTTTTTATACTGGTTTAGAAGACCCTGCTGTATACAACCAGTTTGTTTGGTATCTTCACTTGATCTAAAATCAATGCTAATCCAATTCCAATTGTTCACATCTCTCTGACCAAAACAATATTTCCTAATATTTAATCTGGACCTTTCTTTACTTAATTTGTAGCTGCGCCCACTTGTCCCTGTAGGCGGCTGTCCCACTTGTCCATGTAGGCTGCTGTCCCACTTGTCCCTGTAGGCGGCTGTCCCACTTGTCCCTGTAGGCGTCTGCTCCACTTGTCCCTGAAGGCGGCTGTCCCACTTGTCCCTGTAGGCGGCTGTCCCACTTGTCCCTGTAGGCGGCTGTCCCACTTGTCCCTGTAGGCGGCTGTCCCACTTGTCCCTGTAAGCGGCTGTCCCACTTGTCCCTGTAGGCGGTTGTCCCACGTGTCCCTGTAGGCGGCTGTCCCACTTGTCCCTGTAGGCTGCTGTCCCACTTGTCCCTGTAGGCGGCTGTCCCACTTGTCCCTGTAGGCTGCTGTCCCACTTGTCCCTGTAGGCGGCTGTCCCACTTGTTCCTGTAGGCTGCTGTCCCACCTGTCCATGTAGGCTGCTGTCCCACTTGTCCCTGTAGGCGGCTGTCCCACTTGTCCCTGTAGGCTGCTGTCCCACTTGTCCCTGTAGGCTGCTGTCCCACTTGTCCCTGTAGGCTGCTGTCCCACTTGTCCCTGTAGGCTGCTGTCCCACTTGTCCCTGTAGGCGGCTGTCCCACTTGTCCCTGTAGGCGGCTGTCCCACTTGTCCCTGTAAGCGGCTGTCCCACTTGTCCCTGTAGGCGGCTGTCCCACTTGTCCCTGTAAGCGGCTGTCCCACTTGTCCCTGTAGGCGGTTGTCCCACTTGTCCCTGTAGGCGGCTGTCCCACTTGTCCCTGTAGGCTGCTGTCCCACTTGTCCCTGTAGGCGGCTGTCCCACTTGTCCCTGTAGGCTGCTGTCCCACTTGTCCCTGTAGGCGGCTGTCCCACTTGTTCCTGTAGGCTGCTGTCCCACCTGTCCATGTAGGCTGCTGTCCCACTTGTCCCTGTAGGCGGCTGTCCCACTTGTCCCTGTAGGCGTTTGTCCCACTTGTCCCTGTAGGCTGCTGTCCCACTTGTCCCTGTAGGCTGCTGTCCCACTTGTCCCTGTAGGCTGCTGTCCCACTTGTCCCTGTAGGCGGCTGTCCCACTTGTCCCTGTAGGCGGCTGTCCCACTTGTCCCTGTAGGCTGCTGTCCCACTTGTTCCTGTAGGCTGCTGTCCCACTTGTCCCTGTAGGCGTCTGTCCCACTTGTCCCTGTAGGCTGCTGTCCACTTGTCCCTGTAGGCGGCTGTCCCACTTGTCCCTGTAGGCTGCTGTCCCACTTGTCCGAGTAGGCGGCTGTCCCTGTAGGCTGCTGTCCCACTTGTCCCTGTAGGCTGCTGTCCCACTTGTGCCTGTAGGCGGCTGTCCCACTTGTCCCTGTAGGCGGCTGTCCCACTTGTCCTGTAGGCGCCTGTCCAACTAGTCCATGTAGGCTGCTGTCCCACTTGTCCCTGTAGGCTGTTGTCCCACTTGTCCTTGTAGGCTGCTGTCCCACTTGTCCCTGTAGACTGCTGTTCCACTTGTCCCTGTAGGCTGCTGTCCCACTTGTCCCTGTAGGCGGCTGTCCAACTTGTCCCTGTAGGCGGCTGTCCCACTTGTCCCTGTAGGCTGCTGTCCCACTTGTCCCTGTAGGCTGCTGTCCCACTTGTCCCTGTAGGCTGCTGTCACTGTAGGCTGCTGTCCCACTTGTCACTGTAGGCTGCTGTCCCACTTGTCTCTGTAGGCTGCTGTCGCACTTGTCCCTGTAGGCTGCTGTCCCACTTGTCCCTGTAGGCTGCTGTCCCACTTGTCCCTGTAGGCTGCTGTCCCACTTGTCCCTGTAGGCTGCTGTCCCACTTGTCACTGTAGGCTGCTGTCCCACTTGTCTCTCTAGGCTGCTGTCCCACTTGTCCCTGTAGGCTGCTGTACCACCTGTCCCTGTAGGCTGCTGTCCCACTTGTCCCTGTAGGCTGCTGTCCCACTTGTCTCTGTAGGCTGCTGTCCCACTTGTCCCTGTAGGCTGCTGTCCTACTTGTCCCTCTAAGCTGCTGTCCCACTTGTCCCTGTAGGCTGCTGTCCCACCTGTCCCTGTAGGCTGCTGTCCCACTTGTCCTTGTAGGCTGCTGTCCCACTTGTCTCTGTAGGCTGCTGTCCCACTTGTCCCTGTAAGCTGCTGTCCCACTTGTCCCTGTAGGCTGCTGTCCTACTTGTCCAGGTAGGCTGCTGTCCCACTTGTCCCTGTAGGCTGCTGTCGCACTTGTCCCTGTAGGCTGCTGTCCCACTTGTCCCTGTAGGCTGCTGTCCCACTTGTCCCTGTAGGCTGCTGCCCCACGTGTCCCTGTAGGCTGCCATACTTTGAAAAAACAACTTGTCAGTCTAATTTCTCCTTTTCCTTATCTTATAAACCTGGATCAAATGCCCCACACAGAGCATATCATAAGAGGCGACTAACTGTGTGACATGGCATAACACAGGCCATGGTTAAGTGGTTTGTTTAGAGCAGCATAAATGGCGCATAACAGGCTGCGAGCCTACTTTGCTGTAGTGTTTGAGTCTATTAAGATGGACTCACATCTGCCCCTGTAGAAGTACAGTTCCACTAAGAGCCTGTTTTGAGTCACCTCGAATTATTCTCTTTTCTAGACACTAGACGAGTTTTTCTGAGTTTTTTTCTGATAACTATAATTCTGGAATCCCACTATCAGTTTTGTCGCTCTTCTTTATATCTTTTACATCATGTTTATTTCTCCTCTACGATAAAGACCCCACACCAGTTGTTGTTGTTGTATGCTCACAATGAGCAAGGTTAATCTTTTGTGAGAACGACGTTGAGTGGCGGTCTGCAGTAGCTTTTTTTACATCCCGAGCGTGCTGATGAAGGTGGACCAGGCGATTGTGTTATGCTTGACTTTGTTCTTCTTCTTCTTCTTCGCTCGTTCTCAATCTCCTGATACTAAGCCCTGAAAACGGCTTTGCAAGTAACAGGATGTAGTCCGGAAAAAAGATTGCGTGGTGTCTTAATTTACAGCTTGACTGCGATATTTGCACCTTCCGGCTTTAACATAGCATTTTTGAGTACAGGGTTAGCCTTCCCTTTTCGATCGCTTCTCCTTAGCCAGTCTGGGTACAAGGTTAGCCTTCCCTCTTCGGTTACTTCTCCTTAGCCAGTCTGGGTACAGGGTTAGCCTTCCCTCTTCGATCGCTTCTCCTTAGCGAGTCTGGGTACAGGGTTAGCCTTCCCTCTTCGATCGCTTCTCCTTAGCGAGTCTGGGTACAGGGTTAGTCTTCCCTCTTCGATCGCTTCTCCTTAGCCAGTCTGGGTACAGGGTTAGCCTTCCCTCTTCGATCGCTTCTCCTTAGCCAGTCTGCCTGTTGCATCCTGTTACCTAGTACAGGGTTAGCCTTCCCTCTTCGATCGCTTCACCTTAGCCAGTCTGCCTTTTTGAGGCTTTGGGTCGCTGGCCCTGAAGCTAGCGCCCTCCCTGCTCAGCATCTTGATGCTTGAATTGATCTGCGTGTCGCTCATTACTGTGGGGATCACGTCAATGCCTCCCCTAGTTGGCCAATCCACAATGAAAACAGCCCATTTCTAGGGAGACCGTCGTGGAAATAAGGATATGTCTTGATCAGTACATTGGATCTGACAAGACTAACTTTGTCCGATCAGTACATTCGATCTGACAAGACTAACTTTGTCCGATCAGTACATTCGATCTAACCAAGACTAACTTTGTCCGATCAGTACATTCGATCTAACCAAGACTAACTTTGTCCGATCAGTAGATTCGATCTAACCAAGACTAACTTTGTCCGATCAGTAGATTCGATCTGACAAGACTAACTTTGTCCGATCAGTACATTCGATCTGATAAGACTAACTTTGTCCGATCAGTACATTCGATCTAACCAAGACTAACTTTGTCCGATCAGTACATTCGATCTAACCAAGACTAACGTTGTCCGATCAGCACATTCGATCTGACAAGACTAACTTTGTCCGATCAGTACATTCGATCTAACCAAGACTAACTTTTTCCGATCAGTAGATTCGATCTAACCAAGACTAACTTTGTCCGATCAGTACATTAGATCTGACAAGACTAACTTTGTCCGATCAGTACGCGTTGCCCGAAATTAGTCACCTCTTCTCCTGGATAATGGATAAGTTAAATATATTAAAGGATTGAGTGGCCTAGTGGGGTGGATATAATACCGGTCGTCTTGCCAGGATCACATAGGTAAGGACTAAAAATTTTGTTTTTATACATTTGTTATTTAACTCGACAAAACCGATGTACAGATCCATGGATATCTATTTCTCTCATTTTAACCACCTTTTCTTTTACAAAGAGCGCTAAAAGTGTGTACATATCTTCTGCTCGTGTCTCCTGTTATTTATCAACATTATGCTCCTGTAGTCCCAAAATACAAAACAAAATAAAACATGTCTTTGTATAAATAAAAGCTTGTACAAAGAAGTTTAAAACAAAAATATTTACTTGTGTTCTATCAGTACTTACTTCCCCTGTCCCAGACACTACGTCACAGATCATTCTTTCAGTATTCAGCCACATGGATTGCCCTGTCGTTACAACTCAGTAAGTCATCCATGCTACAAGTCTCCGGGAGGTTTGTGCAGATCATCAGGTGGTCTGGGTCTTATGTTGCTCTACATTTGCAAGCTTCATCATCCCTGTATCCCCCATCTTTTTTGGGTTTTTCCTGAATTGTGATACGTCAGCTGGAAGTCTATTTAGTGACTTCCATGTTGCGCCAGGCAGGAGATGTCCAGGTGCAGGTTCATCCCATAACTCGATCAAGGGGACCTGTGTCAGGTCTTTCCAACTTTCGATGTAGCATTTTCCAGGACTATTTTTTAGGGACTGAGTTGAATGTAAGAAACATCGTCTTGATTTTAGTCTTGTGCGCTGTATCTGATGTCCAAAAATAGGGTGCCTTCGGTTGTGGTCCTGTTTCTCACTTTCTATCTCTAATGCGACAATTCTTCGCGTCTCAGGTTGTGCTACGTCAATTATAAGGTACTTCTTCTCAGTTGGTGTAGGTCTTAGGCACCCAATGACTTTCCGGTCTCCCTCATTACTTGCTGTACGAATAAGTTTGACATGTATTGAGTTCTTCTATTCTGACGCGGGGTACTCAGCTACGGAGACACAGGGCCAGTGCTGATGTGCTGAGGACATCTGCCTTTGCTCCGCATGTTGTAGCCGTGGTGATGTTCTGAGGACATCTGACTTTGTTCCCCATGTTGTGCCAGAACTTATGTTCTGAGGACATCTGCCTTTGTTCCCCATGTTGTGCCAGAACTGATGTTCTGAGGACATCTGCCTTTGCTCCGCATGTTGTAGCCGTGGTGATGTTCTGAGGACATCTGCCTTTGTTCCCCATGTTGTGCCAGAACTGATGTTCTGAGGACATCTGCCTTTGCTCCGCATGTTGTAGCCGTGGTGATGTTCTGAGGACATCTGACTTTGTTCCCCATGTTGTGCCAGAACTGATGTTCTGAGGACATCTGACTTTGTTCCCCATGTTGTGCCAGAACTGATGTTCTGAGGACATCTGCCTTTGTTCCCCATGTTGTGCCAGAACTGATGTTCTGAGGACATCTGCCTTTGTTCCCCATGTTGTGCCAGAACTGATGTTCTGAGGACATCTGCCTTTGTTCCCCATGTTGTGCCAGAACTGATGTTCTGAGGACATCTGACTTTGTTCCCCATGTTGTGCCAGAACTGATGTTCTGAGGACATCTGCCTTTGTTCCCCATGTTGTGCCAGAACTGATGTTCTGAGGACATCTGCCTTTGTTCCCCATGTTGTGCCAGAACTGATGTTCTGAGGACATCTGCCTTTGTTCCCCATGTTGTGCCAGAACTGATGTTCTGAGGACATCTGCCTTTGTTCCCCATGTTGTGCCAGAACTGATGTTCTGAGGACATCTGCCTTTGTTCCCCATGTTGTGCCAGAACTGATGTTCTGAGGACATCTGACTTTGTTCCCCATGTTGTGCCAGAACTGATGTTCTGAGGACATCTGCCTTTGTTCCCCATGTTGTGCCAGAACTGATGTTCTGAGGACATCTGCCTTTGCTCTTCATGCTGTGCTCATAAGTTTTCGTATGATCCTATTTCTCGCATGTATTCCCTGTTCTGTTTCTATCTGCCATGAATCCCAACATGCACTGCTCTAATGCGAACTAATTGAGAGGACAGTGTTTCCATGTAGCTGTTTGTATGTCGATCATGGCAAAGAAGGAGGGAGGGAAGGCGGAGGGGAATTAGGTGCCCACGGTATCCTTTGCACAACCAAGCCAATGTGCTCCCTCCCATCTTCTCTTACATATATAACCTAACACAAACTGAATCTCGCTCCCAAGTACCCAAAGACCATCTAAATCGCTCATCTACATACCCCAACACCATATAATTCCCTCACCTACATACCCTAACACCATCTAATTCCCTCACCTACATACCCTAACACCATCTAATTCCCTCACCTACATACCCAAACACCATATAATTCCCTCACCTACATACCCTAACACCATATAATTCCCTCACCTACATACCCTAACACCATCTAATTCCCTCACGTACATACCCTAACACCATCTAATTCCCTCACCTACATACCCTTACACCATATAATTCCCTCACCTACATACCCTAACACCATATAATTCCCTCACCTACATACCCTAACACCATCTAATTCCCTCACCTACATACCCTAACACCTCATATTTCTCCCACCTATATACCCCAACCCCACACAATTCTCTCACCTGCGTATCCAAGGTCAGCCAGATAGTCACCTAACTCTGCCCTCTCGTTGCTGTAGTCCCAGTACATGTCGCCAATGGCCTTCTGGTATTTCATCCCGTCGCCATGGTGATACTCCTCCATGTTTTTCAGCTCCGTCACGGCGAAGGACACTTTCTCCTTGACCTGGTCCACCATAAGATTCTTGCTCCGGACCTCCACGTCATTCTTGGGTGTAGCATTCTGAAGTTTCAAAACAACACATTCAAGCTGCACTAATGGTTAAGTAACATGGATGTTTTCAATGCATGTTTACATATTTACAGAAACTGTCTAAGACTGACAGTCTTTTATCGATTCACAGGAAATGGTGCGAGAGACACTTGGATACCGGTCTTCAAACCAACGGTACGCGTCATCAAAATATCGGTACTTCTTTGTCTCTGCTGAAGGTAAAATAAATACTTAAGCAGCTACACTTCGTGACTATTGTAGGGCCAATCGGCATTTATTCTTCAGCAATATAAATCTTCTAAGTTGATTCCAGCAATGGGAGAAAAAAGCTGTAATGATGATCTAGGATTTGAACATCTGGTAATGATCATCTAGGATTTGAACATCTAGTAATGATGATATTCCCGATGGGAGCTGTGTCATCAATTACGAAATCAAGATCACCAATGGAGAGGTGTTGGGGAGAACATTCAATGTCTCATCTTTCCCATGCTTAGTCTTCGAAGGCTCCGATGGCTGATGTATGCAAGCGGGATATGAATGATGCTGACATCAATTTTGAATCACGGGAACAGGACGCCATGGATCGTGTCACATGGAGGGGCAGGACTAAGCATGGAATACGGGCAAAAGAAATACTGATTACAGATAGGCTAAAAACTCAACGTTTGAGAAGACACGCCCCATATCATGCAATGTCGCAAATAGTCCTGACTTTCCTTGCACACACTGTGGAAGACGATTCTCTGCTATGATTGGTCTTACGAGTCATATTCGTTATGGTCATGTACTGTAGTTACATACCTTCTTTTTTCAAAGCAGAATTACTATCGTCTGACAAGATGAAAAGAGCCAAAGGCGATGAAAATTGTCACTTATAAACGAGACGTGTTCAAATGAAACCGGACCAAACTGATACAAGTGAACATACGTACGAAGCGCATGATGACGTCTTTTCTGGTGTAAACAGGACATACCAACAGTCACGTTTGCCAGATTTCATTATCCTCCGACTCATAGTTTGCTTAGCAGACCGTTGAAAACATGGCAGGTGTGATACGGAATCCGTCCAGAGTTAATCAGCGAGCGGTGATTCGGTTTCTAACAGCTGAAGAATGTCGACCAGTTGACATTCATCGCAGAATGCAGGCAGTGTTTGGTGTAGAAATGGATATGGCGAACCAAATGTTTGTGTCAAAAAAAGTTTGGTAAATATGTATACATGGTTTCTTGTCACTAAACCAGTATAAAAAAACGTTAAGTTAAGTCAAGTTTTCCCCAAGTATCATAGTCTTTGTTTTCTTGATGATTATGTCTAATCAAAAGTCTTAACTTATTGTGCATATTTTTGTCACAAGCTCTGCAGATTCTGTATACAACCAGTTTCTTCTACTCCACTTGATCTAACAAAATATGCTCATTGAATATATTCTTCAATACATTAACTGTCTCTGCTATTTCATGTGGCAATGCATTCCAAGCATTCCAAGCTCTGATAAGAAAATACAATAAAAAAAATAAAAATATAATCTAGACCTCACTTTAATTAATTTGTAGCTGTGCCCTCTTGTTGTTGTGGCCAGCTGCACTTTGAAAAAAAACTTATTATAGTCTAATTGATCTTTTCCGTTGATTATCTCATAAACATGTATTAAATTACTTCGAATTCTTCTATTTTCTAGACACTGTAGTTTACAACGACACATTCGGTGTCAGCATTTTGTGACCAGGTTTGCCTTCCCACTACGATCCCTATTCTGTTATCCAGACTATCCTGGTGCAGTATGTTTCCAGAACCGCCACTTGGAGGCACAATAGCATATTTGTCAGGTGTGGTTCGCCGACTTTGATGCGAACAGACAGCTATAAGTCGCTGGTTACTATCAAGCGATGAATGGAGAAGGTGGGCGATTGAATCCTGAAGTTTCAGCTACCCCTGGTCTCAAGGCATGGAAGTCCAGAATGCCTTCATCTGGAACTGATCGTTCTGCCACTGGTCCAAGGTAGCTCCGGACGACAGAATAAGACTGATGACCAGAGCAGTTACTTCCTCAGAATAATCCAAATACAATGCAACTACGTCGCCATCGTCATCATAATCATCATCATGAACAGGTTAGTCAGTCCGGAGACTGGTGTTGAAGTCTTCTGATCATGTCACGCCACTGTTCTCTGTTAGTTAGTCCAGAGACAGGTGTTGAAGTCTTCTGATCATGTCACACCACTGTTCTTTGTTAGTTAGTCCGGAGATTGGTGTTGAAGTCTTCTAATCATGTCACGCCATTGTTCTCTGTTAGTTAGTCCAGAGACAGGTGTTGAAGTCTTCTGATCATGTCACACCACTGTTCTCTGTTAGTTAGTCCGGAGACAGGTGTTGAAGTCTTCTGATCATGTCACACCACTGTTCTCTGTTAGTTAGTCCGGAGACTGGTGTTGAAGTCTTCTGATCATGTCACGCCACTGTTCTGTTAGTCAGTCCAGAGACAGGTGTTGAAGTCTTCTGATCATGTCACGCCACTGTTCTGTTAGTCAGTCCGGAGACAGGTGTTGAAGTCTTCTGATCATGTCACGCCACTGTTCTCTGTTAGTCAGTCCGGAGACAGGTGTTGAAGTCTTCTGATCATGTCACGCCACTGTTCTGTTAGTCAGTCCGGAGACAGGTGTTGGAGTCATCTGATCATGTTACGCCACTGTTCTGTTAGTCAGTCCGGAGACTGGTGTTGAAGTCTTCTGATCATGTCACGCCAGTGTTCTCTGTTAGTCAGTCCGGAGACTGGTGTTGAAGTCTTCTAATCATGTCACGCCACTGTCCTTTGTTAGTCAGTCCAGAGACTGGAGTTGAAGTCTTCTGATCATGTCACGCCACTGTTCTGTTAGTCAGTCCGGAGACAGGTGTTGAAGTCTTCTGATCATGTCACGCTACTGTTCTGTTAGACAGTCCGGAGACAGGTGTTGAAGTCTTCTAATCATGTCACGCCACTGTTCTCTGTTAGTCAGTCCAGAGACTGGAGTTGAAGTCATCTGATCATGTCACACCACGGTCCTCTGTTAGTCAGTCTGGAGACTGGTGTTAGTCTTTATCATGTTGCATCTGACTTATCATCATCATCATGTAGTATGTCCTTTGCAGAACGTCGCTCTCATGACAAGCTTGCCTGTAGGAAACTCTTTCTTTCGCCCTGCCCCAAGGTCAAACCAGTGTCTCCTTGATGTCCTGAGTCCATCGTTTGCACCTGCCTCTCTTCCCACTGACCACGCCTTCCATAACCGCTCTCCCCAGTCCGTTGTGTCGTTTGACGTGTCCAAAAAATCTAGGTTTTCGGGTCATTACGTCATTTATGAGCCAATTCTCCTGTATATTCAGGTCTTGCCGGATGGATTTGTTTGTTTCTGTCTTTGTCCACCGGATTTCCAGGACTCTTCTGTAGCACTGTATTTCAAAAGCACCGATCTTTGCTTTTATTGCTTTTGTAATCCTCCATGTTTCACATCCATAGGTTGCCACAGGAAAAATGCATGTTCTTAGGATCTTTAGTTTTAGTTTTTTGTTTGTATTTACGCCAGCGTTTCTGCATACTCTTTATCTTCTGCATTGCCATAGTCAATCGTCTTCTTACGCATCTGTGCATCTGACTAGACTTGTAATAAATGAATTATCTTGTGTTTTATCATTCACATAAGTCTCAGTGTTTTATTTTACTGATGTTCGTGTATGCAAGAAAGATGAACTAAGGGAAACAATCCACTATACGACACGGGGAGATAAGTAAGTATGTATGTCATATTCAAATTTAAAAAATACTAATAACTATCAATGTGTATCTGTGCTCAGTGTTGCAGACAAATTCTTCACTTGAGTTAAATTACTGTGCCAGATACAAATATCCTACCTTGTTGTTATTGACAGTCGAGCTATTATTGTGTTTACTGTCCTCCCTGACTTTGTTGTGACTGGTTGTGCCATCTCCCGAGGACCCAATGTGGTTGGTTGAGGAAGTCGTGGTACGGTGCGAGGACCTATCTGAGGCATTGTTCATCATTGTGGCATCTGACTCCTGCACGCTTACCGGTCCATCTGGAGAAGAAGAGGTTTCTTTTTGAGAAAATGTTTAATTGGAAGGTTACATGGGTAGCGTCAGAGGTGATGATGGATGTGATGGTAGCAATATTCTGGTGATAATGATCGTTGTGATGGTGATAGTGTTGGTGGTGGAAATGGTGGTAGTGGTAGTATTTTTAGTAGAAGTGACGGTGATAGTAGTGGTAGTGATAGTAGTAGTAGTGGTGGCAGTTGTAGTAGTAGTTGTGGTAGTTGTCAGGTACCCATTTACAAAAGGATCGACTGTTTTAAGCGATCACAATATGAACAAACCTACGACATACCAGATCTGTCAGAGTGAAACATGATTTGGACCGGAAACGTTTGCACTATTAGCGATGTTGACGACTCCTATGACTACATCCCTTTAACCCTTCTAAGTACTCCCCAGTAGTCCACCGGGGTCTTTGTGTATGACAAGGACAAGAATAGCACCACTGCCCCACTGATAGCATTTTGTAAGAGGCAACTAATTGTGTGACACGGCATAACACCGGACATGGTTATGTGATTTGTTAAGAGTAGCATAGATGGCCCCTAACAGGCTGCGTATCTACTTTGATATAGTGTTTGAGATGGACTATGGAGGATGACTGGTTAGGCACAACATACTGATCAGATATGTTAATGGGATCAAGATGCTGAGCAGCGCACGAGCTGCAGTGGTCAGCGACCTATAGCTGACTGCTAGCGTTAGGGCCAGCGAGCCAAAGCTACCAAGACTCTTCTACACCTCCACGCGGTGATCCTGGATAACAGGCTGTAGCAGGGCAGACTGGCTAAGGAGAAAGGATCGAAGAGGGAATGCTAACCCGGTACTCAAAAAATGCTTTCTGAAGTCGAATGTGTTGGATTGAAAGGTGCAAATATCGCAGCCAAGCTGTAAACTACGACACAGCGCATTCCGTTCTCTGGACTACATTCTGCTACTTAAGCTTTTTCAGTGTTTGGTAGTGGGAGATTGAGAACGAACGAAGCCAAGCCAAGCCATGTTAGTCAGGGTCAGGCAAAATATATTGGCCAAGACCCTCACCTCATAGCCCTTCCTGGAAACGGGATGTTTTCATGGCAGCTTGGCTAACGAGGAGAGGGATAAATGTGATCCCTGTTGTAGTGAGCGACACGCAAATGAAGCCAATCATAGCACAACCACACGGAGGACCGCAGTCCACCTTCATCAGCACGCTCGTGATGTGTGGAAAGCTACTGCAACTCGCCACTTAACGTAATTTCCATGGCACACAGACGAGTAAACCAACTTATTGTGTGCATTCGAAACAACAACATGAAGATGGACTCGCACATCCGTGAACCACCTTCTGTAGCACTTGTCTTAACGCAGTGCCGTAATAGGCTGCTCAAGCCTAGCCCACTAAGCAGGAAATCTTACTCACGGCTACATCCAGCTTACGCCAGAGCTGGGACCTGCATAGGGGTATTTCCCACATTAGAAATACAGGGCGACCTAATACTAAGAGACATGAACTAAGTTGGAGGCGTGTTCAAATGAAACCGGACGTAACTACACCAAGTGATCATACGTACGATGTGTATGATGACGTCACTTCTGATGTAAACAGCACATACCAACCGTCACGTTTTCAGAATTTCATTATCCTACGACTCAGGGTTTAGGGGAGCCGCGTAGCGCAGTGGTTAGTGCGCTGAGTGGTCCTGGGTTTTTCTCCATTTGAGGCGGTAGTGTTTTTTTTAGACCGCAATGACTTCCGATTCGACCCAGCCTTAAATTGGTACCGGTTCAGTCCGGGAAGTAAAAGTGGGGAGGGAGAGGAGATGGTTACCGCCTTCATATAGCCGAGCCTTTGAAATATGAGATCGCTAACACCTCACACCCCTACAGCAGTAATGCTATGGGTTACTGTACTTTACTTTACAAATTTTCTTCAGCAGACGTTGAAAACATGGCGGGAGGGATATGGAATCCGTCCAGAGTTGATCAGCGAGCGGTGATTCGATTTCTAACAGCTGAAGGATGTCGACAAGTTAACATTCATCGCAGAATGCAGGCGGTGTTCCAGCGAGGCCTGGACAGCCTACGCACACTATGAACAGAAGGTCAACACCTTGCACTTACAATGCCTGCTTTACATCCTCGCTGTCACCTGGCAGGACAGATTGACGAATGTCCAAGTGCTGACCCACACTGGCCTACAGAATATGTATACATTTAACGTGACTAACATAGTCTGACTAATATAGTCTGATCAGTATGTTTCACCAAACGCTGACTAACATAGTCTGATCAGTATGTTTTACCCGACACTGGCTAACATTGTTTGATCAGATAGGGTGAAGAAGACCGTCTGGCCAGGCACAACATACTGATCAGACATGTTAGTCAGGGTCAGGCAAAATATACTCAACAAGACCCGCACCTCGGCTTCTCGTTGCGCTCCCTGGAATCGGGCTGTTTTCATGGCAGCCTGGCTAACGGAGTGAGAGATTGATGTGATCCCCGTAGTAGTGAGCGACACGCAAATGACGCCAAGCATAGAACAACCGCCTGGAGGACCCGGATCCACTTTCATCAGCACGCTCGGGATGTGAGAAAAGCGACTGCAACCGGTCAGTTAACGTTCTTTTCAGGGTGCACAAAAGAGTAAACCTACTCATTGTGGGCATTCGAATAAACAATAACAACAACAACAACAACCTTACCCTGACTAACATAGTATGATTATTACGTTTCACTTGATCCTGGCTAACATAGTCTGACCAGAACGTTTCACCTGACTGACTAACATTGTATGATTATTACGTTTCACCTGACCCTGACTAGCATAGTCTGACCAGTAAATTTCACCTGACCCTGACTAACATTGTACGATTATTACGTTTCACCTGACTTAGTCTGACTAGTAAATTTCACCTGAATCTGACTAACATTGTATGATTATTACGTTTCACCTGACTCTGACTAACAGTCTGATTATTACGTTTCGCCTGACCGGACATTAGTCTCCTCTCCCTATCTGAGATACAACAATTGTAATCCGATACCAAGGACTACAACGTCAATAGCGACCATCCTAGCGCGAGAATATTCAAAGGACAACAACTCATCCCCATTTTATTGCCCTACATTATATACGGCATCTCAGCGTAGGAAGAAGAAGAAGAAGAAGAAGATATATGACATCTGGTAACCTTACCGCTACGGAACCCCTTGGACGTTCCCCACCCAACTGGGCAGTAGCTACGCCAGTGATCCTAAAGTTATTGAATCTCAAGCGCACATTTGATTTAATACAGAAATGTGTTGTGAATGGCTAGAGCTAAGTGAGAGTTACGATTATGCATTACGCGGTAAATATCGGATAACATAACAGTGCGCACGCGAAGACCAGATGTGTGCTATTAATACACAACAGCTGTGACATAATTAGAACAACGTGTTTACATTTCAAGGCATACATACATACATACACACATACACACATACAAGTGGCTTTATATAAGTCTTTACCCTGACTCTGAAGGAGTAGGAGGAGAAAGTTGACATTTGGCACATATGTAGCTCATTCAATTTTTTCTGGATTTGAAAAGTATGAATTTCCCTCAATGACGTTTTACCTGGTATGGCACATGGCACAACACACCTTATTGACCAGATCTGCTACTCTAACGGTTTGTCAGAACAATGGAGAAATCAGAGGTCAAAACTGTTATAAAATTCTTGATGTTGCAGGGAATAACCCCTACAGAAATACACAGGGAGATGGAACCAGTGTTTGGTGAATTATGTCCTTCGTATGCTTATGTAAAAACTGGTATAGGCAGTTTAAGTGTGACCGTTCCCATGTTACTGGTCTTCCAAGTTCAAGAAGACCATTCAAGTATTTTTTACGTCACTGCGCATCAGGGGAAATATTTACCGGATGATCCACGGGGAAAAAATCCCGGTGTCTCCGCCGGGGTTTAAGCCCGCGACCTCCAGCACCCCAGGCGAACACCTTACGCCGAGACCACTGCCCCCCCCCCCCCTCTCATTATTCATCGTCTACAAATCCCCACTTTTTGAGGTTAGACCCAAATATGGACGCACCTTATCTTAACCTGCGTGGAGGAAAGAGATCATGGTTGTTTTATAGATGCATGAGGGGGAGGAAGGCTGACGTATGGTCAGGCAGACTATACTGGCCAAGACCCTCACCTTTCCCTGGAAACGGGCTGTTTTCATGCAGCTTGGCTAACGAGGTGAGGGATCGACGTGATACCCGTAGTAGTGAGAGACACGCAGACGAAGCCAAGTATAGAACAACCGCCAGGATGACCCATGTCAACCTTCATCAGCACGCTCGGGATGTGAGGAAAGCTACTGTAACCCGCCACTGAACGTCCTTTTCAGGGCGCACAAAAGAGTAAACCTAGTCATTGTGGGTAGTCGCAAACAACAACAACAGCAAACAACAAAGATGCACGAGAAATAAGAATGAGTATGCTTCTCACCAATGAACAACGATTATTTGTATCACGTGATCTTGAATAAGCAATCTATACATTATTGACGCATGCGTATTGTCATCGGTACCAAACATTTGAATATACATCTACCGTTCTGGGCATTTATTTTTAAGTTGCCAAGCACTACTGTACGCACCGAATTCAATTCTTTAGCTTAAGGAAGAATAAAAGATTATAAACGCAACGGTATGAAGAATGACAGAGTAACTGGCATGACATTATTGGCGATAGAAAAACGACTGATTGGCACTAAGTGATCCAAAAGGAATTTATATGACTTGCTCATTGATTAATTTCTAAAGAAGGCGCAAAGTCTAGATTTTTTACCAACAAGTAATGGAGTGTTTAAAAAAAATCTATATAATTAATTTGAAAACAAATTATGTATGTACTATAATATCTTAATTCATATATCATTTTCATTTATGAAATATGAACTAATTTTTGGAGGTCTCGCTCATAAAAATATACACTTTTAAGGGGCATAAATGTGTTCATTCTGCCCTACAATTTTACTCATATTTTACTATAATTATAATATACATTTATTAGGACCTACAATGAATTGAAAAAGCATTTGCTAAGTATTTAAAGCAGAAAAATCAAAATCAAAATAGGCAAGAACATATTTACCTAAACAAAATCAACCCCCGACGAACTTGCTTGGCTTACACTCAAGTCCAGCAGCCGCCACTGATTTATATATATAATAATAATAATAATAGTAATAATAATAATGATAGTAGTCCATGGTTGCCGGTGAGAACCGCCATCATCATCCTTAGTTTAGTTTAGTCGAAGAATCAACCTCATTGCACATGGTTTAACCCATACGTGTTCTGTTATTCTCCATATTTTTGTAGACAGCCCAATGCACTAACTCGGTAGTACCGGCGAGGATCCCATATTAGATTGGGTAGATTTTAAACGTAATTTGGAATTAAATGAAATGACCATGATTCGTGTCGCAGCTTATCCTGATGGGTGTGGGAACGCATGTAGCTGAACACCCCAAAATGCGGGCACGAAAAAAGCTGCTGCATAACAGGCACACGAGTTCTGTATAAGGAGTTCGTGTTACTGTTGTTCGTGATTTCAGTATCTCGCTTCTTCTATGGGCTTTTACAACACGGTGGACTTCGCTGGTAGCTACACCCGCTTTGACTGCTCTTCTTTAGTTAGATCTGTTCGGCGCATACATTCCCAGGTGGTGATGTGTATCTGGCGATTTTTCAGCGAATTCCTCAAACTGTCTTTGAAACGTTTCTTTGGGCGCCATACTTCTCTCAGCTCGCCGTAGAGGAGCTTCTTTTGGGGCCGTTCTAGCAGTGCATGGATCTTGGGCATGTCAGCCCTCAATGTCAGTGACACGATCTTGCTATCGGATGTGGAATATTCGCCCCAGGCAACTTGTGTGGAAGTGGTTTAACCTTCATGCATGTCCAGAGTATACATTTCAGCTTTCGCAGGCGTAGAGTAGGGTTCGAATGATGGTAGCACGGTAGACTTTGAGTTTGGTCTTGACGCTGATACCACGACGTTCCTACACCATCGAACCCATTTTACCAAAGGCTATTCTGGCCCTTGCTATTCTGCTTGCCACCTCATCATCGAGGCTGACAGATCTCGACAGCGTGCTGCTCGGATACGTGAATTCAGCGTCTGCCCGCTGACTGTAGTCTCTGATTTTGTGTACGGCATGCCTGGTGCTGGTTGGAACATGACCTCTGTTTTGTGTACGGCATGCCTGGTGCTGGTTGGAACATCACCTCTGTTTTGTGTACGGCCTGCCTGGTGCTGGTTGGAACATGACCTCTGTTTTGTGTACGGCATGCCTGGTGCTGGTTGGTACATGACCTCTATTTTGTGTACGGCATGCCTGGTGCTGGTTGGAACATGACCTCTGTTTTGTGTACGGCATGCCTGGTGCTAGTTGGAACATGACCTGTTTTGTGTACGGCATGCCTGGTGCTGGTTGGAACATCACCTCTGTTTTGTGTACGGCATGCCTGGTGCTGGTTGGAACATCACCTCTGTTTTGTGTACGGCCTGCCTGGTGCTGGTTGGAACATGACCTCTGTTTTGTGTACGGCATGCCTGGTGCTGGTTGGTACATGACCTCTATTTTGTGTACGGCATGCCTGGTGCTGGTTGGAACATGACCTCTGTTTTGTGTACGGCATGCCTGGTGCTAGTTGGAACATGACCTGTTTTGTGTACGGCATGCCTGGTGCTGGTTGGAACATCACCTCTGTTTTGTGTACTGCATGCCTGGTGCTGGTTGGTACATGACATCTGTTTTGTGTACGGCATGCCTGGTGCTGGTTGGTACATGACCTCTGTTTTGTGTACGGCATGCCTGGTGCTGGTTGATACATGACCTCTGTTTTGTGTACGGCATGCCTGGTGCTGGTTGGTACATGACCTCTGTTTTGTGTACGGCATGCCTGGTGCTGGTTGGTACATGACCTCTGTTTTGTGTACGGCATGCCTGGTGCTGGTTAGAACATGACCTCTGTTTTGTGTACGGCATGCCTGGTGCTGAATGGAACATGACCTCTGTTTTGTGTACGGCATGCCTGGTGCTGGTTGGAACATGACCTCTATTTTGTGTACGGCATGCTTGGTGATGCTTGTAACATGACCTCTGTTTTGTGTACGGCATGCCTGGTGCTGGTTGGGACATGACCTCTGTTTTGTGTACGGCATGCCTGGTGCTGGTCAAATAGACGGTACTTCAGAAAAGAGCTCATCGCGCTTCGACCAGCACACTACGTACCTTTAAACTCAGATCTACACCTGTTGCGGGAGCTGAAAATACAACTAACCGAGGAAGCATCGAAACTCACAAGTAAACAATCAATTTGAAAGACCAGGGGAAAGAGAGATGGAAGAAGAATACATAAACAAATACACTCAGAAACAGATACCTCAAAGCTCCACCCCAGCAATAACAGATATATATACACACACACGCACGCACGCATACACACACAGAAAGAAAGATAGAGAAAGAGAGAGATAAATAATATATATAGTCTTTCCCATAACACTTAGAGGCCGTACGAGCATCACATGACACTACTGCTTCCTGAACCCCTGGCCGCTCGTCACTTCAGTCTGTCCATCGCCATAACTTCAGGTCTCCTTCAATGTTTTGCTCGTCCACCTTTGAGCAGCATCTGTCCAGCGCCTATAGGGGTGACCTCTCTTTCCCTCACCAGGGACTGTGCCCTTGAGCATCGTGTTGGGTAGTCAACTCAATCGTACTACATGACATTTGCACTGCGGGTTGCGTGTTTTCCCCACTGATAGGAAATCTTGATTAGGTCTGACAGACTGTAATTATGTTACTGTACACTGACATGTGTGACACGGCCATTTATGTATACACACACATACATTTACACACAGATTTAGCAACGATATTGGTTTCACAGCAATAACAAAGAGTGGTTATCAACTTGGTTAGTTGAGGAAGGCGTGTATGCTTCCCCTCTGCTTTGCCAACATCTACATGGCCACAATCACACCAGAGGCCGGTCAATTGTGACATCAGAAGCATAACCGAATTCAGTACACGAATTGCTCTTTACAGAAGACCAGTGCATGGTGTACGACGATGAAAATAAACTTAAAAATCACATTCGCGCGCTGTGACAATCCGTGCCATTTACAACATGCGAATTAGCGAGACGAAGATAGAAAATATGAGGATCAGAGAATACCAATCAATCAATAGTACGCTTATTCGATCACGTCTGATTCATGCGCCTCAGGCGGCCTGCATGTCTGATGGGGATGTGGGAAACACCTGGGCATTGGACGTAAGTGTCAATCATAATGCTCTTCAAAAGGCCTATGAGTTCACGTATTAGGGCAGTATTTTTATCGATAGACGGCTTGACATGCAAATAGAGACTATGTGTCAGAAATCATCTGCTGTGACTTAATAGCTGCCACAACTGCTTAGGCACCCGTTCATTAGTTTGACAACATAGCAACAGCTGATAAACAGTATATGTATGCTGACTCGGTATCGAACCAGCGCCGAGCATGGTCCAGGGCGCGTGAAAGCAGAAATTCGACGTGTGAAATGAAGTGTTTGAGACAGGTCATAAGTGTTACTAGGAAAGACAGAATGCGAAATGAAAACATCCGAAGTATGGTCGGCACTACGGCTTGTGTCGAATACATTTACAGGCAGAAAATACGTTGGTTTGGTCATCTCATGACAATACACCCTCAACAACTTTCCCTGAAGGCTTACAATGCTGGTAGTTCTAGCTTCATGGTAAGAGGGTATGACCACGTGTCAGAAGATAGCCATATAATTGATTAGACAGGCATCCACAGACTGCGGAATTGTGTTTTATATATTCACGTTGTTCCAACAGAGAAGGGCGCCGAGAGGACATGAATTGAATTAAAAATTCACGGGCAAATAACTAATATTGAGATCTAGACTTGTTTGGAGGGCACCACATAAGTCTATCGGAGACCTCCCGGGAAGTCTGTGTATCCAAGGTTGTCAACTACTGTATGTGTAGCTGGACTAACCAGTTTGTCAACTACTGTATGTGTAGCTGGACTAACCAGTTTGTCAACTACTGTCTGTGTAGCTGGACTAACCAGTCTGTAAACTACTGTCTGTGTGGCTGAACTAACCAGTCTGTCAACTACACTCTATATAGCTGGACTAACCAGTCTGTCAACTACACTCTCTGTGTAGCTGGACTAACCAGTCTGTTAACTACACTCTCTGTGTAGCTGGACTAACCAGTCTGTCAACTACACACTCTGTGTAGCTGGACTAACCAGTCTGTCAACTACACTCTATATAGCTGGACTAACCAGTCTGTCAACTACACTCTCTGTGTAGGTGGACTAACCAGTCTGTCAACTACATTCTCTATGTAGCTGGACTAACCAGTCTGTTAACTACACTCTATATAGCTGGACTAACCAGTCTGTCAACTACACTCTATATAGCTGGACTAACCAGTCTGTTAACTACACACTCTGTGTAGCTGGACTAACCAGTCTGTCAACTACACTCTATATAGCTGGACTAACCAGTCTGTTAACTACACTCTATATAGCTGGACTAACCAGTCTGTCAACTACACTCTATATAGCTGGACTAACCAGTCTGTCAACTACACTCTATATAGCTGGACTAACCAGTCTGTCAACTACACTCTATATAGCTGGACTAACCAGTCTGTCAACTACACTCTATATAGCTGGACTAGCCAGTCTGTCAACTACACTCTATATAGCTGGACTAACCAGTCTGTCAACTACACTCTATATAGCTGGACTAACCATGACGTGTTATCTGCGCCTTTTAGCAAAACAGATATGACTTTAGCTGGCTTTTTTGTGCACATTGTTTGTCTTCCTTGTACAGTCTCAATTCTTCCAGCCAGACTACACTTGTGTTGTCTGTTTCCAAGGCCGCCGCTTGGAGGCGAAATATGGTCTTTGTCAGCTGTAGTTCGCGGACCCTAATCCAGGCAGCTGTCATTTCATTCAATGCTGGATATTCGGTCCCCGTGGTGAAACTATCCGGGTTGTCAACAATAGTTTGTGTGGTAGAGAAAAGCCAGGTTGACAATGACTGTCCCATGTAGCGAGACAAACCAGGCTGAGAATGACTGTCCCATGTAGCGGGACAAACCAGGCTGAGAATGACTGTCCCATGTAGCGGGACAAACCAGGCTGAGAATGACTGTCCCATGTAGCGGGACAAACCACGCTGAGAATGACTGTCCCATGTAGCGGGACAAACCAGGCTGAGAATGACTGTCCCATGTAGCGGGACAAACCAGGCTGAGAATGACTGTCCCATGTAGCGGGACAAACCAGGCTGAGAATGACTGTCCCATGTAGCGGGACAAGCCAGGCTGAGAATGACTGTCCCATGTAGCGGGACAAACCAGGCTGAGAATGACTGTCCCATGTAGCGGGACAAACCAGGCTGAGAATGACTGTCCCATGTAGCGGGACAAACCAGGCTGAGAATGACTGTCCCATGTAGCGGGACAAACCAGGCTGAGAATGACTGTCCCATGTAGCGGGACAAACCAGGCTGAGAATGACTGTCCCATGTAGCGGGACAAACCAGGCTGAGAATGACTGTCCCATGTAGCGGGACAAACCAGGCTGAGAATGACTGTCCCATGTAGCGGGACAAACCAGGCAGACAACAACTGTCCCATGTAGCGGGACAAACCAGGCTGAGAATGACTGTCCCATGTAGCGGGACAAACCAGGCTGAGAATGACTGTCCCATGTAGCGGGACAAACCAGGCAGACAACAACTGTCCCATGTAGCGGAACAAACCAGGCACTGTGGTTTTTATTTTGCGCCTGTCCACCCAGTGCATCTGACTTCAGCATGCATTTTATGTAAGGGTCTGCTTCCTCCTGCATATTCTAAGGCTTTGCTTCTCCGGGGTAACGGCCGGTGCTGTGATGGGGATCGAACCCAGCACCTTTGAGTTGTGAGTCGTGTCACTTAACCACTAGCCCACTCCGTCCCCAATTACGGAATCACAGGAAACGAGAGAGCTGACGCTCTAGAAAAAGATGGCAGAAAAAAGGCACAATTTAATCATCGAGTATCATACAGAGATACCAAGAACATCGTCAGAAATCAGTATATACACCAATGGAGAGAAGACAGAAACATAAGCAGTACACCAGACCAAATTCACCAAAAACGAAATCAACAAACTACCTGAGAACTGAACATTGTAGACTACTAGAACATCTACACCAACTAAAGATCTCACACTTTGGTGAGTGCCCACGTGGAAGAGGAGGCCAGAATCCTGAACACATTCTACAGGGATTCTAAATCTATAGGGAAATGAGATGCCAGACCTGGCCAGAGGGTGCGGAGCTGAGACAAAAGCTGTGGGGCAGCCGCTCCGACCTGGTGAAGACTACAGACTTCCTCATGGCGACTGGCCTGCAGATATAGCTTGACCAAAAGATCCTGAACGCAAAGAAGAAGCAGAAGAAGACGATCATTATCTACATCGGTCAGCGGGTACTGTTGGAGAGCTCCCTACTGTCTCGCCTAGAAGGTCGACACAGGTAAGCAGGGAGGACTGTGCTGTGCCAGCAAACCAGAGCTGACCAAGATCCCATTTTGCTTCTTAGAGGAGGTACTGGAAACAGGTTGCAGTAGTGAAGCCTTAAGTTGATATAGGTTGCAGCGATAAGACAAACCAGGTATTCACATAAGCTAGCTGAAACCGGATGTGTCGGGTCGAAAGGCACTGATATCACAGCTTCGCTGTAAACTAAGACACAATGTTACACCGTTCTTTTCAGGACGAACGCCAAAGAAAAAGAAGAGGAAAAAGAGAACGAAGAAGAAGAAGACAAAGAAGAAGAAGAAGAAGATAAAGAAGACGAACAAGAAGAAAAAGACGAAGAAGAAAAAGACGAAGAAGAAAAAGACGAAGGAAAAGAAGAAGAAGAAGACGAAGAAAATGAAGATGAAGGAGGAGGAGGTGGAAAAGAAAACAAACAAAAAGATAAGAAAGAGAAGAAGAAGAAACAGCAGAATAAGAAGATGAATTAGAAGAAGAAGAACACGAAGAATAAGAAAAAAACAAACAAAAAGAAGAAAAAGAAGAAGAGGAAGAAGAAGAAAAAGAACAACTAGAAAAAGAAGGAGAAGGCGTAGGAGAAGAAGAAGAAGAAAAAGACGAAGACGAAGAAGAGGAAGTAGAAGAAGAATACAAAGAAAAGAAGAAAAAAAATATAAAAAAATAGAGAAAGAAGAAGAAGCAGAAGAAAAAGAAGAAACCACAATACAAACGAATGGATCCACTATTCGATATTAGCTAGATAAGGCAAATCCCAACTTTCTCCCGCGTACTTCGCTCCGGCAATTGGAGAACTGCCAAATTATCAATCGAGGTGACCACAGAAGAAGCGGCGCAATCAACAGCCCTTTCACTAAAACATTTCCCAACGAATCCAATCAGGAAATCTCATTTATACAGCTAATAATTTCACAGCCCTCGTGTGGTGAGACTCAGGTTTGATTTCCCTCGTAAAATGACCCCATAAATCCTGCAGCTTCGCTTCAGAGGATCACGGCTACATGCATGTTTCGGGTTCAGTGTTTAAGAAACTGTAACTTTCTTTCTATGGATATTGGGCATGGCATTTATGTGTCTTTCCAGTTGATCGGATCCTTTGAAGTTAGACGCTAGTCCGGTCATGCCCAACATATTGACCATGACGTTACGACAGGGCAAAATACTGACTAATACCACTATCTCTTTTTAACTTAACTTAACGTCTTTATACTGGTTTAGAAGACTCTGCAGAATCTGTATACAACCAGTTTCATTTACATTATCTTGTTCTAAAAACTATGCGCATTAAATTTATTCTTAATTGTATTAATTGTCTCTGCCTCCACTTCCTCCTGTGACAATGCATTCTTTCATGTAATGTTCTCTGGAAACAGGCTGTTTTCAAGGCAAAGTGCTGACGAGATGTGGATTCGACGTGATCCCCGTAGTAGTGAGCATCATGCAGATGTAGCCAAGAATAGCACAGCGGCCTGGAGGACCACGGTCCACATTCATCAGCATGCTCGGGATGTGAGGAAAGCTACTACAACCGGCGACTTAACGTCCTTTTCAGGGCGCACGAAAGAGTAAACTTATTCGTTGTGGATATTAAACAACAATAACAAACGAACCCATGTCTGGATACATGGCATCACTTATTTTGGAAGCAAGAATAACAAGCTGATGGAACATATCAACAATCATAATGAAGTCTGTAAGGAATACAGTATGACAATCAAAAGTAAACTGAAGTTATGAGGATTGCGAGAAAGGAAATAGAAACAACATTCATACAAAACCAAAATGAAAAATTTCACGTACCTCGGTAACATAATCTCAGCAGATGGCAAAGGAGACACCGAAATCCAAAACAGATGTCATAAAGCAAGTCAAATCATTGGGCAAATGTCCCTGATATTAAGCTCTTAAGTGTGGTAAACTCTTGTTTCTGAGAAGTGAACTGGGAAGGGTAGCTGCTGGAAAGCGAACTATACTCCAGCGGCTACCATCCAACTGTGGTGGGCTTGGTCATGAGAGGGCAGATGGGCTTGCAACGAGGGGCAGACAATGTGAACAAGAAGACAGCGAAATCACATACTTGGAGAAAAAGAGAGTTGTCCAGGCTGTCAGAACAGAACCAGCCCAACGATGACTACCACACACTTGACAGGCAAGGGCAGACTATCATTCTTCGCCTCAGAACTGGGCACAATAGACTGAATAAACACAAGTACATGGTTCGTCTGTCTGCTTCGCCGCAGGGTACATGTGGGATAGGCGAATAAACTGCCGAACATATTTTACAGGACTGTCCTCTGTATTGTCAGTTAAGGAGGAAACACTGGCCAAATGATTCGACACTACAATCAAAGCTGTAGGGAGCTAAAGAACAACTTCAGTCAACGGTCGAGTTCACCGCGGAAACTCGCCTAACGGTGTCAACATCTATGACGCGACCACAAGACGAAGAAGAACAATGTCAACACGTGACAAAGGATACAAAAAGAACTCTACACAACACACTATTTCTACCCTCAATTATGCGATCAGAGTCAGAATTCAACATTAACAAACAAAGATAACAGAAACGTCGTAACAACAGAGATGAAATGAATGCTCCAAGTGTCAATAATGGATAGAAACAGAAACGAAGATATTAGGAGACAAGTAGGTCCAACATTTGTTCCAGAGCTCACCAAGAGACAAGTAGGTCACACACTTGTTCTAGGGCTCACAAAGAGACAGGTAGGTCCAACATTGGTTCTAGGGCTCACCAAGAGACAAGTAGGTCACACATTTGTTCTAGGGCTCACCAAGAGACACGTAGGTCCAACATTTGTTCTAGGGCTCACCAAGAGACAAGTAGGTCCAACATTTGTTCTAGGGCTCACCAAGGGACAGGTAGGTCTAACATTTGTTCTAGAGCTCAACGAGAGACAAGTATGTCCAACATTTGTTCTAGGGCTCACCAAGAGACAAGTAGGTCCAACATTTGTTCTAGGGCTGACCGAGAGACAAGTAGGTCCAACACTTGTTCTAGAGTTCACCAAGAGACAGGTAGGTCTAAAATTTGTTCTAGGGCTCACCAAGAGACAAGTATGTCCAACATTTGTTCTAGGGCTCACCAAGAGACAAGTAGGTCCAACATTTGTTCTAGAGCTCACCAAGAGACAAGTAGGTCCAACATTTGTTCTAGAGCTCACCAAGAGACAAGTAGGTCCAACATTTGTTCTAGAGCTCACCAAGAGACAGGTAGGTACAACATTTGTTCTAGGGCTCACCAAGAGACAGGTAGGTCCAGCACTTGTTCTAGGGCTCACCAAGAGACAAGTAGGTCCAACATTTGTTCTAGAGCTCACCAAGAGACAGGTAGGTACAACATTTGTTCTAGGGCTCACCAAGAGACAGGTAGGTCCAACATTGGTTCTAGGGCTCACCAAGAGACAAGTAGGTCACACATTTGTTCTAGGGCTCACCAAGAGACACGTAGGTCCAACATTTGTTCTAGGGCTCACCAAGAGACAAGTAGGTCACACATTTGTTCTAGGGCTCACCAAGAGACAGGTAGGTCCAACATTTGTTCTAGAGCTCAACGAGAGACAAGTAGGTCACACATTTGTTCTAGGGCTCACCAAGAGACAGGTAGGTCCAACATTTGTTCTAGAGCTCAACGAGAGACAAGTAGGTCCAACATTTGTTCTAGAGCTCACCAAGAGACAAGTAGGTCCAACATTTGTTCTAGGGCTCACCGAGAGAAAAGTAGGTCCAACACTTGTTCTAGAGTTCACCAAGAGACAGGTAGGTCTAACATTTGTTCTAGGGCTCACCAAGAGACAAGTATGTCCAACATTTGTTCTAGGGCTCACCAAGAGACAAGTAGGTCCAACATTTGTTCTAGGGCTGACCGAGAGACAAGTAGGTCCAACACTTGTTCTAGAGTTCACCAAGAGACAGGTAGGTCTAAAATTTGTTCTAGGGCTCACCAAGAGACAAGTATGTCCAACATTTGTTCTAGGGCTCACCAAGAGACAAGTAGGTCCAACATTTGTTCTAGGGCTCACCAAGAGACAAGTAGGTCCAACATTTGTTCTAGGGCTCACCAAGAGACAAGTAGGTACAACATTTGTTCTAGGGCTCACCAAGAGACAGGTAGGTCCAGCACTTGTTCTAGGGCTCACCAAGAGACAAGTAGGTCCAACATTTGTTCTAGAGCTCACCAAGAGACAAGTAGGTACAACATTTGTTCTAGGGCTCACCAAGAGACAGGTAGGTCCAGCACTTGTTCTAGGGCTCACCAAGAGACAAGTAGGTCCAACATTTGTTCTAGAGCTCACCAAGAGACAGGTAGGTACAACATTTGTTCTAGGGCTCACCAAGAGACAAGTAGGTCCAACATTTGTTCTAGAGCTCACCAAGAGACAAGTAGGTCACACACTTGTTCTAGGGCTCACCAAGAGACAGAAAACCAAATGGTTTGGCCACGTGACACGACAAACACCAGATAGTCTCCCTCAGAACGCAATGCTATACAGATAAAATGGATACAAAGACAAGGGCGGCTCAGGCAAGATATTGATAGCAGAAATAACAAACGCAATAAAGATCCCCGTTGAAAGGCACAAGCACATACTAGAACCCGGTCAAGAAACCTCTTTATAACCTGGCGCTGAAAGGGAGAAGTACATACTAGGGCCAGGTCAAGAAACCTCTTCATAACCTGGCGCTGAAAGGGAGAAGTACATACTAAGGCCCGGTTAAGAAACCTCTTCATAACCTGACGCTGAAAGGCACAAGCACATACTAGGGCCCGGTCAAGAAACCTCTTGATAACCTGGCGCTGAAAGGCACAAGCACATACTAGGGCCCGGTCAAGAAACCTCTTGATAACCTGGCGCTGAAAGGCACAAGCACATACTAGGGCCCGGTCAAGAAACCTCTTGATAACCTGGCGCTGAAAGGCACAAGCACATACTAGGGCCCGGTCAAGAAACCTCTTGATAACCTGGCGTTGAAAGGCAGAAGCACATACTAGGGCCCGGTTAAGAAACCTTTTGATAACCTGGCGCTGAAAGGCAGAAGCACATACTAGGGCCCGGCCAAGAAACCTCTTGATAACCTGGCGCTGAAAGGCACAAGCACATACTAGGGCCTGGTCAAGAAACCTCTTGATAACCTGGCGCTGAAAGGCAGAAGCACATACTAGGGCCCGGTCAAGAAACCTCTTCATAACCTGGCGCTGAAAGGCAGAAGCACATACTAGGGCCCGGTCAAGAAACCTCTTCATAACCTGGCGCTGAAAGGCAGAAGCACATACTAGGGCTCGGTCAAGAAACCTCTTGATAACCTGGCGCTGAAAGGCAGAAGCACATACTAGGGCCCGGTCAAGAAACCTCTTGATAACCTGGCGCTGAAAGGCAGAAGCAGGACAACAAGCGAAAAGAAGAATAAAAACATCAAACACGATATTTACTGGACAGAGAGAATGCAATTAAGAACACAGAAAGCAAATGCGGTATCCTATCAGCTCTCGCCGTTCTAAAGACACAAATACATTTCAATTAAGACAAAGAGACAGCTGATAAATAGTATTTTTATACCAACCCTCTGCTACCAGTTTCAGGCATGGATTCTCACTTAAGGCACTAAGCGTGTGAGACATGGACAGTTACAGCTGACCTTCAGCAAAGGATACAGGCCTTGGAGATGAGATGTATGCGAAGACTTTTAAACGTCACGTACAAAAATCCAGTTACAGATGAGGAAATACGAGATAGAATTACAACAGCAATAGGGCCTTTTGAAGACCTCTTGGCAACTGTCAATAGAAGGAAACTCGGTTGGTACGGTCACATATCGAGATCAAATTGTCTTGCAAATACGATCCTCCACGGAAAGGTCCAAGGCAGACGACGAAGAGGCCGTCCCAAAAAGAGATGGGAGGACTACATAAAAGAATGGACCGATCTCGGAGCAGAAGAGGCACAGACAGCGGCCACTGACAGAGAAAGGTGGCGTGGTGTTGTGAGGACGTCTTCATCTGTGCCCCAACGACCTCACCGGTTATGGGATGACCTGACCTGACCCGAAGGTACAAGAAAGAAAAATCGTGGCACGCCTAATGAGGTGTTTGAGAAAGGCTGTCGGGGTCAAATGTCTGAACAGAGTACGGAACAAAATAATCAGGCAGACAGTGAATGCAACACCCTGCATGGAACACATGGAAAAGAAAGTAATAACACGGTTTGGACAACTGATAGGAATGTAGTCAAAGTTACCAGCTGCGCGGATCTATAATACCAGACATCAGGGTTACAGATTACGACGTGGTCCAAGAAAAAAAGTTGATAGACAGCGCCAGTGAGACCCTGAAGAAACACGCAATGACAACATAGGCGACACATCTGGCATACGAAAGAAAACTACACCTTCCCACATGGTCTAACGACACACGTCGATAGAAGAAGAAGATGATGAAGATGAGAATAGCCTCACTGCATATGTTATGAAATGACACAAAGAAGAAGTGTATTTAGGACTAGCAAACTCATCATGGAAATATAGCAGTAGTACCACTGTAAGAGCATGCAACTGTTCTCTAATAGACTTCTTGCTTGGAACGTTCCCGAAATTGATCAGCAAAGGTGCAGCTCGAAAGTATGATATCAGTCTCTCTCTCTCTTTCTCTTTCCCCCTCTCTCTCTCACACACACATACATGTACACATTCACTCACACACACAGACATCTATGTACGCATGTCGGATCAACGTCTACCAAAAAGTTGCTCTATGGTGAACTCCACAATGGCAAGACAGCAAGTAGTGGCCAGTGGAAAAGGAACAAGGCCACGCTTAAGAGATCACTGATCCAGTGCGATATTAACCACGATCACTGGGAAAGATCGGCCACCAATCGCACAGACTGGCGCAGCACTATTGGTTGAAGGAGGTGTCATATTTCCTTGTACTAAACGCGACAGTAAATTCCAGGATCAGATTGGCTAATTTAGCAATTTTCTAACTCAAGCGAACAGTGAATGTTGGCAAAGTGGTCCTCATTGATTGATACAGACGAACGACAAACAACATAACATGCTGTTTATGGTATGTTTGATGTGTGTATGTACGAGGCGTGTTCAAATGAAACCGGACCAAACTGCAAGAAGTGAACATACGTACTTGCGCATGATCACGTCATTTATGGTGTAAATAGCACATACTAACCGTCAAGTTTGCAAATTTTCATTATCCTCCGACTCATAGTTTCCTCGGCAGACCATTGAACATATGGCGTGTGTGATACGGAATCCGTCCAGAGTTGATCAGCGAGCGATGATTCGGTTTCTAACAGCTGAAGGATGTCGACCAGTTGACATTCTTCACAGAATGCAGGCAGTGTATTTTGACAAAAGTGTATCGAAGACAATAGTGAAGAACTGGGCAACGATGTTTAAAGAAGGACGCGAGTTACCGCAACAATATGCGCCTGACCTGGTCTCGGAAGATCTTTCGTTAACTCACGTCATTCTTATGTTCGTATGTTCACTTGCAGCAATTTGGTCCGGTTTCATTTGAACACGCCTTTTATGTAACCTATGTATGTATGTACGCATGTTTGTTACATATATATATATATATATATATATATATATATATATATATATATATATATATATATATATATATATATATATATATATATATATATATAAGGTTTATTAACGAGTGACCGATCAGATAGGATTACTGAACAAAAGGTAATGCATACATTTGCTTCTATCAGAGGTCAAATAAAAACCAAGCCTTCACACTACGTGGGTAGCACAGGTCCAATCCACCTTTGTTACTCGCCAATATTGATCCCTCACGCAGACCTCATAATTGGAAACAAACCCAGCAGCGATATGTATATTGAATAACATCAACTTGTGATATCGCCTGTATGAAAGCTGTACTATTCTCTAATGCTCAACATTGTATGCTGAGTATCCCAAACATCGAGATAATGACTTATCCAACATCTGCTTGCCTGTATCAAATATATGGTTATCGATTTTGGTACTATATTTCAAACATAAATAATTGCTTCATACCTTCCTTAGTAGGCATTTGGTATGCGTAGTACACAGAAAACCGGGTCTCTCGGTACGCGCCACCTGTCGATGGAATGTACGCGTCTGCACATGATGTCACAACAGTGGATACTGCCACATTCTCTGAGAGTAAGATGATCTTCTTCTTCTTCTTCTTCTTCTTATTCTACGTTCTCAAACTCCCGCTACTAAGCAATTAAAAGGGATTTGGAAGTACCAGGGTGTTGCCTGGAGAACGGAATGCGCCGTGTCGTAGTTTACAGCTTGACTTGGATATTTGCACAATTCTGTCCAATACATTCGAGTTCAGCATGCATTTTTGGGTACTGGGTTATCCTTCCCTTTTCGATTCTTTCTTCTTAGTCAGTCTGCTATGTTGCAGCCTGTTATTCAGGATCACCGTCTAGAGGTGTAGAAGGGTCTTGGCAGCTGTAGTCTGCTGGTCCTGACGCTAGCAATCAGCTATGGGTCGGTGACCGCTGCAGCTCATGCGCTGCTCAACAAGATCTGATACGGATTGAAAGTGTTATGTTGTTACGGATCCAGCAGCCTCCAGGCTCTCGCCTTCGTTCAAGTACCATGTACTGGTATCTGCACGCTTATGTTTCTCCTTTTCCTTCTTATTTTGTCCTGTTACTTTTGTCATGAAACGTCGTAGAGGGGCAGGACGTCCTATTGCTCTTGTCACGAGGCGTCACAGAGAGGAGGGATGTCCTGTTGCTCTTGTCATGAGGTGTCGCAGAGAGGCGGGATGTCCTGTTGCTCTTGTCACGAGGCGTCACAGAGAGGAGGGATGTCCTGTTGCTCTTGTCATAAGGTGTTGCAGAGAGGCGGGATGTCCTGTTGCTCTTGTCATGAGGCGTCGCAGAGAGGCGGAATGTCCTGTTGCTCTTGTCATGAGGCGTCGCAGAGAGGCAGGATGTCCTGTTGCTCTTGTCATGAGGTGTCACAGAGAGGCGGGATGTCCTATGGCTCTTGTCATGAGGCGTCGCAGAGAGGCGGAATGTCCTGTTGCTCTTGTCATGAGGCGTCGCAGAGAGGCAGGATGTCCTGTTGCTCTTGTCATGAGGCGTCGCAGAGAGGCGGGATGTCCTATGGCTCTTGTCATGAGGCGTCGCAGAGAGGCGGGATGTCCTATTGCTCTTGTTATGAGGCGTCGCAGAGAGGCGGGATGTCCTATTGCTCTTGTCATGAGGCGTCGCAGAGAGGCTGGATGTCCTGTTATCGCCAAGTGGGAGGCTTGTGCAGTCGTTATTCTCTGAGTGTATCAGAGACACCGTCGATCCACATACTTCAACGTGGACCGAAAATTTGCACATGATATACTTTCGCTGCATATTGGGTTCCGGTCAAGTTGGCGGAATATACACGGTGTAAATGTATTTGCTGATGAATTCGTGTTTTTAGTTGTTGCAATGAAAGTCACTTAAGTAGCCTCCCCTTTGCATAACGTCCCTTCTTACAACTGCCTACCTATTTGACTGTTATATGATTAATATCAGGTTTATGTGTTAATTCAAAAAGGTTTAACCCCTTCCACACAGGTTGCTTGAGGCGAATATCCCATATCCGATGGCAAGATCGTGTCACAGACATTGAGGCTCTCTCGAGGGTTGACATGCCCAGCATCCATGCACTGCTCGGAAAAGCACGACTAGGATGGACTGGAAACCTCGTCCGTATGTCAGACGAACGGCTCCCAAAGAAGCTAATCTACAGCAAGTTGAGGCAGGGATGGCGTTAAAGACAGTCTGAGAGACTCGTTGAAAAGTTACCAGATAGATGTCCACACATGGGAATATCTTGCGCAAAACAGATCTGACTGGAGAAACGCAAAATACATCTGACTGGAGAAGCGAAAAACAGATCTGACTGGAGAAACACAAAACAGATCTGACTGGAGAGGCGCAGTCAAAGAATGTGTATCTATCTACCCACTAGCAAAGAATGCAATGTTAGGTATGATAAAAATAAACATTAAACATAGGAGCAAGGACGCGATAGTCAAACAGCAGCGTATAGCCGACAGTGGTGAGCCCCGTTGTCATAAACATGAGTTCATATTTCTGTTCAAACTGTATAAAGCATTAGTTAGACCTAGATTGGAGAACTGTGTACAGGTGTGGAGTCCTTATCATAAAGAGGATATAAACATGCTGGAAAGAATACAAACAAGAGCGACAAAGCTGATAGTGGGATTCCAGAATTACAGTTATGAGGAAAGACTCAGAAAAACCGGCCTAAAGTGTCTAGAAAAGAGACGAATTCGAGGTGACAATGCAGGTTTATAAGATGATCAGAGGAATGGATAAATTAGACTATAACAAGTTTTTCAAAATAAAACTACCCACAATAACAAGAGGGCATAGCTACAAGCTGACTAAAGAGAGGTAAAGAAAGGTCCAGATTAGATATTAGGAAATATTTTTTTAGTCAGAGAGTGGTGAATGCTTGGAATGCAATGCCACATGAGGTAGTAGAGGCAGGGACAATTGATGCATTTAAGCATAAATTGGATGCGCATAGCTTATAGAGCAAGGTAATGTGAATGAAACTGGTTGTATACAGACTCTGTAGAGTCTTCTAAACCGTGTTGTGAAAGCCCAGAGCAGACGCGAGACCCAGAAATCACGAGAAGCGGGAACACCAACTGAAACTCCTACTACTGACCTCGCGTGCCCGTTTATGAGGTCAATACAAGAATAGATAAGGCAAGTGCGTCATTAGGCAGACTTGGTATTAGGGTGTGGGTTAGGCGAGGGATCAGAACTCGAACCCCTGCCGAAGCCGGAAGTGCCGGACCAAAAGGTTTAAATATCACAGTCAATCTGTAAACTAGCGATACAATGCATTCCGTTCTCCGGACTACATCCTGCTACTCGCAAAACACTGTTCAGGCCTTAGTAGCGGGAGATTGAGAACGAACGCAGAATAAAAATAATAATAATAATAATAATAATAGGAAGAAGAAGAAGAAGAAGAAGAAGATCTTCGCCTTAGCTGTTCTACCTATCCTTTTATTTGCATGTGAGCCCTGGACCGTCTATAGTCGCCATGTGAGCCCTGGATCATCTATAGTCGCCATGTGAGCCCTGGATCATCTATAGTCGCCATGTGAGCCCTGGATCATCTATAGTCGCCATGTGAGCCCTGGATCATCTATAGTCGCCATGTGAGCCCTGGATACCCTATAGTCGCCATGTGAGCCCTGGATCATCTATAGTCGCCATGTGAGCCCTGGATCATCTATAGTCGCCATGTGAGCCCTGGATCATCTATAGTCGCCATGTGAGCCCTGGATCATCTATAGTCGCCATGTGAGCCCTGGATCATCTATAGTCGCCATGTGAGCCCTGGATCATCTATAGTCGCCATGTGAGCCCTGGATCATCTATAGTCGCCATGTGAGCCCTGGATCATCTATAGTCGCCATGTGAGCCCTGGACCGTCTATAGTCGCCATGTGAGCCCTGGACCGTCTATAGTCGCCATGTGAGCCCTGGATCATCTATAGTCGCCATGTGAGCCCTGGACCGTCTATAGTCGCCATGTGAGCCCTGGATCATCTATAGTCGCCATGTGAGCCCTGGATCATCTATAGTCGCCATGTGAGCCCTGGACCGTCTATAGTCGCCATGTGAGCCCTGGATCATCTATAGTCGCCATGTGAGCCCTGGATCATCTATAGTCGCCATGTGAGCCCTGGACAGTCTATAGTCGCCATGTGAGCCCTGGACCGTCTATAGTCGCCATGTGAGCCCTGGACCGTCTATAGTCGCCATGTGAGCCCTGGATCATCTATAGTCGCCATGTGAGCCCTGGATCATCTATAGTCGCCATGTGAGCCCTGGACCGTCTATAGTCGCCATGTGAGCCCTGGACCGTCTATAGTCGCCATGTGAGCCCTGGACCGTCTATAGTCGCCATGTGAGCCCTGGATCATCTATAGTCGCCATGTGAGCCCTGGATCATCTATAGTCGCCATGTGAGCCCTGGACCGTCTATAGTCGCCATGTGAGCCCTGGACCGTCTATAGTCGCCATGTGAGCCCTGGATCATCTATAGTCGCCATGTGAGCCCTGGATCATCTATAGTCGCCATGTGAGCCCTGGATCATCTATAGTCGCCATGTGAGCCCTGGATCATCTATAGTCGCCATGTGAGCCCTGGATCATCTATAGTCGCCATGTGAGCCCTGGATCATCTATAGTCGCCATGTGAGCCCTGGATCATCTATAGTCGCCATGTGAGCCCTGGATCATCTATAGTCGCCATGTGAGCCCTGGACCGTCTATAGTCGCCATGTGAGCCCTGGATCATCTATAGTCGCCATGTGAGCCCTGGATCATCTATAGTCGCCATGTGAGCCCTGGATCATCTATAGTCGCCATGTGAGCCCTGGATCATCTATAGTCGCCATGTGAGCCCTGGATCATCTATAGTCGCCATGTGAGCCCTGGATCATCTATAGTCGCCATGTGAGCCCTGGATCATCTGTAGTCGCCATGTGATCCCTGGACCGTCTATAGTCGCCATGTGAGCCCTGGATCATCTATAGTCGCCATGTGAGCCCTGGATCATCTATAGTCGCCATGTGAGCCCTGGATCATCTATAGTCGCCATGTGAGCCCTGGATCATCTATAGTCGCCATGTGAGCCCTGGATCATCTATAGTCGCCATGTGAGCCCTGGATCATCTATAGTCGCCATGTGAGCCCTGGATCATCTGTAGTGGCCATGTGATCCCTGGACCGTCTATAGTCGCCATGTGAGCCCTGGATCATCTATAGTCGCCATGTGAGCCCTGGATCATCTATAGTCGCCATGTGAGCCCTGGATCATCTATAGTCGCCATGTGAGCCCTGGATCATCTATAGTCGCCATGTGAGCCCTGGATCATCTATAGTCGCCATGTGAGCCCTGGATCATCTATAGTCGCCATGTGAGCCCTGGATCATCTATAGTCGCCATGTGAGCCCTGGATCATCTAAAGTCGCCATGTGAGCCCTGGATCATCTATAGTCGCCATGTGATCCCTGGATCATCTATAGTCGCCATGTGATCCCTGGATCATCTATAGTCGCCATGTGAGACCTGGACCATCTATAGTCGCCATGTGAGCCCTGGACCATCTATAGTCGCCATGCCAGGCAATTAAAGCACTTCCACATGCACTGTCTGGGGAAACTACTGATGATTAGATGGCAGGACATGATGCCAAATACAGATGTGGTAGCGCGATTAGGTAGGCCAAGTATAAACAGCATGATCTGTGCAGCACAGCTGAGATGGGCTGTTCATATGGTATGCATGTCGGATCAACGTCTACCAACAGAGCTCCTCAATGGTGTATTGCAAAATGGCAAAACACCGAGAGGTGGGCAGTGGAAAAGGTACAAGGATACACTAAAGGAGATCACTGATCCAGTGCGGTATTAACCACGTTGATTGAGAAAGAATCGTTACCAATCGGACAGACTGGCGCAGCACAATTGCAGAGGGTGTTCATAGACATGAGGCATCAAGAATAGAGGAGGCTTTATCGAGACAATCGCTCCGCAAGTCAACTCACATCAACTCTTCTTCAAACACGGTGGAAGCGGTGTCCTTTTTCTTTGTACTAAATGGGATATGCAATTCAGGGCTCCCCTTGACTTATTAAACGATATTCAAACTCAAGCGAACAGTGAATGTTGATACAGTGGTCCTCATCGATTACGATGGACGAAAAACAAAAAGAACAATAACAACAGCTATTACGAAACACCAGCAGGCGATGGAAGCATATAGGGAATAAAAGGTTATGCAGTCTGTTAGGCGTTTGATGATAAACCAACGAATTTGTTAACTGACTAAAATGCCACCTAACATACGTTCCAATGTTTCAGTTATATATAGCCTACTAACTTAACGCCCCCTAACATACAATGTTTCAGTTATATATAGCCTACTAACTTAACGGCCCCTAACATGCAATATTTCAATTCTATATAGCCTACTAACTTAACGCCCCCTAACATACAATGTTTCAGTTATATATAGCCTACTAACTTAACGCCCCCTAACATACAATGTTTCAGTTATATATAGCCTACTAACTTAACGCCCCCTAACATACAATGTTTCAGTTATATATAGCCTACTAACTTAACGCCCCCTAACATACAATGTTTCAGTTTTATATAGCCTACTAACTTAACGCCCCCTAACATACAATGTTTCAGTTATATATAGACTACTAACGTGGCGCCCCCTAACACACAATGTTTCAGTTATATATAGACTACTAACTTAACGCCCCCTAACATACAATGTTTCAGTTCTATATAGCCTACTAACTTAACGCCCCCTAACATACAATGTTTCAGTTATATATAGCCTACTAACTTAACGCCCCCTAACATACAATGTTTCAGTTATATATAGCCTACTAACTTAACGCCCCCTAACATACAATGTTTCAGTTTTATATAGCCTACTAACTTAACGCCCCCTAACATACAATGTTTCAGTTATATATAGACTACTAACGTGGCGCCCCCTAACATACAATTTTTCAGTTATATATAGACTACTAACTTAACGCCCCCTAACATACAATGTTTCAGTTATATATAGACTACTAACGTGGCGCCCCCTAACATACAATGTTTCAGTTATATATAGACTACTAACGTGGCGCCCCCTAACATACAATGTTTCAGTTCTATATAGACTACTAACGTGGCGCCCCCTAACACACAATGTTTCAGTTATATATAGACTACTAACTTAACGCCCACTAACATACAATGTTTCAGTTATATATAGACTACTAACTTAACGCCCCCTAACATACAATGTTTCAGTTATATATAGACTACTAACTTAACGCCCCCTAACATACAATGTTTCAGTTCTATATAGACTACTAACGTGGCGCCCCCTAACATACAATGTTTCAGTTATATATAGACTACTAACGTGGCGCCCCCTAACATACAATGTTTCAGTTATATATAGACTACTAACGTGGCGCCCCCTAACATACAATGTTTCAGTTATATATAGACTACTAACTTAACGCCCCCTAACATACAATGTTTCAGTTCTATATAGCCTACTAACTTAACGCCCCCTAACATACAATGTTTCAGTTATATATAGCCTACTAACTTAACGCCCCCTAACATACAATGTTTCAGTTATATATAGCCTACTAACTTAACGCCCCCTAACATACAATGTTTCAGTTCTATATAGACTACTAACGTGGCGCCCCCTAACATACAATGTTTCAGTTATATATAGCCTACTAACTTAACGCCCCCTAACATACAATGTTTCAGTTATATATAGCCTACTAACTTAACGCCCCCTAACATACAATGTTTCAGTTCTATATAGACTACTAACGTGGCGCCCCCTAACATACAATGTTTCAGTTCTATATAGACTACTAACGTGGCGCCCCCTAACACACAATGTTTCAGTTATATATAGACTACTAACTTAACGCCCCCTAACATACAATGTTTCAGTTATATATAGACTACTAACTTAACGCCCCCTAACATACAATGTTTCAGTTATATATAGCCTACTAACTTAACGCCCCCTAACATACAATGTTTCAGTTCTATATAGACTACTAACGTGGCGCCCCCTAACATACAATGTTTCAGTTATATATAGACTACTAACGTGGCGCCCCCTAACATACAATGTTTCAGTTATATATAGACTACTAACGTGGCGCCCCCTAACATACAATGTTTCAGTTATATATAGACTACTAACTTAACGCCCCCTAACATACAATGTTTCAGTTATATATAGACTACTAACGTGGCGCCCCCTAACATACAATGTTTCAGTTATATATAGACTACTAACGTGGCGCCCCCTAACACACAATGTTTCAGTTATATATAGACTACTAACGTGGCGCCCCCTAACATACAATGTTTCAGTTATATATAGACTACTAACGTGGCGCCCCCTAACATACAATGTTTCAGTTATATATAGCCTACTTGCTTAACGCCACCTAAAATATTTGCTTATGCGATTATATAGTTTTATCGTTTTCACCAATACGCAGTCTAAATGCTCTCATTCTAGTATTATATGCACGCAAACATAAAAGTCACATCTATATTCAGTGATTAGTAAGGATGCAGATGACTCCCTCACGTAATCTGTCATATCCCGCGAGGCTTGTTATTTTAATAGCGACCCATAATCAAGTGTTATGTATAGTCATCAGTACTGTATGTGTAGGTACGTTTACAATAAACAAATAGTTGGAAGAGACGATCGAAATCTCTGAAGTGCGGGGAGAACAAAGATGAAAGAGAAGAAAGTAAGGTAAGCAGAGAAGTTAGGGGAACAATGATAATTAACGAACACAAAAAACCGAACGACAAAAAACAAATTAACGAACATCTAGAACCGAACGAAGAATACAAATTAACGAACATCAAGAACAGAACGAAAAAAACAAGTTCACGAACATCTAGAACCGAAAGAACGGACCTAGGGCAAGAAACGGTGAATGGTGCAAATTCTGCAAGTTTCAAGAATTCCCTGGTCTCAGCGGAGATCTGGGTCAAGTATTTTCGAAAATGGACGAAAACTCAGAGGTCCCGTCTACATTGTGTGCACGTAAAAGAACTCTTGTCAGTTGAAAATAGAAAAGAACAGGCTGTTAGCTGCAGTCCAGGTACACGCGCTAATGGTAACTATCTATCTTCAGTCCACTTATGTCGTGAGACGTCGTGGGGAGGTGTGACCTCATTTGTTTCATATTTTTTGGCAGGTGAAAATCCACTGGTGACTTGCCAGGTCAATCGCAGCATCTGTTAGTCACTGGAATATACGATCGCCTTTTTTGAGACTAGTGGAGGTGGAAGCGTAAATTAGAGCAAGATAGACCCGCAGCCTGTCAGGCGCCATCCAAGCCGCTCCGCTTACCATATAACCAAGACCTGAAATTATAACCACACAGTCCCCTTTTTTGCGACATATTCTCTGTGGGGTGAGAATACCTAGAATAATTTGAGTAGATTTTTAATGTGAATTTTGTCCGAGCAGCGGCCATTAGGTCCACTGTTTTTTATTTCCAACTGCTAAGATATTTTTAACGTGCGTGCCACTGCACACGGGTGTCTGATCTCACAAATCAGAGATCAGGGGAAATATTTACCGGATGATCCACGTGAATAAAATCCCGGTGTCTGAACCCGCGACCTACAGCACCCAAGGCAAATACCTTACCTTGAGAGCACTGGGTCCCCCACCCGAGGCGAACACCTTACCTCGAGACCACTGGGTTCCCTGACAGAGAGATTGCACATATAATTCAGAAGGCGAACAGTGTCCATTATCAAATTGTACACATTTTGAAACACCATAGAGTGCTTCTTTGAATTAAGAGAAGGCTGATAGATGCATTTGTTTATTGCTGCGTAGTGTTACCGATGTCAATCTTGGTTCTTACTAGAAACGCACAAGAGTAAGATCTAAAGCTGTGAGATGCGTTGTGTGGGCAGTGCAATCGGAAATGCAGATAGCGGGGACTTACACAGTTAGTGCCTACATTGCCTCCCAACAAATCAAGCGGTTTGGTCATTTAGTCAGGATATGCATTATGACCGACCTGCCACGAGAGCATATCATATGTAGGTCTCGGCGTCGGTGGATCGAGGTTGTCTCTGATATAATCAGAAAGTTCCACCTAACGACAGAACAAGCTTACCACTTGACAATGAGAAGGAATCTACCCAACCCGCCTATATGCGACGCCTGATCGCAAGAGGAGCATGACATCCTGCCTCCCTGCTGGGACGCCTCTATGCAAGAGCAGTAAGACAAAATAAGAGGTCTTTGAAACGGTGACACCAGAATGAGACACAACCGGTGCACCGAATTCAAGACAGGTACCACCAGCCTGTGTAACTGCGACATGGCAGATAGACCAACAGCAGTACATGCTCTTCGTGACATCCCCGCGTCCCCATAGATCTGAGTAAAAGGATGTCACCCCTCCCACTCCCATCAAGGAGAAACTGTACGGCGGTATTGAGATCATGAAATAGACAACAGACTTAACTGAAGAATCCGAGGTCCCAGTCTAAATGATAGACATCAGACTTAACTGAAGAATCCGAGGTCCCAGTCTAAATGATAGACATCAGAGTTAAATGAAGAATCCGAGGTCCCAGTCTAAATGATAGACATCAGAGTTAACTGAAGAATCTAAGGTCCCAGTCTAAATGATAGACATCAGAATTAACTGAAGAATCCGAGGTCCCAGTCTAAATGAGAAATGATCACAGAAGTGTAGAATCTGAAGTCCCAGTCTAAATGAACCTTGATCACAAAAGTGTATAATCTGAAGTCCCAGTCTAAATGAGCAATGATCACAGAAGTGTAGAATCTGAAGTCCCAGTCTAAATGAACCTTGATCACAGAAGTGTAGAATCTGAAGTCCCAGTCTAAATGAGCCTTGATCACAGAAGTGTAGAATCTGAAGTCCCAGTCTAAATGAGCCTTGATAACAGAAGTGTAGAATCTGAAGACCCAGTCTAAATGAGAAATGATCGTAAATGAAAATGAAGACGTACTAAGCCTAAAATTTGTAATTGGGACCAGTTGCTTTCGTCACTTCCTTTCCATCCTTAACAGTAAGTCGGTCGCAATATCCAGCTGGGTCGACCGGGTCAAACACGGTATATTTCCTGCGAAAATCTCGACCTCTATGCTACTAAGACGCTAGTCTGACCCGGAAGACGGCACAAATTTTGTGCTGGGCAATGAAGGACAACTCATGCATTTGGTGTGTTGAAGTCCTATCGCACCAGACACCTGCGGACTAACGCAGACATACACTAGCTACTCAACCATTTAACCCAGAAATCGATGTGAACAGATTGGTATGAGTCATTTATTATGAAGAGACAAAGCAACAACAACAACAACAACAACGAAGGTTACAACAGAAAGACATTCATCAGGAACAAAGCATCCAACAAATAAAAATATAGAATACTTTTTAACAATAAATATGTTGTTGTTTTTGTTGATGTTGTTGTTGATGTTGCGTATGTTTACTAGTAGGTGTATCCTTAACAAGCACGTTAAGTGGCGGGTTGCTGTTGCTTTCCTCACACCTGAGCGTGCTGATACAAGTGGATCACAGTTATCATATATAGGACTGATCATCTCCCACACCAGTTATGTGATATAGGACTGATCCTCTCCCACATCTTACCATATATAGGACTGATCATCTTCCACACCAGTTATCTGATATAGGACTGAATCATCCCCCACACCTGTTATCTGATATAGGACTTATCATTTCCCACATCTTATCATATATAGGACTGATCATCTCCCACACCAGTAATCATTTACAGGACTGATTATCTCCCACACCGTTTATAGGACAGCTCATCTCCCACATCATATATAGGACAGCTCATCTCCCACACCATATATAGCACAGCTCATCTCCCACACCATATATAGGATAGCTCATCTCCCACACCATATATAGGACAGCTCATCTCCCACACCATATATAGGACAGCTCATCTCCCACATCATATATAGGACAGCTCATCTCCCACATCATATATAGGACAGCTCATCTCCCACACCAGTAATCATATACAGGACTGATTATCTCCCACACCATATATAGGACAGCTCATCTCCCACACCATATATAGGACAGCTCATCTCCCACACCAGTTATCATATATGGGCTGATAATCTCCCACATCATATATGGGACTGATAATCTCCCAAACCTTATATATAACTGATAATCTCCTACACCAGTTATCTGATATAGAACTGATCATCAGATGGACAAGGGACATTACAGATGGGCTGGTGTTGGCAGTGGGGAAAAGGGAGAGAGCTTACTAGGGATCGAGTGTCTTAAAGATCGACCGTCCTGAGAGCGACGTTCTGCAAAGGGCATGGCGAACGACAATGATTATGTTCTAATCTCATACACTTCTACATCTTCTTTGTCTTCGGATCTGTCAATATACATTATTTAAAAACAAATTGTATTGTCAATAATATAAATAACTCAAAAGTTATAAACGCAGAGAAAGCAGCTCCACGCAGAGTACCGAAAGTTGGAAGTGACGTCAAAATATTGGTTGAGTGAGGTGGTTTTCGATTAGTTGCGGGTAAGTCGTAATTGACAAACGTTGTACGAGCGAGATAACAGTTCATTAATTGATGTAGGGAATATTTTAAAACGTCATTTGAGTGAGATAAATGTGAGATAAGTGGGGCTTAGTTGTAACTGAGAACTGTTGAATGAGCGAGGTAACTAACGGATAAATAGGCTGTACTGACCCAGTGTTCTCGAGGTAAGGTGTTCGCCTAGGGTGCTGGAGCTAGCGGGTTCAAATCCCGGTGGAGATAACGGGATTTATCCACTGATCTCTAAGTAGTTAGATCAGAGGCCCGTGTGCAGTGGCGCGCACGTTAAACATACCTTAGCAGTTGGAAATCGAAAAAAGTAGACCTAACGGCCGCTGCTCGGGCAAAATTCAAGTAAAAATCTACTCAAATTATTCTAGGGATATTCGCTCCACAGAGAATTGTGCGCAAAAAAGTGAACTGTGTGGCCATAACAACAGGTCTTGGTTATGTGGTTAGCGGAGCTACCTTGCTCTAATTTACGCTTCCACATCCACCAGTCTTAAAAATATGCGATCGTATATTCCAGGGGCTAACAGATGCTGGGATTGACCTGACATGTCACCTGTGGATTTTCACTTGCCACAAAATATGAAACAAAAGGAGGTCGAAACCTCCCCACGACGCCTAACGACATAAGTGGACTGAAGACAGACAGACAGACAGACAGACAGACAGACAGACAGACAGACAGACAGACAGACAGACAGACAGACAGACAGACAGACAGACAGACAGACAGACAGACAGACAGACAGACAGACAGACAGACAGACAGACAGACAGACAGACAGACAGACAGACAGACAGACAGACAGACAGACAGACAGACAGACAGACAGACAGACAGACAGACAGACAGATAGATAGATAGATAGATAGATAGATAGATAGATAGATAGATAGATAGATAGATAGATAGATAGATAGATAGATAGATAGATAGATAGATAGATAGATAGATAGATAGATAGATAGATAGATAGATAGATAGATAGATCGACCGATTGTTGAAAAACCGCTATATTAGAGAGGCAACTTACTATCCGTTAATGAATGTATGCCATAGTTGAAAATGTCAAATGAATGAGGCAACTGTCGGATAATTGAGGTATAGTCGGAACTGACAAATGTTAGAGTGAATTAACTGTCTGATAAATAAGGAACAGTATGATCTGAAACCATTGTATGGGTGAGGTTAATGTCGGTTAACAGGGGAATAGTCGTAGCTGAACACTGTCGTATAAGTGAGGTAACTGTCTGATAATAAGGGAATAGTCCTAACTGCAAACAATTATATGAGCGAAGTATGAGAAATTGATGTGTCCAAAACTTTACTAAAGATGGTTGTGTATGGTGCTAGCATCCTCATTATGTAAAACCGTCATTACAGAAACTACAACAACAATTTCTGTTATACAATCGTTATGTACTAGGTTAATCTGTAGTGCGCAGTAGCGTACATCGAGATGAGTGCATGATGATGATAAATGATAAACACGGTAGATATGCTGAAATATGTGAACACCTGTCGACCACAAACATTATGATATAATCACACAGTACCAGTGCACCCCAACTAAGTGAGAAAAAAATCTTTTATGACAAAAAGTTAAAAGTTGATTAAGGTTGAGTTTAATCAAAATTTAAAAAATGGGTATGATCAGATATCGCGCCGAGACGAGAATACAAACAAAACCTACGTTACTACCAGTCTGCCCTGCTGAAGCCTGTTATCCAGGATCACCGCATGGAGGTGTAAAAAAGTCTTGGCAGTTCTGGTTCGTTGGCCCTGACGCTAGCAGTCACCTATGGGTCGCTGACCACTGCAGCTCATGTGCTGCTCAGCATCTTGATCCCTATACCCATTTAAGGCTGGGTCAACCTGGGGGCCATTGCGGTCTGAAAAAAACATTACCGCCTCAACTGCGAAATGAACCCAGGACCACTCAGATGCGAAGTCAGAGCGCTGACCACTGCGCTACGCGGCTCCAAGTATGACTTTAGAGAAACATTATTAAGCATCAAAAGAGGTTTACATTCAATAATGTAAAACATTTTATATAATGCATCAACGGAAGCGGAGCTCCGTGTAAACTTTAGAAGTAAACTTGCTATGTTTCTGTATTGTAAAAGATAACAAATTAAGAATTTCTTTAGTTCGCTTATTTAGATGTAATTAACTAGTTTGAAGTGTACACTAACACTAGGCCTAGCTTAGAAACAACAATATCAGTGATTTGTGGTGATTTTAAAAAATGTATTTAGCATAGAAGCAACAAAAGTTCAATGAGTCTTCATGTGTGTTTTCCTTTTGTCTTTTAAATTGCCACTTTCATCTTCTTGTATCTTACAAACTAACTCACACAACAAAAACAGTTACACCGACAAGTTCTTTTTATTCATTTATGTTTTTATACACAATACACTCATATTAGTAGACCAACGTATGAACATGTTTTCAGGTTTTCAAAGTCAGCAGCCCCAGTAAAATGTAACGTAAAATTACGTTCGGAAACCTAATGCAGCGCCGTAGAGATTTAGAAGATAAGTGGTTAAGGTGGTCTATATGTCGCTCAATCACCCACAATACATTTCGGTAAGGTAGGAGAAAGTGCTGATAATGTATTGTTATGTGCACAATTTTGTGTGTGTAACACATGTACATTAAAAAATTTGGGTGCGTCCTTGACGCATGAGTGTTCTTGATGCAGGTGCGTCATTGACGCTTTGTATCAACGAAAATGACCTGTGTATGAGCCGCACCAAGATGGCGCGTAACCGGCGCTGTCTAGTCTTGTTCTCGTGTTTTAGTCTATTTTGGATTAGACTATGCCATGGATTTGACTGGGATTCACACTGATTGACGACTTACACTTGTGTACACGGGAACGAGTTGTGGATTTCTAATTGGATTTGGATTTCATTTTGTGGTGTTTTTCCCTTCGATTATTCTGGCATGGTCTTCGGCTATTTGCAGTAGTATTTCGATCACCCTGTGTCGTATTTCCACGGCCCGGTGCACCTGGCTGAACTTCACGAGATTGGTGTCATGTTTACTGATAGTGCAGGTTTTGGTGTGGCTGGGAAATGTACACACGGGCCAATAATGGACAAACACATCGTTTTGGAGAGATTAAGTCCTGCCCGGTTTGAAACATGTTCATGACGCATCGCTCATACTGTGAGTAATGTTGTCGAGAGGTAGGGCATTCGCCTCCCAATGAGATGAACTGAAACGGTGGTCGATCAAATCCCACAAGTTTCAAGCGACTACTGGTCTACAGTGAGGTGGGGCCAGAGTGCATTCATCCTGAGTTACCTCCAGTCGTCTCGGCTTGTGTCTTGCCACTGGTCCAAGGTAGCTCACGACCAGCGAGTGAGGTTGATGACCAGCGCAGTTACTTCTTCACTATAATCCAATCACAGCGCAAGTTACACCAAGACAAACCAGTCTGATGAAGTCACCATCATAGCTTGCGATGGGCAACTATCAACCAACCAACAACACAGAAACATTATTTATAAACAAGAAAAAATATAATCGAGCAAACATCCATAGCAAACAAAAAGGATTATAAAATATATACCTATTATACAGGTCTTGTAAAAAGAGTCCCAGTGAGAGAGCACAAGAGGAATTCTGTTTGGTCTGGGCGGCGAAGGGAATGAAACTCCAGGACCTTGCTGGACACGTGATGTGACGTTGCTATGCAACTCGGCGGCCATTTTAGTAACACACAACAACTATTCCTTCTGCAGGCATTTTGTCCGCCTAGTTTTCAAGGTATTTCCAAGTTTGAATGAAAATAATTGCACATGAATGATAAAACACTTCTCTATACATTTGTCCATATTTTTGAAAAGACGTCAAAACGAAATTATCTACAGGTTAACACACATGCTGTCATAGCAGGGTGTAAAACTGGGCGGAAACTCTGAATTTTATCCAAATGCACGCTAAGGAATACTCAAAGCAGAGCTTCCAGCGGTCAAAGAACAACTTCCCCCCTCTCGCCAAGAGACTCGCACAAGACACAAGGCTTCTGACCGCCAAAGCAAAGCTCTCGTCTTTCCTGCCGTAAAACTCACGCATCACAAGTAATTTTGTAGTCAAAGCACTTGTAGTTTCCTTCCCACGGCAAAGCTTCCTTTAACTTATTCACTTCGGAATAAATTGGACCGTTCACGTTTATTTCTATAACGTGACACTACTGGATAGGAAGTACAGACACATGTATACATTGAAGGAAAACTAGGTACGAATAAACTTGCATGGGTATACATATATTTTCCAGGTCGAGGCCTGGTACAACTGCTTACGTCCGTTCAGAAGCACATTAAAGATCAGAATCTTTTCCTGAGCGAAAATAAAACAACACAAAAATAAAGATATTGCCCATTGTCACACACAGACCCCAACCCAAGATAATGTCCATTGTCACACACAGACCCCAACCCAAGATAATGTCCATTGTCACACACAGACCCCAACCCAAAATAATGTCTTTTGGCACACACAGACCCCAACCCAAGATCCCTATTGGTAATGAAGAAATTGAACGCGTGAATTACTTTGAATACCTTGGCTATTTGATAACGACGGGGACTGTGCAAAGGGAAATAAGGAAACGATAGAAAATGAATAGTATGCAAATTGTGTGGCAGAATACTAACAAAGAATTAAAATGACAGATTTTGAAGTATCGGCTGATTCCAAACATGCGCAGAAGAGGTTCGGTGAGATATGATCGTCCTGACGGACCCCTTTATGAACTTGCACCGTATTGTGACGTTGGAAGGGACGCAATGTGATAGTGCAGTATAACTGTTGGTCAGAATTTTGATGTAACTAGGATCGACACCTTGTTCCAACAGTGAACGCCAGATAAAATGTGGTTCTATTGTATCAAAAGTCTTTTTTAATAGTCCATGAAGGAGAATGTCAAGGGCGTCTAGAACTGTCGGCTGTCTCAATAAAGCGGCAGCAGGTTGAAATATGGTCCATTGTGCTGTACGAAAGTCGAAAGCCTGAATGTTCGACTGGTTGTGATTCTTCGAGAGTGGTGCAGACTCTGGCAAGGATACATTTTGTAAACAGCTTGTAATTCTGATTTAAAACGGTTGTCCGTGGTGAAGGATGCGGTAATCCATACAGACAAGGCAAAATATAGAAGGACAGGTCACATGTTGCGACGAAACGATGGTCGATGGAGCACAACGATAGCAGTCTGGTACCCCAGAGATAAGAAGAGACCGCTAGATCTCCAATGTGTTGGTCAGTCTGGTACCCCAGAGATAAGAAGAGATCGCTAGATCTCCAATGTGTTGGTCAGTCTGGTAGCTCCGAAGAAGACCTCTAATGTGTTGGTCAGTCTGGTAGCCCCGAGGAAGAACTTCAATGTGTTGGTCAGTCTGGTACCCCCGAGGAAGACCTCCAATGTGTTGGTCAGTCTGGTACCCCCGAGGAAGACCTCCAATGTGTTGGTCAGTCTGGTACCCCCGAGGAAGACCTCCAATGTGTTGGTCAGTCTGGTACCCCCGAGGAAGACCTCCAATGTGTTGGTCAGTCTGGTACCCCCGAGATAAGAAGAGACCGCGGGGAAGACCTCCAATGTCTTGGCCAGACTCCCTTATTTTACGCTGCAACACACGAGATGCGACTAGAGGAGCACTTACAACGCACTGGACTTCCGTGACCCAAGACAAGGTCCGCTGGAAGCGAGGCTGGGACCCGCAGCTACGCCTGATGAACGGACCATGAAGATAAAGAAGTAATGGCAGCGAGTGATGGACAATCAGCAAGCATGTACATGGATCATTGGGAACAACGGAGATGTGGTTTTACAGAAACAAATGCTGAGAACTCCATAAATTGCAATGAAAGCTAATAATCTGGTACTTGAAGAGAAGCAGACACAAACACAGCTTATGGCAACAGTCAGGATAAGGCAGTCATCTTCTCTCGGGCATGTCATGAGAAGGGGCACACGGTGGAACACACGGTGACATCTGGCAGAATCGAAGGCAAGAGGTACAAAGGGATACAATGAGAGAAAATGTTGGCCAGCTTCAAGGAATGGAATGGGAGACGACAAACAGCGGGATTGATAAACCACACGCGTGATAGGAGTCAACGTCAACCGGCAGGACACATGATGATCACGATGCAACAATAATAAATCTACAGAATCACTGCCGGATGTTAAGGTTAGTAGGCGCCCATATGTTGGTTCGAATCATCATCTCGTCTAATCTCGTCTTTTCCGTAACCTTAAGAGGTCGCAAGAGCATCACATCTCGCTACTGCTTCATGAACCATTCCCGCCACTTCTGTCTGCCCATCGCCATTGCCTCGGGTCTCCTTCAATGTTTCACACCTCCACTTCCGAACATCATATGTCCTGCTCCTCTTGGTGTGACCTCTTTTTCACGTCCTCGGACTGTGCATTTGAGTATCTTGTTTGGTAGTCCATCATCGTATAGCATGTCCTTTATAGAACATTGCTTCCATCAAATTCTGTCCGAATAAAACTCATTCCCTTGCGAAAACTCCAGCCTCCGCCAGTCATACCCAGGCATTCCTGGATATCTTGGTGTCATCGTCTTCTTGGTCTACCCCTTCCTCTTTTGCCTGGCACCATACCTTCCATCACTGTTTTCTCGAGACTGTTGTGTCTCTTGATGTGACCAAAGTATTTTACTTTGGTAGTCCATTCGACCGTATTAAATAACGGTACTATTGGGTCTTGCGTGTTGTTACTACTTGATTGGAAGTCTTGATAAAGTCTGACAGACTGACTAATTATGTAGGTACGGTGATGTTTGTGACACGGCCACTGTATGTTATTTCAAGGATCCGCCTAAAGCGTTTCATCTTCGTCGACTGCATATTTCGTTTCAATTCAACATGCAGAGGGTTTGTCTCCAACGTGTAGAGGTACATATTGATTAGACATGTTAGTCAGGGTCAGGCAAAACATACTGATCAGACATGTTTATCGGGGTCAGGCAAAACATATTTATCAGACATGTTAGTCAGGGTCAGGCAAAACATATTGATCAGACATGTTAGTCAGTGTCAGGCAAAAAATAATGGTCAGAGATGTTAGTCAGAGTCAGGCAAAACATACTGGTCAGACATGTTAGTCAGAGTCAGGCAAAACATACTGGTCAGAGATGTTAGTCAGAGTCAGGCAAAACATACTGATCAGACATGTTTGTCAGGGTGAAACAAAACATACTAATCTCTCGACCTCACTTTCATGCAGTTCTCCATGGAAACATGTTTTATGGTAGTCTGGCGAACGAAGTTGTATTTGACATGATCTTCGTAGTTGTGAGCGACAAAGGTGGCGTCGTAACTGGCTGCGGGTCTACATTGCTCTACTGTTTTGGTCATTATGGATGCCACCAGACCGCGGATTTGCATTGACTTCCCACTAGTCGATGACTTACACTTGTCAGTACCCTCACCATACAGACCCTAGCTTCACCTACCTAGTCAGTACCCTCACCAAACAGACCCTAGCTTCACCTACCTAGTCAGTACCCTCACCAAACAGACCCTAGCTTCCCCTACATAATCAGTACCCTCACCAAACAGACCCTAGCTTCCCCTACCTAGTCAGTACCCTCACCAAACCGACCCTAGCTTCCCCTACCTAGTCAGTACCCTCACCTAGTTCACACGGCTGAGCTTAACGAAATTGGCGTGTGAGAAACTTAGACAGTACTAAAATGAACTGGACACACCTGAGTGATGTCCCTACGACCTCTTGTGGTTGTGAAAAAGATAGGGCAAACATCGTTCGATGTCATTGCCCCCCCCTCCCCCCCCCCTCCCCTCCGCTGCCTTGCGGGATACATGTTTAAGAGAAAGGCTTCTGGAGTAAACCTTCCTTGAAAATAAATCTGCAGCATATTCATCTCCAGTCGTCTCGATAAATATATTGCCACTGGCATTACCAAAGGTAGCTCAGGACCAGAAAGTGGGGTTGACAAAAGGCGCAGTTTCTTCCTCACTTTAGTCGACATCATCGCGCAATTCATCCATTCCAGCGGACACATCAAGAGAAAAGACTGTCCACACGGCTGAATAAAGAGAGAGGTCTGCATCGCTTGTGATGGACGAACATCAGTGAGCGACACGCAGATGAAGCACACCATAACACAACTGCCTGGAAGACCCCAGCCGTTCTTGACTCCACGCCCAGAATGTGAGGCAAACTACTAAAACCCGTCACAAGCTACTAAAACCCGTCACAAGCTACTAAAACCCGTCACCTAACACCCTTGAAATGGACGCACAGAAGAGAAAAGGTACTCATTGTTAGCATCCAACAACAACCTTAATTTGAAGAGCGACGTTTCTGTCTTTCCACAATGGCTTCAGAGAGGTGAAGATCGTTACTGCAGATAGCCAAAATACGAGGCGTGTTCAAATGAAACCGGACCTACATGCACCAAATAAAAATACGTACGATGCGTATGATGACGTCAGTTCTGATGTAAACAGCACATACCAACCGTCAAATTTGCAAAATAATATTATCCTCTGACTCATAGTCTCCTCCTCAGCAGACCATTGAAAACATGGCGGGTGTAATACGGAATCCGTCCAGAGTTGATTAGAGAGCGGTGTTTCGGTTTCTAACAACTGAAAGATGTCGACAGATTGACATTCATCGCAGTATGCAGGCAGTGTATGGTGACAAAAGTGTGGCGAACGTAAGCTCCGGCGACGGTCCACCCGAATTGCTGCACCAATTTTGGCGATGGCATCTTCTGACGCAACAATATGCTCCTGACCTGGTCTGGGAAGATCTTTCGTTAACTCACGGCCTTTTTCAAACATCGTTGTTGAGTTCTTCACTGTTGTCTTCAACACACTTTTGCCACCATATACTGCCAGCATTCTGCGATGAATGTCAACTGGTCGACATCCTTCAGCTGTTAGAAACCGAATCACCGCTCGCTGATCAACTCTGGACGGATTCCGTATCACACCCGCCATGTTTTCAACGGTCTGCTAAGGAAACTATAAGTCGGAGGATAATGGCATTTCGTAAACTTGAAAGTTGGTATGTGCTGTCTACACCAGAAGTGACGTTATCGTACATACGTATATTCACTTGGTGCAGTTTGAACACGTCTCGGAAAATTAAAAAATCCAAAGGCTCAACAATACTCATGTCTAGACATCTAGAGATCGGTTCAATGTGGAAATCCTCAAAGATAAAGTGATACCATACCACTAGCGTGTCCAGAAACCAGATGGTACAACAGTTGGACGATACAAGCACTTCTACGGGCCAACAGCTCAAAACTGAGGTACTGGAGAAAGACAGGTTCGTGAACATATTACATGGATGACAACGGTCACTTTATAGTCTGATTCTTTTTCTTCTTATTTCTCTTCTTCTATTTCCTCTTTTTATTATTACTCTTCTTTTTCGTTCTCTAATTCTTTTTCCTATTCTTCTTCCTTTTCTTCCTAATCTTTTTCCTCTTTCTTCCTTTTACTTTTCTTCTTATACTTCTTCTTCTTCCTCTTCTTCCGCTTTTTCTTCTTCATCTGCCTTCCTTTTCTTTGTCCTCTACATTCTTCTTCTTTTTCTTCCTCTTATTCTTATTCGTATTCTTCTTCCTTTTCTTCCTGCTCTTTTTCCTCTTCTTCTTCCTTTAACTTTTCTTCTTCTTCCGCTTCTTCTTTCTCTTCATTCTTCTTCTTTTTCTTCTTCTTCTTCCTCTTCTTCTTCTTCCTCTTCTTCTTCTTCTTCTTCTTCTTCTTCCTCTTCTTTTTCTTCTTCTTCTTCTTTTTCTTCTTCTTCTTCTTCTTCTTCTTCTTCTTCTTCTTTTTCTTTTCGTTCACGATGTCTTAACTATGTACGCGTAATTCCAGTTTCCTGGACAACGGTTGCTGTGATGGATAGTTCCTCATGTCTTCCAAATAGCTTTGTAGGTTCCTCACCGTGCCCCAGTGCTCAATTTCCTAAGCACACAACAGTCTTGTAGGGTATGCTCGGCTGTCTATGTTGCCCATTCACACGCATACATGGCTGATGGAGCCAATTTCAGTATGCATAAGTGGCCATTCAATCTATTCTGTCCGTTCTCTGCGAAATAAGATCGCTTGCTCGTTCGATCAATAAAGAAAGATTGTCCCTATCGGTCGACTTTCTTTATGGTTTGGATACAGATTTTCTTTCCACCGAAGGTGATTGTCTGTTCTTTCCGTTTTCGTGTTACTCAATCCTTTGCTTGCTTCCTGGTACGCCATAGTGTGATGACATGCCCTGTAGCAATGTCCTTCTTTTGACGTTTATTTCGCGTAAGATCATTTTAAGTTATGGAGATTTGTCTTTCTAGAGGGCTAACAGCTGCCATTGTAATCTATAACGTGGAATACCAGTAGTCAGCCGGGGTCTTTGTGTAGGACAAGGACAAGAATAGCACCACTGCCACATAGAGAGCATGTCGTAATAGGGGACTAAGGGTGTGGCAGGTCATAACATGTGTTCCATGTAGGGAGGTAAACCCCAAGAGTAAACAGTGGATAACTAGATTTGTAGTTACATGTGGGAAGAGCTAAAAATAGAGCATGGACAAATATATATTGACAGGTAAATTAAAAGAAACATATTTAAAATATTTGTGCAAGCAGAACATAGCTCAGAAAGTGAATAAAAGCAAAAATAGACTTGGAAAAAAAAAACAAACATACAGTTACTGGATACAGCGGTATATTAAGATCGATCTGTATTACAAGAGAAATGGTTTTAAAAAAATTGGATCTGTTGAACGTGGATAAATGTCCAGGTCAAGATGGTATTCATCCAAAATTGCTGTTTGAAATTAGAGACCAACTAGCAAAACCATTGGCTATATTATGTTCTCAAGAAAGATGCAGGAGTGATCCCCTTATTCAAAAAGAAAATTATAGACCGGTGAGTTTAACGAGCATAGTCTATAAATTGTTAGAGTCAATAATCAAAGAAAACATTGTAATGCATTTAGACAAATTTTATTTAATCAGCATAGGTCTACTAGAGGGAGATCATGCTTAACAAATCTATTAGAATTCATGGAGGAGGTTACTAAAATGATAGATAAGGGGAGCCAGTGGATGTTATTTATCTAGATTTTGCAAAGGCAATTGATAGAGTACCTGATCAAAGATTATTTTGAAAGTTAAAATCACATGGAATAGGTGGGGAAGTTGCCAAATGATTTGAAAATTGGTTAAAGGGAAGAAGACAGAGGGTGGGCATAAATAAGAACTCTGAGTGGTGTGAAGTGAAAAGTGGAGTGCCACAAGGCTCGGTTTTGGGACCAATTTTCTTCATTATTTATATAAATGATGTAGTGTCTCATCTAAAAGAGAAGTGGATATATTGAGGTCGGATTTAGATAAAATTCGAGAATGGTCTGTAAACTGGCAAATGTAGTTTAATGTAGTCATCCACATGGGGAGATCCAATATGGATCATGATTACAGAATGAGCGAGAACAATATTAGAAAGATAGAAAAGGAAATGAACCTATGAGTTATAATAGATCATGCATGTAAGGTAAGTGAGCAAGTTCAGGTAGCAGTGAAAAAGGCAAACGCAATGTTAGTTAGGATAAAAAGAAATACTAAACATAGGAGCAAGGAAGTGAAAGTCAAACTGTATAAATGTTAGACCTAGATTGGAGTATTGTGTACAGGTATGGAGACCTTATCATAGAGGGGACATAAACATGCTGGAAAGGATACAAAAAACAGCGACAAAGATGATAGTGGGATTCCATAATTACAGTTATGAGGAACGACACAAAAATCCGGCCTACAATGTCTAAAAAAGAGAACAATTCGAGGTGACAATACAGGTTAATAAGATGATCAGAGGAACGGATAAAGTAGACTATGACAAGTTGTTCAAAATACAATCACCCACAAAAACAAGAGGGCATATCTACAAATTAACTAAAGAAAGGTCCAGATAGAGTTTAGGAAATATTTGTTTAGTCAGAGAGTGGTCAAGGCGTTGTATGCATTGCCAAAGGAAGTTGTGGAGGCAGGGACAATTAATGCATTTAGGAATAGATTGGATGCGCATATATTTTAGAGCAAGGAAATGTAAATGAAACGGGTTGTACACAGACTCTGAAGTCTTCTAAACCAGCATAAAGACGTTAAGTTAAGTTAAGTTACAGCACTAAAAAGTCAGAAGAATACAGAACTAAATGACTTAAGATCAGTACTCTGTCAACTATTCCAGCAGTCCATACCCTCAAGAGTCACAGTGCAGTGGCCTCCATCCCACTGTAACATTCAAGGCAATGATGAAGCAGACATACTTGTAAAACAAGGTGGAAGCCTACCACAGTCAGATTCTAGTGTGACCTACGAAATATCCAAAAGGTTGATTAGGACCAGATACATGGACAAATGGGAAACAGACGAAACTGGTTAGACAAAAAATGATGCTTATTACCAGTTGAACAGAAGAGAGTAGGTGGTGGTCTTCAGCTGAAGATAGGTGCTACTGACGAATGCACCTGTGGTACTTGGAAAATGACCGTTGAACATCTGCTTCAAAATTGCCTGACATACGAGGACCAGAGAAAGCACACGTGGCCATCACCAGTGCCAACACTAGAAAATCTATATGACAGTGTCGACAGCTGCAGGACGACCGATGCGTTCTTCGAACAAATTCAAGTAGATGTCTGACAGCGTACGAAGAAGAAGAAACACTAAAGCAAAGCAGACCCGCAAGCTGTCAGGCGCCATCTATGCTGCTCTTAACAAACCGCCTAACCATGGTAGGTGTTATGCCATGTCACATAGTTAGTCGCCTTATACGACATGCTCTCTGTGTGACAGTGGTGCTATTCTTGTCTTTGTCATACACAAAGCCCCCAGAGGACAACTCGAACATCTTTCCCCCTCCTCTAACCAAAAAATTTACTTCCTTACCTTGTCATAACAATATTACGAATAAAAGTAATGTTTACAACTTAGCAATTAAAATTAAAGGAATATTATCCACCGTTTCTCCCGTCGCCCTTATGTTTGTGTCCGTGCTGTCCCTCAGCGTTACATGTTTTTGTTCTTACAGCCATGTTGTGCTCAGTTCCACGCCAGTTCACACAATTATGTTCGCTTCTGTCATCTGTACAACACTATACCTGGTTCTATGTATTCGCTTCATCTATACATTGTCTTTGTTCTGTGTATGATCAGATCCAATGGCCGTGTCCTGTCGCTAATGCAGCACGTATATTGACTACATTGAGGCTCTTTATATCTGCATTGCATTTTCGCTGTGTTTATTCTTCTTCTTCTTCTTCGTCCTCTAATTATTATTATTATTCGTTCGTTCTCCTGAAAAAATGGATTAGCAAGTAGAAGGATATTATCTGGAGAACGGCATACGTTGTGTGGTAGGTTACAGCTTGACATTTGGGTCTGACACATCCGTCTTCAGCATGGCATGATTGGGTACTAGGTCAGCCTTCTTTATTCGATCCCTTCTACTTAGCCAGTCTGCACTGTTGTAGCCTGTAATCAAGGCACACCTTGTGGAGGTGTAGAAGGGTCTTGGCAGCTCTGGTTCACTGGCCATGATGCTAGCAGTCAGCTTTGGGTCGCTGACCGATACAGCTCCTGCACTACTCAGCATCTTGACACCTCTGTGTTTATTACGATCCAATCATTATGAGTTTTTCTCCATTGTGAACTTGCATTGGTCACATTTAGACACTTCTTATCTGAATTACACTTTCACAGTCATCGCCACATTTAGAGCATTCATTTCTGAATGGCACTTTCGCAGACCCAACTGTTGTCAGTGCAGGACTACCACTGTTTTCATTTATTCTCTTCTGATATACTATCTTATCACTTTATATTTCCATTATCCGATAAACTTGATCTGGTGTCTGTGTAGCACTAACATCGGCCACATTTATTCCCTTCATCTGCTATGGTCATAATATTTCTACCAACAGACTGAACACACGCCTATACGGATGGCTCAACCACAGACGCCATTGGAAACGGGGGAGGAGGCATCACTTTAAAAACGAAAAAGCAAAGTACTCTCAGCAGCATTTGCCACTGGGAGACGCTCCAGCAAGCAATCCTGGAACGGCATATCCAGCCGCATTCAGTCCAACATGTGGGGAGTCGTCTTGCGTTTTGTATTTTTCTGGCTGAACGCTTTCGCTGAGCCTCCTCCGCGATGGCTTTACTTTCTGCGATCTGAGCACTTTGGGGTGATACTAGCGCCGCCAGTGGGTACGGTTTTATGTATGCATCTCCCAGAACGTGACATCAATACTGAAGCTTTTTAGAAACACCTTCAAGAAGTATCTGTAGCGGTTCTTCTGATCCCCTGGGGGAGCGTCTGCCTGCAATGAGCTCGCCGTATAACAACTGCTTGAAGATGCGCTCATCTGGCATGCGAACAGCATGCCCCGTCCATCTTTGCTGAGTTCTTTCCAGAAGTGTAGAGAAGTTTAACATGTTAGTTTGTATAAGAATGTCAGAGTTAGGCACCTTGTCCTGCCACCTAATCCTGATCAGCCTACGCAGACAGCCCAAGTGAAAACAATTTAGCTGTCTGGCATGTCTGTTATTCACTGTCCATGTTTCACAGACACGCAGCAGAGTGGATAGCACTACAGTACGATACACTTTTACCTTTGTGGCGACACTGATGCCTTGTCGGTTCCAGACGTTTGCTTGTAGCCTTCCAAACGGTGAGCTTGCCTTAGCAATCCTTGTATTGTCTGTCAGGTGAGGGTACTGACTAGGTAGGTGAAGCTAGGGTCTGTCAGGTGAGCGTACTGACTAGGTAGGGGAAGCTAGGGTCTGTCAGGTGAGGATACTGACTAGGTAGGTGAAGCTAGGGTCTGTCTGGTGAGGGTACTGACTAGGTAGGGGAAGCTAGGGTCTGTCAGGTGAGGGTACTGACTAGGTAGGGGAAGCTAGGGTCTGTCAGGTGAGGGTACTGACTAGGTAGGTGAAGATAGGGTCTGTCTGGTGAGGGTACTGACTAGGTAGGTGAAGCTAGGGTCTGTCAGGTGAGGGTACTGACTAGGTAGGGGAAGCTAGGGTCTGTCTGGTGAGGGTACTGACTAGGTAGGGGAAGCTAGGGTCTGGTGAGCGTACTGACTAGGTAGGGGAAGCTAGGGTCTGGTGAGCGTACTGACTAGGTAGGGGAAGCTAGGGTCTGGTGAGCGTACTGACTAGGTAGGTGAAGCTAGGGTCTGGTGAGCGTACTGACTAGGTAGGGGAAGCTAGGGTCTGGTGAGCGTACTGATTAGGTAGGGGAAGCTAGGGTCTGGTGAGCGTACTGACTAGGTAGGGAAAGCTAGGGTCTGGTGAGCGTACTGACTAGGTAGGGGAAGCTAGGGTCTGGTGAGCGTACTGACTAGGTAGGGGAAGCTAGGGTCTGGTGAGCGTACTGACTAGGTAGGGGAAGCTAGGGTCTGGTGAGCGTACTGACTAGGTAGGTGAAGCTAGGGTCTGTCAGAAGGAGGGTACTGACTAGGTAGGTGAAGCTAGGGTCTGGCGAGGGTACTGACTAGGTAGGGGAAGCTGGGGTCTGTCTGGTGAGGGTACTGACTAGATAGGGGAAGCTAGGGTCTGTCTGGTGAGGATACTGACTATGTAGGTGAAGCTAGGGTCTGGTGAGGGTACTGACTAGGTAGGGTAAGCTAGGGTCTGGTGAGGGTACTGACTAGGTAGGGGAAGCTGGGGTCTGTCTGGTGAGGGTACTGACTAGGTAGGGGAAGCTAGGGTCTGTCTGGTGAGGGTACTGACTAGGTAGGTGAAGCTAGGGTCTGGTGAGGGTACTGACTAGGTAGGTGAAGCTAGGGTCTGGTGAGGGTACTGACTAGGTAGGTAAAACTAGGGACTGTCAGGTGAGGGTACTGACTAGGTAGGTGAAGCTAGGGTCTGTCTGGTGAGGGTACTGACTAGGTAGGTGAAGCTAGGGTCTGGTGAGGGTACTGACTAGGTAGGGGAAGCTAGGGTCTGGTGAGGGTACTGACTAGGTAGGGAAAGCTGGGGTCTGTCTGATGAGGGTACTGACTAGGTAGGGGAAGCTGGGGTCTGTCTGGTGAGGGTACTGACTAGATAGGGGAAGCTAGGGTCTGTCTGGTGAGGGTACTGACTAGGTAGGTGAAGCTAGGGTCTGGTGAGGGTACTGACTAGGTAGGGGAAGCTAGGGTCTGGTGAGGGTACTGACTAGGTAGGTGAAGCTAGGGTCTGGTGAGGGTACTGACTAGGTAGGTAAAACTAAAGACTGTCAGGTGAGGGTACTGACTAGGTAGGTGAAGCTAGGGTCTGTCTGGTGAGGGTACTGACTAGGTAGGTGAAGCTGTGGTCTGTCTCGTGAGGGTACAGACTAGGTAAGTGAAGCTAGGGTCTGGTGAGGGTACTGACTAGGTACGTGAAGCTAGGGTCTGGTGAGGGTACTGACTAGGTAGGGGAAGCTATGACTGCCTGATGAGGGTACTGACTAGGTAGGGGAAGCTATGACTGCCTGATGAGGGTACTGACTAGTTAGGGGAAGTTATGACTGCCTGGTGAGGGTACTGGCATGGTAGGGAAAGCTAGCGACTGCCTGGAGAAATTAGTTCTGTGCAGCAATGTTTTGTTTGATGTACAGTTTCCAAGGGGCAGGCTGGAAGAGTACCTCTATTTTCCTAGTGCTAATCGTGAGATCAAAGTTACTGCATGCCGCCACGGTGGACTACAGATCTCGTTCTGAGCAAGTGTTTAGGACGCAGTGAACAGGAAAACCAAGCCTAACTAACCTTATTGTAGGATTTTAGGCGCTCAGCGATGAGCAGCTGACGGTGCTCGTGTGCCTAATATGTAAGTCAGTAGCAGTGCCATGGACAGCATCATTGAGCATTGCTGCAAAGACCAAGGTAAAGAACGTTTGTGCCAGTATTTCGTCTTCTCTTGACTCACATCGCGTTCCTTTCAGTGGTATTTTTAGCTTGGGAAACAGCAAACATTTACATGGAGCCGTGCCGGCAGAGTAGGGAGTCCGACGAACCAGAGAAATGTTGTGCTTGGCCAGAATAGTTTGAATCAGATGTGAAGAATGAACGAGTGTGATGTCGTGAGGCAGCTATCAAGTTCTAGTTGCCCAGAGGCCAGTTCGTTTGCATCGCACAGCATTACGAAGGCCAAACACAACATTCCTCTGCCTTGTTAGGTACCCTACTCTGCCTACATGGCCCCTTGCCATTTTTGGCCGCTACCCAAGCTGAAAATGTCGCACAAAAAGACCACGGGGGGGGGGGGGGGGGTGGTAGTTTGAAGAGGATTAGGATTTCAGACCCCCCAGGTGTTTAAATGAATTCTTTCGGTCGTAAATCCTATACGTTATGAACTGACTTCCTACGTAGGCCTCACTCATCTCTCGGACTCACTCATCTCATCTCATACATGAATATTTAATGAAACAAGGTGATATACAGGTTCGGCACTATCCTTACTTTCCAGACATGGCTCCCTGCGGCTTTTGGCTCTTTCCAAGCCTCAAGGTGCTAATCAGAGGAACGAGATTCCAGAACATAGAAGAAATCAAAACAAATGAAACGTCTGGTCGAGTTTCCAAAGATGACTCTCAGAAATACTTCAAGCAGTAGGGGCATCCATAGAAGAAGTGTGTTAAATAAGAAAGAGGCTATTGCGAAGTGAAATTTGTTTTGAAATAGGTAAGTTAGCTGGAGATGAGATACCAAAGAAGAGTCGGTGTGGCCAAACAACCTTACATTACCTCAGACAAACTCTACGGAGATATCAATATATTCAGTCCGCTTTCGTTAATTATAATGAAGTTGAACCTGAATGCGTTCGAAGACGAAGAAATACGTACACGTCTAGACAATTATGCATACCAAACAACAAAAACATAATTCTTCTTACGTACCTCTGAAAGCTGGCTTCCTAGCTAAGCAATCAGGGTTCAATCCCACATTGGTGCGGGATTTCTTTTCTTCTATCGCAAACTGGCTCCTTTGGTCGGCACAGGCACGATAATTGGTTATCAGAGTAATCTATGAAGTAATGATGGCCGGCGTGATATTGAACACACATGGCCTGCTGTTAAACGTTAGATAAGCCACCCAACTTACCGGGAAAACCCCTTGAAACGTTATATTCCAGCGCGGACTAAATGACGGAACTCATATTATGCCAAGGTTTATAATCAATCCATGCTTACCACAGCGAAATAAAAAAACAAAAACAAATTCACGGTACAAAACACAACAAATCACTGTGGAGAGTGATCCTTTCACAGAATCCTGCCCTGGAACCAACTGCATATCCATCTTTGTTTCCCGAACACGCTATTATAGTTGCACTGATAGTTGACACATGCAAGTTTCGTCATTTAGTCTGCAGTGGAGTGTGACGTTTCAAAGGGATTTCATGGTGAGTCAGAAGCCCGTATCTACAATAGGCTGTGGACCACATCACCCAATATGTGCCGCGGATCACCAAATAATATGGTCTTTACACCAAATTTCCCATACACGGCATGTCGTCAAAAGGGATCTTCACTTTACTTTAACACTGAAAACTCTTAGCCCCGAAGAGGGATAAACGCTATACAATTTGTGATGAACACAAAAATGATTAACTAACTAACGGCAACACAAAACATGAAATACACAGCCTTTGAAACACTTTTATCACATTTACAATTGAGATGCGTCCCCTTGCATTTCCGCAGATGCAAACAGCGACACTAAACACCTGTTACTAGGCGTCTCTTCTCCTCAAGGCCTACAAAATATATCAAGCCTCAGTTGTTGCCGTCAGTCAGAGTAGATTCTCCCGGTATTTGATATTCCCGCCGTGTGATAACGGGATCGTGGTTATTAGTACCAGCTGGGGGTATCGATTCCTTGCGATACTACATGAATATTGCCCATCGTATCTCGTGCACGTAGATTGATCCGATAACCCTTAACACAATTTAACCTTCAGGGTGGACAAATATCGAACCCATTTGTTTTATCTCACCTGGTGGAGCGCATGGCCGAATGCTTTGGACTCCTACCTACTGGCAAGGAGGGTAGAAGATCGAATCTCTGGTAATGCATATGTTGCTTTTCGATTTGGGGGGGGGGGGGGGGGAAGAAATATAGCCAAAACACGCAGTGGCGATGTAGCCTGTAGCCCTCTGCCTAAAAACCCCTCGACTACCCCAGCAATGGGAATAATGTCGCACGACAATGAGGCAAACCTTCACATTTTTAGACAGCACCATTAATACTTCAGGGGAGGTGGGAGGAGGGGGGGGGGGCTGAGGAAGGCGTAGATGTAAGGGATAGAATTTGAAAGACAAGGACAGCATGTGTGTTACTCAATAATATATGGACGTCCAGGGAAATAAAGTAACGTAAAGTAAAGTAACCCATAGCATTACTGCCATAGGGGCGTGAGGTGTTAGCGATCTCACATTTCGAAGGCTCGGCTATATGAGGGCGGTAGCCATCTCTTCTCCCTCGCCGCTTTTACTTCCCGGACCGAACCGGTACCCATTTAAGGCTGGGTCGACCCGGGAGCCATAGCGGTCTGAAACAAACATTACCGCCTTAACTGGGGAATGAACCCAGGACCACTCAGCTAGCGCGCTAACCACTGCGCTACGCGGCTCAGGGAAATGAAGACTAATACCAAGTTAAACTTGTTGAATGTCAAGTCAGGACGTCTGTACTGGGCTGAAACTCGATGGACGACAAAGGCAATATAGAGGAAACTTCGGTCGTTCGTCAGTACATGTCTGCGATAGATATTGAGAATGTTGATGATGTTCGTCCATCACAAGTGATGAAGACCACTCTCTTTGTTCAGCCGTGTGGACCATCTTCTCTATTGCTGTGTCCATGATGTTCGTCTATCACAAGTGATGAAAACCACTCTCTTTGTTCAGCCGTGGGGACCATCTTCTCTATTGCTGTGTCCGCTGAAATGGGTGACCTGCCCGGTGATTTGGATTAAAGTGAGGAAGAAACTGCGCCTTTTCTCAACCTTACTGAGCTACCTTTGGCCAGTGGCAAGATATTTATCGAAACGACTGGAGATAGCATAGGATGCAGATTTTTCCTCAGGGATTACTCCGGAAGCCTTTCCCGTAAACAGGTATCCGGAGGCAGCGGAGGGGGGATGACATCTAACGTTGTGTGTCGTGCCTTTTCCATAACACCAAGAGGTCGTAGGGACATCACTCAGCGTGTGAGTGAGTCTGGCATCTCTCCCCGGCTGTGTTCAGTTCATTATATTAGTGTCCAAATTTTTCACACGCCAATTTCGTGAAGTTCAGCCGTGTGAATTCGGCCGCGAAATACGACACAGGTTTAAGCGTAGTGCCATTCATTAAGCCGGTGTCCAGACCAGGATAATCGGACGGAAGAAATCACACACAAAAACGAACGAATTAACTAGTCCAAAGGGAAAACAACAACACGTTTTCGTGACAAGTGTAAGTCATCGAATAGTGGGAATTCCAGGCAAATCCTTGGTCTTGCGGCATATATAATGAACCAAAACAGTAGAGCAATGCAGACCCGCAGACAGTTACAGTGTCATCTTTGTTGCGTACATTATTGAGCATAGGCTGGAAAGACATGGTGAGAAAAGAAGACATCTGGGAAAGAAGCCAAAAACAGCCAGCGGAGCAACAGATCAAAAGTAGGAAATGGTGTTGGATAAGTCACACTCTCCGGAAAGGACAATCCAAACGGCCAGACAAGCGATGACGTGCAATCAACAGGGGAGAGAAAAAGAAGTAGAACAAGAAACACCTGGATAGGAGACCGAAAATAAACTTGGGTTCCTACTCAACTGGAAAGAGGTACAAAACGTAGCTCAAAATTCAACTTGCTGGGCGTTGGTTGCTAATGGCCTATTCCCCGAAGGGAGCGACTGATATTGTTTGAATACTAGTGACGCAACGACCATAACTAAAGCCAACTTCAAAGGACTCATCAACACCCTTCTATGTGACAAGAAAACAATTAATATGAATAAGTGTCCATGTGGAGAGCATACCATGACAGTAGAACACATCCAACAAAGCTGCACGCTCAGACACAGAGAGAGTTTGCAATACTGGCCTTCGTGAGACATTGTTATTTTTTTGTTTTTTTTGTTTTTGCGTTCGTTTTATTTATCTATTCCCCAAGGCGGTGTCCGTTGCACTGTAGTTTTAAAAAAAATGTTGCGCCTATCGGCTCAGTGCATTCGACTTTAGCATTCATTTTATGTAAGGGTCTGCTTCCTCCTGCATTTTCTAACAGTTTGCTTGACCGAGGTAACGGCCGGTGTCGTAATGGAGAACGAACCCAGCACCTTTGGTTGTGAGCCGTGTCCCTTAACCGCCTGCCCACTCCGTCCACAGGTGAGACAGATATGAGACAAAAGCCCTAACTAAAGCCAACTTCAGGGGAAAATGGATCCATCAACACCCTCACATCTGAAAAAAAAAATTACTATGATTTAACTATGGAAGGGAAAGTCGTCATCTTCAGACTGAGAACTGAGGCATAACAGACTCAAGGGTCGTCTTTCAACAAAATGAGGATTGGGACAGATGACAGGTGTCCATGTGAGGAGCAATACTATGATCGTGGAACACATCCTACAAAGCTTAGACTCGAAGAGAGATAACAACACTGGTCTCACGAAACAGATATGAAACAAACGCTGTTCGGAGATTTGCAATCTCACTAGCGACGGTGTCTTTGTAAGAGACACCGTGTTCTTGATCTGAGGATGAACGAAGTAGTAGGAAAAGAAATCTAATAGATAAAAAATAGGTGAAAAAGGTGAAAATAGTTAATAGGTGAAATATTTCACGTACCTGGATAACATAATCTAATCTCAGCAAAGGAGACACTGAAATCCAACACAGATATAATAAAGCAAGTCAAATCATTCAGCAAATGGCCTCGATTTTACAATGTCAACGCGTGACAAAGGATACAAAAAGAACGCTATACAACACGGTATTCCTACCCACATTGTGCTAACAGTGCTAAAATAAGTCATTGACAAGCAAAGATAAAACAAACATTGTAACAACGGACAACGTTTGTCACACTTTTTTTCATTTTTGATTTCATTTTTTTCTTTTTTCACTACTTCTTGTTCTTCCTTCTCCCTTCTTCTTCCTCTTCTGCTTCTTCTTCTTCTTCTTCTTCTTCTTCTTCTTCTTCTTCTTCTTCTTCTTCTTCTTCTTCTTCTTCTTCTTCGATCAGCTGATGGTATGCTTCTATTCCTGTGAGGTTCATGAAGGAGACTGATCTTCAGGTCTTTGCCGGCGGTCCCCCACAGCTTTTCGAACATGGTCGCTGCCCGGGATCAAATTGCCTCTCTTTGGTCTGTATAAGTGGGGCAAATATGCAGGATATGTTCTTGTGTTGGTGGCGTCTGTAATACCCATTCTGTGGAGGTAGGTCTGCTGCAATGTCCTGTTCTGTATCTGGAGATCTCTGTCTGGCCATCTCTTACAAGTTTCTCTGTGATATCTAAGACCAATTATGTGGAGGTAGGTCTGCTGCAATGTCCTGTTCTGTGTCTGGAGATCTCTGTCTGGCCATCTCTTACAAGTTTCTCTGTGATATCTAAGACCAATTCTGTGGAGGTAGGTCTGCTGCAATGTCCTGTTCTGTGTCTTGAGATCTCTGTCTGGCCATCTCTTACAAGTTTCTCTGTGATATCTAAGACACATTCTGTGGAGGTAGGTCTGCTGCAATGTCCTGTTCTGTATCTGGAGATCTCTGTCTGGCCATCTCTTACAAGTTTCTCTGTGATATCTAAGACCAATTATGTGGAGGTAGGTCTGCTGCAATGTCCTGTTCTGTGTCTGGAGATCTCTGTCTGGCCATCTCTTACAAGTTTCTCTGTGATATCTAAGACCAATTCTGTGGAGGTAGGTCTGCTGCAATGTCCTGTTCTGTGTCTTGAGATCTCTGTCTGGCCATCTCTTACAAGTTTGTCTGTGGTGTCATGTTCTGGCTTGTATTCCTTGTGCTGGTCTCACTATTCCGTCCGCATGTATCGTTTAATGAGTGTCTTTGCTTCTTTATAACCCTGTGAGGGGCGAGGCTGTATGTCACCTCTTCCGGGCTTTTGCTAGCTCTTCTGCCCGCGCATCTGCCGTCTCGTTTTCAAGGATCCCACAATGAGCAGAAATCCACCTCAGGGCTAAATATGGTTTGTTTTTTGGACAGCAATCCGATGTTATATTGTAGGGAAAATAAAAGGAGCACTTCGCATGAACTCAGAATGTGAACAGAGTCCAGTGTGCAGAATAGGGAAACAGTATGGGCATTACCAAATTTCAGGTTTTTTGTTCTTTTGCAGTGCAATTTATTTGTGATATCAAAACTTGCGTGGAGCAGGCATTGCGTTCACATCAAATACATCAAGAGTGTGTACAACGAAGGAGCTTCAATAACAATTAGTATTCATCTTCTTCGCAATTTTTATGAAACAAACGGAACACCTATTGATCTGATTGTAGTTCAATGATGTCGATTATGTATGATATAACATAACGGCTAGAAGGGATGCGATTTGGAAAGGCGTGATCGGAGGAAACCGTTATTCCCATAGCTATTTATAACGCAAATGACGATGCGATTTGTTAATTTTTTTCCCATTGCCAAAAAATGCCATCAAAGAAAAATACAAATTGCTAACCACAAAGGATATCATTGAGCAAAGAATAATCGCTATTAATATTCGGCTAATTGCACTGTCGCTGTTGTACGATTATATTCCCATTGCTGGGGAATAAAGCTGCTTTTAAACTGAAGACTACGGGAAGGAAGACTAACGTCTGGTCAGGTACAACATACTGATCAGACAATGTTAGTCAGGGTCAGAAAAGCATACTGATCAGACAATGTTAGTCAGGGTCAGGAAAAATATACTGATCAGACAATGTTAGTCAGGGTCAGGCACAACATACTGATCAGACAATGTTAGTCAGGGTCAGGAAAAACATAGTGATCAGAAAATGTTAGTAAGGGTCAGGAAAAACATACTGATCAGACAATGTTAGTCAGGGTCAGGCACAACATACTGATCAGACAATGTTAGTCAGGTTCAGGAAAAACATACTGATCAGACAATGTTAGTCAGGGTCAGGAAAAACATACTGATCAGACAATGTTAGTCAGGGTCAGGAAAAACATAGTGATCAGAAAATGTTAGTAAGGGTCAGGAAAAACATACTGATCAGACAATGTTAGTCAGGGTCAGGCACAACATACTGATCAGACAATGTTAGTCAGGTTCAGGAAAAACATACTGATCAGACAATGTTAGTCAGGGTCAGGAAAAACATACTGATCAGACAATGTTAGTCAGGGTCAGGCACAACATACTGATCAGACAATGTTAGTCAGGGTCAGGAAAAACATACTGATCAGACAATGTTAGTCAGGATCAGGAAAAAACATACTGATCAGACAATGTTAGTCAGGGTCAGGAAAAACATACTGGACAAGACCCTCACGTTGGCTTCTACGCAGGACTTTCTGGAAGCGGGCTGTGTTCATGGCAGCCTGGGTAACCAGGTGAAGAATCTACGTGATCCACGTAGTAGTGAGCTACACGCAGATGAAGCCAAGCATAGCACAACCGCCTGGAAGACCCCGGTCCACTTTCATCAGCACGCTCGGGATGTGAGGAAAGCTACGACAACCTGGCACTTAATGTCCTTTTCAGATCATTGTAGGCACAACAACAACAACAACAACAACAACTGAACACTACAAGCCGCTTCACCATTACTGTCACCACGGAGCGTACTGGCTATGTTTGTTTATTTCACTCCAGGAGAAAAACAACACATGTCTTACTGGGGATTCGATCCGTTGCGCTCCTTTTCAGCAGTAAGACAGTAATCGAAACCATTCTGCCAAGCGCTCCACTGAGGTAGGCGTACAAAGAAGATCCAAGGACACTGTATTCACTGAGGTAGGCGTACAAAGAAGATCCAAGGACACTGTATTCACTGAGGTAGGCGTACAAAGAAGATCCAAGGACACTGTATTCACTGAGGTAGGCGTACAAAGAAGATCCAAGGACACTGCATTCACTGAGGTAGGCGTACAAAGAAGATCCAAGGACACTGTATTCACTGAGGTAGGCGTACAAAGAAGATCCAAGGACACTGTATTCACTGAGGTAGGCGTACAAAGAAGATCCAAGGACACTGTATTCACTGAGGTAGGCGTACAAAGAAGATCCAAGGACACTGTATTCACTGAGGTACGCGTACAAAGAAGATCCAAGGACACTGTATTCACTGAGGTAGGCGTACAAAGAAGATACAAGGACACTGTATTCACTGAGGTAGGCGTACAAAGAAGATACAAGGACACTGTATTCACTGAGGTACGCGTACAAAGAAGATCCAAGGACACTGTATTCACTGAGGTAGGCGTACAAAGAAGAATATTGTAAATGATACAACAACGAAGATTGAGTTGGATTGGACACAATCTGAGACATGAAAGTCTTCTACAGAAGATATTAGAGGGTAAGATTTATGGGAAAAGAAGAAAGGGCGGGCAAGACTCACCTTTACAACTCAGGAATGCAGAGATATTAAAGTACGAACTTATGCTGTAATGAAAATATCTGCAGCGGAAAGGGTTCAATTCAGAGAGATACTCAGACCTTACAACCAGTCTTAGGACTGATTATCCAGAGGATAGGGCCAAATGGAGATACATGCTCAGATAAACTTACAACCAGGCTGATCAACCAGGAGATAATGCCAAATGGAAAGACATGCTCAGACAAACTCACAACCAGACTGATCAACCAGGAGATAATGCCAAATCGAGAGACATGCTCAGACAAACTCACAACCAGACTGATCAACCAGGAGATAATGCCAAATCGAGAGACATGCTCAGACAAACTCACAACCAGACTGATCAACCAGGAGATAATGCCAAATCGAGAGACATGCTCAGACAAACTCACAACCAGACTGATCAGCCAGGAGATAATGCCAAATGGAGAGACATGCTCAGACAAACTCACAACCAGACTGATCAACCAGGAGATAATGCCAAATGGAGAGACATGCTCAGACAAACTCACAACCAGACTGATCAACCAGGAGATAATGCTAAATGGAGAAACATGCTCAGACAAACTCACAACCAGTTAGATCAACCAGAGAATGATGATGACGATATTGACATATCTCGAAGTGGTGATTGGGGATAACCCCCTACTGTCATGTGGCCACACAATGCGACCTTTATGGCTATCAGTACTGCTAATAGCAGAATGCAGACCCTATCCTGCTGGTTATGCTAAACGTGAGTGATAATTGGTCTGGAAGCTGAATGTCGTATGACGCCCCACTACTCTGAGTAAGCCATGAGAAGTACACCACCTCAAACCAACTACGCACAGCATGTAGGCAATCTCATCATTTTGTCCAATTTAGGAAGTGCTTGGCCGATCTTTCTCTAATAGATTACTAAATAAAGTGGGGAGGGAGATTAACGTCTGGTCAAGCAAAACATACTGATCAGACATGTTAGTCAGGGTTAGGCAAAATATACTGATCAGACATGTTAGTCAGGGTTATGCAAAATATACTGGTTAGACAAGTTAGTCAGGGTTAGGCAAAACATACTGATCAGACATGTTAGTCAGGGTTAGGCAAAATATACTGATCAGACATGTTAGTCAGGGTTATGCAAAATATACTGGTTAGACATGTTAGTCAGGGTTAGGCAAAACATACTGATCAGACATGTTAGTCAGGGTTATGCAAAATATACTGGTTAGACATGTTAGTCAGGGTTATGCAAAACATACTGATCAGACATGTTAGTTAGGGTTAGGCAAAATATACTGATCAGACATGTTAGTCAGGGTTAGGCAAAATATACTGATCAGACATGTTAGTCAGAGTCAGGTAAAATATACTGATCAGACATGTTAGTTAGGGTTAGGCAAAATATACTGATCAGACATGTTAGTCAGGGTTAGGCAAAATATACTGATCAGACATGTTAGTCAGAGTCAGGTAAAATATACTGATCAGACATGTTAGTTAGGGTCATTCTCACCTCGGCTTCCTAGTTAGCTCTCCTTAGAAACGGGCTGTTTTAATGGCATCCTGGCTAACAGGATGATGGATCGACGTGATCCCCGTAGTAGTGAGCGACGCACACATGAAGCCACGCATAGCGCAATCGCATGGAGGGCCCCGGTCCACCTTCATCAACACGATCGAGATGTAAAGAAAACTACTGCAGCTTGCCACTTAACGTCTTTTTCAGTGCAAACAGAAGAGTAAACCTCCTCATTGTGGGATTCAAAAGAACAGCAACAACAACAACAGCAACAACAACAACAACAACAACAACAACAACAGGAACTAAATAAAGTGTTGAAACACATCACATTAAGAACTGGTGAGTAATACGCAGACTTGATTGAGCCCGTAATGTTCTGGTCAAATGAACATCCATGTATAATACGCAGACTTGATTGAGCCCGAAATGTTCTGGTCAAATGACCATCCATGTATAATACGCAGACTTGATTGAGCCCGTAATGTTCTGGTCAAATGAACATCCATGTGTAATACGCAGACGTGATTGAGCCCGAAATGTTCTGGTCAAATGACCATTGATGTATAATACGCAGACTTGATTGAGCCCGAAATGTTCTGGTCAAATGACCATCCATGTGTAATACGCAGACTGGATTGAACCCGTAATGTTCTGGTCAAATGACCATCCATGTGTAATACGCAGACTTGATTGAGCCCGAAATGTTCTGGTCAAATGAACATTCATGTATAATACACAGACTTGATTGAGCCCGAAATGTTCTGGTCAAATGACCATCCATGTATAATACGCAGACTTGGTTGAGCCCGAAATGTTCTGGTCAAATGAACATTCATGTATAATACACAGACTTGATTGAGCCCGAAATGTTCTGGTCAAATGACCATCCATGTACAAAACGCAGACTTGATTGAGCCCGTAATGTTCTGGTCAAATGACCATCCATGTATAATACGCAGACTTGATTGAGCCCGAAATGTTCTGGTCAAATGACCATCCATGTATAATACGCAGACTTGAATGAGCCCGAAATGTTCTGGTCAAATGACCATTCATGTATAATACGCAGACTTGATTGAGCCCGAAATGTTCTAGTCAAATGACCATCCATGTATAATACGCAGACTTGATTGAGCCCGAAATGTTCTGGTCAAATGAACATTCATGTATAATACGTACTATGAGGTTTAAAGAATGCATTTAATGGAACACAATCACATCACATCATCATCGGCGTCAATCCAGCAGATGGAGGAGTTGCTCCCAATGTCGGAGTGATTTATGTGTGTTTGCCAGAATTATCCCGCGATATTCCTGTTCATTCTTGGATATATTTGTGCATAATCTAGATACGTATGTGAATATTAACTGGGCCTGTGTTTCCACTGTTGAGGATCGTGGAAAGTACACCTCCTAATTCACTAAAGGATCACAGCTACTCACGCAAGGGGATCTGGGTCATGTTTACGGTCAGAAAATCACCGGTGCATGACGCGATATCGACCCTGCCATGAACCGACCAGCGGGAGAAAACGGTTTAACAGCAGCCGTGAAAACCGTCAAATATTCAAGAACCCATCTCTTAGGGCTACGACTCACAATATCATCATGCACAAACAAAATACTCAAACATCTGCGGGAACACAACATCCTCCACACACAAAAAAAAAAAAAACTTGTCCGCACAAAATAGAAGGACAAGGAAGCCAAAAACCAAAAGGGGAAGAAGAGGTGGAAAAAGAAAGTTTAGAAAAATGCACACGGTACTCGGCACTACAAAGACAGCCACAAATATCACATCGACATACAAAAAGTACTCATCAAACTCTCCCCCCTCACGAGGCAGCCTAGTACAGGGTTCCCTCTCTGGATCCCACATGGACCTTGGTCAACACACCCTCCGTCCAGGCAACACAGTTGCGCACAAAGTATGAAACTAAAGATAGGCCTACAGTAGGGTGCTATAGAGGTTGTAGTCAAAGGGGAGAGTTTGGGTCAGAGAAGTGGGAATTAAGTAGTAGAAAAGCAAACATTAAAATGATGCAGCAAAAGCAAAAAGTGGAAAAACAACAAAATTGCAAACTAAAATGTTTTTATGCAAATGTGAGAAGCATAGTAAATAAAAGAGAAGAATTGGAACTGTATGTAGAGGAAGAAAAACCAGATTTAATAGGGTTAACATAATCATGGGCATTTGAGGACATTGCAGATGGTGAACTTGGAATAGAGGGATATACAATGTTAAGGAAATATAGGATAGTTGGAGACAAGGCTAAAGATGGTTGTGTTTTATTATACTGCATACATTCTGTTAATATAACGAGCACAAAGGATTGGAGTATGCTATAGATGTCCATCAAGTCAAAAGGAGGAAGATGAGGAGCTGATTAGTAGCATAGTAAAGGCAAGTGATAGGTAATTATTATTAATGGGGGATTTCAACTTTCCAGAAATAAAATGGGATATGGCAGAAGCACTTGTAGAGTCAAAACATTTTGTTAAGTGCATAACTGAACATTTTTTAATTCAACACGTAGAAGCAGCCACCAGAGGCAAAAACATTATCGACCTAGTTTTTACTACAGAGGAAAATATGATTGAAAACGTTACCGTTGGGGAACTGTTTGGCTCAAGTGCCCATCAAATCATCCGATGGAATCTTATTGTAGGGAAAGAAGTAAACATAACAACGCGAACATACGACTACTCTAATACAGATGTTAAGAGGATGAAAGAGGCAGCGAACCACATAATCTGGGAAGATATTGTCGGAGGAACAGATGTTGAACAGGAGTGGGAGAGTTTTAAAACAGTTCTCGAAACGCTAAAAAAGGAATGTGTTCCACATAGGGAGGTAAACCCCAAGCGTAAACAGTGGATTACTAGAATTGCAGTTAAATCTGCATCTGCATAGCTGCCCTGAGCGAGACACGACTGGCAGAGGAAGGGCAGATCACAGAAGAAGGCGCTGGTTATACTTTCTTCTGGAGCGGCCGCAGCAAAGAAGAACGCCGTGAAGCTAGAGTTGGCTTTGCCATCAAGACCAACATGGTCGACAAGCTCACAAGCATGCCCAGAGGAATTAATGACCGCCTGATTATACTGCGTCTCCCCCTAATAGGAGGGCGCCATGCAACAGTCATCAGTGCATACGCACCCACAATGACAAATCCTCAGGAAACAAAAGATAAGTTTTATGAGGACCTTGAGGCGCTCATCGCTGCAGTCCCCAAATCTAACAAACTGGTCATCCTCGGTGATTTTAACGCTAGGGTTGGCACAGACCATACAGACTGGGAGGGGGCCATTGGCAGACATGGTATCGGAAAATGCAATAGTAACGGACTGCTCCTTCTGAGGACATGTGCCGCAAATGAACTACTCATTACAAACACAACTTTCCGACTACCTGTCAGAAATAGAACCACATGGATGCACCCAAGGTCCCGCCACTGGCACCTCATTGACTATATTATCATCAGACGTAGGGATCGAGCGGATGCTATGGTAACGAAGAGCTTGTGTGGTGCAGAATGTTGGACCGACCATCGACTTGTCATTGCCAAGCTAAACTTCAAGATCCAGTCCAAAATGCGCCTCCATGGAAAGAAACCACTGAGGAGGCTAAATGTCTCTCAGCTGAAATACGAACCCACGAGAGGAGGCTTCCAGGAAGAGCTTGAGGGTAGACTGTCTGAGCTTCGTTTTGAAAAGAACGACATCGAAAAGAACTGGGCATCATTGAGAAACACACTCTACGATACAGCTGTTAAACACATTGGCCCACTCACGCGCAAGCAAAAGGACTGGTTTGATGAGAACGATCTAGAAATACAGGGCCTTCTCGATGCAAAACATGAAGCGCACATGGAATACCAAAGGGACACGCCATCTCCGGCAGCAAAAGCTGCCTTCAATACTGCTCGCAAAGCTGTCCAGGCCAGGCTTAGAGAGATGCAAGACTCCTGGCTCAGCAAAAGAGCTGACGAAATTGAGATGTTCGCTGAGCGTCATGACACCAAACGGTTTTACGAGGCACTGAAAGCTTTCTACGGCCCGCAGCCCTCTAGTAATACTCCAGTTCGCAGTGCGGATGGGGTACAGCTAACAGATAAGGTTCAGATTCTAGACAGATGGGCAAAATACTCTGCAAATACTTCTGCAAAATACTAAACCACCTATCGTCCATAAATGAAGAGGCCATCCGGCGAATGCCGCAGGTGGAGCTGAACCTGGCGTTGGATGAAGTAATTACTGAGGAGGAAGTCGACAGGGCAATCAGTTCACTATCTATAGAAAAAGCTCCAGGAGCTGATGCAATACCAGCAGAGGTATATAAGACAGCTGGCCCATCCCTCACCAGAAGGATCACTGAACTCTTCTGTCACATGTGGGCTGAAGGTAAAATTCCGCAGGAGCTAAAGGACTCCTCAATCGTTCACCTATACAAAAGAAAATGCAATCGTCAGGAATGCGACAATCATCGTGGAATATCGCTACTCTCCGTAGCAGGCAAGATCCTAGCGCGCTTACTGCTAAACAGGCTCAACAAACACCTTGAACAAAGCCACCACCTCCCAGAAAGCCAATGTGGATTCAGAGCCGGAAGAGGAACAGTGGAAATGATTTTTGCCGCTCGCCAAGTACAAGAGAAGTGTCGAGAGCAAAATCAGGCCTTGTACACCACATTTATTGATTTGACAAAGGCATTTGATACAGTAAACAGAGGAGGGCTGTGGATGATAATGTCTAAGTTTGGATGCCCCAGCAAGTTCATTACAATGGTAAAACAGCTACACGAAGGCACGTGTGCTCGTGTACTGGACAGCGGTGCAATCTCTAAAACGTGTCTAGTATCAAACGGAGTAAAACAAGGATGTGTACTCGCCCCGACTTTGTTCAGCATGATGTTCGCGGCCACAATGACAGACGCCTTCAGATCATTAGAGCTTGGAAGATCCATAAAGTACCGCACAGATGGCAAGTTACTCAATTCCAGAAGAATGAAGGCCAAAACCAAAGTGGCTGGCGACATAATCAGGGAACTTGTATTTGCTGACGACTGCGCTCTAATGAGCAACTCAGAACTGAACATGCAGGTTGGAATGGACCAGTTCTCTGCCGCATTCGAAAATTTTGGTCTGACCATAAATGCCAAAAAAACAGAGGTCATGTACCAACCAGCACCAGGCATGCCGTACACAAAACCAGAGACTACAGTTAGCGGGCAGACGTTGAATGCCGTAGACAAATTCACATATCTGGGCAGCACGCTGTCGAGATCTGTCAGCCTAGACGATGAGGTGGCAAGCAGAATAGCAAAGGCCAGCACAGCCTTTGGTAGAATGCGCTCGATGGTCTGGGCACGTCGTGGCATCAGCGTCAAGACCAAACTCAAAGTCTACCTTGCAACCATCATTCCAACCCTACTATACGCTTGCGAAAGCTGGACTGTATACTCTGGACATGCAAGGAGGTTAAACCACTTCCACACAGGTTGCCTGAGGCGAATATTCCACATCCGATGGCAAGATCGTGTCACTGACAGAGAGGTTCTCTCGAGGGCTAACATGCCCAGCATCCATGCACTGCTAGAAAAAGCACGACTAGGATGGGCCGGACACCTCGTCCGTATGTCAGACGAGCGGCTCCCAAAGAAGCTTCTCTACGGCGAGCTGAGAGAGGGATGGCGCGAGAGGGGGCGCCCAAAGAAACGTTTTAAAGACGGTCTGAAGGACTCACTAAAAAGTTGCCAGATAGACATTGACACATGGGAATGTCTTGCGAAAAACAGATCTGACTGGAGAAGCGCAGTCAAATCGGGTGTAGCTGCTGGTGAAGATGACCGTGTTGTGAAAGCCCAGAACAGACGCGAGACGCGGAAATCCAGAGCAGCGGGAACACCATCCCCTTCTACAAAACTCGTGTGCCCGATATGTAGCAGATGTTTTCGTGCTCGCATTGGCCTGTTCAGCCACATGCGCACCCACACCTAACAGGGAAATCTGTGACAAGGATGATGTCGGCGGTCCTCATCGACAACGATGGACAGCTATTATTATTAGTTAAATGTAGAAGAGCTAGAAATAAAGCATGGACAAAATATATAGAGGCAGGTAAATCAAAAGGAACATATGTAAAATATTTGGACAAGCAATACATATCTCAGAAAGTGAATAAAACAACAAAAATAGACTACGAAAAGAAACTTGCTCAGAAGATCAAGACTGACAGTAAAAGCTTCTTCTCTTATGTTAGAAATAAACAGAGATCGAAGGACAAAGTAGGCCCTCTTATAGACAGCACAGGAAAAAAAAAATAAGTGAGAATAGGGAGGCAACAAATCTACTCAATCACTACTTTGGCACAGTGTACACAAAAGAGGACTGCTCTAAGATCCCAGAGCATGTAGATATTTTTCAAAGAGACATGGATACAACGGGATTAAGATCAATCTGTATTACAGAGGAAATGGTTTTTAAAAAATGGGAGGGGTGAAAGTGGATAAATGTCCAGGTCAAGATGGTATTCATCAAAAATTGCTGTTTGAAATTAGAGACCAAATAGTAAAACCATTGGCTATATTATGTTCTCAATCACTTGCACAAGGGATTGTTCCACGGGATTGGAAAGATGCGGGAGTGATCCCCTTACTCAAAAAGAGCAAAAAAGAAGATCCAGCAAACTATAGACCGGTGAGTTTAACGAGCAGTCTGTACATTGTTAGAGTCAATAATCAAAGAAAACATTGTAATGCATTTAGACAAATTTAATCTAATTAGAAATAGTCAGCATGGGTTTACCAGAGGGAGATCATGCTTAACAAATCTATTAGAATTCATGGAGGAGGTTACCAAAATGTTAGATAAAGGGGAGCCAGTGGATGTTATTTATCTGGATTTTGCAAAGGCCTTTGATAGAGTACCTCATCAAAGATTATTTCGAAAGTTAAAATCACATGGAATAGGTGGGGAAGTTGCCAAATGGATTGAAAATTGGTTAACGGGAAGAAGGCAAAGGGTGGGTATAAATAAGGAGTACTCTGAGTGGTGTGGTGAAAAGTTGAGTGCCACAGGGCTCGGTTTTGGGACCAGTTTTATTCTTGATATATTTAAATGATTTGGACATAGGTATGGGATCCATTTTTGCAAAATTTGCTGATGACACAAAACTATGCAGTAGTGTCTCATCTAAAGCAGAAGTGGATATATTGAGGTCGGATTTAGATTAAATTCGAGAATGGTCTGTAATCTGGCAAATGGAGTTTAATGTAGATAAATGTACAGTCATGCACATGGGTAGATCCAATATGGAACATAATTACAGAATGGTAGAGAACAATATTAGAAAGATAGATAAAGAAAGGGACTTAGGGGTTATAATAGATCATACATGTAAGGTGGGGGAGCAAGTTAAGGTAGCAGTAAAAAAGGCAAATGCAATGTTAGGGATGATAAAAAGAAATATTAAACATAGGAGCAAGGAAGTGATAGTTAAACTGTTTAAAGCATTAGTTAGACCTAGATTGGAGTACTATGTACAGGTGTGGAGTCCTTATCAGAGAGGGGATATAGACATGGAGAGAATACAAAAAAGAGCGACAAAGCTGATAGTCGGATTTCAGAATTACAGTTATGACGAAAGATTTAAAAAAATCCGGCTTACAGTGTCTGGAAGAGAGAAGAATTCGTGGTGACTTAATACAGGTGTATAAGATTATCAGAGGAATGGATAAGTTAGACTATAACAAGTATTTTAACCATCAACAAGAACAAGAGGGCACAGCTACAAGTTGACTAAGGAGAGGTCCAGATTAGATATTAGGAAGTATTTTTTTAGCCAGAGAGTAGTGAATGCTTGGAATGCATTGCCAAGTGAGGTGGTGGAGGCTGGGACGGTCAATGCATTTCAGAATAGATTGGATGCGTACAGCTTCTAGAGGAAGGTGATGTAAATGGAACTGGTTGTATACAGACTCTGTAGAGTTTTCTAAACCAGTATAAACACGTTACGTTAAGTTAACAATATTCGGTATGCGTCCCGATCTCTTGAAGCGCTGTACCAATGTGGTTCTAGGTATTTGGTCTGTCCGTCTCTTCGTCGCATAGGTGGACACACCCCTGAACGTGTACATACGGCCACTAAAACGTTGTTGATTGGTTGGTTGGTTTGTTGCTAATGCCCACAATGGGTTGGTAACCCTTTTGTGCGCCCTGAAAAGGACGGAACTTTTGGCAGATTGCAGTAGCTTTCCTGACATCCCGAGCGTGCTGATGATCCCCTAGGCGGTTATGCAATGCTTGGCTTCATCTGCGTGTCACTAACCATAGCGGGGATCACGTCGAACCTCACCTTGTTAGCCAGACTGTTGTCCTCGACAACAGCCCGTTTCCAGGACGACCAATGAGTAGGTCAGGCTAGAGTTTTGGTTAATATATTTCTCCCGACCCTGGCTAACATTGTTTGGCTTGGCTTGGTTCATTCTCAATCTCCAACTACCAAACCCTGAAAGGCATTAAGTAGCAGAATGTAGTACAGAGAACGGAATGCGTTGTGTTGTAGTTTACAGCTTGACTGCAATATTTGCACCTTTCTGTCCAACACATCCGACTTCAGCAAGCACATTTTGAGTACCGGGTTAGCATTCCCTCTTCAATCCCTTCTCCTTAGCCCGTCTGCCCTGCTGGAACCTTATATCCAGGATCAATGCGTGGAGGTGTAGAAGGGTCTTTGCAGATCTGGTTCACTGGCCTTGACGCTAGCAGTCAGCTAGGGGTCGCTGACCCCTGCAGCTCATGTGCTGTACTGCATCTTGATCCCTAACATTGTTTGATCAGTGTGCTCTGCCTGACAAGACGTTAGCCTAATCGTCCCTAAACTTTGTTATACGTGTCTATCCTTTGTCCGGAATGCGTACCACATGATCATTCGTTGTCCGGCATGCGTACCACATGTCCATCCGTTGTCCGGTATGCGTACCACATGTCCGTCTGTTCTCCGGCATGCGTACCATATAGGCCCCTGTTCAGGTCCCAGCTAAGGTCGTGAGCCGGATAAAGCCGAGAGCAAGATTTCCTGCTTAGCGGGCTAGGCTCGAGCAGCTTATTACTTATTACTCCGCTGACAAGTGCCGCGAAAGTTGGCTAACTGATGTGTGAGTCAGTACACTAGAGCAAAGTGGCCTTGCAGCCTGCTAGGCGCCATCTATGCTGCTCTTAACAGACCACCTAACCATGACCGGTGTTATGCCATGTCACACAGTTAGTTGCCTCTTACAACATGCTCTCTGTGGGGCAGTGGTGATATTCATGTCCTTGTCACAGCAGTAACAGTACTATTAGCAATGTAACTGTAGTTTTATGAGTGTAAGTGTAACATTAGCAATGTAACTGTAGTTTTATGAGTGTAAGTGTAACATTAGCAATGTAACTGTAGTTTTATGAGTGTAAGTGTAACATTAGCAATGTAACTGTAGTTTTATGAGTGTAAGTGTAACATTAGCAATGTAATGGTAATATTAGCAATGTGACAGTGTTATTAGCAATGTAACGGTGTTATTAGCAATGTAACGGTGTTATTATCAATGTAATGGTGTTATTAGCAATGTAATGGTGTTATTAGCAATGTAAAGGTGTTATTAACAATGTAACGGTGTTATCAACAATGTAACGGTGCTTTTTGTGTGTTTAGCAATGTACGGAATTATTAGCAATGTTTCAATGTTATTAGCAAAGTAGCCGTGTTATTAGCAATATAACGGTGTTATTATCAATGTAATCGTGTTATTAACAATGTAACGGTGTTATTATCAATGTAACGGTGTTATTATCAATGTAACGGTGTTATTAGCAATGTAACGGTATTTTTAGCAATGTAACGGTTACTTGGAATACTTGATATCCTAGTATTTAATTAGACGTCTTAATGTCTGTTGTCGGGTGGTCGAAGGCTTCGGCTATATGTAGTCGGTATTGTTAACTCCCTACGACTTACTAGGTCTGGGGAAAGGTACACATAATGTGGGTAGATTTTAAACTATCATTTTTGAATTTTGTGTGGGCCTGCTCTTTACGATTTCTGCCTCGGCTATCTCGCAGCCCTTCCTGGAAACGGGTGTTTTCATGACATCCTGGGTAACGAAGTGGGTCATCGACTTGATTCTTGTAGTAGTGAGCGACACGCAGATGAAGCCAACCCCCGGTTCAGCCGTCATCAGCACACTCGGGATGTGAGGAAAGCTACTGCAACCCGTCACTTAACGTCTTTCCAGGGCGCGCAAAATAGTAGACCTACTCATTGTGGGCAATCGCAAACAACAACAACTGCCAAGAGATTTTTAACGTGCTCGATACTGAACACGAGAGTCCGATCTCTTTAACATAGAGACGGGAATTTTTACCAGAAAATCCACGTGACAAACTCCCGCTCTTCACCCGAATTCGAATCCGCGACCTGAGCGCCCGAGGCGAACACCTTACCTCAAGACCACGGTAAAATTAACAATATAACAGTAACATCAGCAATGTAATACTCGTAGTAACATTAACAATGTAACACTATCATCAACAATGCAACCGTAACATTAGCAAAGTAACAATATCGTTAACAACACTTTTACTACACACAATCCACGCCAATGAAGGAAACGCTACACATGCTCAGTAACAGCTGCAAGCGCTCGACTAAGAAATAGCTTCTGTCCTAATTTCCAAGTTAAGAAAAGCAGCAGCAGCAGCGACATAAGGGGGAGTCAGGCTGGCAAGCTGGGACTTCACTCACGAGATTTCCTAATCAGCGTCCGAGAGGCACATAATTGCTAGGCCGGTCGAGTCTGATGTGTGGTCCCCGGGGACATTAAGTAGTTAGAGGAAATGCCAGGAAAGGCTACGGGTGGAGATAGAAAGATGGTGGGGTGGCGTATAGGGTACCAGCATATGGGTTGAAATGTTGCACAAAATCCCATCGGGAAACAAAGCATGGGCAGGTCATAGACAAGTAGCTAAAATTCAGAAGGTAATTTAAGAGGGAAAGCCAGGCAGACAGACAGACAGATAGATAGATAAATAACTAGAGAAACATATAAATATATATATATATATATATATATATATATATATATATATATATATATAAGTAGAGACAGGCAGATATATATATATATATTTATAGATAGATAGATAGATAGATAGATAGATAGATAGGCAGGCAGGCAGGCAGGCAGGCAGGCAGGCAGGCAGGCAGGCAGGTAGGTAGGTAGGTAGATAGATAGATAGATAGATAGATAGATAGATAGATAGATAGATAGATAGATAGATAGATAGATAGATAGATAGATAGATAGATAGATAGATAGATAGATAGATAGATAGATAGATAGATAGATAGATATAGATAGATAGATAGATAAATAGACAGATATACATTTAAACAGACAGACAGGTCGGTAGGTAGGTAGATAGATAAATGGATAGACAGATAGAAAGACAGACAGACAGGTAGGAAGGTAGGTAGGAATATATATATATATATATATATATATATACAGACATACGGACAGGCAGACATACATACAGACAGACAGACAGACAGACAGATAGATAGATTCTGGTTTAGAAATTGACAAATCAGAAGCCCCAGCAACACAGTGAAACCTGCCTTCAGAAACAAAGTATAACGATAAAGATAATTTCATTAACAGGCCGAGTGATAATAAACATGTTGTGTATATATATCTGTAGAGAGAGAGAGAGAGAGAGAGAGAGAGAGAGAGAGAGAGAGAGAGAGAGAGAGAGAGAGTTAATTTGAAATGTAAATAATTAGTACATAAAGAGTCAAACATGTAGTTCTTAGTTCTTAGTCAACCTCTACTTCTACGTTAGCAGATGCCCCTGTGCAGGTCCCAGCGCTGGTATGAGCTGGATGGAGCTGGATGGAGTTGAGAGAAGGGTTTCCCGCTTAGCGAGCTAGGCTTGAGCAGCTTAATACTCCGCTGCGTTGGGACAAGTGCCACGGAGGGTGGTTAACCGATTTGAGAGTCCATCTTAAAAGACTCAAACACTAGAGCAAAGTTGAGTTGCAGCCTTTTAGGCGCTATCTATGCTGCTCTAAACAAACCATCTAACCATGGTCTGTGTTATGCCATGTTACACAGTTAGTCGCCTCTTACGACATGCTCTCTGTGAGGCAGTGGTGCTATTCTTGTCCATCTCATACCCAAAGACCGCGGCAGACGACTGGGGTCTAAGTATGTACTTTCTAAGCCTTGTTCAGTGTTGGTAATGCTGATCTTGTCACCTATCTTAATTAACAAGGAAACACGTGAGATTAAGTACTGAAGCTATGAATATTTTGTACATGAAGAACTTTGCGCATGAAGTCGGCAATGCGGGTAGGAAGACTAACGTCTGGTCAGGCACAACATACTGATCAGACATGTTAGTCAGGGTCAGGCGCAACATACTGATCAGACATGTTAGTCAGGGTCAGACACAACATACTGATCAGACATGTTAGTCAGGGTCAGACACAACATACTGATCAGACATGTTAGTCAGGGTCAGACACAACATACTGATCAGACATGTTAGTCAGGGTCAGACACAACATACTGATCAGGCATTTTAGTCAGGGTCAGACACAACATACTGATCAGACATGTTAGTCAGGGTCAGACACAACATGCTGATCAGGCATTTTAGTCAGGGTCAGGCACAACATACTGATCATACATGTTAGTCAGGGTCAGACAAAATATACTGGCCAAGACCCTCACCTCGGCTTCCTCGTAGGCCTTCCTGGAAACGGGCTGTTTTCATGGGAGCCTGGCTAACGCGGCGAGGGTTCGACGTGATCCCCATAGTAGTGAGCGGCACGCAGATGAAACCAAGCATAGCACAAGCGCCTGGTGGACCCCGGTCAACCTTCATCAGCACACTCGGGATGTGAGGAAAGCTACTGCAACCCGCCACTTAACGTCCTTTTCAGGGCGCACAAAAAAGTAAACCTACTCATTGGGGGCATTCGAAACAGCAACAAGTCGGCAATGCACATAAAATGATGTTGTGCATAAGTCTAGCGAGCTTCTAAAAGCTACTTTCTGATTGGTGACCAGATACCGCGAGAAATAATGATAATTGAAACTCAATGACAGGTTGACGTTTGACAGCGTACGAAGAAGAAGAAGAAGAAACTCAATGTAATTTAAGGGCACACTACCACATATACTAACCGGGACACGGTAGACTTCAAAAAGTACACGTAATGGTTGACGCGAATACAACTACTGTATTCTCGTGTATACTCGATCTCGAGTAGCTGAGTGATGTGGCAGTGTCAGAGTCTGTGTCATAATAGGGGATCCCTCTGACATCGCCCCCTTATACAAATCATTCAGAATCGTGAATAGGGTAAAAGTGTTTACAGTTTCCTGGTTTAGGTCATTAAATCAGGTAGTCGGATCAAGATGCTGTACAGCGCATGAGCTGCAGTCAGCGACTCATAGCTGACTGCTAGCGTCAGGGCCAGCGAACCAAAGCTGCCAAGACCCTTCTACACCTCCATGCGGTGATCCTGGATAACAGGCTGCAGCAGGGCAGACTGGCTAAGGAGAAGGGATCGAAAAGGGAATGCTAACCCGGTATTTAAAAAATGTTTGCTGAATTCGGATGTGTTGGACCGAAAGGTGCAAATATCGCAGTCAAGCTGTAAACTATGACACAACGCATTCCGTTCTCTTGACTACAATCTGCTACTAAAGCCCTTTCAGTGTTTGGTAGTGGGAGATTGAGAATGAACGAAACCAAGCCAAGCCAAATCAGGTAGTTAGGGAGGTAAAAGATAGGTTAGAAACCATGACTCATCGAAAGTTCAGGAAAAGTTTAACTGTATAAATACGTGATTATTAAAGTCCATCTACCTCAGCATCGTTCTAGACAAAGAAGACTTTCTTCCAAAAGTGTACCTTTCATTGTCCGAAATCAGTAGGAATAGGAAAGAATGTTTGCGAATGCCCACAATGAGTTGGTTACTCTTTTGTGCTCCCTGAAAAGGACGTTAAGTGGCGGGTTGCAGTAGCTTTCCTCACATTAGGAGCGTACTGATAAAGGTGGATTGGGGTCCTCTAGGCGGATGTGCTATGCTTAGCTCCATCTGCGTGTCACTCACTACTACAGGGATCACGTCGATCCTCACCTCGTTAGCCAGGCTCCCCATGAAAAGAGCCCGTTTACAGGAAGGACTACGAGGAAGCCGACGTGAAGGTCTTGGTCAGTATGTTTTGCCTGACCAGACGTTAGTCTTCCTCCCCAAGGGAAAATGAATTGCTTTATCTACATACAAACAGCCTTCGCGGATGATTTGTCTCTTGAATTGATTGAATGACTGATTTTATACAGGCAGCGAGTAGTTGTGACTAGTTAACAGCGAGAGAGAGGGTGACCTTGTCCTCGGAGACATTGTCACAGTGACCAAATCCGTGTGTGACTAAGTCCAACGATCCGGGACAATGTAAAGGGTACACCAATCCAAATCTTTGAGATCGGGCAGAACAGTGGAACAACGTGTTTGGTATACATGAAGCCAGATGGTCGATAGGGCACGACAAAAGCAATCTGGAACTCCCGAGGTAATAAAGTCCGCGGAGGAGACCTCCAATGCGTTGGCCAGACTTCCTTGATTCGCATCCATGTTACTATTGAATATATTAATTGACCCTGCCTCCAATGAATCCCGTGGAATGGAACTGGTCATCAAGATGAAGATATAATAATATATATTATTATTACTTTTATTATTATTTGGGGGGGGGGGGGGGGGGCGAGGTCTGGACTGGACGTCCCACTCGTTAAAGGAAAGTGAAGCGTCTGATATAGCTTCTCCTTTCCAGGAGTAGAGATCGCCGCTGGATTCACTGTTTGGCTTGCCGGGCGGAGGTTTCCATGTCAATGGCCTCTCCTACATTATTGTTTCCCCAGCAGCACCTTCATGAGGGGCCCCCTGTTTCTTACAGAGCCTGATGTGTGGCGCGACCGAGAACCCGGCGGTATAACTGGGTGGACAGATTTGGCTAATTAACCTTGGTTGGCTGCCAATCTAAGAGAAGGTAAACTCTGACTCTAAACCCGGGTAGACGAAGCTCGTTAACCTGTTCAGGTAGTTACCGCTACGTCCGTGTCCTTCGTCCAAAATTCAAAATTATTCCAATATCCGTCATCAGGGGTTCAGTTATCCATCGTTGGCTAGTGGTTAAGTGAGACGGGTCCCAACCCAAAGGTGCTGGGTTCGCTCTCCAATCACAGCACCGGCAGTTACCCTGAAAAAGCAAACCCTTAGAAAATGCAGGAGGAAGGAGACCTTTATTTAAAATGCATGCCGAAGTAGGATGCACTGGGTCGACAGGTGCAAAAATAAAAACATAGTGCAACGTACACTTCCTCTGGGAACAGAGAAATAAGCAAACGCCAAAAAAAAAAAAATTAAATTAAAATTATTTTAATTTAATTTAATTATTTTATATTTAATTTTAAAAAAAAAAATTATCCATTTAAAATATCCATCGTTTATACTGTACACCATATCGTTGGGGTTTTCATATCCCCTGTTCATTATTTATTATCGCCACTTCTGTATTCGACTTCTGGATTATCATATTCAGCGTTTTGCATCTCCGGGGTTCTGTACGCATGGCCAAGTTCAAGTGTACAAGGATGTATGGAACACTTCGAGACTCTATTAATGATAATGTTGCAAGAGGGTAAATCTTCAAAGCTCGCAGATGCCGGCAACGTGTCACTGAGATAAGACTGGCTAAAAGGAAGGGATCGGAAAGGGAAGGCTAGCCTGGTACCCAAAATTCGGATGTGTCGGACCGAAACGTGCAAATATCGTAGTCAAGCTGTAAACTATGAAACAATGCGTTTCTTTCTCTGGAATACATCTTGCTAATTGTGAAGCTCCTTACATGGCTAGCGGGAGTTTGAGAACGAAGAAGACGAAGAAGTGGAAGGTCGGACTGTTTTAGTACGGTATATTGGGACTGGGTTACCTTCTCTATTCGATCCTTATTCATTCAGTCAGGCTGTACCATTGAAGCGTGTTTCCAGGGCCGACTTGGAAGCGGATTGCACGTTGGGTCGGCCAAGGTCACCGAAAAAGGAGAGGCAGTTGAATCTACATCACACTCTCCAATGGCGACATTAAAAAACACACTTAATAGCAGCATGGGAGACCTGTACACAATTCAAGCTGCAGTTGTTCATTCAGCAGCTCAGATTCGTGTCAACTAATACACAACTACAAGAAAAACAGTCATTCTAACAGATTCCATGAGTCTACTCTAAGTCCCAAACAAGATAGACTTTTATACGAAATACAATTTAACGTCGGAATACGGTCTAAAAAAACCCATATAAAATCATACGGTGAATTCCGGTGTCTGAGGTATCCATGGTACAGAGAAGGTAGATGAGGTCGTAAAAGCCGGAAGTAGCGGTTCACAAACTCGCCACTCACAGGCTGTAAGGAAGCGAAAACATGCATCAAACGATCCTTGAAGACGGAATGGAGAGATAAGCACAAAGAATGGAGAGACCAGCACAAAGAATGGAGAGATAAGCACAAAGAATGGAGAGATAAGCACAAAGAATGGAGAGACCAGCACAAAGAATGGAGAGATAAGCACAAAGAATGGAGAGATAAGCACAAAGAATGGAGAGACCAGCACAAAGAATGGAGAGACCAGCACAAAGAATGGAGAGACCAGCACAAAGAATGGAGAGATTAGCACAAAGAATGGAGAGACCAGCACAAAGAATGGAGAGATAAGCACAAAGAATGGAGAGATAAGCACAAAGAATGGAGAGACCAGCACAAAGAATGGAGAGATAAGCACAAAGAATGGAGAGACCAGCACAAAGAATGGAGAGATAAGCACAAAGAATGGAGAGATAAGCAAAAAGAATGGAGAGATAAGCACAAAGAATGGAGAGACCAGCACAAAGAATGGAGAGATAAGCACAAAGAATGGAGAGATACGCACAAAGAATGGAGAGACCAGCACAAAGAATGGAGAGATAAGCACAAAGAATGGAGAGACCAGCACAAAGAATGGAGAGATAAGCACAAAGAATGGAGAGATAAGCACAAAGAATGGAGAGACCAGCACAAAGAATAGAGAGACCAGCACAAAGAATGGAGAGACCAGCACAAAGAATGGAGAGATTAGCACAAAGAATGGAGAGACCAGCACAAAGAATGGAGAGATAAGCACAAAGAATGGAGAGATAAGCACAAAGAATGGAGAGACCAGCACAAAGAATGGAGAGATAAGCACAAAGAATGGAGAGACCAGCACAAAGAATGGAGAGATAAGCACAAAGAATGGAGAGATAAGCAAAAAGAATGGAGAGATAAGCACAAAGAATGGAGAGACCAGCACAAAGAATGGAGAGATAAGCACAAAGAATGGAGAGATAAGCACAAAGAATGGAGAGACCAGCACAAAGAATGGAGAGATAAGCACAAAGAATGGAGAGATAAGCACAAAGAATGGAGAGATAAGCACAAAGAATGGAGAGATAAGCACAAAGAATGGAGAGACCAGCACAAAGAATGGAGAGACCAGCACAAAGAATGGAGAGATAAGCACAAAGAATGGAGAGATAAGCACAAATAATGGAGAGATAAGCACAAAGAATGGAGAGACCAGCACAAAGAATGGAGAGACCAGCACAAAGAATGGAGAGACCAGCACAAAGAATGGAGAGATAAGCACAAAGAATGGAGAGACCAGCACAAAGAATGGAGAGATAAGCACAAAGAATGGAGAGATAAGCACAAAGAATGGAGAGACCAGCACAAAGAATGGAGAGACCAGCACAAAGAATGGAGAGATAAGCACAAAGAATGGAGAGATAAGCACAAAGAATGGAGAGACCAGCACAAAGAATGGAGAGACCAGCACAAAGAATGGAGAGATAAGCACAAAGAATGGAGAGATAAGCACAAAGAATGGAGAGATAAGCACAAATAATGGAGAGATAAGCACAAAGAATGGAGAGACCAGCACAAAGAATGGAGAGATAAGCACAAAGAATGGAGAGACCAGCACAAAGAATGGAGAGACCAGCACAAAGAATGGAGAGACCAGCACAAAGAATGGAGAGATTAGCACAAAGAATGGAGAGACCAGCACAAAGAATGGAGAGATAAGCACAAAGAATGGAGAGATAAGCACAAAGAATGGAGAGACCAGCACAAAGAATGGAGAGATAAGCACAAAGAATGGAGAGACCAGCACAAAGAATGGAGAGATAAGCACAAAGAATGGAGAGATAAGCAAAAAGAATGGAGAGATAAGCACAAAGAATGGAGAGACCAGCACAAAGAATGGAGAGATAAGCACAAAGAATGGAGAGACAGCAACAAAGAATGGAGAGATAAGCACAAAGAATGGAGAGATAAGCACAAAGAATGGAGAGACCAGCACAAAGAATGGAGAGATAAGCACAAAGAATGGAGAGATAAGCACAAAGAATGGAGAGATAAGCACAAAGAATGGAGAGATAAGCACAAAGAATGGAGAGACCAGCACAAAGAATGGAGAGACCAGCACAAAGAATGGAGAGACCAGCACAAAGAATGGAGAGATAAGCACAAATAATGGAGAGATAAGCACAAAGAATGGAGAGACCAGCACAAAGAATGGAGAGACCAGCACAAAGAATGGAGAGACCAGCACAAAGAATGGAGAGATAAGCACAAAGAATGGAGAGACCAGCACAAAGAATGGAGAGATAAGCACAAAGAATGGAGAGATAAGCACAAAGAATGGAGAGACCAGCACAAAGAATGGAGAGACCAGCACAAAGAATGGAGAGATAAGCACAAAGAATGGAGAGACCAGCACAAAGAATGGAGAGACCAGCACAAAGAATGGAGAGACCAGCACAAAGAATGGAGAGATAAGCACAAAGAATGGAGAGATAAGCACAAAGAATGGAGAGATAAGCACAAAGAATGGAGAGATAAGCACAAAGAATGGAGAGACAAGCACAAAGAATGGAGAGATAAGCACAAAGAATGGAGAGATAAGCACAAAGAATGGAGAGACCAGCACAAAGAATGGAGAGACCAGCACAAAGAATGGCGAGATAAGCACAAAGAATGGAGAGACCAGCACAAAGAATGGAGAGATAAGCACAAAGAATGGAGAGATAAGCACAAAGAATGGAGAGACCAGCACAAAGAATGGAGAGATAAGCACAAAGAATGGAGAGATAAGCAAAAAGAATGGAGAGATAAGCACAAAGAATGGAGAGACCAGCACAAAGAATGGAGAGATAAGCACAAAGAATGGAGAGACCAGCACAAAGAATGGAGAGATAAGCACAAAGAATGGAGAGATAAGCACAAAGAATGGAGAGACCAGCACAAAGAATGGAGAGATAAGCACAAAGAATGGAGAGATAAGCACAAAGAATGGAGAGATAAGCACAAAGAATGGAGAGATAAGCACAAAGAATGGAGAGATAAGCACAAAGAATGGAGAGATAAGCACAAAGAATGGAGAGATAAGCACAAAGAATGGAGAGATAAGCACAAAGAATGGAGAGATAAGCACAAAGAATGGAGAGACCAGCACAAAGAATGGAGAGACCAGCACAAAGAATGGAGAGATAAGCACAAAGAATGGAGAGATAAGCACAAATAATGGAGAGATAAGCACAAAGAATGGAGAGACCAGCACAAAGAATGGAGAGATAAGCACAAATAATGGAGAGATAAGCACAAAGAATGGAGAGATAAGCACAAAGAATGGAGAGACCAGCACAAAGAATGGAGAGATAAGCACAAAGAATGGAGAGATAAGCACAAAGAATGGAGAGACCAGCACAAAGAATGGAGAGATAAGCACAAAGAATGGAGAGATAAGCACAAAGAATGGAGAGACCAGCACAAAGAATGGAGAGATAAGCACAAAGAATGGAGAGATAAGCACAAAGAATGGAGAGACCAGCACAAAGAATGGAGAGATAAGCACAAAGAATGGAGAGATAAGCACAAAGAATGGAGAGATAAGCACAAAGAATGGAGAGATAAGCACAAAGAATGGAGAGACCAGCACAAAGAATGGAGAGATAAGCACAAAGAATAGAAGCCAGAGAATGACAGCATAGACAAACTTGGCAGAAATGGGCAGACAAAGATCTTCAGAATCAGAACGGAACATAAAACACACAATGTCCACCTTCACAGAATGGGTCTGAAAGACACCGCCACATGCGATTGTGGAGCACCCAAGCAAACTCAAGAACATATCCAACAGGACTGTTCCCCTTATGCACACCAAAGAGAGGCTTCTGGCCCGGGCGATCGACCATGCTGGACAAGCTGTGGGGAACCGGCAAAGGCCTGGCACGGACAGGCTCCTTCGTGGACATCACCGGACTAGAAGCACATCATCAGTTGATCGAAGAAGAGTAGAAGAAGAAATGAGAAGGAGAAGAATAATGAGTGGTCGCGAGGTAAGTTGTCGCGGCTTTGAATCACGATTGAGACTGGGATTTGTTACATGTGGATCTTATGGTAAAAAATGTCCTGATTTCTGGGTAGTGAGATCGGTCCCCTGATCTCTGGGTAGTGAGATCGGTCCCCTGATTTCTGGGTAGTGAGATCGGTCCCCTGATCTCTGGGTAGTGAGAACGGACCCCTGATCTCTGGGTAGTGAGATCGGACCCCTGATCTCTGGGCAGTGAGATCGGACCCATGATCTCTGGGTAGTGGGATCGGACCCCTGATCTCTGGGTAGTGAGATCGGATCCCTGATCTCTGGGTAGTGAGATCGGACCCCTGATCTCTTGGTAATAAGATCGGACCCCTAATCTCTGGGTAGTGAGATCGGACCCCTGATCTCTGGGTAGTGAGATCGGACCCCTGATCTCTGGGTAGTGAGATCGAACCCCTATTCTCTGGGTAGTGAGATCGAACCCCTGATCTCTGGGTAGTGAGATCGAACCCTTGGCAGTTGGAAATCGAAATGAGTAGGCTTAGCTGCCGCTGCCCGGATAAAATTCAAGTTCAAAATCTAGCCAAGTTATTTGTACCTTGTGGTTTGTTAAGAACAGCTATAGGTGGCGCCTAACTGGCTGCGGTTTTACTTAGCTCTAGTGTTTAAGTCTATTAAAGTGGACTCGCACATCGGTTAAACCACCACCCCCCCCCCCTTCCCCAAGAAACAGGTTGTATACAGACTCTATAGAGTCTTCTAAATCAGTATAAAGATGTTAAGTCAAAACGGAATAGAGACTTAGTCAGCTATGATTGATTAAATCATTTCGCTATGATTGATTCAATCAGCCAGCTATGAGTAGCAGGCTGCTGTTAACTTATCCTCCATTGAACCATTGGCCTGGTGCTCAAATAAATAACTTCAACCTGAACTAGCGACCATTAAGACATGCAATTCTACTGTCAAGTATCTGTCGTGTTGCTATCCATCACACTTTGAAAGAACCATTAACATGGGCAATTGAGGGCATACTTTAATGTAGGCAAGGTAGACAAGGAATATATATGGGTGAGACGACCTTACATTAAGTTCGAGAAAGCGGCGCCAGGTTTGATTGTATGGTCGGTGTATATGAGAACACTCTAGTCATATATCAAATCCGCTGTCAAAACCAACAGTGACCTCATTTCTTGGTATCTCTGGGAATCAATTCATGACAATCTATCAATCATTACAACCTTTCTGGGGCCCTACACGAATGTTCGTTATGCCCACACATTTCAGACCTGGCAAGAATTGGCTTACAAACATTTGAGACAGACGATCAATACCCCAGACGAAGTTATGGTGTACATGCGCTCATATAGACAGCGAATGATGGTTAAGTCCATATTTATGTATCTCCCCCCCCCCCCCCCCCCCCCACTGCAATTACTTGCCGCACCTTGACCCAAAGAGCGTCAGATAAAAAGAAACGGGCATTCAACATTCATCATAAGTGCCGCAGCGGCCCTGATTTGTCAAGGCAGATCAAACTAGCTGCGTCTTCTATGCACGACCTCCGATGTGTGTGGAGTAACGGCAAGATCTCCCTTGGGACAAAAAAATCCGCATCTACCAGTCCTGCGTGGTCTCACTTCTGCTTTACGACTCCGAAACCTGGACATTGCTGAAACGTGACATGTCGAGACTAGAAGCCTTTCACACGCGCACCCAGCGGCTTTTCTTTGCCATCCGATGACATGACTACAACCGCAACGTGGAGGTCTCTGCTAAACCAGACCTCCACCCAATCTCAGAAACACTTGGCCGGCGCCGAGTTTCTTTGTTCGGTCATGTTGTACGGCTGAACCAGGATACCCCGGCCATCAAGATACTACACAAGCGCCAAAAGTCTTAGCCTAACCACAGAAAAGACCGCCCGCGCACAGTGTGGCTCCATCATATATCAACCTCTACCTCCACCCTGGACGAGGCCTGAAACCCCGTCAGAGTAGTTGGTCACGGATGTGGCCGACGACGCCCTGGACGAGGTCTAGAACCACGTCAGAGCAGTGGGTCACGAGTGTGGCCGACCGACGCCCTGGGCGAGGTCTAGAACCACGTCAGAGCAGTGGGTCACGGATGTGGCCGACTGACGCCCTGGACGAGGCCTAAAACCACGTCAGAGCAGTGGGTCACGAGTATGGCCGGCCGACGCAACGGGCCTCGGACACCTAAGCAAACATTATTATTATTATTATTATTATTATTATTATTATTACATTAGTAAATGAGTGTTTGTGCAGAATATAAAGATAGACATTGGGCTGTAGATCGAGCCATGAATAAACTGAGAGCAGTTAGTAACTAATAGCTGGCTGCTAATGTTAGGGTATTTCGGTTACCCTTTGTTGTAATTCCCCAGTCTAGTACACACGGTTGAGCTTCACGAGATTGGCGCCCTTCGCCATGTATGCAGACAGTGCCCGTGTTTTGTCTTAGTCTTAGTGGATCTGTACTTCTATAGGGGCAGACACCCTCGTGCAAGTTAAGGCTCTGACGTGAGCTAGATTTAGCAGATGGCATGATTTTCTGCTTAGCGGGCTAGGGTCGAGCAACATTACTCCGCTACAATGGGACACGTGCGGTAGAGTGTGGTTAGCCGATGTGCTAGTCGCCATCTTAATAGACTCAAACACTAGAGAAAAGTTGACCCACAGCCTGTTAGGCGCCATCTATGCTGTTCTTAGAAAATACCCAAAAAAAACAACAACTGCCATACGACATTTTTCCCATTGCTGGGGTAGTCGTGGGGTTTTGAAGGCTGAGGACTATAGGTCACTTCGCTACTGCTGTCGCCACGTCGTGTGCTGGCTATGTTTGTTTATTTCACCCCCCACAGAAAAACAACATATGCCATTCCGAGGATTTGAACCACTGCCCTCCTTGTCGGCAGGCAGGCATCGAAACCATTCGGCCACGCGCTGCTCAACAAACCACTTAACCATGGCTGCTGTTATGCTATGTCACACAGTCGCTTCTTACGACATGCTCTCTGTGGGACCGTGGTGATATTCTTCTTGTTGTCACACACAAAGATCCTGCCGGTCCGCTCAGTTTTGTTGTGCCTAGGAAATGACCTGCAGGTCGACCTGTACATTCAAAAGGACCGTTTTCCTTGTGCAGGCCCCAACTCTTGTGGGAGCCGATACGTGTATTTCTCAGCATCTTGATAACTTATACAGTTTGAGTACCCCTTCCTTGCTCATATGCTTAATGTTTCTTTTTGACACACCTAACCTTGCATTAGCCCTTTTCATAAAATGATTATTAGTTGACGAAATTTAATATAATTCGTTGCACAGTTCTACATAATTAGACCAGAAAGAGGGCTACTCCATTTTTGGTTCAAAGTATGCGTTTTTTGCTGAAGCACATGTTGTCATCATACGCATGCGCCATTGGGCAATTGTCGCATATATTGCGGTTTGATGAAGTTCATCTCAGGCGTCCAAAATTCCTTGTTTTAATCTCACTGATCAATCATCGAGTGACATCCTTTTTTTTTTTTTTTTTTTTTTTTTTTTTTCGTTCGCCTTATTTATCTATTCCCCAAGGCGTGTGTGCGTTACACTGTGGTTTTTATTTTGCGCCTGTCGGCCCAGTGCATCCGACTTCAGCATGCATTTTATGTAAGGGTCTGCTTCCTCCTGCATTTTCTAAGGGTTTGCTTCCCCGGGGTAACGGCCGGTGCTGTGATGGGGATCGAACCCAGCACCTTCTGGTTGTGAGCCGTGCCACTTAACCACTAGGCCACGCCGTCCCCCTGACATACTTTTTGAATCATTAAACCCCAAAATGCAGTCAGCAGAAATTAGGTCTGGATTGTTTAGTGGCCAAAGTGTTGGAGGTATAAAAATAAAGCAGGAGTCTTCTGCGACAAAAAAACTTACAGTGTGTTTTAAAAAAAAATGTAGACACACCTAAAAAAAACAATTATCACTGTCTTAATAAGCAGAACTGGTTATCCTATTACGTTTGATAATGGAGCATAACAGACTGAGTAGCCATTTACATCGGCTAAAATTGGTTCCATCTCCAATGTGCGGGCAGACAGCACAGATGTCGGAACATGTCCTGTATGAATTATATGCTTAGTCAATTGCGTACTGAGCTCTGGCCTAAGAAGACGATAATCCACACAAAGCTGTTTGGAGGCCTTGAAGAACTCTCCACCACAGCAGCCTTTATCCAGCCTTTATCACGGGTTGACGTAACGAGGCGAAAGAGTAACAGAAGAATAAGATCGCGTGTCCTTCTTCTGCAATGCACGTCATTTTTGAGCAGACGGGTCTAATGATGATGGCAATCAAAAATGGCGCGAATGTGGGCAATTCAAAAAGAACGGCACGGACCAATAATTGACGAATTTTTGTGACAACCATTTTACGATGAATTTATATTAACTTCTGTTTTTTTTGTCTTCTTCTTCTTCTTCTTTTCTCTCTCTCTCTCTCTCTCTCTCTCTCTCTCTCTCTCCCTCTCTCTCTCTCTCTCTCTCTCTCTCTCTCTCTCCCTCTCTCTCTCTCTCTCTCTCTCTCTCTCTCTCTCCTCTCTCTCTCTCTCTCTCTCTCTCTCTCTCTCTCTCTCTCCCTGTTGGTGCGTGTGTGCGTGGTGTTTTTTTGTCTGAGGTCGAGAAACCCATGACTGTCCAATACACGTTAAAAATACTCTACCCTAAATTACAGGTAGTAGCGAAGTTGTTTTATTATGTTAGCCTGGGCCAGGAGAAATTAACTGGCCAAGACCCTCACCTGGCCTCCTCTTTGGTCGTCCTGGAAACGGGCTGTTTTCGAGGACAACAGTCTGGCTAGTCAAGGAGAGGGATTAACGTGATCCCCGTAGTAGTGAGTGACACGCAGATGAAGCCAAGCATAGCACAACCTTCTGGAGAACCCCGGTCAACCTTCAATAGCACGCTCGGGGTGTGAGGAAAGCTACTGCAACCCGCCACAAAATATTCTTTTCAGGGAGCACATAAGAGCAACCTACTCATTGTGGACATTCGCAAACAGCAACAACAACAACCACAACAACCACGGAGAGCGAACAACAAGAGGAGATAGTACAATCTATCTCGCACATTCTAACTGTCTCCGAAAATCACTCCACACCAGCAGGAGAGACATGTACCAATTTTAGAGGTGAAGTCACAGCTGTTTCTGCAGGAACTCCCGTCACACTGTAGGAGTATTGGAAACGAGAAGACAATCTGAGCTCGCAAAAGCCGTAAGTGGCTCGTGATCTACATAGATATAAAGAAGCAAAGACACTCATCCAACGATCCATGAGGACTGAATGGTGAGACCAGCACAAGGAATAGAAGCCAAAAAATGACAGCAGACAAACTTGGCAGAGACATTTCTTCACAACCGAACGGGACGTTGCAGACTCAGGCTTACCTCCACAGAATGGGTCTTAGAGTCACAGCCACGTGAGATTTTGGGGTAACCAAGCAAACACCAGAACATATCCAGCAGGACTGACCTACTTATACAGACCAAAGAGAGGCAGCCTGGCCCGGGAGAGCGGCCATGCTCGAAAAGCTGTGGGGGAACCCGGTGAAGAACTTCTTCTTGATCCTCAGCGGGATAGAAGCACAGCATTAGTTGATCGAAGAAGTAGAATGGAATGAAGAAGACGAAGAAGAAGAAGAAGAAAAGAAGAAGAAGAAGTTATAGCCTTCCAAAAGCAGCACTCGCTTTGGCTATCCTGTTGTAAACGTCAAAGGGAGCAGGTAAATACGTCATTTCCATTTTCTTGATGTTGACCGTAAGACCAAAGTTAGTACACGCAGTTGAAATCATGTGCAGAATTGACGTGTGTATGGCCCTCCTAGGAGCAATGAGACTACTTCAAACAGAAAGGCAACCTCCAACAAAAAAGCTGTATTCACGGACTGCAGAGTACTATTATAGAAAATACAAAAAACAAACCACTGTTATCAGAGATTAGAGCAGAACTAGGAAAACTCCAGAGATCCTCAACAACAGCGCTCCAGTGGGTACCCTCCCATTGCGGAATCACGGGAAACGAAAGAGCTGATGCTATGGCAAAAGATAGAAGCAAAATAGCACAATTTAATCATCGAATACCATACAGAGAAATCAAGAACATCGTCAGAAATCAGTATATACACCAATGGAGAGAATATAGAAACACAAGCAGTACACCAGACCCAATTCACCAACTCAAAAGAAATCAACAAACTACCTTATTTCGCCTGAGAACTGAACACTGCAGACTACTAGAACATCTATACCGACTGAAGATCTCACATACCGATGAGTGCCCATGTGGAACAGGATGCCAGAACCGTGAGCATATTCTACAGGAATTCCCAATCTATAGGGAAATGAGATGCCAGACCTGGCGAGAGGTTGCGGAGCTGAGACAAAAGCTGTGGGGCAGCCGCTCCGACCTGGTGAAGACTACTGACTTCATCATGGCGACTGGCCTGCACATATAGCAATGACCAAAAGATCCTGAACGCAAAGAAGAAAGAAGACGTGTGTATGAACAGGTTGTCACTATGAAAATTCATGAGCGAAGTGGTTAAGCCATCGGCCTCGTGATTAAGGGTGTGGGTTCGACTCCGGACTCCGCCGTCTTTTTCACGGGTACTTGATGCGGAGTCCCCTGCATCTCGTAGTCACCCCCTAGTTGCCTTGTCCTAGACTTGCAACTGGGGTCAGGCGGCTCGAGACGAGAGAGTGAAGATACAAAGTAGCGCAGTTAATCCTTGCTAAAAATAGCGCTAGCAAAATTAATGATGCCATCATCGCCTACGATAGACGGCGGCCTTTGCCTTTCCCTTTGCACTAAAAAAATATACCTGCTAACAGTTGGACAAGAAAAAAACCAAAGTTCCTCACATCAGTGTTTCTGTTCATGTCACACCACTGGACCACAATCAAATTCATTTCGTTCAACCTGGTACTCAAATAGATGACGATTACTTCAGTAACGAATTGATGATGAAGGTCTCTCTTCCTGGCATGAGGAAAATGTCAGAATTCGTCATCGTACGAGGAATGGTAGAAAGGTTTTGCAATTTAGTATGAAGAGTTTAAACACTTACCTGGAAATTGGTATGAACTTTAATCCCTATATGTGTATTAACCCAGCAAGGCGGTACACTTATTCTATGTATTTTTCACTTTCCCGATGCTCTAGTTGTACAATTCCTCAGCACAACTACTCAGTACAACTCCCCGATGCTCTAGTGGTACAACTCCTCCGTACAACTCCCTGATGCTCTAGAGGTACAACTCCTCATTACACCTCCCGGATGCTCTAGTGGTACAACTCCTCCGTACAACTCCCGGATGATCTAGTTGTACAACTCCTCCGTACAACTAACCGATGCTCTAGTGGTACAACTCCTCAGTACAACTCCCAGATCCACGTCCCCAGCTCAGTAATCAATGCCTAGACGTAAAAAAATGACGCCCAAGAAGCGGATTCCTTAAGTTTGGAAACAGGCTGAAGTCACTAGGTTCCAATTCCGGTGTGTATGGCTATGGGGCATGATTTCATACCCGCATGTGTTCCTGACGTCCAGGACTTGATTACTGAACTGGAGACCTGGTTCTGGGCCAAGGCGGAGGAGTTCTACAATCAGGGCATCAGGAAGGTGAACAATGGACGGGAGAAGTGTATCACTTTACAGGAGGAATACACAGAGAAGGACTAAAGTTCACACCAATTTCCAGGTAAGTGTCTGGATTACTTCATACTAAAGTGCAGAACTTTTCTATCACCGTTCGTATAGCAGAATGAAGCACCTGTTTATCGAGCTAGAGAAACGATTGCGGTGCTTGATCCAGGAAACATTTGCCTAAACGAATGTGTGGCCACTAAACAGTCCAGATCGAAACCCCCTTGAACTATGGATTAGGGCCTTATGTAGGAGAATGTTTCCCAGAAAGAAAGCTGGCAATATGGATGAGCTAGTAGAGTGGATATGGCAGAAATGGGATGAGCTAGTAGAGTGGATATAGTCGAAATGGGATGAGGTAGCAGAGTGGATATGGCAGAAATGGGATGAGCTAGCAGAGTGGATATGGTAGAAATGGGGTGAGCTTGCAGAGTGGATATTGTAGAAATGGGGGGAACTAGCAGAGTGGATATTGTAGAAATGGGAAGAACTAGCAGAGTGGATATGGTAGAAATGGGATGAGCTAGCAGAGTGGATATGGAACGCCATAGGATGAGCTAGAACATCGCACAATTGACAGAGTGAAGGTGGCGTACCCGCATGTGTTCTAACTTGATAAAGCCACGAGGTGGGGTTGAGGATGAACTCTCAACACCAACTAAATGCTCCCATGGCGTGCGTCTCATATAGTCTCTGATAACAAAGTCCATCTCCTGGCCTTCGCGCGACAGAACCGTTTTGACTAACAGGAGAAGGGGCGGAAGACGAGCAACTGGCGCCTTAAAACCAGTCGTTTCCGGCAGATGGGGCTCGAAAGCTTAGGAAGGTATCTCATCTAGGAGAAGGAAAATTATAATTTCAAACCATCTGAAGCCTTGCAGATAAGATACTGGCGTGTCTTGTCGGGTTTTGTCAGATATGGCTGTGCAACCTGTTTTCTAATAATTCTGAAAGTTGGTCAGAATCTACCAAACCTAACAACCGACGATGTGCGAAGGAGCACACACAAGTGGATACAATGCCTTATCCTAAAACGAAGAAAGGCTACCTCAGCCAAGTGTTGTGGCAGGGCAGACCAGACTCTTAGTCCTGGTTGACGGCTGGTGTAAGATTGAAGCCCCGACAGGCAAACAGATAGAGCTGATCCGGCAGCTTCTGCAGCTTGTCTGCTTCCAATTGTATTGGCATCACCTTTCCCTTGGAGCAAAACAAGACAGATCGAGAGAGGGACCAAACTGCATGGGCAACACATGATCTATATATTTCTGCCCGGACTTTGTGCTAAAAACACAATTACTATCGTCTGACAAGACGAAAAGAACCAATAATGATGATGAACGATGTAACTTGATGCGGACAAGTTAAGAACCAACTTAAAAGACAAAATGCAGGTAAACCTTTGCTCACCATTTTCACTCTATTTCAAAATGATCTGATCATGTACAGCTGAGTTGTAAATCATATTTTAGGTAATGTATTTCTCGGCCTAATCCTGTGCATGTGTGTGTGTGTTGTTGTTGTTGTTGTGTCCGTGTGATGTATATACATGTTTTAGTTCATTATTGATGGCGCCAGGCTATTGATTTGTCTGGAATTCATACTAGTCTACGACTTATACTTGTGTTCCCGGAAACGTGTCGTGTCGTTGTTTTCCATTTGGACTGGTTAACTCGTTGGTGTTTGTGTGTTTTCTTCCCTCTGATTATCCTGGCCAGGACATCTGCTATATGAATTAGTACTACGGTTAAACCTGTGTCGTATTTCACGGCTGAACTTTATGAGGTTGGCGTCCTTCGCTCTAGCTGCAGACAGTGTAGCTTATGGTGGAGCTTGTTAAATGTAGACACGACTATAATGGACTAGAACACGGCCAGGTAGAGATACCTAACACATCAATCAGACGATGAATGATGTCCCTACGACTTCTTGCGGTTATGGGAAAAGCACGACACACAACGATAGACGTCACTCCCTCCGCTGCCTTGCGGGATACCTGTTTACCGGAAAGGAGTCGGGAGTAAACCCTGAGGAAAAATCTCCTGTGCTATCTCCAGTCGTCTCGATAAAATCTTACCACTGACCAAATGTAGCTCTGGACGAGAAAGTGAGGTTGACAGAAGGAGAGTTTCGTTCTCACTTTAATCCAAATAATTGCGCAAGCCAGCCATTTCAGCGGGCTCAGCAAGATAAAACACTATCCAATTGACTGAAAACAGAGATCGTGGTCTGCATCACATGTGATGGACGAACATCATATTTATATATATAAACGTAAGCTTCGGCGACGGTCCACCTGAATTGTTGCATCAATTTTGGCGATGGCATCTTCTGACGCAAAAATGTGTGCCTGAGTTGGTCTCAGAAGATCTTTTGTTAACTCACGTCCTTCTCTATAACATCGTTGTCCAGTTCTTCACTGTTGTTTTCGACACACATTTGTCCCCATATACTGCCTGCATTCTGTGATGGATGTCAGTTGGTCGACATTCTTCAGCTGTTAGAAACCGAATCACCGAGAAAACTATGAGTCGGAGGATAATCAATTTTTGCAAACTTGACGGTTGGTATGTGCTGTTTACATCAGAAGTGAGGTGATCATGCGCATCGCACGTATATATATATATATATATACACACACACATACACATATGCACATACACGCACGCACGCACATACGTACATACATTTACTCCTATGTGAATTATGTGTTTAAAAATCATAGTGAATATAGACAAGAAAAGATACAGAAACAAAACAAATTCATACAAAACCAACAAGTAAAACAGGTGACAAATTTCACGTACCTGGGTAACATAATCTCAGCAGACGGCAAATGCGACACCGAAATCCAAAACAGGTGTAATAAAGCATGTCAAGTCATTCGGCAAATGTCCTCGATATTACAATGTAAGCAAGTGAGAATGGATACAGAAAGAACGATACACAACACATATATCTACTCACATTGTGTTATCAGTGCCAACATTTGACCTTAAGAAACACAGCTAAAGAAACATCGTAACAACAGAGATGAAATCCCCGTACAGAATGCTTGGAGTTACAAGAATGGATAGAATCAGAAACGAAGATATTAGGAGACAAGTAGGCACAACACCCAGTGCTAAACTTCATCAAGAGACAGCAAACCAAATGGTTCGGCCACGTGACGCGAACAAACACCAGATTGTATCCCTCAGAAAGCAGATGCAATTGATACAATGCCAAGGACCGACCACGCAAAATATGAACAGCAGAAATAACACAAACAGAAGCGGTCCCTGTGTACAATGCACATGTAGGATCCGGTCAAAAAACAGCATCACAACCTGATGCTGAAAGGCACAAGCAGGTTAAAAAGTGGGGAAAAAAGATAGCAAGAAGTGAAGATAGTCCTATCAGTTCCAGGCCAAACTGAACGTTTCAGTCGCGATACACCTGTCTATTACGCTGTAATTATGTACCTGACTCTTATATTTAAACTCCAACGAAGGGTACAGGTCTTGGAGATGAGATGTTTCCGGAGACTTTTAAACTCCACGTACAAAGATTGAGTTATAAATGAGAAAATACGAGATAGAATTAAAATAGCAATAGGGCCTTTTGACGACCTCTTGGCAGCTATCAAAAGAAGGAAACTCGCTTGGTAAGGTCACATATCGAGATCAAATGGTCTTGCAAATACGATCCTCCACGGAAAGGGGCAAGGATGACGACGAAGAGGCCGTCCCAAAAAGAGGTGGGAGGACAACATAAAAGAATGGACCAATCTCCGACCAGAAGAGGCACAGGCAACGGCCGCTGACAGAGAAGGGTGGCGTGGTGTTGTGAGGATGTCTTCATGTCTGCCCAAACGACCTCACCGGTTACGGGACGACCTGACATGACCTGACTCTTATATAGGGAAGGTAACGCATAGAAGACGAGCACCTATAACTCCACCTCACCAATATTGCAATCGCGTACAGTAAAGTCTTAAACACTTCATCCCAAACGGCAGTACATTTTTTAGGAGTCTCTGTAACCATATGTACATTATAACGTTTCAATCGGGAGAGAACTGCAGTCCGGCCCATATACCGCGCAATCCATGTGTCTTTGTATGTATAAGGCTAAAGTACTTCAAACTTACCGGCAAAAATGGCGCCCTACCGGCTGCAGGTCTATATTTCTTTGGTGGATTAGCTCATTATGGACGCCACCAGACCACGGATTTGCCTGGAATTTATATTAGTCGACGACTTACACTTGTGTTCACGAAACGTGTCATTGTTTTCCATTTGGACTGGTCAATTCGTTATTTTTGGTGTTTTCTTCCCTCCGATTATCCTGGCCTGGACATCAGCTATATGAATGAGCACTACGCTTAAGCATGTGTCGTATTTTCACGGTCTAGTTCACACGGCTGAACTTCACGACCTTCGCCCTATCCGCAGACAGCGTCGGTTGTTATGGGACTGAAATTTAGACACGACTATAATGGACTAGAACACGGCCGGGAAAGATGCCCCTACGACCTGTAGCCGTTATAAAAAAGGCACGGCACATAACGAAATATGTCACCCAAACTCCCCCCCCCCTTCCCCACGCTGCCTTGTGGGATACCTGTGTACGGGGAAAGGTTTAGGGAGTGAACCCTGAGGAAAAATCTGCATCCTGTGCTATCTCCAGTCGTCTCGATAATATCTTGCCACTGACCAGAGGTAGCTCAGGACGAGAGAGTGAGGTTGACAAAAGGCGCAGTTACTTCCTCACTTTAAATCACCGCGCAAGTCATCCATTTCAGCGGACACAGCTAGATAAAAGTCTGTCCACACGGCTGAATAAAGAGAGAGGTCTTTACCACATCATCACTTCAAACTTGCGGTGCAGTCTGTGAATCCTCAATACACACGCTATGAAAAGTTGTGGGCAGACGTTCGCCGATCATATCAAGGGTATTACAAAGCCAAGTTAAAGTTTAGTTTAGTTTAGTTTAGTTTAGTTTAGTCGAAGAATCACCATCATTGCACACGGTTTAACCCATAAGTGCTCTTATCTTCTCCATATTTGTGGAGAATCTCAGCACAAAGCACGAACTCTGTACCACCTGCGAAGATCCCGTAATTGATTGGTAGATTTTAAACACATTTTTTAATTTTACCCGGGCAGCGGCCGTTAAGCGTACTCTTTTCGATTTTCAACTGCCGGGGGATTTTTAACGTGCGCGAGACTGCACACGGTAGTCCGATCACTATTACCCATAGATCCGGGGAAATACCAAAAAAGTACATGTGACGAAATTCCAGTATCCACCGTGATTTGAACACGCGACCTCCAGCACCCGAGGGCCGATGTCTTACCTCGAGACCAATCAATCCCTTACATTAGCCAATAATATGTTGACACACCTGTTAACGTAATTTAACGTCTTTATACTCGTTTAGAAGACTCTACAGAGTCTGTATACAGCTAGTTTCTTGGAGGGCAGTTTAACCGATGTGCCAGTCCATCTTAATAGACTCAAACACTAGAGCTAAGTCGACCTGCTGCCAGTTAGGCACCATCTATAGCTGCGTTAGCACACCATATGGGGAAAGATACAAATAGCTTGGATAGATTTTTAACTTGCATTTTGTCCGGGAAACGGCCGCTGCCTGTGCCTCTTCTGGTCGGAGATTGGTCCATTCTTTTATGTTGTCCTCCCACCTCTTTTTGGGACGCCCTCTTCGTCGTCTGCATTGCACCTTTCCGTGGCGGATCGTATTTGCAAGACCATTTAATCTCGATTTGTGACCGTACCAAGCGAGTTTCCTTCTTTTGACAGTTGTCAATAGGTCTTCAAAAAGTCCTATTGCTGTTGTCATTCTCGTATTTCCTCATTTGTAACTCGATCTTTGTACGTGACGTTTAAAAGTCTTCGGAAACATCTCATCTCCAAGGCCTATATCCTTCACTGAAGGTCAGCTGTAACTGTCCATGTCTCACAAGCATAGAGGAATATTGACAGGACCAGTGTATTAATTAATCTGATTTTCGTGGATAGTGCTAAATGTTTATCTTGCCAGATTGTGTTACGCCGTACAAGCGCAGCTACTGTCTGTGCTATTCTGGCCAACATGAACCTGGGTAGGACAGATGATACGGAAATCACCATCAAACGTGGCTAGACAGGCGCTGATATGGAAACTACAAGAGCAGAGGAAGAGAGGCAGACCAAGATACAACTGAAGACGAGACTGAAAATGAACTTCGGTCTCTTTTAGGACCAAGACGCTGAGCAGCGCATGAGCTGTAGCGATCAGGGACCCATACGTGACTGCTAACGTCAAGGCCAGCAAACCAGAGCTGCCATTACCATTCTACACCTCCACGCGGTGATCCTGGATACCAGGCTGCAACAAGGCAGACTGGCTAAGGAGAAGGGATCGAAGAGCCAAGGCAACCCGGCACTCAAAAACGCCTGCTGAAGTTGGATGTGTCGGACCGAAAGGTGCAAATATCGAAGTTACGTTGTAAACCACGACACAACTCATTCCGTTTTCCGGACTACATCCTGCTACTTGCAAGCCCTTTTCGTGGCTTGGTAACGGGAGAATTAGAGCAAAGGAGGAATAAGAAGAACTTCGGTTCCTGGACTTCAACTACAGAGAGGGCAGCTCAAGCGCCACCTTGTTGGAGGAGGGTTGTCAATGACATATGCCCCAAAAAGAGCGATGGGCATCGCTAATAATAATGTGGGTCAAGCATAGCAGTATGGGTCATCATGTGTACAACCAGCGAGCTAGAGAAACCATCACTATCACAACACTTAAATAACTGTTCACAGATAATTGAGCATCACAGGGTCTGCGAGGACGCAGTATTGTCTGTTATATTATTAACATAACCGTCAACATTTCATACGTGTACCAGAGCAGTATATTTGCAGTTCGATTTCATATTCAATTGTGTTATACTATATTGTCTTTGCCCGAGTGGTCTGTCGGGGTCTTTGTGTATGACAAGGACAAGAATAGCACCACTGCCCCACAGAAAGCGTGTCGTAAGAGGAGACTAACTGTGTGACATGGCATAACACTGGTCATGGTTAGGTGGCTTGTTAAGAGCAGAATAGGTCTACTTTGCTCTAGTGTTTGAGTTTATTAAGGTGGACTCGCAAAGGCAAAGGCCACCGTCCATCGTAGATGGCATAATTAATTTTGCTAGGGCTATTTTTAGTAAGGATTAACTGGGCTACTTTTTAATCCTCACCCTCTCGTCTCGAACCGCCCGACCCCAGTGGCAAGTCAAGTATAAGACGACTAGGGGCGACTACGAGATTCAGGGGACTCCGCATCAAGCACCCGTGAAAAAGACGGCGGAGTCCGGAGTCGAAGCCACACCACCTGATTACGAGGCCGACGGCTTAACCACTTCGCCACGGAATCCTCAGATGGACGATGGAAGATGGACATCAGTTAACAACCCTCCATAGTGGAGTATTAAGCTGCTCGAGCCTAGCCTGCTAAGCAGGAAGTCCTCCTCACGGCTACACCCAGCTCCACATCATAGGTAAGACCTGCATATATACAGGTCGACTAATACTAAGTCTAAGACTAAGACTAATACTAAGTCTAAGACTAAGACTAAAACTAAGTCTAAGACTAAGACTAAAACTAAGTCTAAGACTAAACCTAAAACTAAGTCTAAGACTAACACTAAAACTAAGACTAAAACTAAGTCTAAGACTAAGACTAAAACTAAGTCTAAGACTAAAACTAAGACTAATACTAAGTCTTAGACTAATGTCACAAGTGGCATGCACTTGCCATCATGGTGCAGGCAAATAGCATGAAGTCATAATCGCAGTTAAAAGATGGCCGTCCACTATTGACATACACAGAAGATGAGCGTTCTGTTATCCGTTTTTATTTTTAGCAGCGAAGGCGCGAAACCTTTAGAGATTCATCGACAAATGAAGGTTCAGCATGATGGCGCATGCCTTTCACTCACTGTCAATCGGCGATTTATCTTCAAGACAAACTTCACCCAAAAAGCTATAGGCCAATCAGTCTGCTGAACTGCACAGGCAAGCTCGTGGAGGAAAAATAAATACCAGACTCAGCTGGTACCTCGAAGAAAAACAAATGATCATACCACAACAAGCAGGATTCAGGCAGCACAGGTCCACATGAGATCTAGCAATCCACATAGCACAAGAAATCAAAGATGCTTTCCAGGAATGAAAACACACTTTGGCTGTATGGGTAGGCCTGGAAAAAGTCTTCCACCAAGTATGGAAAGACAGGCTACGTGGACAAGGCTGCAATATGGAGTAGGCGGAAAAATGTACAAGTGGATCAGCAACTACTTAGAAAATAGAACAGTAAGAGTGCAGGTTCAAGGGCATACCAGGAAAAAGGAAGCCATGGAACAAGGTGTTCCCCAGGGTGGTGTCCACTCCCCTACACTCTTCCTTATTTACATAAATGACATCGCCAATAACCTCCACAAATGTACCCACTGTTCTCTCTACGCTGATGACATAACCATGTGGACTACTGAAAAACACATCATTACAGCCAGTACACGAATGCAAGGCTCTGTGGCAGCCTTCGAAAGATGGTCCAAGACCTGGTTACTAAAAATAAATAAACAAAAAACGACACATGCTATCTTCTTCCTGCCAAATATATGGCAGCAAGTAAAACTCAAACTTAATGGACAAGAGATACGGCTCCAACCTTCTTAGGAGTTTCCTTAGACCGACGTCTGACCTGGAAAACGCAAATTTTAAAGACCCAGCTGAGATCGAGGTTACGCATGTCCACCTTGAAGAAACTTGCTGGTACTGCTTGGGGTGCTGACGGAAACACACTAAAGACATTATACACAGGCAGAGTAAGACCATTTTTTGAATACGGCATTGCAGCTTGGTCCACAGCATCTAAATCAAACTTTGACAAAATAGGACGCACCCAGAACCAAGCAGTCCGCATCATAACAGGAGATCTGAAGTCCACCCAAATAAAAGGCCTGGAAGCTATGACTGGGCTACAACCAATGGAAGACCACAGAGACTGCGGAATCCTACAGCAAGCGGTAAAATTCAAAAGAATCATGGACCACCCGATGCATCACAGACTAAATGGGTTGGAACGTGTATGTTAAAAGGAAAAGTTGTACGGTCCAGACAAAAGAGAAGATTAAAAACAATGCTGAACTTTTAAACGAAAAAATTAAACCATCCGCTGCCTCTGGAAAGGAAGACCCTTCCCTGATATTATATGCAAAATCCCCAACATCGAAGACAAAAAGACACAAGAAGAGGAACAGAAAAAAACACATACTTACAAATTACATCAACCAAACATACCCACCAACAGCCTGGTGACACGCCTATACCGATGGCTCAGCTAAAGTGCCATTGGAAATGGAGAAGGAGGTATCACTATAGAACTAAAAAGCAAATTATACTCAGCAGCATTTACCACTGGGAGACGCTGCATTACAAAGTCATCGCAGAAGCCAGTGCTCTGAGACAAGCAGCTGAAACGCCTAAAAACCATAAGAAGGAGGCAGAAAAGCAAGTAGTCAGTTTCACAGACGCCCTCGCAGTTTTATTGGCGCTCAAGATCCAGCACAAAAATGAGCTCGGTGCTCTGGCAGACTCGCTCGAACGCCTGTCCCAGTGCTTCATAAAAAGCATAGTCCTTTGAATACCAACCCACTGCGACATTCCGAGCAACGAGGAGGCGGACAGACTAGCCAGAGAGAGAGAGAGGAATGCTTTAGCAGAGGGATACAGAAATCACATACAATGAGACTAAAGCATTCATCAGAGCAACGTACAGTGCAAAATTGAAAGAAGATCACCCTGGCTACATAGAAAACGATGTCTACCATCAACTCTCCAGGCGAGACCAGGTGATCATTCTCCGGCTACGCACAGGTCCCAACAGACTTAGATGCCATATGTACAACACGTTCAAGATTGGTACTACAGACCTTTGTGTCTGCGGCACAGCCCTCATGAAGGCAGAACATATTTTGCAGTCCTGTCCACTGTATACCGACAAAAGAAGTAGCATTTGGCAACAGCCAGTGTCCTTCCACGAGAAGCTGTACAGAAGTGCACAGAGCCTTGAGTCGACTGCTGCCTTCGTTAGAGTTATTGAAGTTGAGATCTGAAGATGAACGAGAAAGAAGAAAGAAGAAGAATCGGCGATGTTTCTTTACGAGGCGGTGAACGATTACAATCGTCTCTTGGATCCATACTTGGTGTGTGTGACCCATTTTCGAACAGTCTGTTCCAGAACTCACACCGTTTTAGAACACGTCCTACTCCACTCATAAACTTGCTGGAGTGAAAGGCATGCAATCCATCCCAAGACCTACTTTCTGCGATGAATTTCTTTTGGTTTCACGCATTCGCTGCTTAAAAATACCCAGATAGTTGAGCGCTGTTCCTCTTTGGCGCATGTCAATACTGGGGCGGCCATCTTTTAAATACAATTATGACATCATGTTGTTCATCTGCACCGGTGGCACGTGCTGAACACTCTTGGCATCCTTATCAAACATATTAACAAGAAATACAGCGGCATGTTTGTTTTTCTCATTTCAATCCCACATTTTAGGTTTTCATTTGAAGCTCTCTCGTAGATGGAAAATGGCTTATAGAAGCGACTTTATTGCACCAGGGCGCCCTCAAATGTGCTCATTCTCTTTCATTGCACCCGGACGCCCCTGCGCCCGGCTGCCTCTGTTTGGTCTGCATAATATGTTCTGGTGTCTGCTTAGGTGCTCCACAATCGCGCGTGGCGGTGTCTCTAAAACCCATTCGGTGGAGGTGGGTTCTGCAAAGTCCTATTCTTAGTCTGAAGATCTATGTCCGCTCATCTCAACCAAGTTCGTCTATGCCGCCATTTTCTGGATTGTATTCGTTGTGCTGGCCTCACCATTCAGTCCTCTAAATTCCGTCCTCACTCAGAGAAATAACATTCAATCCCTCGAGCTAAAATGTAACAGCAGGGTTCTCAAAACACCATGGATAACACACACACAAAAACAAACCAAAAAACAAACAAACAAACAACACAGAAATCCTACATGAACAGGATTCAGCAAAAAACAACATTACTTCTAAGAAAATTAACATACTTTGGCCACATAACAAACTCCACAATGTCATTGAACGAATGACACGGAAGAGGGTAGTGTCCTGCAAAAGAGCCAGATGCAGACCAAGGAGAAGCAACATACTGGGAACGGCGTGGGCTAGTGGTTAGGTGGCACGGCTCACAACCCGAAGGTGCTGGATTCGATCCCCATCACAGCACCGGCCGTTATCCCGGGGAAGCAAACTCTAAGAAAATACAGGAGGAAGCAGACTCTTACATAAAAATGCATGCTGAGGTCGGATGCACTGGGCCGACAGGCGCACAATAAAAACCCCAGTGCATTGGGGATTAGAGAAATAAGGCAAACGGGAAAAAACCCCAAAAAAACGCAACACACTAGAGAGAATGGGGTTGACAATGTGATAAGCGGGAGAGATGGTCAGGGATGGAGTGTATTACATACAAATCGGATGATATGAGAGCGACGTTCTGCTAAGGACACACTACATGATGATATTGGTTTGACACAGAAAAAAAACTGAATCTCCCGACGTAGATCACAAAAGCCGATGTGTAGATAATATACTTTTGTAAGATACATTTCTCCCATAGATATGATTACGCGACACACTTGGCACAGACGGACGTATGCGACACACTTGGAACAAACGGACGTATGCGACACACTTGGCACATATAGGAAACTGAATCTCTCGGCGGGGCAAACCACGAAGCCGATGTGTAAATAATATACGTTTATAATAGACAATTCTCTCATGCACATAATTACGCAGGACACTTGGGCACAGAAAGAAAACTGAATCTTCTGAAGTGGCAAACCACGAAGCCGGTTACAAAATTATACATATTTATAACCGAAAGCTCTCTCACACGCGATAGTTAAGCGACACACTTGGAACAGACAGAAAACTGAATCTCCCGATGTGCCACAGACCACAAAGGCGATGTGTGAATAATATATATTGATAACATGAAATTCTCTCACACGCGAGAGTAAAGCGACACACTTGGCACAGACAGGAAAAGGAATCTACCGATGTGCGCAGACCACAAAGTCGATGTGTGAATAATATACATTGATAACATGAAATTCTCTCACACGCGAGAGTGAAGCGACACACTTGGCACAGACAGGAAACTGAATCTCCCGACGGGGATGACCTCGAAGCCGGCTGCGGGGACTATAATTAACAAACACCTCACACTGGATTACATGCCACACCTGGCCTAAGAAACGAAAGCACTTCCCTACGAATAAGGATACGGGTAGATAGGTAAGCGGGAACAAAATAAATGAGAAAAAAAATGTTTAAATTGATTAAAGTTTAGTTTAATCAAAATTTTGTAATGGGTATGGTCAGTTTCTGTACCGAGACGAGAACAAACAAAACCTACGTTACGACCAATAGGCCTTCATCAGGGACGTAGGTTTTGTTTGTGTTGTCATCTCGGTGCGGTATCTGACCATACCTATTTTTAAATTTTGATTAAACTTAACTTTAATCAACTTTAACATTTTTTTTCATTAATTTTTCCCATTTTACACATCCACAGAGCCGCCGCATCCTCGCCTTATCTTAAATAGATAGGTAATCGAAACCCCCTCTAGAACATAGCCGTCCGCGTCCATCGCGACGAACACTTGGTTCAGGACTGAAAACGTAAGCTCCTCACGCCGCTTCACAACAATATTGAACAAAGTATAACAAATATTCCATACTAATATTTTATCAATTGTATCTTATTAATTAAAGAACAGCGCCACCCCCAACCATCACCAATATGCGCTACAGTTACAGATCTGAGCAGCTAATCTCACACAGGGGTCATGTCTGAACCGGATGCTAAATATAAACAGTGTATCTGCGTCCACTTCAGGTTTAGTCCGTCGATTACCCTAGCCACATCCGCTCAGTCGAAAACAACCCAGACTGTTACAGAATGATAATAAAACGTCTAGTCCTTAGGACAAGTGGCGACAGCTACGGCAATTTATCGCCCACGTTCCCACTTGCATGTGAAGAATACTTACGCGTGTGAGCAGTGGACTAGGGTAATGCCGCATGATGAATGCCTGGTCCCTTGAGATCGTGTAGACAAGCGGGGGGACAAATAGTCGGGAACTGATCAGGATAAATAGCTATGGGCCACCGGGCTTGTATACAACAAGATGGTCAAAGGTTAGTCATTGTTTTTGTGGACAATGACAAGTCAGATAATAACACCAGTGGTTGTAGATCCGTCCAGGACTTATTCAAGATTTTCAGAAAGACGTAGGGACGTTTAAAATCGACCCCTTATCTTTCTGGGTCGAAATACTGAGCAGCTTATGAGCTGCAGCGGTCAGTGATCCATAGCTGACTGCTAGGGTCAGTGCAGAGAATCAGAGCTGCCAAGACCCTTCTAAAAATCCGGGATAACAGGCTGCAACAGAGCAGACTGGTTAAGGAGAAGGGAGCGAAGAGGGAAAGATAACCCGGTACTAAAAAATGTATGATGAAGTCGAACGAAAGAAATCAGAACTAATGGTAGTAACTAAGAAGCAAAAATCTCCAAAATGTTGTATAAAGATGAACGAGATGCAACTAAAACAAATACACTTATTTCAATACTTGAGTACCCACATCAGTTCTTATGGGAGATGTACTTAACGAATAGACAAGAGTGCAAGCGGCGGACAGCGGAAACGGTACCATGACACGCTTAATAAATAACTGATCCAGTGCGGTATTAACCACTATGACGGATAGTATTGCCACACATCGCACAGACTGGCGATATACTATTGCTGACGGGGTTCACAGACATGAGGAATCAAAAATAGATGAGGCTATCCAGAGACGAATGCTCAGCAAGTCTGCTCACATCAACCCTTCCTCAACCCCGGTGGAAGGAGGTGTTATATTTCCTTGTCCTGTACAACAGACAATTCAGGGCTCAGATTGGCTTATTTAGCCATCTCCGAACTCAAGCGAACTGTGAATGTTGACAAAGTGGTCCTCATTGATTACGATTGACGAACAACAACAACAACAACATTAACATTTAATGATGTAAGCGTATCTAATCTGGTCAGCATTTGTCACTAAGCGGTTGTCCCTTATCTTCGCTGACCCGAAGAACTTATTCTGATCCATGTGGATTAGCTTACGCAGGAACAGAAGAATCAATGTGGATTAGCGTACGCATGAACAGAAGCATCCATGTGGATTAGCGTACGCATGGACAGAAGCATCCATGTGCATTAGCGTACGCATGAACAGAAGCATCCATGTGGATTAGTGTACGCATGAACAGAAGCATCCATGTGGATTAGCGTACGAATGAACAGACCCAAAATAGGCTGGTTTGTATCTATTTGTTTTATTTATGCATCTCAAAATGTGACGATTGTTCAATCACAATTGCTCTACAGTTTTAATGCTTCCAGAACTGTATTGAAAATTCAGATGGTTATTCCCCATTCGGTACGCATTTGGTCTGTGTACATAGGTTGGTGTGCGACCTCATACACTGCAGTGCTCCTACTTAGATTGGTTAGACCACACTGATCAATGTTTGCTAAATTTGCGGTTTACACAAATCCATGCAGAAGTGTCTCATTTAAAACAGAGGTGGATATATAGAGGTCGGATTTAGATAACATTCGGGGATGGTCTGAAGGTAGCAAATAGAGTTTAATGTAGATAAATGTAGTCATCCACATGGGTAGATCCAATATGGAACATAATTACAGAATGGGGGAGATAAACATTTGAGAATTAGGAAAGAAAAGGACTTCGGGGTTATAATAGATCATGCAGGGAAGGAAAGTGAGCAAGCCTAGGTAGCAGTGAAAAAGGCAAACACAATATTAGGTTTGATAACAAGAAATAATAAATATAAGAGCAAGGAAGTGATAGTAAAACTGTATAACGCATTAGTTAGACCTAGATTGGAGTCCTGTGTACATGTGTGGAGTCCTTATCGTAGAGGAGATATAAATAAACATGCTGGAAAGGATACAAAGAAGAGCGACAAAGCTGATAGTCGGATTCCAGATTTACAGTTACGAGGAAAGACTCAGAAAAAAACCGGCCTACAGTGTCTAGAAAAGAGAAGAATTCGAGGTGACAATACAGGCTTATAGGGTAATTAAAAGAACGGATAAATTAGACTATAACAAGTTGTTGTTTTTTTTCAAAATACAACCACAGCGGGCAAAGTCACAAATTAATTAAAGCAAGGTCGAGATTAATACCAGGAAATTATTTGTTAGTAAGAAAGTGGTGATTGACTGGAATGCATTGCCACAGAAAATAGGGGAGACAGGATCAGCGAATGCATTCAAGAATAGATTGGATGCGCAGAGTTATTTTTAGATCAAGTGAATGTGAAAGAAACTGGTTGTATACAGACTCTGCAGAGTCTTCTAAACCAGTATAAAGAAGTTAAGCTATTTCACTCGTACGACATTTCGTCGAAGTGGCAGGGGAGCTCTGAACGTATCTGTCCCAATCTGAGCTGTCGTAGAAACATTCTTTGTATCAATTCCCCGACCAATTACAAAGTGAATGCCCCCCCCCCCCCCAATTCAGTCTTAAATATTCCCTTCGTGCTACACATCTGTAGGGTCATGTTTGACGAGCTGACAACAACGACTGATAGGGGATTTGAATGTCAGATACAGCCGAGTACAGATGTTAGTGGGGACTTCCGTGGCACTTAGGGACCATTTGGCGATGAGGATGATGGTTAATGAGTCGGAGGTTAGCAAATGGGATGTGGGTTGATGAATACATTGTTCAATATAGAAGATCTGGGGCGATGACTTCACTGTACAATAGAAACATATGAAAACAAGAAAGCGAGAGTTCACCCTTTCAACAGCCTGGTCATTCCAGCCATAGTATGTCATGGTGTCCCGACACTTAATAATCGTCATTCCGGGCGTCAATCAATGAAGCGGAGATGGCGTTTGACAAGACTTTGGTCCGGCATGGTACTTAAAGTCAAAGGACAGAGATGCGTTTAGACGCGTTTGGCTACCTGGCATATGGCACAAAATGTGCCTGAATGGACACTAGGATTACTGTTAAATATAGAAATGCTAGAGCGAAGGAATATGGGTTACTGACACCACTGCAAAAAGGTGGACGTGTTTGAGAGATGAGGCAATGAAATATGGGCTGGTGTCTCCACTGTAAAAGGTGGACGTGTTTGAGAGACGAGGCAATGAAATATGGGCTGGTGTCTCCACTGTAAAAGGTGGACGTGTTTGAGAGACGAGGCAATGAAATATGGGCTGGTGTCTCCACTGTAAAAGGTGGACGTGTTTGAGAGATGAGGCAATGAAATATGGGCTGGTGTCTCCACTGTAAAAGGTGGACGTGTTTGAGAGACGAGGCAATGAAATATGGGCTGGTGTCTCCACTGTAAAAGGTGGACGTGTTTGAGAGATGAGGCAATGAAATATGGGCTGGTGTCTCCACTGTAAAAGGTGGACGTGTTTGAGAGATGAGGCAATGAAATACGGGCTGGTGTCTCCACTGTAAAAGGTGGACGTGTTTGAGAGATGAGGCAATGAAATATGGGTTGGTGTCTCCACTGTACAAAATTGGAAGTGTTTGAGAGATGAGTCAATGAAATACGGGTTGGTTTCTCCACTGCATTTAAAATGCAGAGAATACAATGCTGATATATATATATATATATATATACATGCTTCATAGATTACACCAACGCATTTGACTGTGTACAACATCAGCAACTATAGCAAGTAATGAAAGACATGTGGCTTGCAACACATCTGATACATCTTATAGAAACACTTTACAGTGGCCAACAAGCTGCCGTCAGAATTAACGAAGGCACCTCAGATTGGTTTGAGATCCAAAAAGATGTTAGGCAAGGCTGCATAATTTCTCCTAATGTATTTAACATATATGCGGAGACTATCATGCGAAATGTCAATATAGATGATAGCTATGTGAATTTCGACCCATTCTCAATTGGAGGAAAGAATATTCCGGAACTAAGATATGCAGATGACACAGTTACACTTCCAAACAGCGTTGAGGGCCTGGTACAACTGCTTACGTCCGTTCAGAAGCACATTGAAGATCCTAATCTTTTTCTGAATATAAAACACAAAACAAAGATAATGTCCATTGACACACATAGACCCCAACCCAAGATCACTTTTGGTAATGAAGAAATTGAACATGTGAATTACTTTGAATACCTTGGCTTTTTGATAACAAACGATGGAGACTATGCAAGACAAATAAGGAGATAATTGTCCATATTGATTCAGAAACTGAATAGTATGCAAAACGTATGTCACAATACTAACAAAGAATTAAAATTGAAGATCTTCAGACATGCGCATTCCCCGTGGCAGTGTACGGATGCAAGACATGAGCCATCACACAAATAGTCAGAAAGAGGTTCGGACTTTTGAGACAAAATGCTACAGAAGAATCCTCAATATACCCTGGATAAAGAAAATAACAAACAAAGCCATTCTGCAAGATCTAAGTGTTGAAGAAAACTGGTTTATAAACCACGTTATGTCTCGGAAAAGATGGCGCCATAACTGGCTGCGAGTCTACATTTCTCTACTGTTTTGGATCATTATGGATGCCGCCAGACCACGGATTTGCCTGGAATTCACACTAGTCGACGACTTACACTTGTGTTCACGGAAACGTGGTGTTGTTTTCCGTCGGGAATTGTTATTTCGTTCTTTTTTTGTGATTTCTTCCATCCGTTTATCCTAGTCTGGACGCCGGCTGAATGGAACTACGCTAATACCTGTGTCGTATTTCACGGGTTAGTTCTGCCGGTTCACCTTCACGAATTTGGCGTGTGGAAATTTTAGATGCTTCTATGATGAGCTGAATACAGCTGGGGAGAGATGCCAGACTCACTCACACGCTGAGTGTTGTCCATACGACCTCTTGTGGTTATCGAAAAGGCACGACAAACTGCGTTAGATACCATCCCACCTTTCTACCCTGCGGGTTACATGTTTACGGAAAGGCTTCGGTGGTAACCTTGAGGCAAAATCTGCATCCTATGCTATCTCCAGTCGTCTCGATGAATGTCTTGCCACTGGCAAAAGGTAGCTTAGGCTCTGTGAGTGAGGTTGACAAAAGGCGCAGTTTCTTTCTCACTTTAATCCAAATCACCGCGCGAGTCACCCATTTCAGCGGATACAGCAAGAGATACGACTGTTCACACGGCTGAACAAAGAGAGTGGTCTTCATCACTTGTGATGGACAACTATTATGTCTCGGAAACTGAAGTTTTTCGGCCACATCAAGCGCCATGACGGACTTGAGAAAGCACTGTTGGAGGGCATTGTTCTAGGAAGAGACAGACCAAGACGTAGATGGACACAATAACACCCTAAACATGAACATGGAGCAGGCGAGTAGACTGACTGCTGATCGAGATTCCCATCGCATGGATGTGATGAGAGCGACGTTCTACCAAGGACATGGTACATGATGGTGATGATGACAACACTGCAAGCATTGGAAATGTTTGTGAGCCAACAGCTTTATATTGAAGTAAATGGAAGCTCACTGTTGTAAATGGGAGAAGGAATTATGTAAAGCAATGGTCCCCAACCTGTATCCATAGAAGGAATTATGTAAAGCAATGGTCCCCAACCTGTATCCATAGAAGGAATTATGTAAAGCAATGGTCCCCAACCTGTATCCATAGAAGGAATTATGTAAAGCAATGGTCCCCAACCTGTATCCATAGAAGAAATTATGTAAAGCAATGGTCCCCAACCTGTATCCATAGAAGGAATTATATAAAGCAATGGTCCCCAACCTGTATCCATAGAAGGAATTATATAAAGCAATGGTTCCCAACCTGTATCCATAGAAGGAATTATGTAAAGCAATGGTCCCCAACCTGGTATCCATAGAAGGAATTATGTAAAGCAATGGTCCTCAACCTGTATCCATAGAAGGAATTATGTAAAGCAATGGTCCCCAACCTGGTATCCATAGAAGGAATTATGTAAAGCAATGGTCCCCAACCTGTATCCATAGAAGGAATTATGTAAAGCAATGGTCCCCAACCAGTATCCATAGAAGGAATTATGTAAAGCAATGGTCCCCAACCTGGTATCCATAGAAGGAATTATGTAAAGCAATGGTCCCCAACCTGTATCCATAGAAAGAATTATATAAAGCAATGGTCCTCAACCTGGTATCCATAGCAGGAATTATAGAAAGCAATGGTCCTCAACCTGGTATCCATAGACGCCGCTTGTTGATGTTGTTGTTGATGTTGTTGTTGATGTTGTTCAACTAGTTATGTCAAGCCATCCACATTTTTGCAGACAATACAAAGCTGTGGAATGTGGCATATTGCCCCATCGATATTAGGGGTAAACAGAGTAGGGCGACTGCTTCTTTCATGGAATATTGTAAGATGCAACTGAAGAAGGTTGTGTATTGGGCTGGCACATTACCATATAAAAACCATTCCTATAAATGTGTCCTTCACGGATCATGATGACCTTCTCTCTGTTCCTTCAACCAGTTCTTTCAGTTGGGTTGTCTATGAGTCGGGGTTGTGGATGAATGCGCAGATGGTTGACGAGTCTGGTATGGGTACTGCACAATCATAGGCAATGAGGGCATGGGGAGTTCGCGACGCGAGACGGTGATATTTTACGAGCATGGAAAATTCGTGACGCGAGACTGTGATATTTCACGGGCATGGAAAGTTCGCGACGAAAGACGGTGATATTTCACGGGCATGGAAAGTTCGCGACGAAAGACGGTGATATTTCACGGGCATGCAAAGTTCGCGACGCGAGACGGTTATATTTCACGGGCATGAAAAGTTCACGACGAGAGACGGTGATATTTCACTAGCTTTTCTGACCTGTCTCCGTTGTTCTGTTGCAGTCTTAATGGAACTCTCGCATGATCCCGCCGTGTAGAGCTGTGCGGCAGGTTGTATTCGGTCTTACGCGGCATCATCCCACGTTTCGTGGTTTACGATAAAAGCCCTGAGAGACATTTTGAGCTTGTCTTTAAAGCACTTTTTGCGCTTTCACTTCTGTACCCTTTAATATAAACAGTAATTGAAAGTAAACTGGGCTTCTCATTCAACAATCGAATGCGTAACTGGTTTCTCAAATAGGTGTTACGGATCCAGCAGCATCCCGGCTCTCGCCCTTCGTCCCAATGCCATGTAATGGTATCGGCACGTGTTTATCAGTAGTTGTCTAGTGCCATGCGAAGTGTTCCATTTATGTGGCCGCGGAGGAAGAAGCATTTTCCTAAAAATCGTTGAGCGCTAAGCACCGACAGAGATAATCAACAGTTTTGTATGAGTGTGTACACAGCTGGTACTCAGGAGTGTTGTGGTTGGATTCTGTTCAGGCTCGTGTTAAGTGGGATGTGTTGGGTTCTCAATGATATAATGGGCATCTCAATCAGTAATCAAATGTATAATGGACATCTCAATCAGTAATCAAATGTATAACGGGCATCTCAATCAGTAATAAAATGTATAACGTGCATCTCAATATCTCAATCAGTAATCAAACGTATGTATAACGGGCATTTCAATTAGCAATCAAATGTATAACAGGCATCTCAATCATCAATCAAATGTATAACGGACGAATCAATTAGTAATCAAATGTGTAACGGGCGTCTCAATCAGTAATCAAATGTATAACGGACGTCTCAATCAGTAATCAAATGTATAACGGACGTCTCAATCAGTAATCAAATGTATAACGGGCATCTCAATATCTCAATCAGTAATCAAACGTATGTATAACGGGCATTTCAATCAGCAATCAAATGTATAACAGGCATCTCAATCATCAATCAAATGTATAACGGACGAATCAATTAGTAATCAAATGTGTAACGGGCGTCTCAATCAGTAATCAAATGTATAACGGACGTCTCAATCAGTAATCAAATGTATAACGGACGTCTCAATCAGTAATCAAATGTATAACGGACATCTCCATCAGTAATCAAATGTATAACGGACGTCTCAATCAGTAATCCAATGTATACCACGCATCTCAATCTGTATTCTACTACTTACGGGGTCTCACACCACTCAAGGAATGCATATTGGGAGTATCAATCAGTAATCGAACCTATACCTGGCGTGTCTTTCAGTAATCGAATGTACACTTGTTCTTTCAAACAGCAATCAAATGCATACCTGGTGTCACAATCCGCATATCGGGTGTCTCAACCAGTAATCCAATGTATATGTATATCAAATATATACCGGGCTTCTAAATTAGTAATCAAATGTATTTTGAGCTTCTCAATCAGTGGTAAGAAAATGGACTTGAACACTGCACAGCTCCCAAATATCTAGGAGTAAAGTTAGACAGCATAGTGTCCTACATAACGCGTTGTCAGGATTCAAAACGTAATATACACGCAAGAAATAATTTCATCCAAATCACAGCCAATCAGTCCTTCGGGGCACTTGCCTTGTGTTTTTCCGTAGATGAATACACTGCACCAGTCTGGAATAACTCTGTCCATGCGAAACTAGTTGACACAGCAAACAATGAGGCGGTTCGGATAGTATCAGGGGACCTAAAACCCACCCCCCCCCCCCCCCATTAATTAAACATACCCCATAATTGGCATAGCACCACTCGAGATCCAAAGAAGCGTCGCAGCAGAAATCGAACGAGAAAAATAGGAGCATGGCTCAAGGCATTCAATATTTGGACATCAGGTACAGAGCACAAGACTCAAATCCAGACATAGCTTCCTAAAATCAACACATCCCATACATACAAACCCTGAAAGTCGCCGTAACGTACCATGTCACAATTTGATCCAGGCCCCAGAGATGGAACTTCGGGAGGAACCTGCCCCCGGGCATCATCTACCATACACAACATGAAAGTCGCTGAACAGACTCTGAACTGGTGTATTAAGGTGCAAGAGGAATATGAAGCGATGGGTATACACAGACGATGGCAAATGTGACTGTGGCTCAATATAGGACCCATATTACATGATGACCTGTCCCAACCTCCAGGAAACATGCAATAGGTGCGACATTCTGGAGGCAAATGACAAGGTAATCCATGCCGCTGGATACTGGATGTATGAAGTACGACGCGTTGCTTGGACACGGAAAGAAGAGATCAGAATAAGTGATTAAATGTATTCCGAAACTCACAATATCTACACAATAAATTTCAATAATGCATATGAGTACCTCAATATCTACATAATATAATTCTAGAAAATATTTATTTGATTCCAGGAAGTCTAGACTACAGCTATCAATAGCATGAGCGTGACATCTGACAGCCAATAAGAAAGTAGGTTTAGTAAAGATCTTGCACGCTATTGGCTGTTCAAATGCCAAACGAACAATAATAACATAATCATAAATATGTGTCAATCTTCAACATAATATATATTAGCAATCATGAGATACAAATTGAAAAGAAAATCACATATTTAGTTATTGAAAGATCAACGCTGTGTCCTATTTAAAAAAAATTAGTAATGAAAATGAAATAGAATGCATTGTAGCTTATTTGGAACATATGAAAATATTTCTTTGCTGGAGAGCATTTTAAGAGTTTACAGTAACTCATGGGGAGGAAGACTAACTTCTGGTCGTTCAAAATCCATTTGTAATCTAACATACGATACTTTTACCGGCAAAAAGCCTGTGTGTGTAGATGGGCGTGACGTGTTCAGCAGTAAAAAAAATGGCTATTGGTAGGATCTCTGTACTTAGTAAAAAATAATTGTAAAATATTTTTTTTTTTAGTCAAGTTTAGCTGTGGCAGACAATCTTCAGAGTCCTAAAGGAAGATATCACCCAGTCTATCCAGTTTCTTTTGCATTTGGCTTTGGCTCTGGGACGGAAGGGCTATATCATCCATAAAATCCAGGCCCTCCAGCTGTTTATTCAAGGTCCACTGGATTCGACACAATGCATCCGATTATCCGAACTAAATGCTCCAATTTGCAAAACCCTTGTCTGGGCTTGGTAGTGGGAGTTCAGAGCGATGACGAATAAGAAAAGAAGACATGTATAATAATAAATCTGTATTTCTCACCAGTTTATCTAAAACAATCCTGGATTTCAAAATAAACACACAACGTATGAGATATCACTTTCTGTTAGCTTCAAAACAAAAATATGGAGATTGTCCATGTAAGAATTTTAACCACGAACGCCTGCTAACTTAACTTCATTATACTGGTCTAGAAGGCTCTACAGATTCTGTATACAATACATTTCTACCTCAACTTCATTATACTGGTCTAGAAGGCTCTACCGATTCTGTATACAACACGTTTCTAACTCAACTTCATTTTACTGGTTTAGAAGGCTCTACAGAATCTGTATACAACCAGCTTATTCCACTCCACTGATACTAAAAATAATCATTCAATTTAATTTTGAATGCATTAACTGACTCTGCCTCCACCACATCCTGTGGCATTACATTTCAAGCATTCACCACTATCTAACTAACAATTTGTTTTTCCTAATATCTATTCTGGACCTGTCTTTAAACAATTTGAAGCTGTGCTCTGCGGCATCTTGGTCTTTCAGTCGGTTTAACTTGGAAATAATTTGGAATAATCTAATTCATCACTACCGTTGATTAAATTATAAACCTGTATTAAGTCACTTCGAATTCTTCTCTTGTAAAGACACTTTAGATCATTTATTCTGAGTCTTGTCTCATAACTATAATTTTATAATCCAACGATCAGTTTTGTGGCTCTTCTTTATCGCTTTTTCAGCATGTTTATATCTCCTCTACGATAAGGACTCCACACCTGAACACAATACTCAAATCTAGATCTAACTACTGCTTTATACAAGTTGACTATCACTTCCTTGCTCTTATGCGTAATTACAATGCTGGCTGATGTGGCCATTTCCGCTGTTAAAGTTGAACCGGCCTGGTATATAAGCTTTGCGGAGACAGAGATAAGAGACAGACAGGCAGGCATGTGGGTCTTGGAGGGACAGATTTGATATTCAGCGTCTAGCTGTGTTAAACATTCCATTCAAATTCAGAGCAATTTCTTCCTGATTGCTTGTCAAAGAAGGATTCACAGAATTCTTGAAAACGTCTAGTTTCTTCAGCTGTCAATTGAATTTAGCTTAACGAAATTATACATTGTCGAAGATTTGTTCGAATACAGAGAAGATCAATACTTCCAAAAGTGGTGTCTCGCGACTCTTAGTCGCCGGTCCGCAAATGACGTCAATAAAAATAACTATTTCCCCATTATATTTGATTTCATTAAGCAATCGTTCAACACAACATGCGTTTACCAGTCTTCTTCTTTTGTTCGACTGCTTTTTGTCATGAGGCGTCGCTGAGAGGCGGGATGTTAGTGTGCTCTTAAAATGAGGCGTCGCAGAGGCGGCATGTTCTACTGCTCTGGTCATGAGGCGTCGCTGAGAGGTGGGATGTTAGTGTGCTCTTAAAATGAGGCGTCGCTGAGAGGCGGGATGTTCTAGTGCTCTTGTCATGAGGCGTTGCAGAGCCGGGATGTTGTAGTGCTCTTATAATGAGGCGCCGCTGAGAGGCGGGATGGTCTAGTGCTCTTATAATGAGGCGTCGCAGAGGCGGTATGTTCTACTGTTTCTAGTAAGGACCAAGACTGACATTGTTAACACAATATAGAAATAAACAGTGCATTTATCAGTCTCCTCTTAGTTGAAAGAAGCACTCGGGGACGGCGTGGCCTAGTGGTTAAGTGGCACGGCTCACAACCAGAAGGTGCTGGGTTCGATCCCCATCACAGCACCGGTCGTTACCCCGGGGAAGCAAACCATTAGAAAATGCAGGAGGAAGCAGACCCTTACATAAAATGCATGCTGAAGTCGGATGCACTGGGCCGACAGGCGCAAAATAAAAACCACAGTGTAACGCACACACGCCTTGGGGAATAGATAAATAAGGCGACGCAAAAACAAAAAAAACAAAAAAAAAAAAAAAAAAGAAGCACTCTAGGGTAATTCAAATCGTCGTCCGCATATCTCATTTTTGTCAAGATTGACCTACACAAAGACACCCCCTTTAGCAATCTGTTCCAGGCTCTAGATAAAAATCTACCCGATTTATTGCGTACCTTCCTCCAGGCATAGTAAGTCTCATGAAGTTGTAAAATACCTACTACAGAAAGCCGAAGCATTCGGCTACCTAACAACAGCCATTAACATGCCTGTTTGAATACCAGGTTTCCAAGTGAATATAAATGAAACTGGCTGTATAAGCTCTGAAAAGTCTTCTAGACCATTTTAAAGAAGTTAAGTTGAGGCACGCCATATCTGCAATGCCTACTCTCCCTTCTTCTTCTTCTTCTTCTTCTTCTTCTTCTTCTTCTTCTTCTTCCCCTCCTCCTCCTCCTCCTCCTTCTTCTTCTTCTTCTTCTTCTACTTCTCATTCTCCTTCTTCTTCTTTTTCTTCTTCTTCTTCTCCTTCTCATTCTCCTTCTTCTTCTTCTTCTTCTTCTTCTTCTTCTTCTTCTTCTTCTCATTCTCCTTCTTCTTCTTCTTCTTCTTCTTCTTCTTCTTCTTCTCATTCTCATTCTCCTTCTTCTTCTTTTTCTTCTCATTCTCCTTCTTCTTCTTCTTCTTCTTCTTCTTCTTCTTCTTCTTCTTCTCCTTCTCATTCTCCTTCTTCTTCTTCTTCTTCTTCTTCTTCTTCTTCTTCTTCTCATTCTCCTTCTTCTTCTTCTTCTTCTCATTCTCATTCTCCTTCTTCTTCTTTTTCTTCTCATTCTCCTTCTTCTTCTTCTTCTTCTTCTTCTTCTTCTTCTTCTTCTTCTTCTTCTTCTTCTTCTTCGTCTTCTTCTTCTTCTTCTTCTTCGTCTTCTTCTTCTGCTTCTTCTTCTCCTTCTGCTCCTCATTGTTCTCCTTCTTCTTCTTCTCCTCCTCCTCCTTCCTCTCCTTCTCCTTCTCCTCCTTCTTCTTCTTCTCATTCTCATTCTCCTTCTTCTTCTTTTTCTTCTTCTTCTTCTTCTTCTCATTCTCCTTCGTCTTCTTCTTCTTCTTCTTCTTCTTCTTCGTCTTCTTCTTCTTCTTCTTCTTCTTCTTCTTACCTCATCCGCCTTCTTCTTCTCCTCCTCCTTCTCCTTCTTCTCCTCCTCCTCCTTCTCCTCCTCCTCCTTCACCTCCTCCTTCTTCTTCTTCTCCTCCTCCTCCTTCACTTCCTCCTTCTATCCACCTGTGTTGGTGGGGAGGTATACTTCTCATTCGTGCGCCAGATGTGCCGCCTTAGTTGTTATCCCACCCTGTCTGCATGGCCTCACTTACACCGTCTATCCATCATTTTCTTGGCCTCTCTCTAGCTCTGGAATACTCTTGCCTGCTGGTGTAGATCCACTCAGTTGATAACTTTGGTCGCCATTCTTGCCAGGTGTCCGAACCCCTTTACTTTCTGTCCACCCATATAATCTACGCACGGTGTTCCGGCCACCTTCTTTCTGATTTCCTCGACCCGTACTCTGTCCGGCCTTGTGGCCCCCAACATATATTCTCAAGCACTTCATTTCGCTTGGGGTTCAGCATGGGCTGGTGGTTAAGTGACACGGTTCACAAACCGAAGAGGCTTGGTTCGATCCCCATCACAGCACCGCCGTTTCCCCGGGGAAGAAAACCCTTAGAAAATACAGGCGGAAGCAGACCCTTACATAAAATGTATGCCGAAGTCAGATGCACTGGACCGACAGGCACAAAATAAGAACCGCAGTGCAACGGACACCGCCTTGAAGAATAGAGAAATATGAAGAACGCAACAACAAAAAATGAAATTAATAAAATATCACATTGATTTTTCGTCCTGCCTTGGGGAGTGTCCATGTCTGAGGCTGGTAGTAGAGAGTTGGTGTGATGTTGTTGTTTCGTATGACCATAATGAGTTAGTTCACTCTTCTGTAAGCTCTGAAAAGGACGTTAAGTGGTGGGTTGTAGTTGCTTTCCTCGGATCTGATGAGGGTAGATCGCGGTCCTCCAGGCGGTTGTGCTATGCTTGACTTCATCTGTGTGGCGCTCGTTCCTATGGGGATCACGTCGATCAACATCTCGTCATCCAGGCTGCCTTGAAAACAGCCTGTTTCCATGGAACGCTACATGAAAGAGAGATTGTGGGATTGGTCAGCGTATTGTGCCTGATCCTGAAGCGATGTCCTGATCAGTATGTTGTACCAGACCCTGACGCAACGTCTTGCTCAGTATATTGTGCCAAACCCTGACGCGACGTCTTGCTCAGTATGTTGTGCCAGACCCCTACGCGACGTCTTGCTCAGTATGTTGTACCAGACCCTGATGCGCCGTCTTGCTCAGTATGTTGTACCAGACCCTGACGCGACGTCTTGCTCAGTATGTTGTACCAGACCCTGACGCGACGTCTTGCTCAGTATGTTGTGCCAAACCCTGACGCGACGTCTTGCTCAGTATGTTGTGCCAGACCCCTACGCGACGTCTTGCTCAGTATGTTGTACCAGACCCTGACGCGACGTCTTGCTCAGTATGTTGTACCAGACCCTGATGCGCCGTCTTGCTCAGTATGTTGTACCAGACCCTGACGCGACGTCTTGCTCAGTATGTTGTACCAGACCCTGACGCGACGTCTTGCTCAGTATGTTGTGCCAAACCCTGACGCGACGTCTTGCTCAGTATGTTGTGCCAGACCCTGATGCGACGTCTTGCTAAGTATGTTGTACCAGACCCCGACGCGACGTCTTGCTCAGTATGTTGTGCCTGACCCTGACGCGACGTCTTGCTCAGTATATTGTGCCAGACCCTGACGCGACGTCTTGCTCAGTATTTGTGCCAGACCCTGACGCGACATCTTGCTCAGTATGTTGTGCCAAACCCTGACGCGACATCTTGCTCAGTATGTTGTGCCTGACTGAACCAGCGTCTCAGTTCCCCAGACAGTTGGTATAAACATACTATTAATTAACTCTTTGTCTCTACTGGGATGTCTTTCGTATAATACCGGTGAGAGTTGCTAGGAAATGGTTATTTGCTTCCTGTTTATTTATATATGATATGTGAAGAGCGTTTGGGCGGCTGATCGGGTAGAGTGCTTTTATCCCGAGGCACTAAGTACCCAGTAGACAGGAAGGGGTGCAGGTCTATACAGATATGTCAGCTACAAATGCCGCTCGGAACGGAGGAACAGGAGTAGTGATCAAACAAATGAATGGGGAGACGCTAACCAAGTCTATAGCCACAGACAAGTTCTCAGGCCATTTTAGTGTCGAAATTGGAACTCTCAAGACCGCAGCAGAAATGGATCTACACCACAAAACCGAATGCATTAGCAAATCTTGATATTGACTGATGGACGGTGACATCCAGGCAATCAAGGTGGCAACGTATTTCTCCGAGGCGGTGTGCGTTGCACTGTGATTTTTATTTTACGCCTGTCGGCCCAGTGCATCCGATTTCAGCATGCATTTTATGTAAGTGTCTGCTTCCTCCTGCATTTTCTAAAAGTTTGCACCCAAGGGGTAACGGCGGTGCTGTGATGGGGATCGAACTCAGCACCTTCGGTTTGTGAGCCGTGCATTTTAACCACTAGGTCACGCCGTCCCCAGAAACTTTTGAACACCAATGTCGGTCCACAACCTGTAGTATTTCTGACAGATGCATAATCAGCACTCCAAGCACTGAAATTCGAGAAACTGCCAGATCTACAGGCTCTACTGTCTGAACTGAGCAACCAGTGCAAGATTGTCATGCAGTGGATACATTCTCATTGTGGAGTACCAGGAAACGAGAGAGCAGATCGACTGGAAAAGAATGGTGCTGCAGACGAGCAAATAGATGTGCCAGTTACATACCAACAGAAGATAAGGATGATCAAATCAATCAGAAAGCCACCAACAGTAACACCAGACGATTACCATAACATGAACAGACAAGAACAAACTGTTGTTTTGCGCCTAAGAACAGGACACAACCGACTCCGCAGCCACATGTACACAAAAATGAAGATTGGCAACTCAGCCATGTGTACATGGTGACAGTCACACCAGACAGCAGAGCACATACTACAAAACTGCCTCGAATATGATATGCAGAGAAAATCTCACTGGCCCATAGAAACAACACTGGAAGAGAAACTTTATGGACCTGTATGTGAACTACAAAAGACAGTAAAGTTTATACAAGAGACAACATTGCAGATATAGACAATATTTTCAAGCAAACGAAAAAAGAAGAAGAAGAAGAAGAAGAAGACGAAGAAGAAGAAGAAGAAGAAGCAGAAAAAGAAGAAGAAGAAGAAGAAAAAGAAGAAGAAGAAGAGGAAGAAGAAGAAGAAGAAAAAGAAGAAGAGGAAGAAGAAGAAGAAGAAGAAGAGGAAGAAGAAGAAGAAGAAAAAGAAGAAGAGGAAGAAGAAGAAGAAGAAGAAGAGGAAGAAGAAGAAGAAGAAGAAGAAGAAAAAGAAAAAGAGGAAGAAGAAAAAGAAGAAGAGGAAGAAGAAGAAGAAGAAAAAGAAGAAGAGGAAGAAGAAGAAGAAGAAGAAGAGGAAGAAGAAGAAGAAGAAAAAGAAGAAGAGGAAGAAGAAGAAGAAGAAGAAGAAGAGGAAGAAGAAGAAGAAGAAGAAGAAGAGGAAGAAGAAGAAGAAGAAGAAGAAGAGGAAGAAGAAGAAGAAGAAGAGGAAGAAGAAGAAGAAGAAGAAGAAGAAGAAGAAGATGGAAGAAGAAGAAGAGGAAGAAGAAGAAGAAGAAGAATCGATGGAAACCAATAGTGCAAGTCAAAGCAGGAGCGAAACTGGCAACGGAAGAATACCTGGTCAACTATTAAGAAGAAAAAGCCATAATAAAAGGGCAGTACAAGGTCAAGTGGCAGGAAGAACACCCCAAATACCAGGCAGATGATGAATACTGCCAACTGTCCAGAGACTGCTAGGTTATCATACTATGTTAGGGGACTCAGTGGTCTCGAGGTAAGATATCCGCCTCGGATGCCAGAGGTCGGGTGTTCAAATCACGGTAAAGTACGGTATTTTTTTTTCACGTCGATCTTCTGGTAAAAATTCCACTTATCTCTGGGAAGTGAGATCGGACTCCCGTGTTTAGTGTCGAGCACGTTAAAAATCCATTGGTGATCGAAAAGAATAAGCTCTACGGCCGCTGCCGGGATAAAATTCAAATTAGAAATCTACCAAAGTTATTTTTACCTTTCCCCAGGGGGTGTGTTAAGAGCAGGTATAGATGGCGCCTAACTGACTGCGGGTCTACTTAACTCTAGTGTTTAAGTCAATTAAAATGGACTCACACATCGGTTAAACCACCCTTCATGAAACTGGTTGTATACAGACTCTGCAGAGACTTCGAAACCAGTATAAGGACGTTAAGTTAAGTATATGCAATCACAACAGATAAACGCAAGAAATGGTAGATCACATACGAACGTCTTCAGTTACCCCCGCCATTGACTGGAAGTTACTATAAGATCCCAATTGCGTTACATTGCAAACGTTTATTGGAACATGATGAACATACCTAGTGTATTTATATTTATGTGTGCTATTCGCACACTATGAGGGTGTGTTACAGCCACAGATGTGCCATATATATTTATAAAACTGGGGAATGAACCTACGATCACTCACATACGAAGCCAGCTCGTTAACCACTGCGCTACGCGGCTTCCTATTAATATATACTTATTTTATTTATTTATTTTTTTTCCTTATTTTTCTATTCACCAAGGAGGTGCGTTGCACTGCGGTTTTTTATTTTGCGCCTGTCGGTACAGTACATCCGACTTTGGCATGCATTTTATGTATGGGTCTGCTTCCTTCTACATATTCTAAGGGTTTGCTTCCCCGGAGTAACAGCCGGTGTTGTGATGGAGTTCGAACCCAGCACCTTCGGGTTGTGAGCCGTGCCACTTAACCACTAGCCCACACCGTCGCTATATATATATATATATATGCTGCATCTATAATGAGGAAGGTAAAAAACGATAGAAATTATGACAAGTTCGAGCCATTAATAATCGGTGGGACGAGATACCAGAGCTCAGATATGCAAATGACACAGCTGTTCTCTCAGAGAACACTGCGGGGATGGAACGGATAATCCTGTTGGTTAAACAACACAGCAAAGACCCAAATCTATACCTGAATATAAATAGAAACTAGATAATGAGGACAGACAATACAATGACCAAACCTAAAGTTATTCTAGAACAACAGGAAATTGAGAAAGTCACAAGTTTTGAGTATCTCGACTCAGTTATAAGCAACAATGGAGGTTGCCTGAAGGAAGTCAGACGGAGAATGGCTATGGGAATGCAGAGGTTGAATAAAATGAGAAACTTATAGCAGAACTCTAATAAAATGAGAAACTTATGGTAGAACTCTAATAAAATGAGAAACTTATAGCAGAACTCTAATAAAATGAGAAACTTATGGAAGAACTCTAATAAAATGAGAAACTTATGGCAGAACTCTAATAAAATGAGAAACTTATAGCAGAACTCTAATAAAATGAGAAACTTATGGCAGAACTCTAATAAAATGAGAAACTTATGGCAGAACTCTAATAAAATGAGAAACTTATGGTAGAACTCTAATAAAATGAGAAACTTATGGCAGAACTCTAATAAAATGAGAAACTTATGGCAGAACTCTAATAAAATGAGAAACTTTTGGCAGAACTCTAATAAAATGACTAACATGAAAATCCTTCGAACTTGCATCTTCCCGGTGGCAACGTACGGATGTGAAAGGTAGACCACCACCACGCAAACACTTAGGAAAAAGATTGAATCTTTTGAGCTAAAATACTACAGAAGGGTGCTCAAAATACCCTAGATAGCGAAAAGGGAAAATACAGATATCCTACAAGAACTGGATATCGAGGGAAATTGGTTTGTAAACAATATCTTGTCCAGAAAGTTAAAATATATTGACCCCATCAAATACCATACTGGCCTGGAGAGAATACTACTGGAGGGTATGGTGCCTGGAAAGCAGGGCAGAGGCAGAGCAAGGAGAGGATGGACACAAGGACACCATAGAGGTCCTGCAGACGACAGCAACAAAGGCGGGAATTCTGGCTAGAGACCGAGAGTCTTACAGATCGGCTGTTGTGAGAGCGACGTTCTGGCTAGAGACCGAGAGTCTTACAGATCGGCTGTTGTGAGAGCGACGTTCTGGCTAGAGACCGAGAGTCTTACAGATCGGCTGTTGTGAGAGCGACGTTCTGGCTAGAGACCGAGAGTCTTACAGATCGGCTGTTGTGAGAGCGACGTTCTGGCTAGAGACCGAGAGTCTTACAGATCGGCTGTTGTGAGAGCGACGTTCTGGCTAGAGACCGAGAGTCTTACAGATCGGCTGTTGTGAGAGCGACTTTCTGGCTAGAGACCGAGAGTCTTACAGATCGGCTGTTGTGAGAGCGACGTTCTGGCTAGAGACCGAGAGTCTTACAGATCGGCTGTTGTGAGAGCGACGTTCTGGCTAGAGACCGAGAGTCTTACAGATCGGCTGTTGTGAGAGCGACGTTCTGGCTAGAGACCGAGAGTCTTACAGATCGGCTGTTGTGAGAGCGACGTTCTGGCTAGAGACCGAGAGTCTTACAGATCGGCTGTTGTGAGAGCGACGTTCTGGCTAGAGACCGAGAGTCTTACAGATCGGCTGTTGTAGAGCGACTTTCTGGCTAGAGACCGAGAGTCTTACAGATCGGCTGTTGTGAGAGCGACGTTCTGGCTAGAGACCGAGAGTCTTACAGATCGGCTGTTGTGAGAGCGACGTTCTGGCTAGAGACCGAGAGTCTTACAGATCGGCTGTTGTGAGAGCGACGTTCTGGCTAGAGACCGAGAGTCTTACAGATCGGCTGTTGTGAGAGCGACGTTCTGGCTAGAGACCGAGAGTCTTACAGATCGGCTGTTGTGAGAGCGACGTTCTGGTTAGAGACCGAGAGTCTTACAGATCGGCTGTTGTGAGAGCGACTTTCTGGCTAGAGACCGAGTCTTACAGATCGGCTGTTGTGAGAGCGACTTTCTGGCTAGAGATCGAGTCTTACAGATCGGCTGTTGTGAGAGCGACTTTCTGGCTAGAGATCGAGTCTTACAGATCGGCTGTTGTGAGAGCGACTTTCTGGATAGAGATCGAGTCTTACAGATCGGCTGTTGTCAGAGCGATTTTCTGGCTAGAGATCGAGTCTTACAGATCGGCTGTTGTGAGAGCGACTTTCTGGCTAGAGATCGAGTCTTACAGATCGGCTGTTGTGAGAGCGACTTTCTGGCTAGAGATCGAGTCTTACAGATCGGCTGTTGTGAGAGCGACTTTCTGGCTAGAGATCGAGTCTTACAGATCGGCTGTTGTGAGAGCGACTTTCTGGCTAGAGATCGAGTCTTACAGATCGACTGTTGTGAGAGCGATTTTCTGCAAAAGACATGCTTTATGTGTATGACGAGGACAAGAATATAACCACTGCCTCACAGAGAGCATGTCGTTAGAGGCGACTAGCTGTGTGACATGGTATAACACCGGCCATGTTTATGTGGTTTGTTCAGAGCAGCATAGATGGTGCCTAACAGGCTGCGGGTCGACTTTGCTACTATTTTTTGACTATTAAAATGAACTCGCATATGTTTAACCACCTTTCGTAAGCGATTATCCCAACGCAGCGAAGTATTAAACTGCTCGAGCCTAGCCCGCTAAGCAGGAAATCTTACCAGAGCTGGGATCTGCACAGGGGCATTTGCCATTCTAGAAATACAGGTCGGCTAACAACTAAGCATATATATATATATATATATATATATATACACTATAGATAGAAGATGCACTTTTCAGAACAGACAAACTGTTATATCATGTTATTATATAAATATGTATTTATTCTTACCAAATGACAAACAGCGTGATACGTTTCAACACGAATAATTGAGGAGCGTGCAAGAAAACCGTTATTGCAATGAGTTTGTTTAGGCCTTAACATTTGAAATGGCGGAAAAGAAAGCGAGCAAACGGTGATGTATACTTGCTACCACTTAAAATACAATTTACAAGAACATAAAAACAAATCAGCTCTCGTGGAATCAGACAAGAACAGATAATTCACCAGGCTGGTCCGCGAGAAGCAAACGCCACCAAGCATTAATAGTGTGCAAATATGAGGAGAAATATTGAGATTAGCAACAGTTATGTCCCTTCTATGTCGGCCTCCAAGTTCAGGGCCAATTCTCTAATATGCAAAAACAATAGGCCAGGCATAGAATTAAAGGCGTACAAGTGTTCTATATCCGTGTTTGCTGCGTAGCGTGTTAGCTTGATTGTGCTCCAAATTCTTACATATCTTTTTGCACTGCTCGAACGTGATGTGGAAATCATTGACCCCATTTCGTCATCGGCTGATGTTGTTATTTGAGGTGCTGAGTCGCCTACTTGAAGGATTGCCTAGAATATCTGGGAAGGCCTGAAGCTAGATGGAAATTATCAGCGTACTTTACAAGGCAGGGGTCTCAAACTCCGCACCGAATAGGCCTAGTGAAGGAAAGTCTCATAGCCAGTGGATACAATGATGAGTGAAGGCATGTCCTGAAGTCAGTGAATCGAGTTAAGGAGATTTGATGATCACATTTCTGATTCGTCTTCGCTGAATGTTCTCACATAATTTTCCTTAACCAATATCTCATTTCCACACATAATTCCCACTCCATATCTAATGTTCCCACATAATTCTCCATGACCAATATATAAAGAACTCCTATAATTCTGCCTAACAAATATCTGATGTCCCCATGTAATTTTCTCAAAACAGTATTTAATGTTCCCACAAAATTCTGCCTAACAAATATCTGATGTCCCCATGTAATTTTCTCAAAACAGTATTTAATGTTCCCACAAAATTCTGCCTAACAAATATCTGATGTCCCCATGTAATTTTCTCAAAACAGTATTTAATGTTCCCACAAAATTCTGCCTAACAAATATCTGATGTCCCCATGTAATTTTCTCAAAACAGTATTTAATGTTCCCACAAAATTCTGCCTAACAAATATCTGATGTCCCCATGTAATTTTTTCAAAACAGTATTTAATGTTCCCACAAAATTCTGCCTAACAAATATCTGATGTCCCCATGTAATTTTCTCAAAACAGTATTTAATGTTCCCACAAAATTCTGCCTAACAAATATCTAATGTCATCACATAATTATCCTAGTCCATATATAATGTCCCAAAACAATTTTCCTAAATCCAATATCTAATGTCCCCATTATCCAAGCCTAATATCTTCACATAACGCCAAATTACCTAAATCTAATGTCCCCAGATAACTCCACCATTGTTCAAACCTAATGTCCCCACATAACGTCCATAATCCAAACATAATCTCCCCACATAACCCCCCCCCCCCCCCCCACCCCCAATAATCGAAACCTAATGTCCCCAAATACCTTCCCCATTATCCAAATCTAATATCCCCACAAGAAACACCTTAAACCAAATCCCAGTAAAAACCCTGGAATGTGTCTACCACTTCAGAAACAGATGAACAAAGAAAACGCAGATTAGGTGGCAAGAACATGGGCTTGAACACTGCTCACAGGGCACGAGGTTAGACCGCCCATAGTCCTACATGGCGCACTGCCAGGAAACAAAAGCGGAAGATACATGAAAGAAACAATAAAACTGACCAGCGCATCATGTTGGGCACATCCATCAGTCCGTTGGACATTGGCACTTGCCCTGTGTTCCTCCGCTGCCGAATACGCTGTAATGAGCTGGAAAAAACTCTGCCCATATGCGAAACTGGTTCACACATGAGTGGTCTTGAGGTAAGACGTCGAACTCGGGTGCTGGAGGTCGCAGGCTCAAATCCCAGTGGACACCCGGACTCTTTTCATGCGGACATTCTGGTAATTTCCCGGATCTCTGTGTAGTATTCGGAGATCGGACGCCCGCGGTCAGTGTAACGCACGTTAAAAATACCTCGAAAGTTGGAAATCGAAAAAAGTAGACTTAACGATCGCTGCCAGGCCAGCATTCTAATGTATGTTTAAAATCTATCCAATCCATTACGGGATCCTCGCCGGAGGTAAGGAGTCCGTCCATTTTGCTGAGATTGTCCGCAAAAGATGAAGAAGAACGGCCCTTATAGGTTAAACCATGGTCATCTCTAAATGCACGGCCATTGTTAAACTGTGTGTAATGACGTTTATTCTTCGACTAAACTAAACAAAGTTTGGTTCAAATTTCTTGTTTACGTTAACTTTGGTGTCTTGTTTGTTATTGATACCAACTGTTGGTAAGTTTGAAAAGTTCTTTAAAGTTTTGCTGCCATCTGTTCAGTACCAGTTCTTAATTCTTAGTTCTTAGTCGACCTGTACTTCTACAGGGGCAGATGCCACTGTGCAGGTCCCAGCTCTGGTATGAGCTGGATATAGCCCGGGGAAGGATTTCCTGCTTAGCGGGGTAGGCATAAGCAGCTTAATACTCTCCTGCGTTGGGTGATTAACCGATGTGCGAGTTCATCTTAATAGACTAAAACACTGGAGCAAAGTAGACCCGCAGCCTGTTAGGCGCCATCTATGCTGCTCTAAACAAACCACCTAACCATGGCCGGTGTTATGCCATGTTTAATCGCCTATTACGACCTGCTATCTGTGAGGCAGTGGTACTTTTCTTGTCCTTGTTAAAATAGCTTATGTGTGCAATATGTGTTGCAAAAAGCTGTAATTGAGTTCTTCGTGGCGGAGAAAGAGGGCGTGTGGAACATTCACAAACATTTTTGTGCTTTGTATGGAATTTATGCAGCATTTAGGAGCACGATTGGAAACTGGAATCAGCAAGTGGAGAGAGATAGCTGCATGATCGACCTAGGTCTGAGGTTGTTCCCCAACCACCAGCTCAGACATCTTGCAGAAAGTCGATGACAGTTTTCATTATGTATTATCACAAGTCAACAATACAGCTTTCGGTCAGTAATGAAAGTGTGATTGTACTTTTCTATGATTGTGGATATAACAAATAAAAATTTAAAAACAAATTGTTCTTTTTATTTCATGTTTATTTAAATGCTTACAGGGGATCAAGATGCTGAGCAGCGCATGAGCTGCAGTGGTCAGCGACCCATAGCTGACTGTTAGCGTCAGGGCCAGCGAACCATAGCTGCCAAGACCCTTCTACACCTCCACGCGGTGATCCTGGATAACAGGCTGCAGCAGGGCAGACTGACTAAGGAGAAGGGATCGAAGAGGGAATGCTAACCCGGTACTAAAAAAGTGCTTGTCGAAGTCGGATGTGTTGGACCGAAAGGTGCAAATATCGCAGTAAAGCTGTAAACTACGACACAACGCATTCCGTTCTCTGGACTACATTCTGCTACTTAAGTCCATTCATGGTTTGGTAGCGGAAGATTGACAACGAACGAAGCCAAGCCAAGCCAAATGCTTACAGAACCAGTAGTAAGCAAGTACTACAGCATTCTCCTTCTCTGCAATTTGCAATTATGTTGGATGTCTGACCTTTTCCAACTTTTTATACAATTTTTATTTGGTGATGTGCATGTGAGGTCTACATTCATTTTACTTTCACATTATTGTTTGGTTAACAGTATGCACGAAAATCAGATTAATGCGTACTTTGGTCCTGTCAATATTCCTCTATGGTTGTGAGGTACGGACAGTTAAAGCTGACCTTCAGCGAAGGATACATGCCTTGAGGATGAGATGTTTCCGAAGACTTTTAAACGTCATGAACAAAGATCGAGTTACAAATGAGAAAATATATAAAATTACAACAGCAATGTGGCCTTTTGAAGACCGTTTGGCAACTGTCAAAAGAAGGAAATTCGCTTGGTACGGTCCCATATCGAGATCAAATGGTCTGGCAAATACGATCCTGCACGGAAGGGTGCAAGGCAGACGACGAAGAGGCCGGCCCAAAAAGAGATGGGAGGACAACATAAACGAATGGATCAATCTCCGACCAGAAGAGGCACAGGCAGCGGCCGCTGACAGAGAAGGGTGGCGTGATGTTGTGAGGACGTCTTCATGTGTGCCCCAACGACCTTACCGGTTACGGGATGAACTGATTGTTTGGGCCTAACTCCTTTTTTGCACATATTCAAAACATTAATGAAACTTGCTTTTAATCTTTGAAATGCTTTCAGGACCAGTTGTGTGTCGTTATTACGATTGCATTGTCGTCGTTAATAATGTCGGAATAGGCTGAGCTGGCAGTTGTGGGAATAGGCTGAGCTGGCATGTGTGGGAATAGACTGAGCTGACATTTGTGGGAATAGGCTGAGCTGGCATGTGTGGGAATAGGCTGAGCTCGCAGTTGTGGGAATAGGTTTAGCTGACCTTTTTTGGAATATGCCCAGATGGCAGTTGTGCGAAAAACATTAGGCTGACAGTTGTGGGATTAGACGTAGCTTGCAGTTATTGGAATAGACATAGTTGGCCGTTGTGGGAATACACTGCGCTGACAGTTGTCGGGATAGGATTAGCTGGCAGTTGTGGGAACAGGCTGAGCTGGCAGTTGTGGGAATAGGCTGAGCTGGCAGTTCTTGGAATATGTTTAGCTGACAGTTGTGGGAATATGCCCAGATGGCAGTTGTGCGAAAAAGGCAAGGCTGACAGTTGTGGGATTAGACGTAGTTGGCAGTTGTGGAAATAGAATTTGTGCAATGGAGATAAATGTCTGCGTTGAATCCCCGGCATTTGGTATTTAGAACGCGTTCGGGACATCGTTTAGAGAGAGACGTCGGACAGTATAAAGACCTATTGACTATGAAAAAAGCACGCAAGCTCACATGGTATGGGCATGTTTCAAGATCGTCTGGGTTGACCAAAACGATTTTACAAGGTACTGTTTCTGGGAAACGTAGAGAGAAAGACAGAAAACGAGATGGGAAGATAAAATCAAAGGATGGACGGGAATGGCCGTAGCAATATTGAGTGATTTAAGATAGTGAATGAGTGGGAGATAACATTTGTGAACACGTGAGTACGTAAAGGATTGACTTAGTGAGTAACTTCGGATGACAACAAAGAAAGCACATACTAGTAATAGGGTTTGGCTTCGTTCGTTCTCAATCTCCCGCTACCAAACCCTGAAAGGGCTTAAGTAGCAGAATGGTCCAGAGAAAGGAATGCGTTTTGTCGTAGTTTACAGCTTGATTGCGATATTGGCACTTTTCGGTCCAATACATCCAATTTCAGCAAGCATTTGTTGAGTACAAGGTTAGCATTCCCTCGTCGATCCCTTCTCCTTAGTCAGTCTGCTCTGTTGCAACCTGTTATCCAGGATCACCGCGTGGATGTGTAGAAGGGTCTTGGCAGCTCTGGTTCGCTGGCCCTGACGCTAACAGTCAGGTATGTGTCGCTGACCACTGCAGCTCATTGGCTCATATTAGTCAGATGATCATATTGACAATAATCCCGTGTAGATTGTAAGAATCCTCAAATGGCTTTCGTTGATGAAGTGACCACAAGTAACAAGACACGACACAAACACAAACCTGGCATCTCGACGTTGTCTCCTAGAAACCTGTAGAAGAGGGCTACGTAGTATTCGTCAAACTCGTCATCTATGTACGGCATGGTGGCCCGGCGAGGGTCGTTGGGGTCCATGTCCAAGCCATGTCACAGGCAGCGCCAACACACCAATCTGACCTCACAGTTTTCTGACTTCAGGTTCTGACTCGCGTCCTGGAGCTTGGGAGCTATCCATCTTTGCTATGCTATGGTCTATCATATCTCTATAGAACCAAGACAGCGCCTTGTCACAGTCTATCATAGAGCTATAGATCCGTTTATCTGGATTATGTCACAGAGTTAATTATACGTCTTTAGATCCAATACAGCGCATTGTCACAGCGTCTATCATAGATCCATATAACCATTAGGGATTTTTCACAGAGTATCATAAATCTTTAGAACCATTTATCAGATTTATATCACAAAGTTTATTATAGAACTTTAGAACCATAAATCGGAACTATTTCACATAGTTTATCGTAGATAAAAAGAACCATAAATCGAAACTATTTCACATAGTTTATCATAGATAAAGAGAACCATAAATCGGAACTATTTCACAGTTTATTATAGATAAAGACAACCATAAATCGGAACTATTTCACATAGTTTATTATAGATAAAGAGAACCATAAATCGGGACTATCCATAAATTGGAACTATTTCACAGAGTGTATCATAGGACCATTAACCTCGACTATGTGCCAGAGTCAATCATAGATATAGAAAACTGTATACGAGGACTTTGTAGCACAGTTTATTTTAAATCTTCAGAACCATATATCGGAACTTTGTCACATAATTTATCACAGATCTATAATACCATTTATCGCTATGTCCCAGATGTTCTTCTAAATCTAAAGAACCATCCATTTTTAGTCATACAGTATATTATCCAACTACGGAGCCGTTCATATTTACAATATTTACAATACCTATTTGCTTCAATAGGTTAACATATTATGTGCCCATCGCAAGCGATGATGGCCACATCAACAGACGGTTTTGTCTGGATGATGTAACTTGCCCTTTATTTGGATTATAGTGGGAAAGTAACTGCGCTGGTCATCGACCTCATTCCCTGGTCCCGAGCTACCTTGAACCAGTGACAAGACGACTGGAGGCAACTCAGGATGCAGATCATTAAAGAGGGATTCACATGCAATCCCCGAAACCTCATCTATTCTATCCTCTGCCGCCAGTGTGGTCTGACATACATTTGGGAAACTGGTTTGGAACTGGGTGAGCGTTTCCGCCAACACCTCAATGATATCCGCAACCGCACGGGTTCCCCAATTGCCAGCCACTTCAATGGTCCCGAGCACCGGGGTAAGGCTGACGTTAGTGTCACTGGTCTAGTTTCTTGCTTCTCTGACACCGGGGTAAGGCTGGCGTTAGTGTCACTGGTCTAGTTTCTTGCTTCTCTGACACCAGGGTAAGGCTGACGTTAGTGTCACTGGTCTAGTTTCTTGCTTCTCTGACACCGGGGTAAGGCTGGCGTTAGTGTCACTGGTCTAGTTTCTTGCTTCTCTGACACCAGGGTAAGGCTGACGTTAGTGTCACTGGTCTAGTTTCTTGCTTCTCTGACACCGGGGTAAGGCTGGCGTTAGTGTCACTGGTCTAGTTTATTGCTTCTCTGACACCGGGATAAGGCTGACGTTAGTGTCACTGGTCTAGTTTCTTGCTTCTCTGACGCCAGGGTAAGGCTGACGTTAGTGTCACTGGTCTAGTTTCTTGCTTCTCTGACACCAGGGTAAGGCTGGCGTTAGTGTCACTGGTCTAGTTTCTTGCTTCTCTGACACCGGGGTAAGGCTGACGTTAGTGTCACTGGTCTAGTTTCTTGCTTCTCTGACACCATGGTAAGGCTGACGTTAGTGTCACTGGTCTAGTTTCTTGCTTCTCTGACACCAGGGTAAGGCTGACGTTAGTGTCACTGGTCTAGTTTCTTGCTTCTCTGACGATCGTCATTGATTGCCCTTTGAGAACTGAGTTATCTCCAGCATGGGTTGCCTCCAACCACATGGCATTAATATCTTCCACACCTTTTCTTAAAATCTTAAACTGGCCCCTATCTATTTAGGATGCAGGATGATTTTCATAGATTTGATACTCCTCTCATGATATCTGCAAGAGAACGGGTTGTGTAGAGAAAATGCTTGTAATATTGACGACAAGACAATAGGTGACTACGCCTCAGTGGCTTACAGCAGTCAATGACGTAGACCACAAAAAACCGGCTTGATTGGGTGACGTAGAACATTGAGCATGAAAAATACAAGTAACGTACGAAATAAATATCACACTGAATAATGAACACAGTTGAGGATTCGGATACTCAAATACATTTCCAAAATTGATATTGATTGACGTCTTGACATAAGATATTGTGCGAACCTGCTCGAGAGTTGAAAATATGATGAAGGAACGAAATTGACTTCAATGACTGCCTGGCCCTTACTAATATCTTTAAGCAAACTATGTATTTGATTCTATGGAAGTGAAAAACACAGCACATTGAAAAATATGGTGCACAAAACTTATCCAAATATGATCCACAATTATCGGTCCGTCGTAGATATAGCAACATGACTTCTTTGTCTTTGTCTTAGTATTAGTCTTAGTATTAGTCTTAGTATTAGTCTTAGTCTTAGTATTAGTATTAATCTTAGTCTTAGTATTAGTATTAATCTTAGTCTTAGTCTTAGTATTAGTATTAGTCTTAGTCTTAGTATTAATCTTAGTCTTAGTATTAGTCTTAGTATTAGTCTTAGTCTTAGTATTAGTCTTAGTTTTAGTATTAATCTTAGTCTTAGTCTACCTGTACTTCTATAAGTGCAGGTCCCAGCTCTGGATGTAAACAAGAGAAACATTTCTTGCTTAACGGACTAGGCTCGAGCAGCTTAATACCTCGCTGCGTTGGCACACGCGCCGTGGAGAGTGGTCAATCAATGTGCTAGTCCATCTTAATAGACTTAAACACTAGAGCAAAGTAAACCATCAGCTTGTTAGGCGCCATATATACTGCTCTTAACAGATCACCTGGTATTATGCCAGGTCACACCGTTAGTCGCCTCCTACGATATACTTTCTGTGGGGTAGTGGTACTATTCTTATCCAACACAAAGACCCCGGCGGACCACTCGGTCCTAAATACTTCCGGCAACAAATGAACGCCTGTCACACGAAGTGCTCCAAATATATTCACGGAACGGACCGCGGTAATGGACACAAAGCATAATAGCTAGCAACAACCTGCAATCTCATAATATTAAAGAAATTGAAGGACTTTATCAATACATAAAATGTGAGGGTAGCCCATAGCAGACACTGCCGTCGGCGATAAAGTGTTAGAGACTTCATTGTACTAAACTCCGATCTGTGAGATGGGGTGGCCAGCTCTGTTCCTCGCTGATTTTGTTCCTTCCCTTGCCATCAGCTAGGTACTCTAGCAGACTGGCTAAGTAAAAGTGGAGCAGACTGGCTAAGTAGAAGGGGAGCAGACTGGCTAAGTAGAAGGGGAGCAGACTGGCTAAGTAAAAGTGGAGCAGACTGGCTAAGTAGAAGGGGAGCAGACTGGCTAAGTAAAAGTGGAGCAGACTGGCTAAGTAAAAGTGGAGCAGACTGGCTAAGTAGAAGGGGAGCAGACTGGCTAAGTAGAAGGGGAGAAGACTGGCTAAGTAGGAGGGGAGCAGACTGGCTAAGTAGAAGGGGAGAAGACTGGCTAAGTAGGAGGGGAGCAGACTGGCTAAGTAGGAGGGGAGCAGACTGGCTAAGTAGGAGGGGAGCAGACTGGATAAGTAGGAGGGGAGCAGACTGGCTAAGTAGGAGGGGAGCAGACTGGCTAAGTAGGAGGGGAGCAGACTGGCTAAGTAGGAGGGGAGCAGACTGGATAAGTAGGAGGGGAGCAGACTGGCTAAGTAGGAGGGGAGCAGACTGGCTAAGTAGGAGGGGAGCAGACTGGCTAAGTAGGAGGGGAGCAGACTGGCTAAGTAGGAGGGGAGCAGACTGGATAAGTAGGAGGGGAGCAGACTGGCTAAGTAGGAGGGGAGCAGACTGGCTAAGTAGGAGGGGAGCAGACTGGCTAAGTAGGAGGGGAGCAGACTGGATAAGTAGGAGGGGAGCAGACTGGCTAAGTAGGAGGGGAGCAGACTGGCTAAGTAGGAGGGGAGCAGACTGGCTAAGTAGGAGGGGAGCAGACTGGCTAAGTAGGAGGGGAGCAGACTGGCTAAGTAGAAGGGGAGTAGACTGGCTAAGTAGGAGGGGAGCAGACTGGATAAGTAGAAGGGGAGCAGAATGGCTAAGTAGAAGGGGACCAGACTGGCTATGTAGGAGGGAACAGACTGGCTAAGTAGGAGGGGAGTAGACTGGCAAAGGAAAAAGCTAGCAGACTGCAAAAGTAGAAGGAGAGCAGGCTGGCTAAGTAGAAGAGGAGCAGGCTGGCTAATTAGTAGGGATGACTAATCCGGTACCCACAAATACCTGCTGAAGGATTTGTTGGGCCGAAAGGTGCAAATATCGCAGTAAAGCTGTAAACTACGACACAACGCATTCCGTACTCCTGACAACGTCCTGCTACTTGCAAAGCCCTTTTTAGGGCTTCGTAGCGGGCGATTGAGAAAAATGAAAAAGAAAAAGACTAGACAATCATGTACTGGATAGATAAACTGAAGATAGGTGGCACTTACGAATGCACCTGTGGTACAGGGAAAATGACCGCTGAACATCTGCTGCAAAATTGCCCGACATACGAGGACCAGAGAACGCACATGTGGCCATCACCAGTGGCAACACTAGACAAGCTCTATGGCAGTGTCGACAGCCTCAGGATGACAGCTGCTTTCTTCGAACAAATTCAAGTTGACGTCTGACAGCGTAAGAAGAAGAAGAAGTACTCGATAGGGCAGCACAGTAAATGAGCTGGCAGAAGTCAACCACTCATAGCTGTCTGCCCACAACAGGGTCAGCGAACCAGGGATGACCAAAACCCTTGTTCACCTCCAATTGGTGGCTCTTTAAGATGTTCGCTGGCCAAGAAATATTTCATTTACGGACCATTAGCGGATGGCAAAAAGAACAGAATTCCGAACAAAGCTGAGGTTCAAAGATCTCTGTAAGCGTGGGGTAAAGGTACTTGGACATCCTGAGTCTGACATCATGGGTCTGATATCTTGTGTCTGACATCATGGGTCTGACATCCTGGGTCTGGTATCATGGGTCGGACATCCTTGGTCTGACATCCTGGGTCTGACATCCTTCGTCTGACATCCTGGGTCTGACGTTGTGAGTCTGACATCCTGGGTCTGACATTCTGAGTCCTACATCCTGAGTCTGATATCCTGGGTCTGACATCCTGAGTCTGACATTCTGGGTCTGACATCCTGAGTCTGACATCCTGGATCTGACATCCTGAGTCTTACATCCTGGGTCTGACATTCTGGGTCTGACATCCTGAGTCTGACAAACTGGGACTGACATCCTGTGTCTGACAACCTGGGTCTGACATCCTGGGAAGGCGAAGTTGCAGACCAATCCAAGTGGAGACGTACATTGAAGAGCCACCTCATGTTGGGTGAAAAGAAACATTTGCAACACGGAGAATGGAAACGACAACTCCTCAAGGAAGATGGAAAATAAAAGATTATGTAGAGAGTTACCTCTCCACGGTCACATCATCATATTCAGTTATGACTGAAAAGAGTTACCACTACTACAAAGCGATGAACGAAGACAGAAGGCGAGAGAATCCCGCGAGTTTCAAGTGACCCTTCGTCTCAAGGGAGGTAAGATCAGAGTGTCTGCATCTTCACAGATAGTCTTTCATCTGGTCCAAGGTAACTTGGGATGAGAGAGTGAGGTTGATAACCAGCGTCGTTTACTACTCACTATAATCCCCTACTACAGCGCAAGTAGCATCATACAGACAAAATACCATCTGATGTTGTAGCCTTCATCCCTTGCGATGGTCAACTAATTAACTACTATTATTACTACTACTACTTCTACTACTACTACTCTCGCTAATACAACAACAACAACTACTACTACATCAATTACTACTACTCTCGCTACTACTACAACAACAGCAACAACAACAACAACTACTACTACTCTCGCTACAACAACAACGACTACTACTCTCGCTAATACGTCTACTACAACAACAACTACTGCTACTACAACAACTACTACTAATCTCGCTACAACAACAACATCAACTACTACTACTACTCTCGTTAATACTACTACTACAACTACTACTACTACTACAACTAATACTACTCTCGCTACTACAACAACAACAACAACAACTACTACTACTACTACTGCAACCATTACTACCATCAATACTTTACTACATAAGAAGTACTGTAACCCATAGCATTACTGCCGTAGTGGTGAGGTGTCAGCGATCTCACATTTCAAAGGCTCGGCTATATGAGGGCGGCAGCCATCTCCTCTCCCCCGCCGCGTTTACTTCCTGGACTGAACCGGTACCCATTTACGGCTCGGTCGACCCGGACGCCGTTGCGGGGAACTCTCCCCCGCCGCGTTTACTTCCTGGACTGAACCGGTACCCATTTACCCGGACGCCGTTGCGGGGAATCAACTATGGAATGAACCCAGGACCACTCAGATGCGAAGCCAGCGCCCTAACCACTGTGCTACGCGGATACCTTTACTACATACATAATGGAAAAAACAAACTATTTAGACTATATACTGGCTCTACGGAATGGATCAATTAAATACAGCTTCACTAAATTAAAACAGCATAACAAATGGGACATCTTGAAACAATTTGTGCAGTCAGACAACACATCCATCACAGATGTAACTGATTGCAGGAAAATGATCGCATTACAACTGAACACCATAATTGAACTTAATTACAGAAGAAATAAAACACAAATCAGCTTCATATAACAGTATCACAAATTTATCTTAATCAAAATCTGTAAAAAGTCGGAAAATACGTTGAACGTAGTGCAATTGAAATCCGATGACGAATTAAAAACGGCAATCGATTATATAATACGGTAAGCAACTCGTTCTTACGTTAATACCTTACGTTTCGTTTGTTCTTTCTGTCACTCCTTCCCAAAATGTATTACAGTAGTGAGTGTTTAACCAATGATGTGTCTATTCCGTTCGAACTTCCTTCAAAAACCAGACTAGCTTGGGTGGGTACGGTTAGCGAACAATTGATACGGTCCACAGATCACGCACGTGCATTCTTGGTGATATATCACGCTGTGGAAGGTCAATTAACTCGGTAAAACGCACCTGCTCCGCGCAAGTGCCTTTCACGCACAGACAAATTACTCCTCCGTGCAAGAATTGTAATGTGCTACGACAAATGCTGATGCAGACAATACGTCCACATATTGAATGAAAGGTACTGAATAGGTAGTATATCGATACGAATGTTCCGGTCGGCTGGTTAGAATGTTGGTTTCTCTGCAGGAAGACTGTTTTTTTTCGCTCTCTCTCATTCGCCATGTTTCCTAAGGCGAGTGCATTCTACCATGTTTTGCGCCTAACGGCCCTTCACATCCTATGTTAACAGTAATTTTGAAAAACGGGTTTACTTTCCATGTCGTGTAACTGTAGAGCATTCTCTTTTCACGGCAAAATACGGGCTTCAGCTCTCGCAACCGGCAAGTTTCAGTCAACCCAAATGTAAATGGGTACATGACTGAGGTTGGAAAAGAAGAACGCAGCGTGGAAGGGAACCGGCCACTCTATCTAGCATAAGTCCTGGCTTCACATACTGAATTGTTTAAAACTTCATTCAATGCAAGGGGTTAAGTCTGCGAGAGGCCTGCGGTTATCTTTCTTGGGCGGCGACCGTTTCACGATTCGGAGCACAAGCAAGTTTGGATAATTAAACAGCCACAAACCGCTTCGACATGCCTACCTACCTCTCAACCCAACCCCCTCCCCCCCCCCCCCTTCCAATCCTTCTGAAGACAAGAGTTCATGTCCCGATAAGTCGTTCAACATCAACACTTGTTAACAAAATTAACGGTGACATTTAAAAAAAAAATACAGTACCTAGCTGCCAATATTCCATAGCATTACAAATCGCAGATACGCACACCAACAATGGAAAACACACTATAATACATGGGTTTCTATGTATCTGACTGTCCGCCTTTCTGTCTTCTGTGTGTATGCATCTCTATTATCTACCTCCACGACAGTAACTAAATGAAACCCCCCCCCCCCCCAAACTTAATTGCGAGATAAACTGTATGGCGACTAGTAAGCTTGTAAAGGACAACGGTGTTTATGAGGAAAATGGATGCGAGAACAAATGACGAAGAAGAAGAAAAAGACATTTTCTTTATCGTGTCATTTACAACAGCAGGTTTTTGCCCTTACTGACCAAAGTTACAAGCACGTTTTTTTAAAAATGCTGTATATGTATGCGTACACGTTGTGATTCGTGGATATTGTTGCACTCAAGATGATAGTGCTGGGAATGGTTGCATACGAGTGTAGGTTTTGGGAAATTATCGACCACATGTGTTGCTCCTGGAAATGGCTCCACACATATTTTGGTTCCTGGAAATGGTTGCACAAAAATTTTGGTTCCTGGAAATGGTTGCACACACATTTTGGTTCCTGGAAATGGTTGCACACAAATTTTGGTTCCTGGAAATGGTTGCACACAAATGTTGGTTCCTGGAAATGGTTGCACACAAATTTTGGTTCCTGGAAATGGTTGCACACAAATTTTGGTTCCTGGAAATGGTTGCACACAAATTTTGGTTCCCGGAAATGGTTGCACACAAATTTTGATTATTAGAAATGGTTGCACGCAAATTTTTTGTTCCTGGAAATGATAGCATACACATTTTGGATCCTGGAAATGGTTGCACGCAAATTTTGGTTCCTGGAAATGATTGCACACACATTTTGGTTCATGGAAAATGGTTCCATTTAACACATGTGTTGGTTCTTGGAAATAGTTACACACTAATGAGACATTGAGTAAACAAACCGACATTCCTTAAAACGAATAATGAATAATGGTTCTGACATACCCAATGACCTAACTGAGTGGATGCTAACCTACTTAATGTTACTCCGATGAAAGACTCAATGCACCAGCAGAAGAGAAAATAAGATAGGAGCATACAAAACGTAATCAAAAGGTCACTGAGCAGGGAAACGCAACTCGCATTGGATCGATTGGCAGGGAAGCAGACCCGTGAATAATGAGCGACTTAGAGAGATGTATAGATAAGAGTCTACACTTAAATTCGATCTTTCTATCCCTATCTCTCTCTCTCTCTCTCTCTTAATATGCCTATATGTATATCTGTCCATTCGTTCGTCCATCCATTCTATCTATCTATCTATCTATCTATCTATCTATCTATCTATCTATCTATCTATCTATCTATCTATCTATCTATCTATCTATCTATCTATCTATCTATCTATCTATCTATCTATCTATCTATCTATCTATCTATCTATCTATCTATCTATCTATCTATCTATCTATCTATCTATCTATCTATCTATCTATCTATCTATCTATCTATCTATCTATCTATCTATCTATCTATCTATCTATCTATCTATCTATCTATCTATCTATCTATCTATCTATCTATCTATCTATCTATCTATCTATCTATCTATCTATCTATCTATCTATCTATCTATCTATCTATCTATCTATCTATCTATCTATCTATCTATCTATCTATCTATCTATCTATCTATCTATCTATCTATCTATCTATCTATCTATCTATCTATCTATCTATCTATCTATCTATCTATCTATCTATCTATCTATCTATCTATCTATCTATCTATCTATCTATCTATCTATCTATCTATCTATCTATCTATCTATCTATCTATCTATCTATCTATCTATCTATCTATCTATCTATCTATCTATCTATCTATCTATCTATCTATCTATCTATCTATCTATCTATCTATCTATCTATCTATCTATCTATCTATCTATCTATCTATCTATCTATCTATCTATCTATCTATCTATCTATCTATCTATCTATCTATCTATCTATCTATCTATCTATCTATCTATCTATCTATCTATCTATCTATCTATCTATCTATCTATCTATCTATCTATCTATCTATCTATCTATCTATCTATCTATCTATCTATCTATCTATCTATCTATCTATCTATCTATCTATCTATCTATCTATCTATCTATCTATCTATCTATCTAACTAACTAACTAACTATCTATCTATCTATCTATCTATCTATATATATATATATATATATATATATATATATATATATATATATATATATATATATATATATCTAACTGTCTGTTTTCTACGGGTAGCTGTCGTTGAACGTTAAAAGGTAAGGCACTCGCCTCTCAAAGCGATGAACGAAAAGGATGGGAGTTCAAATCCCGCAAGTTTCAAGCGACCTCTGGTCTCAATTCTCAATGGAGGTGGGACCAGAGTGCTTGCATACAGTTGTCTTCGCTGATCGTCTTGCTACTGAACCAAGATAGCTTGGTACGAGAGAGTGAGGTTGATGACCAGCGTAGTTCTGTCTCATTTTAATTAAAATACAGCCCACGCTACGTCATCAAGACAAACTCATCTGATGATATTGCTGTCGCCCCCTGCCATGAGCTGTTAACTGTTGTTGGCAACTAAAGATATGTAAAGAGGGTTTCGGCAGCTAAGGATATGTAAAGAGGATTTTCAGCAACTAAGGATATGTAAAGAGGGTTTTCGGCAACTAAAGATATGTAAAGAGGGTTTTCGGCAACTAAAGATATGTAAAGAGGGTTTTCGGCAACTAAAGATATGTAAAGAGGGTTTTCAGCAACTAAAGACATGTAAAGAGGGTTTTCGGCAACTAAAGATATGTAAAGAGGGTTTTCGGCAACTAAAGATGTGTAAAGAGGGTTTTCGGCAACTAAAGATATGTAAAGAGAGTTTTCAGCAACTAAAGATACGTAAAGAGGGTTTTCAGCACTAAAGATATGTACAGAGGGTTTTCGGCAACTAAAGATATGTAAAGAGGGTTTCGGCAGCTAAGGATATGTAAAGAGGATTTTCAGCAACTAAGGATATGTAAAGAGGGTTTTCGGCAACTAAAGATATGTAAAGAGGGTTTTCGGCAACTAAAGATATGTAAAGAGGGTTTTCGGCAACTAAAGATATGTAAAGAGGGTTTTCAGCAACTAAAGACATGTAAAGAGGGTTTTCGGCAACTAAAGATATGTAAAGAGGGTTTTCGGCAACTAAAGATGTGTAAAGAGGGTTTTCGGCAACTAAAGATATGTAAAGAGAGTTTTCAGCAACTAAAGATACGTAAAGAGGGTTTTCAGCACTAAAGATATGTACAGAGGGTTTTCGGCAACTAAAGATATGTAAAGAGGGTTTTCGGCAACTAAAGAAATGTAACGCGGTAACGAAAAGATGAAGACCTGCTATTCAACATCATTGTTTGCTGGTGCTAAAATAAACTACTCGTATTGAGGTCTTCATCAATCATGTTTGGTCACTGTGGAGCACAAGTCTTAAACAACTACACGGCAGCATTCTGTCCACGCCTTTACTGTTTCTTTTATTTGGGTCTGGAGTTTTCTCCGTGTGCTTTCAAGTCTGTCTCTACGTTTTTTCTCCTTGGCATTCCAGAACAGTGACTGTTTTGTAATACTATCAACGGGTTTTCTTAATGTGGGTCGTATCCAACGCCAAAGGGAACTTCTCTTGTCTTTGTCTCTTAACTTAACTGAACTGAACTTAACTTAACTAACTTAACTTAACGTCTTTATACTGGTTTAAAAGACTGCACAGTCTGTAAACTTCTTCTTCTTCATCGTACGCTGTTTACAGCGATATTTACGTTGCACTGTTTTATTTTGGTAAGCCTGTGGCTCAGTGCATCCGATTTCAACAGGCGTTTCTGTAGGGTTGCCCTCCTTAGCCTTTGGCTGTCCCCAGCCAAACTGCAAGGCAGAATTTGTTTTTTGTCAGAGTTGTCTCTCTTGGGAAGTTGTCTTGCAGGACTATCGAGTCTTCCCTACTCGTGTCTATAGGGTTTGGCAATGATATGATGGACTATGTACTAGTTTGTACTATCGCGGAAGAGAGGCAGTCCAGTGTGACTTTGTCACAGGATCGTCACGTCCTGCCAGAAACGTAGCATATGCATGTGAGTGAGGTATTTCTTTGCTCCCTTTATTTTCTCGGCTCATCTGCAGTGATGGTACGCCTAGCATTCCCCGCCACCCGGGAGGTTGTCACAATAGGGCAGGAGGTGCAATGTCCGCTGGACTGCCAATGTCCATTGGGATGACTGATAGCAGACAGAGGCAAAGAGCGAGGCAGGAGTGCATTTTGCCAGGTGCATTTCTGCGGCTCGATAGGGCCGGGCTGAGACGCAAGCCCCAGCCATGTCGTAGCCTCCCATCACATCGGTGCTGAGATTTAGGGCGGGATTCTGGCTTAGAGGCGTTCGGCCGTAATCCCTCAGATGGTAGCTTATCAGTCAAGCACGTGGACCAAATGTCAGCGACCTGTGATTCCTCTCGAAATAGTGCATTTGACCAGGGGACAAGCCTGGTCTTGCACGGAGATGTTGTTCGCCTGGGAAGCGGACATATCTCATGGTCAAGGGTTGAGTCTCAGCAGTTCGCAGTGAGGTAGCTGATCTACTGCTTAGGGTACCCCGACCGAGAACTAAGTCTTCTACAAATGGTTTCATACCTCATCGCCGTATGGGGTGAATATCGAGCAGCTTCCCGCCCGCTTTGATCAGCGGACGGTAGAGACCTCATTCTGCGGCTCGACCGGGCGGGTCTGGAGCGGGGGCCCCAGGTCCCCACCATGTCGAAGCCTCCCTTTGCATTCGTGCTGAGCTGCTTTTGGGCAGGATTTTGGCTTAGAGGCGTTCGGCCGTAATCCCTCACCTTGTCGCCTCGTGCCGTTGGCTTATCAGCCTAGTACGTGAACCAAATGTCTGCGGCTCCTCTCGAGTTGAGCAGGATTACCGTAGCAACGCCCTGTCATTAGTAGGGTAAGACTGACCTGTCTTCCGAGGGTCTATTTCTAGCACCCGTTCAATATTAGCCAGGACGTATCAATAGAGGGCTTTTAGTTTGACAATGGCCAAGTTTCTGGAACCTGCGATTTCTGCAGGGTTAAGACCAGATTACCGTAGCAGGCGCTCTTTCATTAGGGGGTTAAGAGACTGACCTGTCTTCCGTGGGTCTAATACCAGCACATGTTCACTATTAGACCCCACGAAGGTGCTCTCGATTTGACCGTCATTCTACAGTATTGGCGTGTTAAGTCAATTTAAGCCGCAGGCTCCCCTCCTGATAGTGCTCTTCCGTCAATTCCTTTATCAAACACTGCATGCAGACCAACCGAGCCACAGAGGGCATAATCCCAGATTTCTGAGGGTCTAAATCCAGCACCAGTTCCATATTAGACCCAAAGGAAAGTGGTCTCGGCATGTCAGTCATTTCAGTGTTGGCCGTGTTGAGTCAAATTAAGCCGCAGGCTCCACTCCTGGTGGTGCCCTTCCGTCAATTCCTTTAAGTTTCAGCTTTGCAACCATACTTCCCCCGGAACCCAAACACTTTGGTTTCCCGGAAGCTGCCCGCAGAGTCATCGAAGCAACTCCTGCGGATCGCTAGTCAGCATCGTTTATGGTCAGAACTACGACGGTATCTGATCGTCTTCGCGCCTCTGACTTTCGTTCTTGATTAATGAAAACATTTTTGACAAATGCTTTCGCAGTAGCTCGTGGCGATCCAAGAATTTCACCTCTAACGCCGCAATACGAATGCCCCCGTTTGTCCCTGTTAATCATTACCTCCAGTTCCGAAAACCAACAAAATAGAACCGAGGTCCTATTCCATTATTCCATGCACCATTATTCAGGCAGCCGAGGCCTGCTTTGAACACTCTAATTTTTTCAAAGTAAACGCGCCGGCCACCCAGGACGCTCAGCGAAGAGCACCCGTGGGAGAGAGCCGGCAGACGGTAGGGCAGGAGACAACGGGCAGTGAACCGGCGCGAGCCGGACCGCCCGCCTGCGCTTGAGATCCAACTACGAGCTTTTTAACTACAACAACTTTTATATACGCTATTGAAGCTGGAATTACCGCGGCTGCTGGCACCAGACTTGCTCTCCAATAGATCCTCGTTAAAGGGTTTAAAGTGTACTCATTCCAATTACGGGGCCTCGAATGAGTCCCGTATTGTTATTTTTCGTCACTACCACCCCGTGCCGGGAGTGGGTAAGTTGCGCGCCTGCTGCTTTCCTTGGATGTGGTAGCCGTTTCTCATGCTCCCTCTCCGGAATCGAACCCTGATTCCCCGTTACCCGTTACAAACATGGTAGGCATGTCACGTACCATCGACATTTGATAGGGCAGACATTTGAAAGATGCGTCGCCGGCACATGAGGCCATGCGATCAGCACAAAGTTATCCAGAGTCACCAGTGGGGACGCCGCAACCCCGCGAGGGGAAACGACGATTAGTTTTGAACTAATAAAAGCGCTCTTTCCGCGAGGGTTGGAGCTTGGTAAGCATGTATTAGCTCTAGAATTGCCACAGTTATTCAAGTAGGATCGTGTCATCTAAGGAACCTCGACTGATTTAATGAGCCATTCGCGGTTTCACCGTGAGACAGTGTGAACTTAGACATGCATGGCTTAATCTTTGAGACAAGCATATGACTACTGGCAGGATCAACCAGATATCTGTCGGAGACGTACGTACAGCACACACCGGTCGGCGGAGGACGGGTGTGTAAAAAGCCTCACTGGGACGGCTGCAGGGACCGACTGACGGGACGGACGGACGGTTGTTCCACCCGTCCCTCACTCCGTCGACCTAGGACCGCCTGACAGGGGCCCCCCACACGCACCAGACGACCGACCGACCGTGCTCGCTCGCTCGAGGAGGGATGGCAGCGCTCTGTGCAGAACGGATCCCAACGACTTAGGCGATGATTTTCACTGGGACTAGAGACAATTTGGCCTGCCGGCCTGCTATTCTCCCGAGGGTTGGTCCCCGGGAGAACACAGGGCCTTCAGGCACGATTCCTGCTTTCCATTTGCCAGTCACAAGCTCTTTGCGAGAGTCTGACCACCAGCGAGACGAACTGTCGAGCTCTGCTATAAGCCTTAGATAAATCACCACCGACTGACAACGTTTCTTGATACGGACCAGAGCAGCGCACCTCGGTGGAGGAGACGCCAAAAAAAACCGCATCCCGAAAGCTCTGTATACAACCAGTTACATTTACATTTCCTTGCTCTAAAAGCTTTGCGCATGCAATCTATTCTTAAATGCATTATTTTTCCTTGCCTCCACTACTTCCTTTGACAATGCATTCCAAACATTCACCACTCTCTGACTAACAAAAATATTTATTAATATCTAATCTGGATATTTCGTAAGTTCATTTGTAGCTGTTTCCTCTTGTTATTGTAGGTGGTTGTATTTAAAAAGAAAATTGTTGTAGTCTAATTTATCCTTTCTTTTGATTATCTTATAAACCTGTATTAATTCACCTCGAATTCTTCTAATTTCTACACACTGAAGGCCGATTTTTCATTTCCTCGTAACTGTCATTCTGAAATCCTACTATCAGTTTTGTCGCTCTTTTTTTGTCTCATTTCCAGCATGTTTATATTCCCTCTATGATAAGGACTCCCCCACCTGTATTCAGTACTCCAATCTAGGTCTAACTAATGCTTTATACAGTTTGACAGTCATTTCTTAGCTCCTATGTTTAATATTTCTTTTATCATACCTAACATTGCATTTGCCTTTTTCATTGCCAACTGGATTTGCTCACTCACTTTAACCTGTATGATCTATTATAACCCCTAGGTCATCTTTCAGTTCAGAACAGGACATACCAGAGTCAATAGCCACCTGAACCGCATCAATCCCCAGCACCTGCCCTTGTGCAGACATTGCTCTCATCCTGATGAAACAGTTCGACATCTACTCATTGAGTGCAAGACGCTTGCGGACATGAGGAAAACATTCTTACAAGCACTGCCGACAATTACCAACACACTGTACGGAGAAGTGACACAACTGAAGAGACCCTGTATATATACTAGAATGGCATTGGGCTGCCAAGAGCAGGCTAGCTCAGCAGCTATTGGATAATAACAACAACGTCTAGGTTCCTTTTTTTTCTATTTTTCTAATATTGTATTGTATTGTACTGTATTGTATTGTATTGCATTGCATTCTACTGTAATGTATGGTATTGTATTGTATTGTACTATATTATATTGTACTGTATTGTATAGTACTGTGTTGTATTGTAATGTACTGTATTGTACCGTATTGTATTATACTGTATTGTACTGTACTGTATTGTACTATATTGTATTTTACTGTACTGTATTGTAGTGTACTGTACTGTATTGTACTGTATTGTATTTTACTGTACTGTATTGTAGTGTACTGTACTGTACTGTATTGTACTGTAGTGTACTGTATTCTATTTTACTGTACTGTATTGTAGTGTACTGTACTGTTCAGTATTGTACTGTATTGTACTGTATCATATTGCATTGTATTGTACTGTATTGTATTGCATTGTATTGTACTGAATGGTATTGTATTGTACTGTATCATATTGCATTGTATTGTACTGTATCATATTGCATTGTATTGTACTGTATTGTATTGCATTGTATTGTACTGTATCATATTGTATTGTACTGTATTGTATTGCATTGAGGATAGTTCAGACCAAACGTCTCAGATCTGCTCTTATACTTGGACCGCACCGTGTCTGGACATTATTCCGCGCCACTCAGCACTCAGCCTGAACGCCCTGTTCATACACTGTCCTTATTGGAACAGCGACCAGTAGGGGCCAAGCAAGCATCTCTTCTGGTCCTTGCTCTCATCCCTAATGTGTGCGCCTCGGGTCTCAGGCGTGACCACAAGTAATCAGACACAATAGAGGACAACCCCTTTCTTTTCGTTTATTTTTTTCAGTCTTTTTTTCATTTGTTTAGTTCTCTTTCATATCTTTCCTTCTTTTTTCATCTCTTCGTTAGCCTCGAGTTAGCAAATTATATGCATTACACATACTTTCACACACAAAAATAATACTCAAACTCACGCACGCACGCACGCGCGCACACATCCAACCAACTCTCACACACACACACTCTCTCTCCTCTCTCACAAACTCACCATCACATCAAACACATATATTCAACAACACATACGTATATCTACATAAACTCACACAAAATCTCCATCTCTTACACACACTCTCCATATATCACACACACACACACACATGCACACACACACTTACTTCGATGCATTCATATACATACTATGTACATACACGTGCGCCGATTAAAATACATACACTCACATATTTGTAAATTAAAATGCACTGTCTAGATCTCCCTCAAACTCTCGCAAACACTCACCTAAATACACAAACCTACGTATTTACGCATAAAACACACATAAAACACACACTTACACATAAAACACACACTTACACATAAAACACACATAAAACACACACTTACACATAAAACACACACTTACACATAAAGCACGCACTTACGCATAAAACACGCACTTACACATAAAACACAAACTTACACATAAAACACACACTTACACATAAAACACACACTTACACATAAAACACGCACTTACGCATTAAACACGCACTTACACATAAAACACGCACTTACACATAAAACACAAACTTACACATAAAACACACACTTACACATAAAACACGCACTTACACATAAAACACGCACTTACACATAAAACACACACTTACACATAAAACATACATTTACACATAAAACACACACTTACGCATAAAACACACACACATTAAAATACACATTTACGCATAAAACACAAACTTACACATAAAACACACACTTACACATAAAACACACACTTACACATAAACACACACTTACACATAAAACACGCACTTACGCATTAAACACACACAAATACATGAAATACACACTTACACATTTAACACACACTTACACATAAAACACACACTTACACATAAAACACACACTTACACATACAACACACACTTACACATAAAACACACACTTACACATAAAACACACACTTACACATAAATACATACTTACGTCCTCATACATAAAACACATACTCAAACAATTACATTTAAAAACACAAACGTATTCATTCAATCATAAAACACACACTTACACATAAAACACACATTTACACATAAAACACACACTTACGCATAAAACACACACACATTAAAATACACATTTACGCATAAAACACAAACTTACACATAAAACACACACTTACACATAAAACACACACTTACACATAAACACACACTTACACATAAAACACAAACTTACACATAAAACACACACTTACACATAAAACACACACTTACACATAAAACACACACAAATACATGAAACACACACTTACACATTTAACACACACTTACACATAAAACACACACTTACACATAAAACACACACTTACACATAAAACACACACTTACACATAAAACACACACTTACACATAAAACACACACTTACACATAAATACATACTTACGTCCTCATACATAAAACACATACTCAAACAACTACATAAAAAAAAACAAACGTATTTATTCAATCATAAAACACACACTTACACATAAAAACACACTTTCACGTACTCACATATAAACATCCACTTATACCAAAATATACACTCACGCACACATACAAATTCTCACTTGCATAAAATACACATACAAATTCACACTTACACATTATAACACGTTCTTTCTCTCCGTCTCTCTCTCTCTCTCTCTCTCTCTCTTTCTCTGTCTCTCATACATACTGTGTTAAAGACATACGAATATACGCATTTGGGTATTTAAATCTAACACACATTCTACCGCTCAGAATCTTTCTTTCTCTTTCTTCATCTCTCTGGCTCTCTTGCCAGACGATAGTAATTGTGCTGTTAGCAAACCGCCCTGGCAGAAATATATAGACCATGTGTTGCCCATGCAGTATGGTCCCTCTCTCGGTCTGCCTTGTTTGCTCCAAGAGAAAGGTAATACCAATACATTTTGAACAAGGCAAGCTGGAAAAGCTGCCGGATCAGCAGAGCAATGCTCTATCTGTTCTCCTGTCCGGGCTTCACTCCTAGACCAGCCGCCAACCAAGGCTAAGGGCCTGGTTTGCCCTGCCACAACACTCAGCTGAGGTTGCCTTTCCTCGCTCTAAGATAAGGCATTGTATCCTCTTACGTGTGCTCCTTCACAAATCGTCGGTTGTCAGGTTTGGTAGACGTTGACCAACCTTCAGAGTTATCAGAAAACAGGTTGCACAGCCTATCTGACAAAACCCGACAAGATACGCCAGTATCTTACATGCAAGGCTTCAGATGGTTTGAAAGCAGTTTTCCTTCTCCTAGTTTTCCTTTTCCTTCTCACTCAGTCGCTTTCTCAATCACTGTCTCCCTCTCAATCACTCAGTTTTGCTCTCAATCACTTAGTCTCCCTCTCAATCACTCAGTCGCTCTCTCAATCACTTAGTCTCTCTCTCAATCACTCAGTTTTGCTCTCAATCACTTAGTCTCCCTCTCAATCACTCAGTCGCTCTCTCAATCACTTAGTCTCCCTCTCAATCACTCAGTCGCTTTCTCAATCACTGTCTCCCTCTCAATCACTCAGTCGCTCTCTCAATCACTTAGTCTCTCTCTCAATCACTCCGTTTTGCTCTCAATCACTGTCTCCCTCTCAATCACTTAGTCTCCCTCTCAATCACTCAGTCTCCCTCTCAATCACTTAGTCTTGCTCTCAATCACTTAGTTTTGCTCTCAATCACTCAGTCGTTCTCTCACTTAGTCGCTCTCTCAATCACTCAGTCCCTCTCTCAATTCTCACTCTCTCTCAATCACTCAGTCGTTCTCTCACTTAGTCGCTCTCTCAATCACTCAGTCTCTCTCTCAATCACTCACTCTCTCTCAATCACTCAGTCGTTCTCTCACTTAGTCGCTCTCTCAATCACTCAGTCTCTCTCTCAATCACTCACTCTCTCTCAATCACTCAGTCGTTCTCTCACTTAGTCGCTCTCTCAATCACTCAGTCTCTCTCTCAATCACTCACTCTCTCTCAATCACTCAGTCGTTCTCTCACTTAGTCGCTCTCTCAATCACTCAATCTCTCTCTCAATCACTCACTCTCTCTCAATCACTCAGTCGTTCTCTCACTTAGTCGCTCTCTCAATCACTCAGTCTCTCTCTCAATCACTCACTCTCTCTCAATCACTCAGTCGTTCTCTCACTTAGTCGCTCTCTCAATCACTCAGTCGCTCTCTCAATCACTTAGTCTCTCTCTCAATCACTCAGTTTTGCTCTCAATCACTGTCTCCCTCTCAATCACTTAGTCTCCCTCTCAATCACTCAGTCTCCCTCTCAATCACTTAGTCTTGCTCTCAATCACTTAGTTTTGCTCTCAATCACTCAGTCGTTCTCTCACTTAGTCGCTCTCTCAATCACTCAGTCCCTCTCTCAATTCTCACTCTCTCTCAATCACTCAGTCGTTCTCTCACTTAGTCACTCTCTCAATCACTCAGTCTCTCTCTCAATCACTCACTCTCTCTCAATCACTCAGTCGTTCTCTCACTTAGTCGCTCTCTCAATCACTCAGTCTCTCTCTCAATCACTCACTCTCTCTCAATCACTCAGTCGTTCTCTCACTTAGTCGCTCTCTCAATCACTCAGTCTCTCTCTCAATCACTCACTCTCTCTCAATCACTCAGTCGTTCTCTCACTTAGTCGCTCTCTCAATCACTCAATCTCTCTCTCAATCACTCACTCTCTCTCAATCACTCAGTCGTTCTCTCACTTAGTCGCTCTCTCAATCACTCAGTCTCTCTCTCAATCACTCACTCTCTCTCAATCACTCAGTCGTTCTCTCACTTAGTCGCTCTCTCAATCACTCAGTCGCTCTCTCAATCACTTAGTCTCGCTCTCAATCACTCAGTTTTGCTCTCAATCACTCAGTCGCTCTCTCAATCACTCAGTCTCCCTCTCAATCACTTAGTCTCGCTCTCAATCACTCAGTTTTGCTCTCAATCACTCAGTCTCCCTATCAATCACTTAGTCTCCTTCTCAAGCACAGTCTCCCTCTCAATCACTCAGTCGCTCTCTCAATCACTCAGTCTCCCTCTCAATCACTCAGTCTCTCTCTCAATCACTCACTCTCTCTCAATCACTCAGTCGTTCTCTCACTTAGTCTCTCTCTCAATCACTCAGTCTCTCTCAATCACTCATTCTCTCTCTCAATCACTCAGTCTCTCTCTCAATCACTCAGTCTCTCTCTCAATCACTCAGTCTCTCTCTCAATCACTCAGTCTCTCTCTCAATCACTCAGTCTCTCTCTCTTTCAATCACTGTCTCTCTCAATCACTCAGTCGCTCTCTCAATCACTCACTCTCTCTCTCTCAATCACTCAGTTTCTCTCAATCACTCAGTCGTTCTCTCACTTAGTCGCTCTCTCAATCACTCAGTCTCTCTCTCAATCACTCACTCTCTCTCAATCACTCAGTCGTTCTCTCACTTAGTCGCTCTCTCAATCACTCAGTCTCTCTCTCAATCACTCACTCTCTCTCAATCACTCAGTCGTTCTCTCACTTAGTCGCTCTCTCAATCACTCAGTCTCTCTCTCAATCACTCACTCTCTCTCAATCATTCAGTCGTTCTCTCACTTAGTCGCTCTCTCAATCACTCAGTCTCTCTCTCAATCACTCACTCTCTCTCAATCACTCAGTCGTTCTCTCACTTAGTCTCTCTCTCAATCACTCAGTCTCTCTCAATCACTCATTCTCTCTCTCAATCACTCAGTCTCTCTCTCAATCACTCAGTCTCTCTCTCAATCACTCAGTCTCTCTCTCAATCACTCAGTCTCTCTCTCTTTCAATCACTGTCTCTCTCAATCACTCAGTCGCTCTCTCAATCACTCACTCTCTCTCTCTCAATCACTCAGTTTCTCTCAATCACTCAGTCGTTCTCTCACTTAGTCGCTCTCTCAATCACTCAGTCTCTCTCTCAATCACTCACTCTCTCTCAATCACTCAGTCGTTCTCTCACTTAGTCTCTCTCTCTCAATCACTCAGTCTCTCTCAATCACTCAGTCTCTCTCTCAATCACTCAGTCTCTCTCTCAATCACTCAGTCTCTCTCTTTTAATCACTCAGTCTCTCTCAATCACTCAGTGTCTCTCAATCACTCAGTCTCTCTCTCAATCACTCAGCCTCTCTCTCAATCACTCAGTCTCTCTCTCAATCACTCAGTCTCTCTCTCTCAATCACTCAGTCTCTCTCTCAACCACAGTCTCGCTATCAATCACACAGTCTCTCTCTCAATCACTCAGTTACTCTTTCACTTACTCAGTCGCTCTCTCCCTTGCTCACTTATATATTATCTTTAACACTCTTTCCCACCCTCTCCAGCAATCCGTCGTTCTTTCTCACTCAGTTGCTCTCTCATTCACTCTGCCACTCAGTCGCTCTCTCTCACTCAGTCGCTCTCTCTCACTCAGTCGCTCTCTCTCACTCAGTCGCTCTCTCTCTCATTCACTCTCTCACTCAGTCGCTCCCTCATTCACTCTGCCACTCAGTCGGTCTCTCTCACTCAGTCGCTCTCTCTCATTCACTCTCTCACTCAGTCGCTCACTCATTCACTCTGCCACTCAGTCGCTCTCTCTCACTCATTCACTCTGCCACTCAGTCGGTCTCTCTCACTCAGTCGCTCTCTCTCACTCAGTCGCTCTCTCTCATTCACTCTCTCACTCAGTCGCTCACTCATTCACTCTGCCACTCAGTCGCTCTCTCTCACTCAGTCGCTCTCTCTCACTCAGTCGCTCTCTCTCACTCAGTCGCTCTCTCTCATTCACTCTCTCACTCAGTCGCTCACTCATTCACTCTGCCACTCAGTCGCTCTCTCTCACTCAGTCGCTCTCTCTCACTCAGTTGCTCTCTCTCACTCAGTCGCTCACTCATTCACTCTGCCACTCAGTCGATCTCTCTCACTCAGTCACTCTATCTCACTCAGTCGCTCTCTCTCATTCACTCTCTCACTCAGTCGCACACTCATTCACTCTGCCACTCAGTCGCTCTCTCACTCAGTCACTCTCTCATTCATTCTGCCACTCAGTCGCTCTCTCTCACTCAGTCACTCTCTCTCACTCAGTCGCTCTCTCTCACTCAGTCGCTCTCATCCCACTCAGTCGCTATCTCTCTCTCTCATTCACTCTCTCACTCAGTCGCACACTCATTCACTCTGCCACTCAGTCGCTCTCTCTCACTCAGTTGCTCTCTCTCTCTCATTCACTTTCTCACTCAGTCACTCACTCATTTACTCTGCCACTCAGTCGCTCTCTCTCACTCAGTCGCTCACTCTCTCATTCACTCTCTCACTCAGTCGTTCTCTCATTTACTAAATCGCTCTCTCACTCATTCATTCGCACTCTCACTCCCGCAGTCGCCCTCACTTAATCAATCGCTACCTCACTCATTAGCTCTCCCACTCACTCAGTCGCTCTCCCCCTCACTCAGTCGCTCTGTCACTTACTCAGTCGCTCTCCCACTCACTCAGTCGCTCTCCCACTCACTCAGTCGCTCTCCCACTCACTCAGTCGCTCTCTCACTCACTCAGTCGCTCTCCCACTCACTCAGTCGCTCTCCTCACTCAGTCGCTCTCCGACTCACTCAGTCGCTCGCTCACTTACTCAGTCGCTCTCGCACTTACTCAGTAGCTCTCGCACTTACTCAGTCGCTCTCCCCCTCACTCAGTCGCTCTGTCACTTACTCAGTCGCTCTCCCACTCACTCAGTCGCTCTCACACTCACTCAGTCGCTCTTCGACTCACTCAGTCGCTCTCTCACTTACTCAGTCGCTCTCGCACTTACTCAGTAGCTCTCGCACTTACTCAGTCGCTCTCCCACTCACTCAGTCGCTCTCGCACTTACTCAGTCGCTCTCCCACACACTCAGTCGCTCTCCGACTCACTCAGTCGCTCTCTCACTTACTCAGTCGCTCTCGCACTTACTCAGTAGCTCTCGCACTTACTCAGTCGCTCTCCCACTCACTCAGTCGCTCTGTCACTTACTCAGTCTCTCTCCCACTCACTCAGTCGCTCTCCCACTCACTCAGTCGCTCTCCGACTCACTCAGTCGCTCTCTCACTTAGTCAGTCGCTCACTCACTTACTCAGTCGCTCTCGCACTTACTCAGTCGCTCTCTCACTTTCTCAGTCGCTCACTCACTTACTCAGTCGCTCTCGCACTTACTCAGTCGCTCTCTCACATTCTCAGTCGCTCACTCACTTACTCAGTCGCTCTCGCACTTAATCAGTCACTCTCTCACTTTCTCAGTCGCTCACTCACTTACTCAGTCGCTCTCGCACTTACTCAGTGGCTCTCTCTCTCTCGCTCACTTATGCACTGTCTCTAACTATCTTCCCCGCTCTCTCTAATACTCAGTCGCTCTCTCAATCGCTCAGTCACTCTTTCATTTACTCAGTCGCTCTCTCTCACTCATTTGCTCTCTATCACTCAATCGTTCTCTCTCACCCAGTCGCTCTCTCACAGACTCACTTATTCACTGTATCTCGCCCTGTCTCTCTCTCTCTCTCTCTCTCTCTCTCTCTCTCTCTCTCTCTCTCCTACCAACCTACCTATATTTATGAGCATTCCTTCCCTCCTAATTATTTCCTACAGTTTCTATGTCCACAATACGTTATACGTGTCTTTTGTTTCCTTACCTATCTCTATGTCAGACACTCCATGTATGTGTATGTATGTATGTATGTATGTATGTATGTATGTATGTAGGTATGTATGTATGTATGTATGTATGTATGTATGTACCTTCTATTATATTACATACCTATATGTTCTCGCTTGACTACCTGACCTATTGTTCTTATTTGAAGCCCATGACTTATGTGTATGTGAACGGCTCTCATATCGCCGTTCATACTGACACATTCGCGCGAATGTATGTGTGTAGTTATTAATATTGATATGGGGAGGTGACGAGTCGACATCGAGGCCTCGACTATGGCAGTGCTGACACGAACGGCTGACAATAGCGCAGTGTAATTAAGCTAATTGGATGAGATGGGATCTGTTCTACGGCTTTGTGTTCGTTCATTTGACTGTCTGCATCGAGTCAGCGGGGGATCGGTATCTTCAGCGTCTACTGCGGGGGGTCTGTGGGTTGCTATGTGGTGTTTTGTTTGTGAACAGTACGTGGGTCTGTGAGTGTGAAAGAGAGAGAGAGAGATAGAGAGAGAGAGCAAGTGTAAGCGTGTCCGTATGTGCGTGTGTGTGTATTTAGTGTGTAAATGTGGATGCGCTTACGAGAAATGAGAGAGATAACGAACGTATGTGTTCATTTGTTTGAGTGCGTGGATGTGTATTTCTTAGTATGTGTACGTGTATGAGAAAGATGGTATGTTTGTGAGTGTATGAAAGAGAAAGAGAGAGAGGGAGAGAGAGATAGAGATTCGGAGCGGTAGAATGTGTGTTAAATGTAAGTACGAAAGAGCGTATGTTCGTAAGCCTTGAACAGAGACAGTATGTAGGTTCTAAACGTTGTTATAGCAAGAGTTAGGGTTGAGGATAAACTCTCAACACCAACTAAATGCTCCCATGGCGTGCGTCTTATATAGCCTCTGACAACAAAGTCCATCTCCTGGCCTTCACGCGGCAGAACTGTTCTAACAAAAGAAGGGACGGATAGCGAGCCACTGGCGCCTTAAAACCAGTAGTTTCGGCCAGATCGAGCTCGAGAGCCTAGAGAACGACTGAGTGAGTGAATGAGTGAGAGAGTGAATGAGTGAATGAAGGAGTAGGCAGTGGCTTGAGGGAGCGACTGAGTGAGAGAGTGAATGAGTGAGTGAGACAGCGACTTGTGAGAGCGACTGAGTGAGAGAGTGAGCGACTGAGAGAGAACGACAGAGAGGGCGGGAAAGAGTGTTAGAGATAGTGCATAAGTGAGCGAGGAAGAGAGCGACTGAGTAAGTGAGAGAGTGACTGAGTGATTGAGAGAGCGACTGAGTGAGAGAAAGAGAAATACAGACAGAAAAGAGAGATATCAAGGGAAGTCAAACAATCACACTCTTGCACAACTTTCACACGCGTCCTCAGTGTGAGGTCCTTTCACTGCACTTTGGTTGGGTTGGCTTCTGAGAGCGCACAAACCTAGCATATGTACATACATCCAAGCACTGGTTTATGCGTCTTAATATCGCCTAATTGACTACGGCCTGGGGTGGAATAGGCGAGCCTCCATCAGTAGAAACTGGTGAGGCAAACACGTAAAATAACAACAACAAAAACGTTCATGGCGATTATTTGTTGCGGACCTATACTTCGCATGGTTAGGTCATCCCGTAACCGGTGAGGTCGTTGGGGCACACATCATGGGAAAACATCATGACAACACCACGCCACCCTTCTCTGTCTGCGGCCGCTGCCTGTGCCTCTTTTGGCCGGAGATTGGTCCACTCTTTTATGCTGTCCTCCCACCTCTTTTTGAGACGGTCTCTTCGTCGTCTCATTTGCCCCTTTCCGTGGAGGATTGTATTTGCAAGACCATTTGATCTCGATATGTGACCTTACCAAGCGAGTTTCCTTCTTTTGGCAATTGCCATGAGGTCTTCAAAGGGCCCTATTGCTGTTGTAATTCTATCTCGTAATTCCTCATTTGTAACTCAATCTTTGTACGTGACGTTTAAAAGTCTTCGGAAACCTCTAATCTCCAAGACCTGTATCCTCCGCTGAAGGTCAGCTGTAACTGTCCATGTCTCACACGCATAGAGAAATATTGACATGACCAGTGTACACATTAATCTCGTGTTCGTAAATAGTGCTAACCGTTTATCTTGCCAGAGTGTGGTAAGCCGTACAAGCGCCGCTATTGTCTGTGCTATTCTGGCCAACACCTCACATTTTGATCCTTCATCACTGACAATCGACCAAAGATATTTAAAACGGCCAACCACTTCGAGTTCTTGTCCATTAGCTTTTATCCTGCTGTTGAATCCCTCGGAGTTGTTGGTCAATAATTGTGTCTTTCCAGCGTTTATCTCCATATCATAGTCAAGAACTGTTTCATGGAGCCTTCTGACCCATGCCTCGAGTTCTGCTTCTGAACCCGCCAACTCGTCAATGTCATCTGAAAACGAAGGTTGGTAATCGTTCAGCCCCCCCCCCCCCCCATCTTGACAGTACCAACGTGATCTCCAAGTGCCTCATTTATAATTTCCTCAAGGAATATATTGAAAAGAGTTGGAGAGAGTGTGCAACTATACGCTTCTGTAAAAAGACCAAATAAGATGGAATGTCTTATTGTTTCATGCTCTCCATTTACGGCGCGTACTAAAAATGTCGATACGATATACGATCCAAAACGAAGAAATTCGACATCATACATTGTTTCATGACGTCGTGGCAGCAGCGATATCACGCAAGCATCGTTGGGCTGGACATGTACGCATGTCTGACAACAGATGAACACGAAAAACAACGTTTTGGTGGCCATGTGCCTGTATACGTCTATGGGGTCGACCACAAATGCGATGCGAGATGGACCACAGCCTACTGTAGATACGGGCATTCTGACTCACGAGGAAATTCCTTTGAAATGTCACATTCCAAGGCTGACTAAATAACGGAACTTGCATGCGTCAACAGTGTTCGGGAAACAAAGATGGATATGCAGTTGGTTTCTGAGCAGGAATCTGTGAAAGGATCACTCTCAACAATAGTTTGTTGTGTTTTGTACCATGATTTTGTTTTATTTCTCTTTGTGGAGCATGGATTGATTATCAACATTGGCACAATATGGGTTCCGTTATTTAGTCGGACTTGGAATGTGACGTGTCAAAGGGATTTCCCGCGAGTCATGCCTTATATATCTAAAGTAGGCTGTGGACTGACCAAAGACCTAGGCCGCATTGGTACAGCACTGCAAAAGATTGATACGTGTTTAGAATATTGTTGGCTTCCTCACATACGGCACATCTGCCGGACTGACGCCGAGGATAATGCGATACTGTGATGTGGACATGTCGTTTTCATGTCCAATGATCGCATCCCCAAGCAGCTGCTATACAGTGAGCCCAAGACAGGCAGACACTCATCAGGGGGATGGAAGAAACGCTTCAACATTGATGCTATCTCATGGGAGCTGCTTGCCTTGAGCAGTCACACCTGGCGCGCTGGCACCATCAATATGCTCAGATCGCACAGCGAAACTTCATCGCGGAAAACGTGCCATACGAAAAAGCAGAAGGCACGACGACTGCACATCCGACTCCTCACACAAATGCCCTGGGTGTGACAAAGTCTGCCGTGCCATGATTGATTTTTACAGCTAAATTAGAACACATCTCGCAGCACAAGTATTGATGCTGGCTCATCTTCTCTTGAGATGGGGTGTCGTTGTTGTTGTTGTTGCTGTTGTTGAATGTCTACAATGAGTAGGATTACTCTTGTGTGCGTCCTGAAAAGGACGTTAAGTGGCTGGTTGCCGTAACTTTCCTCACATCCCGAGCGTGCTGATGAAGGAAGACCGGATTCCTCCAGGTGGTTGTACTATGCTTCATCTGCGTGTTGCTTACTACTACAGGATCACGTCGGTCCCTCATCTTGTGATCCAGGCTGCCTTAAAGACAGCCGGTTTCTCGAAAGGGCTGCGGAGAGGCCCATATGAGGGTCTTGTCCAGTATGTTTTTCCTGAACCTGACTAACATGTCTGATCAATATATTTTGCTTGACCAGACGTTAGCCTCCGTTCCCCTTGCGATGAGCAACTATTATTAACTATTATCAAAAGAGATTAGAGGCATATGAATATAAGAAGGGATATGTTATTTATTGTTGTGTGCGTTATCTCACTTTCGACACAACACCCTTTTGCAATCACAGTCAACAGTCCTTTTGGTTGTATTCAGCCTCATAAAATAAACTTAATCAGCATCCCTGTCTAAACTTTTAAAGAGCTACGAAAATCATATAGCCCTTAAAAGGTTTGACCTCCACATTCCAATCGCAAACTCTCATTTTCCGACCACCATCACGCGACCATTAGAACCGTCTCGTGGCGTGACTGTCCGGAGTTAATAGCAATACAAACATTATCCAGTGGGCTTGGTGGGCTCTGAGGTCAAACCCACCGAGTACTGAGAGAGAATTAAATGAATAAAAAATTGTTGAAAGGAAAAGAAAACGGTTTTATTTCAAAATGCACCAAACCGTACACACTAATCCAGTTCTATTAACTTAATTAACTTTTACTTTTACGTCTTATGCCAATCATTCCTTATGTTTCATTTTAAATATACAATAAAAGTTGTGGAGCTATGAAAGTATTCAGTATTATTTCTTCTGCTTCTTCTTCGTTCATTCTCAGGTCAAGGTCCCGGTTTCTCTTACAAAGGCTATCGTTGTTTGAAAGGCTGTTTTATTTCTTTACAGCTTTTGTCTCGTATATGTCTCGCGAGGCCAGTATTGTTATATTTCTCACTGCGTGAGCATGCAGCTTTGTAGGATGTGTTCCACGGTCATGGTATGCTCCCCACATGGGCACCTGTCATCTGTCTCAATCCTCATTTTGTTGTAAAAATTACCATTGAGTCTGTTATCTCCAGTTCTCAGTCTGAAGATGATGACTTGCTCTTCTCTAGTTAAGCTAAAGTAGCTGTCTTCTTTTCGGAAGTCGGGGTGTTGATCAGCCAATTATCTTTTGAGGTTGTCTTTAATTCTAGTCTTGGCCTCATTATATGTGATGCTCAGGGTCTGTTTGTGGGGATACTCCTCCACACTTTGCTAGTTTGTCTGTAGCTTCATTGCCTTCAATATTGCAGTGGGATGGGATCTACTGTATGACCAACATTGGCTGTTCTGCTGTTCATGCATTGCTCGATTTAACTGTTATCAGCAACTGTAATCTGCCTTGTTCCAAAGACGAAACAAGGCAGACTGAGAGATATAGTACACTGCATGGGCAATGCAGTCTAACAATTCAGCCCGGGCTTTGTGTTGAAGGAATGTGACGTAACGCTAACAGACCGGACTTTCCGTACACATACTGTTGATAACGGTTCTCTGCTAGGATTGGTCTTCCACATTCTCTGCTAGGATTGGTCTTCCACATTCTCTGCTAGGATTGGTCTTCCACATTCTCTGCTACCATGGATCAACTTCTTTTCCAAATATATGATGATGATTTTTTTTAAAAAGAGAAAAAAGTGGGGGAGACATAAAATAAATATACCCACCCCAATTGTTGGCGCCCCAATCCCTGGAAATCGAGAATAAAACAACCTCCAAAACTGGGCAGTGCACCCCACCCCCCGCCCCAATCCCTGGAAATCGAGAATAAAAACAACCTCCAAAACTGGGCAGTGCACCCCCCCCCCCCCCACTCCCCCCCCCCCCCCCCCCCAAAAAAAAACATTTGAGACCACCTATCAAATGATATGAAACACTTTTGCATCACTGAAACACTAGGTTAGGTACACATACGCATGCAAGCACTGGTTTATGCGTCCTGATACCGCCCAATTGACTACGGCCTGTGATAGAAAATGGTGCGAATCCGCCAGTAGAAACTAGTGAGGCAAACATCTTAGCAACGAACAAAAAAATTCTTGTTCCAAAAGCACAAAATGCTATCGTCTGACAAGATGGAAAACGGCCAAGTCTTAGTCGACCTGTACTTCTACAGGGGTCGATGCTCCTGTGCAGGTTTCAGCTCCGGTATGAGCTGGATATAGCTGAGATTTGTACAGTTTTGATTTTAGTGGGCGGTAAGGACAACTTTCCGTCACGAAAATTATTAAAGTAGGCTTTAAGTATGAAAAGGCTGAAGAGCACTGGTCTTTTGTCTGGTGGGATCACCATGACTTCTTCCTTATATTGTCTTTTATCTGTAATCATTCATTGGCCAATCTGGTGGATACGATCACCACCATCATCATCATCATCATCATCATCATCGTGTAACATGCCCTTTGCAAAACGTCGCTCTCACAACAGCCGATCTGTAAGACTCTCTATCTCTAGCCAGAACGTCGCTCTCACAACAGCCGATCTGTAAGACTCGATCTCTAGCCAGAACGTCGCTCTCACAACAGCCGATCTGTAAGACTCGATCTCTAGCCAGAACGTCACTCTCACAACAGCCGATCTGTAAGACTCGATCTCTAGCCAGAAAGTCACTCTCACAACAGCCGATCTGTAAGACTCTCGATCTCTAGCCAGAATTCCTACCTCTTTCGTTGTTATCTTCTCAGGACCTCTGTGATGTCTTGTGTCCATCTTCTCCGTGATCTGCCTCTGCCCCGCTTTCCAGCCACTATACCTTCCAGTACCGTTCTCTCCAGGCCATTATGGCGTTTGATGTGGTCAAACAATTTCAGCTTTCTGGAAAGATATTGTTTAGTAACCAATTTTTCTCGATATCTATTTCTTTTAGGATATCTGTCTTTTTCCTTTTAGCTATCCATGGTATTTTGAGCACCCTTCTGTTGCACTTTAGTTCAAACGATTCAATCCTTTTCTTAAGTGTTTGTGTGGTGGTCCACGCTTTACATCCGTACGTTGCCACTCTGAAAATGTAAGGATTTTTATGCTCTCCATTTTATTAGAGTTCTGCCATAAGTTTCTCATCTTATTCAACCTCTGCATTGCGATTACCATTCTCCGTCTGGCTTCCTCCATGCAATGTCCATTACTGCTTATAATTGAGCCGAGGAACTTGTGACTTTCTCAATTTTGTTGTTGTTCTTGAATAACTATAGGTTTGATCTTTGTCTTGTCTGCTCATTATCTTGGTTTTACTTATTTATTCATGTATAAATTGAGGTTTTCGTTGTATTGTTTTACGACAGGATCATCCGTCCCAGTTCCCCAGCGCTCACTGAGAGAACAGCTGTGTCATCTGCATACCTGAGCTCTGGAATCTCGTTCCAACCGATTGTTAATGGCTCGAACTTGTCATTATTTTCATCGTTGTTTGTGAATACGATGGTCATCTATGTAAACATTATTGGCCATTTTAAAAAATAAGACTGAACACCTATGAATCTCCCCTAAGTGCAGTAATATCCATTTTTCATGACACGCATGGAAGGGAGGGCTCAGTAATGGTGAATCATCGTCATTCCTTAGTTCTACACAATCCTGGATTTGTGGTCAGGGAGAGTTGATTGGGATGATGGAGAGGGGTGGGGGGGGGGGGGGCGGGGGGGGGGGGTTGGTGAATATGGGAAGATTTGGAGCGGTGGGTTGGGTGGTTAAGTGGGAGATTTGGTGTGGGGTGGTTAAGTGGGAGATTTGGTGTGGGGTGGTTAAGTGGGAGATTTGGTGTGGGGTGTGGAGTGTTTAATTGGAAGATTTGGAGCGGGAGGTGGGGTGGTTATGTGGCAGATTTGGTGTGGGGTGTGAAGTGTTTAATGGGAAGATTTGGAGCGGGAGGTGGAGGGGTTAAGTTGGAGATTTGGTGTAGGGTGTGGAGTGTTTAATGGGAAGATTTTGAGCGAGAGGTGGAAGGTTTATGTGGGAGATTTGGTGTGGGGTGTGGAGTGTTTAATGGGAAGATTTGGAGCGGGAGGTGGGGTGGTTATGTGGCAGATTTGGTGTGGGGTGTGAAGTGTTTAATGGGAAGATTTGGAGCGGGAGGTGGAGGGGTTAAGTTGGAGATTTGGTGTGGGGTGTGGAGTGTTTAATGGGAAGATTTGGAGCGAGAGGTGGAGGGGTTATGCGGGAGATTTGGTGTAGGGTGTGGAGTGTTTAATTGGAAGATTTGGAGCGAGAGGTGGAGGGGTTATGTGGGAGATTTGGTGTGGGGTAGATGGAGTGGTTATGGGGAAGATGGGGTGGAGCGGCATTCAGACTAAGAGGAGATAGGGGTTCTAAACCGCGGTGACGAATTTACTTTTTTTGAATTGAGGAGTGAGAGAAGAGTTCGTAGGAGAACGAAAAGTGGGTATGAGCGATCGAAAAGTAGGTAGAAGAGAGAAAGGGGTCAGGCGATATAGAAAAAGGATTAGGAGGGATAGGAGATAGGGTAAGAGAGAGAGAGAGAGAGAGAGAGTTAAGAGGGAGTCTGCGAGAAAGAACTAGGGATGTGAAATAAAAACAAGTCTGCACACTGAGTGGCGACTGTATGTCCAGCGTTCCTTATTCCTCAACACTACAAATCCCCAAGCGGACGCCGGTAATGGGATTTCAAAAGTAATTAGTAATTTTTGTCTGCTCTTTTTAAAAAATGGAAAAGCGTAGAAGCGTGTGGAGCAGCGGTTAGAGCTTGGCTCATTTAAGTCCAGGAACACGGATCGAATCCCGGTAAGGACTTCCCTTCTTTCTACCACGGTTGATATAATAACCTACGCTGTACACTACGCTCCGATTGACGATGTCATCAGTTATCATTTAATCAGCATCTACAGGCTTCCCAGGGGGTGGGGGGGGGGCGCTCAGCAATGGAGAAATCGCCGCCGTTTATTTTTTGGTATTAATGAGCACAGGATGAATGAAAGCAAGCAACACGAGGGGATTAACGTACGCATCGAAAAACCAATCGTGGTTAATGCTCGCACCATTTTACGCCCTTTGAGATAAGAGCTGGCGCACGACAGGTATGTCTCACATTCCAATTTCTCCTTCTGCTGCTTGCTGACTGTATCATGAAGGACAAACAAGATGAACGAACGGAAATGGAATTGATAATGATGATCTGGATTTTTTTTTCTACGTCGATCGTCAGGTAAAAAGTTACCCTGATCTCTGAGTAGTGAGATCAGACACACGTGCCCAGTTGGAGGACGTTAAAAATCCCTTGGCAGTTGGGAATCAAAAAGAGTAGGCAGAATTCAAGTTAAAAATATTCTCAAATTATTACAGGGAATCTCGCCCTACATAGAATATGTCGCAAACTGCAGACTGTGTGGTTATAACATGGAGAGAACAATATTAGAAAGATAGATAAGGAAAGGGACCTAGGGGTTATAATAGATCATACAGGAAAGGTGAGTGAGCAAGTTAAGGTAGCAGTGAAACAGGCAAATGCAATGTTAGGTATGATAAAAAGACATATTAAACATGGGAGCAAGGAAGGGATAGTCAAACTGTATAAAGCTTTAGTTAGGCCTAGATTGGAGTACTGTGTACAGGTGTAGAGTCCTTATCATAGATGGGATATAAATATGCTTGAAAGAATACAAAAAAGAGCGACAAAGCTGATAGTGGGATTCCAGAATTACGGTTATGAGGAAAAGCTCAGAAAAACTGGCCTACAGTGTCTCGAAGAGAGAAGAATTCGTGGTGACTTAATACAGGTTTATAAGATGATCAGAGGAATCGATAAATTAGACCTATAACAAGTTTTTAAAAATACAGCCACCTACAATAACAAGAGGGCATAGCTACAAGCTGATTAAAGAGAGGTCCAGGTTAGATATTAGGAAATAATTTTTTAGTCAGAGAGTAGGGTCTGCTTGGAATGCATTGCCAGGGGAGGTAGTGGAGGCAGATACAGTTAATGCATTTAAGAATAAACTGAATGCGCATAGCCATTAGAGCAAGGTAATGTAAATGAAACTGGTTGCATACAGACTCTGCAGGGCCTTCTAAACCAGTATAAAGGCGTTAAGTTAAGTTAAGTTAACATCTGGTCTTGGTTGCATGATTAGAAGAGCTGCATAGATGGCGCCTGGCAGGCTGCCGGTCTACCTTGCTCTAATTTACGCTTCCACCACCAGCGGCCTCAACAATATGCGATTGTACATTCCAGGGGCTAACATAAACTGGGATTGGCCTGACACATTACCAGCAGATTTTTGCCTGCCAAAATATCTGAAACAAAGGTGACCACACTTCCCTACGACGTCTAACGATATAAGTAAACTGAAGACGGACATAGATAAACATACATACATAGACAGACAGACAGAGACACACACACATAGACAGACAGACAGAGATAGACAGACAGACATACATACAAAACATACAGGCAGACAAACAAACATACAGATAAAAAGACATGCAGACAGACATAGATAGATAGATAGTCAAACAGACAGACGCAGGCAGGCAGACAGACAGGCAGACATAGATAGACAGACAGGCAGGTAGGTAGGCAGGCAGACAGAGATAGATAGATAGACAGACAGACAGGCAGACAGACAGACAGACAAAACAGAAAGACAGACAGACAGACCGACCGACCGACCGACCGACCGACCGACCGACCGAATAATACCGGCACTGGATCAGTGATCTCTTAAGTGTGTCGTTGTACCGTTTCCTCTGACCACCGCTTTCTCTCTTACAATTGTGGAGTTCACCATAGACCAGCTCTATTGGTAGACGTTGATCCGTCCTGCGTACCACAAGGTCAGTCCATCTCAGCTGTGCTGAATATATCATGTGTATAATGGACGCATTAAACAACTGCAGCGCAGACCTCAAGTTTTGTTTGAGTTTTGATCCCTCGCCTATCCCACGGCTTGGGTTGGGGGGTGGGGGGGGGGGTGGGGGGAGACTAACGTCTGGTCTGGCAAAACATACTGATCAGACATGTTAGTCAGGGTCAGGCAAAATGTACTGGTCAGACATGTTAGTCAGGGTCAGGCAAAATATACCGGCCAAGACCATCACATCGACTTCTCAGTAGCCCTCCCTGGAAACGTGCTGTTTTTATGGCAGCCTGGGTAACGAGTAGACGGATCGACGCGATCTCCGTAATAGTAAGCGATACGCAGATGAAGCCAAGCATAGCACAACCGCCTGGGTTAATCTTCATCAGCACGCTCGGGAAGTGAGGAAAGCAGACTGCCACTAAACGTCCTTTTGAAGCCACACAAAAGAGTAGACTTACTCATTGTGGATATTCAACAACAACATCCCACAACTTACTAGGAAGGCTGTTACATGCCGCATCCGCCATTGCTAGTCTTATATTCACTTCGCCATATGTGAACAGCCAGAAACATAGTACTACCAAGGTACGTCAATGTGTTAACATAATCTAGACATCCACCACGTACCATGATATATATATCTTATATATTCCCACATTTCAAAGGCTTCAGTACTCTTTTCCAACTTGTCATTCATTGTCCATGTTTCTGCGCCATAAAGGAGTGACGAGTTTATATAACACATGACAACCATTTTCAGATTCTGATTTATCTGTTTGGATGTGAGTTTGTGTGTTGTAGTACCAGGCATGCCGTACACAAGCCAAAGACTACAGTCAGCGGACAGACGCTGAATGTCGTAGACAAATTCACGTATCTGGGCAGCACGCCGTTGAGATCTGACAGCCTTGACGATGAGTTGGCAAGCAGAATAGCAAAGGCCAGCACAGCCCTTGGTAGAATGCCCTCGATGGTGTGGGAACGTCGTGGCATCAGCGTCAAGAAAAAACTTAAAGTCTACCGTGCCACCATTATTTCAACCCTACTCTACGTCTGCGAAAGCTGGACTGTATACTCTGGACATGCAAGGAGGTTAAACCACTTCCACACAGGTTGCCTGAGGCGAATATTCCACATCCGATGGCAAGATCGTGTCACTGACATCGAGGTTCTCTCGAAGGCTAACATGCCCAGCATCCATGCACTACTAGAGAAAGCACGACTAGGATGGGCCGGACACCTCGTCCGTATGTCAGACGAGCGGCTCCCAAAGAAGCTTCTCTATGGCGAGCTGAGAGAGGGAAGGCGCGAGAGGGGGCGCCCAAAGAAACGTTTTAAAGACGGTCTGAAAGACTCACTGAAAAGTTGCCAGATAGACATCGACACCTGGCAAAACAGATCTGACTGAAGAAGCGCAGTCAAATCGGGTGTAGCTGCCGATGAAGACGACCGTGTTGTGAAAGCCCAGAGCAGACGCGAGACCCGGAAATCCAGAGCAGCGGGAACACCATCCCCTTCTACAAACCTCGTGTGCCCGATATGTAGCAGATGTTTTCGAACTCTTGACTTATTTTGTATATTGTTGTCACAAGCTCATGTAATTCTTGCTCACTTGTTGCCATCAAAACTGTATGATCCGCATCATCGTTCATCATTTGGTTGCTCAGTCTGGAGACTGGTTGTAAGGTTGTTTGAGACTGGTTGTAAGGTTGTCTGGAGACTGGTTGTAAGGTTGTCTGGAGACTGGTTGTAAGATTGTCTGAGACTGGTTGTAAGGTTGTCTGGAGACTGGTTGTAAGGTTGTCTGGAGACTGGTTGTAAGGTTGTCTGAGACTGGTTGTAAGGTTGTCTGGAGACTGATTGTAAGGTTGTCTGAGACTGGTTGTAAGGTTGTCTGAGACTGGTTGTAAGGTTGTCTGAGACTGGTTGTAAGATTGTCTGGAGACTGGTTGTAAGGTTGTCTGAGACTGGTTGTAAGGTTGTCTGAGTGTGTCTCTCCATTTGACCCTATCCTCTGCAGTTCTCTTCATTTCATCATAGGTTTGTGCTTTAATGTCCCCGCATGCCTGTGATGTAAAATTGAATCTTGGACGCCCGGGTCCTCTCTTCCCTTGAATCTTGCCCTCTAGTAGCTTCTGTAGAAGACTTTCATGTCTCATATTGTGACCTAGCCAAGACAACCGACGTTTTTGTATCATATACAATATTTGTCCTTGACCATATCTAAGATTATTCCTTGCCACTCCTCCAATGCCAAGCCCTGGCACCCCCTCTAACTATTTGAATATTTGTTCTGTGTAGATATTAAAACGACAAGGGAATAATACACATCCCTGTCTCACACCGCCATTTACATTTATATATTGAGAGTATAATATTCCTTATTTATATTATATTATATATGCAAATAGATGCAAGCATATATGCACTACAGAACTATAGATGTACAAATAGACATATGGATAGGTAGCTGTATAAACATACACATGGATAAATGGATAAATAGATCTATATTGTGTGCGTCTGATAATTAGACTCGTGACGAGAGAAAGCTAATCACTTTAACAGTATGGGATGTCTCCTGAGACCTGGCCAGGAACGCTATTACCACGCCAGATCACTGGTCCTGGGACCGGGGTAACGTGGCACGGCTCAAGTGTTAAGTAATTGAGCAAGGCAAGCGTACACAAATGTTTTATGGCTACCCTTTACGATAACTGCTTTAAGAAGGCATCCTACTGAGTTATCATACGGCGTTAGATGCGTCCTGGGTTGGTGAAAGGTAAAGGAGGTCCCATAGACAGTGGACTCTGGCGTCAGGGTTAAGGTTAGAGAGACTTTATTGCTATGGGAAATCGAAGTGTTTGCACTCTGTGCAGACGATGGTGATCAGTGCCTTCCTGCATATGTTGATGGGTATAGGAACCTCACTGTACGTGGTCTCAGCTATTGTTAGTCCCCTTCCTCGGTGGCTTACTCTTGTAGAAAATAAGACAGTGAGGAAGAAATCAGAAGAAGACTAGCCATGGCAATGCAGACACTGAACAGCCAGAAGAAATTATGGCAGAGCACCAACAAAATGATAAAAGTAAAAGTCTTGAGAGCCTGTATTTTTCCTGTGGCAGCTTATGACTGCGAATCATGGACGATTACTAAAACTTCCAGACAAAGAATCTTCTTCTTCTACTTCTTCTTCGTACGCAGTCAGACAGTAACCATTATTTTTTCGAAAAAAAGCGGTGGTCATCCTGAGGCTGTCGACACTGCCATAGAGCTTGTCTTGTGGTTCCACTGGTGATGGCCACATCTGCTCTCTCTGATCCTCGTATGTCGGGCAGTTCTGCAGCAGATGCTCAGCGGTCATTTTCTCGGTACCACACGGGCATCGTCGGTACCATCTATCTTCAATTTGTTGAATAGGTGGTACCTCAGTCTATTGTGGCCAGTGCGAAGTCTGAAGACAACGACCTGCTCTCTTCTGTTCAACTGGTAATAGGCATCGCTTTTGGTGTAGCCGGTATGTTCAGTTTCCCATTTGGTCATGTATCTGGCTTTAATAAGCCGTTTTGACTCTTCGTACGGACAAAGAATCGAATTCTTCGAGTCAAAATGGTACAGAAAGATCCTCAGAATACTCTGAACAGAGAAGAAGACAAATGTAGACATTCGGCAAGAGTTGAGCATAGAGGAGAATTGGTTTATCAATTATATTTTGGCTAGAAAATATAAATACTTTGGTCACATCAAGAGACACAACGGTCTCGAAAGAGCAGTGATGGGAGATATGGTGCCAGGCAAAGGAGGAAGGGGTGGACCAAGAAGACGATGGCACAAAGATATCCAGGAATGCCTGAGTATGACTGTGGCGGAGGCTGGAGTTTTGGCTAGAGAACGAGTTTCTTTCAGACAGACTGTGATGGGAGCGACGTTCTACAAAGGACATGCTACATGATGATGATGACGGTTGGTATGTGCTGTTCACACCAGACGTGACGTCATCATACACATTGTACGTATATTCACTTGGTGCAGCTATGTTCGGTTTCATTTGAACACTCTTCGTGGCTAATAATATACGGAGACCAGAATGTGAGAGGGGACTACCATTTATACCTGGATAGAAAGAGTGGTTCGGAACCGTGTATGCTGCTGAGATATGGCCAGTGGCCTAAACACCGAAAGAAGCGATGGGCTCTGATTGATCTATTGATTTGCTGATTGGATGAATGATTGATTTTCTGATTAAATGATTGATTAATTGAATGATGAATTGATTGACTGATTGATTAACTGATAGATTGAATTTATGATTAAGTGAATGATTAATAGATTTATTTATTTTTTTGTTGGATTAAATTATTGATTTATGATTTATTGAACGAGTGATTGATAGATTGAATGGTTGATTGATTTTGTGATTGATTGCATGATTGATTGATTTTTTGATTGATTTTGTGATTAATTTAATAATTAAATTAGATGGCTGATCAAACCAACCAAAGAGGGCTACATTGGCATCTGTCCATCCTGGAGTGGGTTGGTAGATGGCTGATCAAACCAACCAAAGAGGACCACATTGGCATCTGTCAATCCTGGAGTGGGTTGGTAGATGGCTGATCAAACCAACCAAAGAGGACCACATTGTCATCTGTCAATCCTGGAGTGGGTTGGTAGGTGGCTGATCAAACCAACCAAAGAGGACCACATTTTCATCTGTCAATCCTGGAGTGGGTTGGTAGGTGGCTGATCAAACCAACCAAAGAGGGCCACATTGTCATCTGTCAATCCTGGAGTGGGTTGGTAGGTGGCTGATCAAACCAACCAAAGAGGACCACATTGGCATCTGTCAATCCTGGAGTGGGTTCGTAGGTGGCTGATCAAACCAATCCGAGTCCGTAAACGCCTGTCACACTGAGGGCAGAGAAACATTGTCTGACCGTCAGACGAAGGCCACTCGTCTCTTGCCTCCTTTCGTGTCGCTCGTCGTCTCTGTACAACTTCCTTGATTCTTGTCTGTTCTATATGTGTCGTGCCAGAAGAGGTTTTACTACGCCAGGCAGAGCGATCAGCGGGGATATTCTCCCAGTTATCAGGGTCCATCACGCAGTTCTTCAGTGAGGCTTTCAGAGTATCTTTGTAACATTTTATTTGGCCAACGCGAGCTCGCTTGCCTGACTAAAGCTCATCATATTATATGTTTTTTTAGAAGCCGCTCACCTAACATGCGGACAACATGGCTTGTCCATTTAAGCTACACATATCCCCATTGCATTAAATGGTTTGTTGTAGGCTTCTTGCAAGAGTCAAACTGTAGTTGCGGTCTTATGCCCCGCAAGGATCTAACTCGTGAAAGAGTCTCTCATAAAGAGTACTTTGTAAGCTACCTCTCAATACCATAAACTATTCGTGGTATTGATATCAAGTCCGCAAAGAATACACGTCTGAAATCGTTCTAGTGAATTCAGCTACGCGTAACCTGAAATCGTTAAAGCGTATTCAGCTCCGCCAAACCAGGTATCGCTGGAGGTTATCTAGCGAATACAGGCCACCTGGTCCTCGTGTGAAATGAGTTCAAGTTGTTTGTTTGTTGTTGTTGCTTGTGTTGCAGTTAGTATTGTTGTAGCTATTGTTGTTAAAGTTGTTTTTACAATAATTTTGAAAATTTTTTTTATTGTTTTTATTTCTGTTGTTTTTGTTATTGCTTCTGTTGTTATTGCTTCTGTTGTTATTGCTGCTGTTGTTATTGCAATTGTTGTTTGTTATTATTGTTACTGCCATTGCTGTTGTTTGTTACTGGTATAATTGCTGTTGTTGTTCTGTTGTTAATGATGTTGGTATTGTTTCTGTTGTTAATGTTGTTGTTGGTATTGGTGTTGTTGCTATTGTTGTTGTTGCTATTGGTGTTGTTGCTATTGTTGTTGTTGGTATTGGTGTTGTTGCTATTGGTGTTGTTGCTATTGTTGTTGTTGGTATTGGTGTTGTTGCTATTGTTGTTGTTGCTATTGTTGTTGTTGGTATTGGTGTTGTTGGTATTGGTGTTGTTGCTATTGTTGTTGTTGGTATTGTTGTTGTTGCTATTGTTGTTGTTGCTATTGTTGTTGTTATTCATGTTGCTGTTATTATGCTAGTGCTGTTGCTAGTGATGTTGCTATTGTTATTGTTATTGAAATTGTTGCTGTTTTTGCTATTGGTGTTATTGGTGTTGTTGCTAGTGGTGTTGTTATTGTTTTTGTTATTAATATTGTTGTTGTTACTGATGATGTTGTTATTGGTATTAGTGTTGTTGCTAGTGGTGTTGTTATTGATGTTAGTGTGGTTGTTAGTATTGTTAATGTTGCAGTTAGTGTTGTTGTTGTTATTGTTATTATTGTTGTTATCGATGTTTTTGTTGATGTAGCTGTTATTGTCGTTACTGTTTATTATTGATATTGTTACTGTTATCATTATCGGTGTTCTTGTCACGGTCATTAATGTTGTTATTGTTGCTCATTATTATGTTCGTTGTTATGTTATTGTTAGTGCTGTTTCTGTTACTGCTGTTTTTGTAGGTATTGCTGTTGTTATCGAGGCTGTTATTGTTAATGTTATTTTAATTGTTGCTACTGTTACTGCTATCGCTGTTGTTATTGTTCTTATTGTTATCATTGTTGCTGTTATCGTTACCGTCATTACTGTTGTTATTGTTGCTGCTATTATTTGTGTTTTTATTGTTGTTTTTGTTGTTGTTGATGTTATGGTTGCTGTTATGGTCGGCACTGTTACAGTTGGTGTCACTGTTGTTGTTTTGTTGTTATTGTTAAAGTTGTTATTTTATTATTGTTGTTGCTACTATTTATGTTATGGTTATTTGCATCGTTGTAGCTATTATTGTTGTTGCTAATGAGTCAGTATAGCGTGTGGGGCTAATGAGTCAGTATAGCGTGTGGGACTAATGAGTCAGTATAGCGTGTGGGACTAATGAGTCAGTATAGCATGTGGGACTAATGAGTCAGTATAGCGTGTGGGACTAATGAGTCAGTATAGTGTGTGGGACTAATGCGTCAGTATAGCGTGTGGGACTAATGAGTCAGTATAGCGTGTGCGACTAATGAGTCAGTATAGCGTGTGGGGCTAATAAGTCAGTATATTGTGTGGGACTAATCAGTCAGTATAGTGTGTGGGACTAATGAGTCAGTATAGCGTGTGGGACTAACGAGTCAGTAAACAGGTGCCTGACCGCTTGCACGACTATCTCGACACACTCACATACGTTTGTACCTGTGTACCTCCCCGCCCGTTAAGAAAGGACAAAGCTCACTGAACTATTTAAATCCTACCACAAAAGATAACTAAAGACTAGCTGGGCACATGACTAGCAACCACAACGTAAGTGTATAACGAACTACTACATAAACCACAACTGCAAAAGCGTATATAGTGTTTAACAGTAGGCTTCCTGTAAGGAGCCAGTTTAATTAGTGACTCCTTTGCTTTGTTTATAGGGACAAAAGAAGATGAAGAAAGAAGAAACATGTACCGTATTCGAGTTGTTGTGAGTTTAAATATGGGTATCAATGTCAAAAGTTAATACCATCAAATTTGCCGAATGATCAAACCATAGTGGGAGAATCAGTTAGTTAGTTGCCCGTCGCAAGCGAAGATGGTGACAGCGTCAGACATGTTTATTCAGATGTGACTGCATATGACGGTACAGTCCGATCTGAACGTGACAAACTACCGCACGTAGGGCACGCATAAACTGCATTTGTAGTTGGGCAGTCTTGAATTCTTTCCTTTAGTGCAGCTCGCTTTTCCTGCGCCTCCGTGATGGTCCTCTGCTCAGCGGTGCAAGCAGTATGTGTGACGGCAATGACCAGGTTCAGCGGTTCGGAGCATGCAGCTCCCAGTCAGTAAAATCAATGGAGAAAGTTTTCAAAGAAACTTTTAGAGTGTCTTTGTATAGTTTCTTTTGTCCACAATGCGAGCGCTGTCCTGTCATGAGCTCATCGTACAACAGTTGATTAGGGAGGGGGTCATCTGACATGCAAACAACATGCCCTGTCCTGTCCTATCTTGAACTCATCGTACAACAGTTGATTAGGGAGGCGATCATCTGACATGCAAACAACATGCCCTGACCATCTGATTTGGGCTCTCTGTAGCAGCGTATGGATGCCAGAGAGTCACGCCCTACTGAGGACCAGAGTTGAGCACCCTCTCCTGCCAACCGATCCTGAGCAGTCTGCGGAGACAGTTTACGGGGATATGATTAAGTTTCCTGACATGCTTGCTATAGAATGTCCATGTTTCGCATGCCTACAAGAGGGCGGTTAGCACTACAGCACGATACACACCAATCGTCCTGGCAACACTGATTCCCTGCCGGTCCCAAATATTTTCTTGTAGTCTTCCGAAAGCAGCACTCGCCTTGTAAATCATGTTGTAGAGCTCAGAGTCAATATTCCCTTCTCTGGTGATAGTACTGCCAAGGTAGGTAAAGCTATCAACTGCTTTAAGAGGATGTGACTGTACAGTGACGTTTTGTTCGTGGTAGGGCTCCCCGGGCGCAGGTAGAAACATCTCCGCTTTCTTGGTGTTGACAGTAAGACCAAAATTAGTGCACGCAGTTGAGAACTCATTCATGATTGGCTGCATGTCCTGTTCTGGTCACGTGTTAATTGGGCAGTCGTCGGTAAAGAGGAGATCTAAGATAGTTGCTTCTTTCACCTTTGTAAGGGGCTTTAGACGCCTCAGAGTGAACAGTTGACCATCCATCCAGTATCTGATCTGTATGCCAATGTCACAGTCACGTGTTGTATTAGAAAGCATGGCTGCAAATACCATACTAAAAAGTGTTGGGGCCAGCAGACAACCTAGTTTCACTCCATTTATGACTGTGAATGCTGCAGAGAGTTAACCATCATTCAGTACGCGGGTTTGACATGCCATCATTCAGTACGCGGGCTGACATGCCATCATTCAGTACGCGGGCTGACATGCCATCATTCAGTACGCGGGCTGACATGCCATCATTCAGTACGCGGGCTGACATGCCATCATTCAGTACGCGGGCTGACATGCCATCATTCAGTACGTGGGCTGACATGCCATCATTCAGTACGCGGGCTGACATGCCATCACGAAGAAGAATCAGTATCAACGTTGCAAAGACGGTTTGAAAATATTAACAGCTACTCAAACTAGTGTTGGCATGAAAATAGACACATTGAAGACAAAGACTACGGTCATAAGTAAACAACATAGACAAATAAATATAATCATCATCTGAGAAATAATCGAACAAGTACAGAAGTTTATACAAACCATCAAAGAAGAGAACAGCAATGAAACGCGGAAATGAAGATAAGGGTTGCGATGGCAGAAAATGTCTTAAGAGAAAACCATAAATTGCTGACCTCAAAAAATAGTAATATCGAGCTGGGAAAAGAACAATTACTACTTAGAATGCTCAACTGTACTGTATGGGAGTAAAGCATGGACAATGCCAAAGAAGAACGAAATAAATTTGAGAGCGTTTGTAATATGGTGCTGCCGTAGAATGGAACGAGTTAGTTAGACAGAAAGAAGATCCAATGTTAATGTCCTCACTGAAGTAGAGCACAAAGACACATATTGAACATAATACAGAAACGAAGATTGAGTTGGCTGGGACACAATATGAGACACGAAGGGCTTCTACAGAAGATAATAGAGGGCAAGATCCAGGGGAAATAGGAAAGGGGCGACAAAACTCACTTATAAATATCAGGCATGTAGAGACATTAAAGTACCAACCTATGTTGAACTGAAGAGAGCTGTAGAGGATAGGGGCACATGGAGAGACATTAAAGTACCAACCTATGCTGAAATGAAGAGAGCTGCAGAGGATAATGGCACATGGAGAGACATACTCAGAAAACCTAACAAGTCTTACGACTTATCAACCAGAGGATAGGGTCACATGTAGAGACATGCCCAGACAACTTTACAACCAGAGGATAGGGTCACATGGAGAGACATGCCCAGACAACCTTACAACCAGAGGATAGGGTCACATGGAAAGACATGCCCAGACAACTTTACAACCAGAGGATAGGGTCACATGGAGAGACATGCCCAGACAACCTTACAACCAGAGGATAGGGTCACATGGAAAGACATGCCCAGACAACTTTACAACCAGAGGATAGGGTCACATGAAGAGACATACTCAGAAAACTTAACAAGTCTTACCACTTATCAACCAGAGGATAGGGTCACATGGAGAGACATGCCCAGACGACCTAACAAGTCTTACGACTTATCAACCAGAGGATAGGGTCACGTGGAGAGATCTGCCCAGACGACCTTACAACCAGAGGATAGGGTCACATGGAGAGACATGCCCAGAAAACCTAACAAGTCTTACGACTTATCAACCAGAGGATAGGGTCACGTGGAGAGACCTGCCCAGACGACCTTACAACCAGAGGATAGGGTCACATGGAGAGACATGCCCAGACAACCTTACAACCAGTCTTACGACTGATCAACCAGAGGTAAGGGTCAAATTGAAAGACATGATCAAGAGAGAGCAGATGTGGCCATCACCCGTGGAACTGCAAGACAAGCTCTATGGCAGTGGCGACAGCCTCAAGATGACCGCCGCTTTTTTCGAAAAAATAATGGTTACTGTCTGACTGCGTACGCAGAAGAAGAAGAAGAAGAAGAAGAAGAAGAAGAAGAAGAAGAAGAAGAAGAAAGACATGATCAAACAACCTTACAACCAGTCTTAGAACTGATCGACCAAATGATAGGACACATGGAGAGACATGCTCAGACAACCTTGCAACCAGTCTTAGAACTGATCGACCAAATGATAGGACACATGGAGAGACATGCTCAGACAATCTTACAACCAGTCTTAGAACTGATCGACCAAATGATAGGACACATGGAGAGACATGATCAAACAACCTTACAACCAGTCTTAGGACTGATCAACCAAATGATAGGACACATGGAGAGACATGCTCAGACAACCTTACAACTAGTCTCCCAATGTCCGAGACATCTGTTTCTGTCATCAGATGGTCTATGTCTTATATTGCTTCACAGTCGCATGTCTCATCATCACTGTATCCCCACCTCTTTAAGTTCATTCTGCATAGTGAAACACCAGTTCAAAGTCTAGTTAGTGACTTCCCTGTCACAATGGATGGTAGTCACGACCAAGACCTACGAGCCTTCATCTCCAATTCCACTGTTCTCCCTGTAATGTTCTACAGTGCCGAGACGTGGACATTAACACAATCACTAGAGGACAAATTGAGAGTGACCGAGTGAGTCACCCGAGAGACGCTTGGCCGGAATCACTCTCCGGAACCAACGCATACAAGGCCTCCACAATTCTGACATAAGACGATTGTCCCTGGTTAAGGATGCGGTAATCCATGCCGGCAACGCAAAACATAGATGGGCTGGTCACATGTTGCGACGAAACGATGGTCGATGGAGCACAGCGACAACAGTCTGGTACCCCCGAGGTAAGAAGAGACCGTAGGGAAGACCTCCGATGCGTTGGTCAGACTTCCTTGATGTACGCTGCAACATCCGAGATGCCTCTAGATAAGCGCTTACCACGCACTGGACTTCCATGGCCCAAGACAGGGTCCGCTGGAGATGAAGATAGGACCTGCAGATGTCACGTGCGGCAAGTAGTGTCCAGGCACAGGTTCCTCCTGCAGTTCGATCCAGGAAACCTGCATCAGTTCATTCCATCTTTCAATGCGTCGTTTTCCGGGACTAGTCTATAGGAGCTGTGTTGACTCTAAGAAACTTCTACTAGATTTCATTCTTGTGTACTGAACCTAATGTCCAAACAAAGGGTGCCTTGAGGAGTTTGCTTGTTTCTCTCTGTCAGTGGCCTTAATCCCATGTGGTGGACGAACATCATCACTTATATATGTTTCTAACGAATTGGAATCACGGACTTCTTAGTGACTAATGGACCTTGTCATAAAGGCATTGACTTCATTGCAAAAAGAGGCATCTGTTACCTAGGTGCGGCGTTCGAACCCCTGTATCTTATTACATCACTTTTTGCTCTGACGTACTGATCTATATGTTTTCAGATCGCTTAAGATACACTTGGTCCCACAATTCTTGTCGATAACTTGTTTGTTTTACGGGCCTTCAGCTTAACTTTTGTGTAGTCTTATCAGCGTCCAACAATAAGGTCCAGGACGGTCGATGTGTAGAGAGGCGGTTCCCAACCTGTGTCCAACAATAGGGTCTAGGACAGGGTCGATGTCTAGAGAGGCGGTTCCCAACCTGTGTCCAACAATAAGGTCCAGGACGGTCGATGTGTAGAGAGGCGGTTCCCAACCTGTGTCCAGCAATAGGGTCCAGGACGGTTGATGTGTACAGAGCCGGTTCCCAACCTGTGGCTCTCAATGAGAAAAGCGTCTGTCTTTGGAGGAGGATGGGAGGGAGGGGGAGGTGGAGGGAGGGGAGGGGAGGGGGTGCAAAGGGGAGGAAGAGGGGATTCTTTTTCTTCTTCTTCTTGTTCGTCCTGTAAAGGACGATGTGACGTTGCTTTATAGTTTACAATTAGGCAGCGATATTTACGTATTTCGGACCGACACATCCTATTTCAGCTGACTTTTTTGGGGGGTACCGGGTTTGTCTTCCCACTGCGATCCCTATCCCTCGGCCAGACAGCACTAGCGACTAGTGCAGGCTGTCTCCAGGGACGCCACGTGACGGTGGAATAGGATCTTAGCCAGTTGCATCTTGCCCCCCCCCCCCTTCCCCCAAAGAAATAGACTAATAGAGTGTTTTCGTATTTCCTAGTGGGTAGTCTGTATTAAGTCAAGTAGGGAAAGGGGAGGTCCAAATAGAGACAAGTCGGGGCAAGGGGGGGGGGGGGGGCTGGCTACGTACAGTCTATTGAGGGTCTTCAAATAGTCTATTGGAGGTCTACGTATAGTCTAGTGAGGGTCTGACTACAATCTATTGTGGGCCTTAAAAGCGTTCAGTGTAGGTCAAGATAGAGTCCAATGTAGGTCCCCAGAGCCCGGTGTGGGTCCAGAAAGAGTCCAGCATAGATCCACAAAGAGTCCAGCATGGGTCCATAAAAGAGTCCAGAAGAGGTCCACAAAGAGTCCAGCATAAAGAGTCCAGCATGGATCCACAAAGAGTCCAGCATAGGTCCACAAAGTCCAGCATAGGTCCACAAAGTCCAGAATAGGTCCACAAAGAGTCCAGCATAGGTCCAGAAAGAGTCCAGCATAGGTCCACAAAGAGTCCAGAATAGGTCCACAAAGACTCCAGCATGGGTCCACAAAGAGTCCAGCATGGGTCCACAAAGAGTCCAGCATGGGTCCACAAAGAGTCCAGTATGGATTAAAATAGAGTTCAGCTTATGTTCACAAAGAGTCCAGCATGCCGGGGTGGGTCTATATACGAGTTTTGTGATTCATGCGGCGAAAACCGTTCAAATGTTGAAGCGGTGGCCGAGACTATAAAAAAAGCAGTTGAGATTTGGCACCAGTAGCTAGACTTGGACATAATGTTGCGTTGGATTTGGTAATTTTTAGTGACTCCAAGTCGGTTCTGGAAGGGCTGTAGAGTAAGTACCCCATACAAAGAAAAGGAGATAGTCTTGGTGGGGAAGGCGATCAACAACATAATCACTGTCCACGGGATAAATGTCACCTTGCAATGGATACCTGGACATAGTGGGCTACTAGGGAACGAGCTGGCCGACATGTTGGCAACAACAGGAGCCTCGAAACAACAATTTGATAGACCCTGCAGTAAACACACAGTAAAAAGAATTATTAAGAATAATACTCGGGAAATCTGGATGAACAGGTTGGCGACGGGAACAACAGATCGCAGTGTATTTAGCGAAATGTCACAACCAAAAAGTAACGATGACATAAATAAACTACATAGAAGAGATCAAAGTGTCATCTTTCAGTTCCGAACAGGGCATACCAGAGTCAATAGCTACTTGAACCGCTTAAATCCCCAGCACCTGCCTTTGTGCAGACATTGTTCTCATCCTGATGACACAGTTCGACATCTACTCATTGAGTGCAAGACGGTTGCAGACATGAGGAAAAGATACAAGCACTGCCGACAATTACCAACACACTATACGGAGCAGTGACACAAATAAGAATACCTGTATATATATATTAGATTGACATTGTCTGCCAAGAGCAGGATTTCTCAGCAGCTATAGGATAATAACAACATAACAACAACAACAACATTAGGACAGTTTGTTAGTTAGTTACCCATCGCAAGCGATGTTGACAATTACCAACACACTAAACGGAGCAGTGACACAAATAAGAATACCTGTATATATATTAGATTGACATTGTCTGCCAAGAGCAGGCTTTCTCAGCAGCTATAGGATAATAACAACATAACAACAACAACAACATTAGGACAGTTTGTTAGTTAGTTACCCATCGCAAGCGATGTTGGCAATTACCAACACACTATACGGAGCAGTGACACAAATAAGAATACCTGTATATATATTATATTGACATTGTCTGCCAAGAGCAGGCTTTCTCAGCAGCTATAGGATAATAACAACATAACAACAACAACAACATTAGGACAGTTTGTTAGTTAGTTACCCATCGCAAGCGATGTTGGCAATTACCAACACACTATACGGAGCAGTGACACAAATAAGAATACCTGTATATATATTAGATTGACATTGTCTGCCAAGAGCAGGCTTTCTCAGCAGCTATAGGATAATAACAACATAACAACAACAACAACATTAGGACAGTTTGTTAGTTAGTTACCCATCGCAAGCGATGTTGGCGACGACATCATTGGACGGTTTTGTTTCGATGATGTAACTTTCACTGTCTTTTGAATTATAGTGAGAAAGAGACTGCGCTGGTCATGAACCTCACTTTCTAGTCCCTAACTACCTTGGGCCAGTGGCAATACATAAGTCAAGATGACTTAGTCCTACGGTAATTCAGGATGCAGGCACACTAGTCCTACCTCCTTTGAGACAGGGGCTCGAACCCACGCTGTTCCCGTTCATCGCTTTGAGAGGCGAGTGCCTTACCTCTCGACCACAGCGACAACGTTAACTGAGAAGGTCAACTTCATCAACTTTAGTGGGGCAAAGCTGATAATGATGATGATGACTTACACTTGTCTGTTTGTTTGATGAAAGTTGTGGTGACCGTTTGATGAAAGTTTGATGAAAGTTTGATGATAGTTTGATGAAAGTTTTGTGAAAGTTTGATGAATGTTTGGTGAAAGTTTAATGAAAGGTTGATGAAAGTTTGATGAAAGTTTGGTGAAAGTTTAATGAAAGTTTGGTGAAAGTTTGATCAAAGTTTGATGAACGTTTGGTGAAAGTTTGATGAAAGTTTGGTGAAAGTTTGATGATAGGTTTATGAAAGTTTGATGAAAGTTTGATGAAAGTTTGATGAAAGTTTGGTGAAAGTTTGGTGAAAGTTTGATGAAAGGTTGATGAAAGTTTGATGAAAGTTTGGTGAAAGTTTGGTAAAAGTTTGATGAAAGTTTGATGAACGTTTGGTGAAAGTTTGATGAAAGTTTGATGAAAGTTTGGTGAAAGTTTGATGAAAGGTTGATGAAAGTTTAATGAAAGTTTGGTGAAAGTTTGGTGAAAGTTTGATGAAAGTTTGATGAAAGTTTGATGAAAGTTTAATGAAAGTTTGATGAACGTTTGGTGGAAGTTTGATGAAAGTTTGATGAAAGTTTGGTGGAAGTTTGATGAAAATTTGATGAAAGTTTGATGAAAGTGTGGTGAAAGTTTGGTGAAAGTTTGGTGAAAGTTTGATGAAAGGTTGATGAAAGTTTGATGAAAGTTTGGTGAAAGTTTGATGAAAGTTTGATGAAAGTTTGGTGAAATTTTGATGAAAGTTTGATGAAAGTTTGATGAAAGTTTGGTGAAAGTTTGATGACAGGTTGATGAAAGTTTGATGAAAGTTTGGTGAAAGTTTAATGGAAGTTTAATGAAAGTTTGATGAAAGTTTGGTGAAAGTTTGATGGAAGTTTGGTGGAAGTTTGATGAGAGTTTGATGAAAGTTTGGTGGAAGTTTGATGAAAGTTTGATGAAAGTTTGGTGGAAGTTTGATGAAAGTTGGATGAAGGTTTGATGAAAGTTTGGTGAAAGTTTGATGAACGTTTGGTGGAAGTTTGATGAAAGTTTGGTGAAAGTTTGGTGAAAGTTTGATGATAGGTTGATGAAAGTTTGTTGAAAGTTTGGTGAAAGCTTAATGGAAGTTTAATGAAAGTTTGATGAAAGTTTGTTGAAAGTTTGGTGGAAGTTTCATGGAAGTTTGATGAAAGTTTGATGAAGGTTTGATGAAAGTTTAATAAAAGTTTGGTGGAAGTTTCATGAAAGTTTGTTGAAAGGTTGATGAAAGTAATCTAAAGTCACTTTTGAGTCTCCAACATCAGCGTATGAGAACAGGATCTACTACAACTTGCCATCCTGCTCAACCGTAACTTCTGTCACATCTCCTTTCCGCTCCCTACGAGGCATAGAGTGACTACTACTTCAATACCCCCCCCCCCACCTCCCCCTCTTCCCTTTACAGGTAACTTGTATTAAAGCAGTTGTTGTTGTTGTTGTTGTTGTTGTTGTTGTTGTTGTTTGCGAATGCCCATAATGAGTTGGTTAGTCTTTTGTGCACCCGGAAAAGGACGTTAAGTGGCGGGTTTGCATTAGTTTTCCTCACATCCAGAGTGTGCTGATGAAGGTAGACCTGGCAGTTGTGCTATGCTTGGCTTCATCTAGGTGTCACTACTATGGGGATCACGTCGATCCCTCACCTCGTAAGGCAGGCTGCCATGGAAACAGTTCGTATCCAGTGAGGGCTACTAGGAAGCTGAGGTGAGCGTCTTGTCCAGTATATTTTGCCGGACATGACCAACTTAGACACATAGCAGACATTTCTTATTCGGACATGCTAGGTAGAATACTACATATGTGTGAGTAGTCATTGAATATTACCTGTCATGGCAGGAAAAGGGGTGGGGGAGAGAGTACCAGTGAATTATCAATACCTTCATTTGTCCCGGGTGTCGGACAAAGTCATTAATCACCATCTGGAAAAGGCAAATAATATACATCTGATAAATGGCCATGACCTATATCTGGAATAGTTCTCTAATCTCCATCTCTACTAGGTTCTTAATCGGCATATGGAAAAGGCTCGCAATCTCTATTTGAAAAAAAAAATCCGCAATCTTCCTCCGGCCAAGGGTTCAAATATACATCTGGAAAAGGCCTCTAATTTCCACATGGAAAAGGTCCCTAATATGTATTTGTAAAAGGTCTCCGATATTCATCTGAGATAGGTCTATAATCTCCATCTAATAAAGACAAATCGCTTTGAGCAGGCTTCCTGTGAGGCGTCACCTATAATGGTGACCCTTTACTTCGTAAGGACCAAAACGGAGCACGAGAATTAAGCTCAAAATAATACCACAGCAGAAACGGTTTGCATGTTATCTTAGGTCTCGGGGACATGGGACTAATGATCAGACAATGTTATTCAGTGTCAGGTAAAACATACTGATCAGAGAATGTTATTCAGTGTCAGGTAAAACATACTGATCAGAGAATGTTATTCAGTGTCAGGTAAAACATACTGATCAGAGAATGTTGTGTCAGGTGAAACATACTGATCAGAGAATGTAATTCAGTGTCAGGTGAAACATACTGACCAGAGAATGTTATTCTAGAGAATGTTATTCAGTGTCAGGTGAAACATACTGATCAGAGAATGTTGTGTCAGGTGAAACATACTGATCAAACAATGTTAGTCAGTGTCAGGTAAAATATATTGATTAATACCCCTCCTCACTTCCACGCAGCTCTCCCTGTTTCATGGCAGTCTGGCTAACGAGGTAGGGATTAACATGATCCCGGTAGTAGTGAGTGTCACACAGATTAAGCCTAGAACAGTAGCAGCCTGGAGGACCCTGGCCTACCTCATCAGAACATTCGGGATGTGAGAAAAGCTTGTGCAATCCGCCACTTACCGCCATTGTTCAGGGTGCTCAATTGGGTAAACCTGCTCATCGTGGGAATTCAACAACAACTACAACATCAACAACAACAACAGCAACAACAATAACAACATCAACAACAACATCAACAACAACATCAACAACAACAACACCAACAGCAACAATAACAACAACACCAACAGCAAGACCAACAACAGTAGCAACAACATCAACAACAGCATCAACGTCAACAACAACAGCATCAAGATCAACAACAACAACAGCACCAGCAACATCAACAACAACAACAGTCTCAACAACAACAACAACAGCTGCATCAGCATCAACAACAAAACCATCAACAACAATAGCAACAGCAGCATCAACATCAACGACATCAACAAACAACAACAGCATCAAGAACAGCAACAATAACAACAGCAACAACAACATCTACAACAACATCAATAACAAAAAACAGCAACACCAACAACAACAACAGCAACAACAACATCAACAACAGTAACAACAACGTCAACAACAACAACAACATCGACAACAACAACAACATCGACAACAACAACAACAACAGTAACAACAACAACACCAACATCAACAACAACAGCAACAACAGCATCAAAATCAACAACAACACCAATAACAACAGCAACAACAACGTCAACAACAACAACATCGACAACAACAACAGCAACAGCAGCAACAACAACAACACCAACATCAACGACAACAGCAACAACAACAGCATCAAAATCAACAACAGCATCAACAACAGCAACATCCACAACAACATCAACGTCATCAACAACAGCATCAACATCAACAACAACAGCAGTAGCAACATCAATAACAATAACATCAACAACAATAACAACAGCATCAAGAACAACAACATCAACAACAGCATAAGCAACATCAACAACAACAGCAGCAACATCAACAACAATAGCAGCAACATCAACAGCAGCAGCAACATTAACAACAGCAGCAACATCAACAACAGCTGCAGCAACATCAACAACAACATCAAGAGCAGCAACATCAAAAACAACAACAGCACCAACATCATGAACAGCAGCAAGATGAACAACAACAGCATCAACAACAACAACACCAGCAGCAACATCGACAGCAAAAACATCAGCAACAACAACACCAACAACAACTACAGCAGCAACATCAACAACAACAACATCAACAACAACAACTGCAGCAACATCAACAACAAAAACATGAGCAACATCAACATCAACAACAACTACAGCAGCAACATCAACAACATCAACAACAACAAAAGCAGCAACATCAACAACAACAACATCAACAACAACAACAACAACAGCAGCAACATCAACAACATCAACAACAACAAAAGCAGCAACATCAACAACAACAGCAGCAACATCAACAACATCAACAACAACAAAAGCAGCAACATCAACAACAGCAACATCCACAACAACATCAACGTCATCAACAACAGCATCAACATCAACAACAACAGCAGTAGCAACATCAACAACAATAACATCAACAACAATAACAACAGCATCAAGAACAACAACATCAACAACAGCATAAGCAACATCAACAACAACAGCAGCAACATCAACAACAATAGCAGCAACATCAACAGCAGCAGCAACATTAACAACAGCAGCAACATCAACAACAGCTGCAGGAACATCAACAACAACATCAAGAGCAGCAACATCAAAAACAACAACAGCACCAACATCATGAACAGCAGCAAGATGAACAACAACAGCCTCAACAACAACAACACCAGCAGCAACATCGACAACAAAAACATCAGCAACAACAACACCAACAACAACTACAGCAGCAACATCAACAACAACAACATCAACAACAACAACTGCAGCAACATCAACAACAAAAACATGAGCAACATCAACATCAACAACAACTACAGCAGCAACATCAACAACATCAACAACAACAAAAGCAGCAACATCAACAACAACAACATCAACAACAACAACAGCAGCAACATCAACAACATCAACAACAACAAAAGCAGCAACATCAACAACAGCAGCAACATCAAAAACATCAACAACAACAAAAGCAGCAACATCAACAACAACAACATCAACAACAACAACAACAGCAGCAACTTAAAGTCTTAGTTTATTTTAGGTGATGACAAGTTCCATTTCTCCTCTCCAAGTATATGAGGTACGCATTTACAGCCTTGGTAGACTGAAGCGAGTCGAGACCTCTGCTCGGCTGTGGCAACTTTGCCTATCTAGCCAATGCACAAACAATTCTGGACAATACGGTTCCAGATATGAATCAACGAAGACGACCAATGCAGTATATTAAAGCATGGATAGGTATGTCCAGATACCGAGGTGAAACCGAAAAAAGAACGAAACCTGTGTTACGACCAAAAGGTCTACATCATGGGCATCAGATAATACACATAAGTACTTACGAATCATATAAGAAGATATGGATACATACAACAGATATATGATCACACAAAAAGATATTTAAAAAATAGATTTCATTACATATTTAATGTGCTCTTTCGGGCATTTTGTGCTGGAACAAGTCATCGCAAATTTACAAGATGGACACCAAGAGGAGTAAACAAAGAAAGATAACACAAACAAGACACACAGATCATGTACGTATACAGGAAGACATGAATGATGACTTACTGGGATATCTGAGCGAGTCGTCCAGATCTTCCTCGTGGAAATCCTGCGTGCGATGAATCGTGGCTTGCGTCTTGAGGCTACGGCCAGATTTCCCATCGGACTTCATCGTCCAGTGGCCTCTGTGTCGCTCGCTTCGAGGATCGTCCACAGAGGGCAGAGACTCCATTCTGCTGCTCCCATTCATAGTCAATGGCCGATGAAACAGATGTGTCTTACAGGTCACAGTTGCTAGTAATTAAGTTCATTCGGATGTCAATATGGAAAATGCCCCATACCACGGAAACGCTATGATCTCTAACGTGTCCAATTAGCCTACACATTCAAGCTCGTTTGCTTTGGAAGTCAGAACATTCACAAAGTTGCAAGTATTACAATATCTGTATTTAAGGTTCACAGTCAATTGCACACTGTGAACTAGCTGCGCTAGATATATATATATATATATATGTGTGTGTGTGTGTATAGATATATATATATATATATATATATATATATATATATATATATATATATATATATATATATATATATATATATATATGGGTCGCTGAAGTTGTCAAGAGGTTAAGGTACTCGCCTCTCTCACTGATGAACGGAAACGGCGGGCGATCGAATCTTGTAATTTTCAAGCGACACCTGGTCTCAAGGAAGGTAAGACCAGAGTGTTTGCATCCAGAGTTACCTCCAGTCGTCTCGACCAATAGTCTTGCCACTGATCCAAGGTAACTCGGGACAAGAGAGTGAGATCGATGACCAGCGCATTCACTTTCTCACTATAATCCTCATACAGTGCACATCACATTATTATAACAAAACCGTCTGATGTTGTGGACATTATCGCTTTACGATGGGTAATACCTTTATATATATTTGTATTTATGTATGTATGTATGTATGTATGTATGTATGTATGTATATATGTATGTATGTATGTATATATCAACAGGGAGGAAGACGGAAGACTAACGTCTGGTCAAATAAAATGTACTAATGAGACATGTCGGTCAGGTTCAGGTAAAATATACTGATCAGACATGTTAGTCAGGGTCAGACAAAATATACTAGCCAAGACCCTGACCTCGATTTCCTCGAAGCCTTCCCTGGAAACAGGCTATTTTAACGGCAACCTGGCTAACAAAGTGAGGTATCGACCTGATTCCTATAGTAGTGAGCGACACGCATATGAAGCCAAGCATAGCACAACCGCCAGAAGGACCTTGTCCACCTTCATCAGCGCGCTCGGGATGTGAGGAAAGCTACTGCAACCCGCCACTTAACGTCCTTTTCAGATTGCACAAAAGGGTAAACCTCCTCATTGTGGACATTCCAAACAACAACATATATATCAATATATTTTTTTAAAAGCCAACATTAGTGAGAGCAACAATCTCAGTGATCACTTAAATCAACTTCGTATTACCGATGACCAGGCAATAATAGCAACCTCGAAACAACAACTGCAGCAACGTATCGACAATCTCACTGATGCCCTGTTCAGATTACGATTTGAAATTCAAGATAGAGAAAAACCGAAGTTATTACGATTGCTAGAAAAGAAACAAAAACAAATATATTTATTCAAAACCAACAGTTAAAACAGGTGAACAATTTCACGTACCTGCTTAAAATAGTCTCAGCAGATGGCAAAGACGATAACGAAATCAAAAATAGATGTACCGAAGCAAATCAAATCCTTGGGCAAATGTCAGCGATATTTCAATGGTAAACAAGCGACAATGGATACAAAAAGAACGCTAAAGACCACGGTATTCGAACGCTAAAGACCACGGTATTCGAACGCTAAAGACCACGGTATTCCTACCGACATTGTCCTATAATTGCCAAAATTGGACATTGACAAACAAAAAATAAAAGGAACAGTGTTACAACAGAGATGAAATGCCTACGCAGAATACATGGAGTGACAATAATGGATAGAATCAGAAACGAAGATATTAGGAAACAAGTAGGTACAACAGCCGTGCTAGACCTCATCAAGAGACAACAAACCAAACAGTTTGGTCACGTGACACGACAAACACAAGATAGTATATCTCAGACAGCAATGCTATACGGATACAATGGATACAAAGCCAAGGACCAACTATACAGATTAGATATTAGAACATATTTTTTTCAGTCAGAAAGTGGTGAATGCTTGGAATGCATTGCCACAGGAAGTAGTGGAGGCAGAGACAATTCATACATTTTAGAATATATTGGATGCGCATTGCTTATTTTTAGTAAAGGCGGCCAGCGTGATGCTAACCACATCCTCCACTATGTGTCCTGGGTTACAAAATAATATGGGCCTAACACCATATTTCCTATGCGCCGCATGGCGTGACGAATGTTCATTTTTTTATAGCTTTTAGAGCAAGGACATGTAAATAAAACCGGTTGTATACAGACTCTGCAAGGTCTTCTAGGATGGAGTGTAGAAATAACAGAAGCAAAAAAGCTTCCCGTGTACATAGCACATACTAGGGCCCGGTCAAGAAACCTTTTCATAACTTGCCGCTGAAAGGAACGAGCACATACTAGGGCCCGGTCAAGAAACATTTTCATAACTTGCCGCTGAAAGGAACGAGCACATACTAGGGCCCGGTCAAGAAACATTTTCATAACTTGCCGCTGAAAGGCACAAGCACATACTAGGGCCCGGTCAAGAAACCTTTTCATAACTTGCCGCTGAAAGGAACGAGCACATACTAGGGCCCGGTCAAGAAACATTTTCATAACCTGACGCAGAAAGGCACAAGCACATACTAGGGCCGGTCAAGAAACCTTTTCATAACCTGACGCTGAAAGGCACAAGCACATACTATAGTCCGGTCAAGAAACCTTTTCATAACCTGACGCTGAAAGGCACAAGCACATACTAGGGCCCGGTCAAGAAACCTTTTCATAATCTGACGCTGAAAGGCAGAAGCATATACTAGGGCCCAGTCAAGAAACCTTTTCATAACCTGACGCTGAAAGGAACGAGCACATACTAGGGCCCGGTCAAGAAACATTTTCATAACCTGACGCAGAAAGGCACAAGCACATACTAGGGCCGGTCAAGAAACCTTTTCATAACCTGACGCTGAAAGGCACAAGCACATACTATAGCCCGGTCAAGAAACCTTTTCATAACCTGACGCTGAAAGGCACAAGCACATACTAGGGCCCGGTCAAGAAACCTTTTCATAACCTGACGCTGAAAGGCAGAAGCATATACTAGGGCCCAGTCAAGAAACCTTTTCATAACCTGACGCTGAAAGGAACGAGCACATACTAGGGCCCGGTCAAGAAACCTTTTCATAACTTGCCGCTGAAAGGAACGAGCACATACTAGGGCCCGGTCAAGAAACATTTTCATAACCTGACGCAGAAAGGCACAAGCACATACTAGGGCCGGTCTAGAAACCTTTTCATAACCTGACGCTGAAAGGCACAAGCACATACTATAGCCCGGTCAAGAAACCTTTTCTTAACCTGACGCTGAAAGGCACAAGCATATACTAGGGCCCGGTCAAGAAACCTTTTCATAACCTGACGCTGAAAGGCAGAAGCATATACTAGGGCCCAGTCAAGAAACCTTTTCATAGCCTGACGCTGAAAGGAACGAGCACATACTAGGGCCCGGTCAAGAAACCTTTTCATAACTTGACGCTGAAAGGAACGAGCACATACTAGGGCCCGGTCAAGAAACCTCTTCATAACCTGACGCTGAAAGGCCCAAGCACATACTAGGGCCCGGTCAAGAAACCTCTTCATAACCTGACGCTGAAAGGCACAAGCACATACTAGGGCCCTGTCAAGAAACCTTTTCATAACCTGACGCTGAAAGGCACAAGCAGAGCACAAGCGAAATGAAAGAAGAGAAGAATTCGATGAGCTAAACAGAGATAGCCAATATGAATAAAACAGTTGTTGCTGTTTGAGAATGCCCACAATGAGTAGGTTGCTCTTTCGTGAGTCCTGAAAAAGACGTTAAGTGGCGGGTTGCAGCAGCTTTCCTCACATCCCGATCGTGCTGATGAAGGTGGACTGGGGTCTTCCATGCGGTTGTGCTATGCTTGGCTTCATCTGCTTGTCGCTAACTACTACTGGGGTTACGTTGATGTCTTACCTTGTGGGCCAGACTACCATGGAAACAGCCCGTTTCCAGGGAGGGCTACTAGGAAGCCGAGGTGAGGGTCTTGGCCAGTATGTTTTGCCTGACCCTGACTAACATGTCTGATCAGCATATTTTGCTTTACCCTGACTAACATATATGATAAGCATATTTTGCTTGACCCTGACTAACAAGTCTGATCAGCATATTTTGCTTGACCCTGACTAACATGTACGATCAGCATATTTTGCTTGACCCTGACTAACAAGTCTGATCAGCATATTTTGCTTGACCCTGACTAACATGTCTGATCAGCATATTTTGCTTGCCCCTGATTAACAAGTCTGATCAGCCTATTTTGCTTGACCCTGACTAACATGTCTGATCAGCATATTTTGCTTGACCCTGACTAACATGTCTGATCAGTATGTTTAGCCTGACCAAACGTTAATCTTCCTCCGAAGCAAATAACAGTTAGGCTGACACATTTTGCAACCCAAACGATACTCGAATGCGAATTCCTATACCCGATTTAACATATAACTTTTACAGACGCTCAGTAATCTCTTAATCAGAACCACATATTTAATCACCGACTGTTCGCATCTTTAAATTATTGAAAATATAGTAAAATAAAAACTGAGTAATGCATGAGTAATGCCTGCAGGGACAAGCGGCGTTTATTCCTCAGCCCTATGAATCCTCGGGATGGTACTTAGCAAAAGCTGTCAACACAGAAAAGGTCATTTTTGTTTGTGGTTTAGGTATCTCAAATCTGTTGTCCCGTGTCAAGTCTGAAGAGGACTAATTATTTACTACCTCTGTGTCCTGTGACAATTCTGAAGAGGACTAATTATTTACTACCGCTGTGTCCTGTACCAATTCTGAAGAGGTCTAATTGTTTATTTATTGTTTTATTAGCCAATAGCCACTGAAGGAAAGTGAACGCGAGACCGACATGAAATAATTTGACGGAGAACTGTAGATATTTAATTCAATTTGAACATCCCGCAGATGTACAGTGAATGAGTTGAGAGCAGCTTGAGACTCCTACACGACTGCTTATATAAGAGCCAGAGAACCAGGGCTGACCAAGCCCCTTTCATTCTCCAAGTGGAATATTCCAGTTATCTTAGGCTTATTATACCGCATTTCCTAACTAGAGATAATGTTCTAACTTTAATAAAAATTGGTTAACGCGAAGAAGGTACATAGAGGGTGGGCATAAATAAGGAGTACTCTGGGTGGTGTGAAGTAAAATGTAGAGTGCCACAGGGCTTAGTGTTGGCACCAATTTTGTTCTTGATATATATATAAACGATTTGGACATTGAAATCTGATCCATGATTGCAAAATTCGCTGATGACACAAAACTATGCAGTAGTGTCTCATCTAAAGCAGAAGTGGATATATTGAGGTCGGATTTAGATAAAATTCGAGAATGGTCTGCGAGCTGGCAAATGTAGTTTAATGAAAATAAATGTAGTCATCCACATGGGTAGATTCAATATCTAACAGAATGAGCAAGAACAATATTAGAATGATAGAAAAGGAAAGGTAACTAGGGGTTATAATAGATCATACAAGTAAAGTGAGTAAGTCCAAGTACCAGTGAAAAAGGCAAATACAATGTTAGGTTTGATAACAAGAAATAATAACATAGAAACAAGGAAGTGATCGTCAAACTGTATAAAGCATTAGTTAGACCTAGATTGGAGTACTGTGTACATGTGTTGGGTCCTTATCGTAGAGGAGATATAAACATGCTGGAAAGGATACAAAGAAGCCCGACAAAGCTGATAGTGAAGAAATACTTAAAAAAAACTGGCCTACAGTGTCTAGAAATGAGAAAAACTCCAGGTGACTTAATACACGGTTATAAGATAATAAACGGAACGGACAAATTAGACTATAAATAATTTTTTTTTACTTCAAAATACAACCACCTATAAGAACAAAAGCTACAAATTAACTAAAGAAAGGTCCAGATTGGATATAAGGACCTTTTTTTCAGTCACAGAGTGATGAATGCTTGGAATGCATTGCCACAAGAAGTAGTGGAACCAGGGACAATTAATGCATTTAAAAATAGGTTGGATGCGCATAGCTTTTAGAGCAAAGAAATGTAAATTAAACTGGTTGTATACAGACTTTGCAGAGTCTTCTAAACCAGTATAAAGACGTTAAGTTCAGTTTTTGACGCTAACAAGAGGGAAGTACAAGAAGATTTGGATACAAAAATCGTGGCCCCATTAATATTGATTATTTAACGGAATATTTTAATGAATATAACCAAACAAAAAACATACACAAATTGTGCGTAGTCTGCTTTCGTTTTACATTCTATCGGTTTACGGCAATAAACTTATAGATTGTTTAGTAAACTACATTTTACAAATCTGGCATGTATTAATTTGACTGTTCCTTTTACGATGGAAAAAAGAATTTCTGAAAGAAAATAAAAGCACAAAACTGTCTGTTCGTAAATAATACAGACAGAAACCATGCATGTTATTAGACTAAAAGTGCACGCACACAAATCTCTCAGGTTTGACAATATAATGTTAGTGATATGAAGGAGGTAGGCGCTAATGCGAGGGAAATCAGACATTGCTTTCATACTTCGGATTGATGGCGAAATTCTACGACAGAGAAGGGATGTATTACAGCAACTAACATTGCATTATTTCTACGAAGTTAGTGAACTGCCGTCTGGGATCTTCACATTGTCAATTTTAACTTATTCATTGATGAATAGTTTGCCTCCTGACCCGTTAATGTTTGATACTATTGGTAGGAAATAGCGGCGCTTGGCTACAAGGATGTAAACTTGGTAATGAGAAACCTTGATATATACGAGACGTGTTCAAATGAATTCGGACCAAACTGCAACAAGTGAACATACTTACGATGCGCATGATGACGTCACTTCTGGTATTAACAGCACAGAAGATGAGCTGACGTCCTTCTACTAAATGCAGTAGTATTTCGGTTACCCTGTGTCGTATTTACACGGTCAATTGTACACGACTGAACAGTCAAGTTTGCACAATTTCATTATCCTCCAACTCATAGTTTTCTTAGCAGACCGATGAAAATATGGCGGGTGTGATACGGAATCCGTCCAGAGTTGATCGGCGAGAGGTGATTTAGTTTCTAGCAGCTGAAGAATGTCGACCAGTTGACATTCATCGCAGAATGCAGGCAGTGTATGATGACAAACGTGCGTTGAAGACAACAGTAAATAACTGGACAACGATGTTTAAAGAAGGACGTGAGTTAACGAAAGATCTTCCGAGACCAGGTCGTGTATATTGTTGCGTTAACTCGCGTCCTTCTTTAAACATCGTTGCCCCCAGTTTTTCACTGTTGTCTTCGACACACGTGTGTCACCATACACTGCTTGCATGCTGCGATGAATGTCAACTGATCGACATCCTTCAGCTGTTAGAAACCAAATCATTGCCTGCATTCTTCGATGAATGTCAACTGATCGACATCCTTCAGCTGTTAGAAACCAAATCATTGCCTGCATTCTTCGATGAATGTCAACTGATCGACATCCTTCAGCTGTTAGAAACCAAATCACTGCTTGCATTCTTCGATGAATGTCAACTGATCGACATCCTTCAGCTGTTAGAAACCAAATCACTGCTCGCTGATTATCTTCTGACGGATTCCGCTATGTTTTGAACGGTCTGCTGAGGAAACAATTAGTTGGAGGATAATGAAATTGTGCAAACTTGACGGCTGGTATGTGCTGTTTACAATAGAAGTGACGGCATCATACGCATCTTACGTATGTATACTTGTTGCAGATTCGTTCGGTTTCATTTGAACACGCCTTGTGTGTGTGTGTGTGTGTGTGTGCGCGTGCTTACGTGCGTGCGTGCGTGAGTGTGTGCATGTGTGTATGTGCGTTGTGTTGTGTGTTTGCGTCCGTGCGTTTGTGTGAGTAAGATATAAAGAGAAAGAGAGAGACAGTGATAGAGAGAGACAGTGAGAGAGAGACAGTGAGAGAGAGAGAGAAAGAGAGAGAAAGTGAGAAAGAGAGAGAGAGATTTCGAGAAATTCCAGTCGAAATGTTATAATTGTTCCTCAGAATAGCACGGACAGAACAAAAGAAGAATGCAGAAACTCGACAAGAGTTGGTCATAGGGAAGAATTGGTTCATTAATTCCTTCATGAAAAAAAATATTGAAACACTTTGGCCACATCAAAAGGAGCGAGTGGTCCGCCGGAGTCTTTGTGTATGACAGGGACAAGCATATCCCCACTGGCCCACAGAGATCATATCGTTAGGGGCGACTAACTGTGTGACATGGTATAACACGGGCCATGATTGAGTGGTTTGTTAAAAGCAGCATAGATTGCACCTAGCAGGCTGCGTGTCTACTTTGCTCTAGCCTAGGTTAAGACTAAGGCTAAGACTAAGACTGAGACTAAGGCTAAGGATAAGACTAAGATGAAGACCAAGACATCACAAGACGCAACGGCCTTGAGATAAGGTATTGTGTCGGGCAAAAGAGGCAGAGGCAGACCAAGAAGGCGAAGGCCCCAAGATGTCAAGGAATGGTTGGACATGGCTCTGGAGCAGGCTGGAGATCTGACAAGAAAGACAGAGGCAGGCCAAGAAGGTGATGGCCCCAAGATGTCAAGGAATGGTTGGACATGACTCTGGAGCAGGCTGGCGGTTTGACAAGAGATCAAGTTTCTTTCAGATGGGATGTGTGGACGGGGTGGGCTAATTTGTTAAGTAAAACGGTGAACAATCCGAAAGTGCTGGGTTCGCTCCTCAATCACAAAACCATGCCGTTACCCCGGTTAAGCAAACCCTTAGAAAATGCAGGAGGACGCAGATCCTTGCATAAAATAAGTCGGATGCACTGGACCGACCGGCGCAAAATATAACCACCGTGTGACGCACACCGCCTTGCAGAATAGAGAAATAAGGTGAACGAAAAGAAATACAGGCTATGGTGAGAGCGACTTTCTGCAAAGAGCATGCTACATGATGATGACGACAATTGTTTATGCCGATACATCAGCTTAATGGCATTCCAAGAAATTACATGTGCCGATGAATCGGCTCTATGGAGTAAACAGATGAGAAAAAGTATTTGTTACGTGTACGCACTTTATTTGCTATCAACATGCACATCACTAAACCAAAAACCAAAAAGAAAACTAAAAACCAAACCAAAAACTAAACTAAAAACCAAACCAAAATGAAAACTAAACCAAAAACCAAACTAAAAATCAAACCAACAACCAAATTAAAAACCAAACTGAAAACCAAACCAAAGACCAAACTAAAAACCAAACTGAAAATCAAACCACGGACCAAACTAAAAACCAAACCAAACACAGAATCAAACCAAAAACCAAATTAATAACCAAATTAAAAATATACAAGAGTTGTGTACTTTTTGTGCTTTTGTATGGGGCGGGTTGCTGGAGAATACCCAATAAACATCAAAGTTTTAATATTTTCATACCCCGCCAGTATGGAACGACTCAGCAGACACGAGACACGTCGATGTGCCAATAAATTAGGCATGTTGCCTTGTAATAGGATGCCTTTAATCAACATCAAATGGAAAAGTTCATGCAATCGGTGATATCGCACCATCAGAACACACGAGATGTGTTGCAATGCCTTCGCTCTACACGGTTAACAGACCAGCAACAACCTTCTGAAGCATGCCTCGGTGTGTGAGAAGAGACACTGTAACTCGCTACCGAAGAAAGTCGCAAAGAATTTCTAACTCAAGAACGAGTGACATTAGCACCATCAACACCATCAACAACCATCAACACCATCAAACCATCAACAACCATTAATACCATTAACACCAGCAACACCATCAACAACCATCAACACCATCAACAACGATCAACACCATCAACAACCGTCTACAACCATTAATACCATCAACAACCATCAACAACCATCAACACCATTAACAACCATCAACAACCATTATTACCATCAACACCATCAACACCATCAAAACCATCAACAACTATCAACAACCATTAATACCATCAACACCATCAACAACCATCAACAACCATTAAAACCATCAACACCATCAACAACCATTAATACCATCAACAACATCAACAACCATCAACACCATCAACAACCATCAACACCATCAACAACCATCAACACCATCAACAACCATCAACACCATCAACAACCATCAACAATCATTAATACCATCAACACCATCAACAACCATCAACAACCATTAATACCATCAACACCATCAACAAACATTAATACAATCAACACCATCAACAACCAACAACACCAACAACAACCATAAACAACCATTAATACCATCAACACCATCAACAACCATCAACACCATCAACACTAGCAACACCATCAACACCATCAACAACCATCAACACCATCAACAACCATCAACACCATCAACAACCATCAACACCATCAACACCAACAGCAGCATCCGCACCATTAACACCATCAATACCATCAGCAGCATCCGCACCATCAACACCATCAACAACCATCAACACCATCAACACTATCAACAACGATTAATACCATCAACACCATCAACAACCATCAACACCATCAACACCATCAACGCCATCAACAACCATCAACACCATCAACAACCATCAACACCATCCACACCATCATCACCATCAACACCAACAGCAGCATCCGCGCCATTATCACCATCAATACCATCAGCAGCATCCGCACCATCAACACCATCAACCCCATTAACACAATCAACACCACCGACACCATCAGCATCATCAGTACCACAAACACCACCATAACCACCACCACAACCCCGAACAATACCAACACCACAAACAACACTATCAACACCACCAACACCACCACCAACACCAACACCACCACCACAACAAACACCATCAACACCACCACCACCACCACCAACACCACCACCAACACCACCAACACCACCACCATCACCAACACCACCAACACCACCAACAACAACACCACCACCACCACCAACACCACCAACACCACCACCAATACCACCAACACCACCAACATCACCAACACCATCAACACCACCACCAAAACCAACAACACCACTACCACCAAAACCACCAACACCACCACCACCATCAATACCACCAACACCACCAAAACCACCAACACCACCATCACCAAAACCACCATCACCAAAACCACCAACACCACAACCACCAAAACCACCAACACCACCACCACCAAAACCACCAACACCATCACCACTATCAATACCACCAACGCCACCAACACCACCAACACCATCAACACCACCAACACCATCAACATCACCAACACCATCAACACCACCACCCCCACCAACACCATCAAAACCACTACCACCAACACCACCACTAACACCACCAACACCATCAACACCACCAACACCATCAACATCACCAACACCATCAACACCACCACCCCCACCAACACCATCAAAACCACTACCACCAACACCACCACTAACACCACCAACACCATCAACACCATTAACACCACCAACAACACCACCACCAACACCACCAACACCACCACCACCAAATCTACCAACACCACCACCACCATCAATACCACAACCACCATCAAAACCCCCATAACCACCACCACCAAAACCACCAACACCCCCTAACACCACAAACATCAACAACACTACCCCGAATACATCATTAAACGCTGCGAACAGTTCAACAAGTGTACTGAAGCAGTAATATGTAAATAATCATGACCACTTCTCCTTTTATGTCCGGGAGGAGGGGGGGAGGGGGGGGGGGTCCCAATCAATGAAATATCACTTTCAACATATATCACGACCCAATGATCACATTCTCACCTACCTATATGATTACAATAGTTATCGATGCATTGTGCACAGTGTATGCAACAATTAGGCTTGTTCATAAGATCAATCTATTGCATAGTTAGTTATATTATTAGACTTATCAAACTGTCTTCAATTCTCCTCAATCTTGTTAACGCGGCCGACTGATCAAAGTGGCGTTATCTAATAAAATCAATATCATCCTACGCGGATGGTACAGTGCACTGAGCGAAGACTGGTCCGTGAGTTTTTTGTCACTAAAAAAAAGTACAAAAAAGTTCAAAAAGTACAAGTACAAAAAAGGACAAAAAGGACAAAAAGTACAAAAAAGTACAAAAACAAATGAACTAAGTAACAAGTAACAATCGCAAAGAAAACTGGACTCGAGGTAAGGTGTCTGTCTCGAGTGCTTGAGGTCGCGTGTTCGAATCATGGTGGAGGCTAGGATCTTTTTCATGAAGATTTTCTGTTAAAAATTCGCCTGATCTCTGGGTATTGAGACCGGACTCCCGTGGTCAGTGTCGAGCACGTTATAAATTCCTTGGCAGTTGGAAATTGAAAAGATTAGGGTTAGCTGCCGCTGTCCGGACAAAATTCAAACTAAAAATCTACCAAAGTTATTTGAACATTTCCCCAGGTGGATTGTTGAGAGCAGATATAGATGGCGCCTAAATGGCTGCAGGTCTACTTAGCTCTAGTGATTGAGTCTATTAAGATGGTCTCGCACATCAGTAAAAACCACCCTCCAATGAACAAGTTGTATACGACTCTGTAGAGTCTTCTAAACCAGTATAAAGACGCTTATGTTGAGATAATGTACACCAGACGTAAGAAAATAAGATGACTTTATCATTCATATAACGTCGGTTGCCCATTCCCACGATCAGAGCTTGCGCGCCTCCCACTTCAACTCCACTGTACTATCTGGGACCTCTATAACAGAGACACCCATCGTTCCAAACTCTAGGTCCTTGATTCAGAAGGTACAGAGTGACTGTCTTCCTCTTTCTCTCCTCTTCTTCAATCAACTGATGATGCTACGCATATAGTTTGGTGCGGTTCACAAAGGAGATTGCGCTTTTCACATCTTCGCCGGACCTCCACAGCTTTTTGAGCATGTTCGCTTTCCGGTGATATAAATGTTGGGCAGCCCTCCAGGATACAGAGAGCCCATCTTATTTGGCCTACATAACACAGCATCTTGTTTGACAAGAGACCTACTCATACACGTAACACGCCATTGACTAGTGTCCTTACGGCTTGTCTGTCCATTGCTCAGGTCAGCGGAAAGCTTTACAGTCAATCAATTAAAAATTATGTCGCCATGGAAATTGATAGCCAATCAACCAAAAAATGGGTTGCCCGGATGATTTTAAATCAATCAATCAAAACCGATGTCACCGAGAAGATTTTAAATCAATCAATCAAAACCTATGTCGCCGAGAAGATTTTAAATCAATCAATCAAAACCTATGTCGCCGAGAAGATTTTAAATCAATCAATCAAAACCTATGTCGCCGTGAAGATTTTAAATCAATCAATCAAAACCTATGTCGCCGAGAAGATTTTAAATCAATCAATCAAAACCTATGTCGCCGTGAAGATTTTAAATCAATCAATCAAAACCTATGTCACCGTGAAGATTTTAAATCAATCAATCAAAACCTATGTCACCGTGAAGATTTTAAATCAATCAATCAAAACCTATGTCGCCGAGAAGATTTACAGCCAATCAATCAAAACCTATGTTGTGGGAAAGATTTATAGCCAATCATTCAAAACCTAGGTCGCGGGGAAGATTTATAGCCAACCAATCAAAATTTGTATCGGCGGGTGGACAAGTGATTTACACACTCATGACCAACTGCGGCACGGGTTCAAACTTCGGGGAATGTATAGGTTTTTATGAAAATCCTATATCAGGTAAAAGAAAAATCTATTTCGCACCCTACGTAGCTACTGTAACAGCAAGCATCCATTATTCCCCACCTCTATAAATCCCTCTGCGGACCCCTGCAAAGGGAACAAACGCCGTTTTCATATTATGTCTGAACAATTTTTCGAACCATGATTCTCTTCATCATAAGATCGCTATCCTAACCGCTCGACCACACACACCATCAGAACATTGTTTCCAGGTAATAATCTGCTTCCTCCCACCTATTCTGATGAAGACATGTTGGTCTAAACGTAGTCACCTGTTCTGTATAATGACCAAGTCAATACACGTTTCTGTAAGCGGTTTAACTTAATGCATCTGTTGTTGATTTCGTCTCATCCTTCCAGTCAATATGTTCATATCGGCTCTCCCTCTCTCTCTCTCTCTCTCTCTCTCTCTCTCTCTCTCTATCTATCTATCTATCTCTCTGTCTCTCTCGCTCTCTTTATCTCTCTGATAACAGCAAGAGGTAATTATGATGCGGCTCAAAACAAAACAAAAACAAAATGCACAGCAAGAAACAACAACACGGACCAGCGTGAACACTGATCCTGGAAGTTAATACCATAAGTGTTGTCTTTCATTATATACGGACTGGAAACGGATATATTTTACATAGATACAGTACGTGAGGCATGGCTAGACACAGTACGTGAGGCGTGGTTAGACACAGGACGTGATGCATGGTTAGACACAGGACGTGAGACATAGTTAGACACAGTACGTGAGATATGGTTAGACACAGGACGTGAGTCATGGTTAGACATAGGACGTGAGGCATGGTTAGACACAGGACGTGAGGCATGGTTAGACACAGGACGTTAGGCATGGTTAGACGTGAGGCATGGTTAGACACATGACGTAAGGCATGGTTAGACACAGGACGTGAGGCATGGTTAGACGTGAGGCATGGTTAGACACAGGACGTGAAGCATAGTTAGATGTGAGGCATGGTTAGACACAGGGCGTAATACATGGTTAGACACAGTACGCGAGGCATGGTTAGACACAGGGCGTAATACATGGTTAGACACAGTACGTGAGGCATGGTTAGACACCGGACGTGAGGCATGGTTAGACACATGACGTGAGGCATGGTTAGACACAGTACGTGAGGCATGTTACACACAGGACGTGAGGCATGGTTAGACACAGTACGTGAAGCATGGTTAGACGTTAGGCATGGTTAGACACAGTACGTGAGGCATGGTTAGACGTGAGGCATGGTTAGACACGGTACGTGAAGCATGGTTAGACGTGAGGCATGGTTAGACACAGTACGTGAGGCATGGTTAGACACAGTACGTGAAGCATGGTTAGACGTGAGGCATGATTAGACACAGTACGTGAGGCATGCTTAGACACATTACGTGAAGCATGGTTAGACGTGAGGCATGGTTAGACACAGTGTGTGAGGCATGGTTAGACACAGTACGTGAAGCATGGTTAGACACAGTAGGTGAGGCATGGTTAGACATATTACGTGAGCCACGGTTAGACACAGAACGTGAGGCATGGTTAGACGTGAGGCACGGTTAGACACAGGACGTAAGGCATGGTTAGACACAGTACATAAGGCATGGTTATACACCGGACGTGAGGCATGGTTAGACACATGACGTGAGGCATGGTTAGACACAGTACGTGAAGCATGGTTAGACGTGAGGCATGGTTAGACACAGTACGTGAGGCATGGTTAGACGTGAGACATGGTTAGACACAGTACGAGAAGCATGGTTAGACGCGGGGCATGGTTAGACCCATTACGCGAGGCATGGTTAGACACAGTACGTGAAGCATGGTTAGACGTGAGGCATGGTTAGACACAGTACGTGAGGCATGGTTAGACACAGTACGTGAAGCATGGTTATACGTGAGGCATGGTTAGACACAGTACGTGAGGCATGGTTAGACGTGAGACATGGTTAGACACAGTACGAGAAGCATGGTTAGACGTGGGGCATGGTTAGACACATTACGTGAGGCATGGTTAGACACAGTACGTGAAGCATGGTTAGGTGTGAGGCATGGTTAGACATAGTATGTGAGGCATGGTTAGACACAATATGTGAGGCATGGTTAGACACAGTACGTGAGGCATGGTTAGACACAGTAGGTGAGGCATGGTTAGACACAGTACATGAAGCATGGTTAGACGTGAGGCATGGTTAGACACAGTACGTGAAGCATGGTTAGACGTGAAGCATGGTTAGACGTGAGGCATGGTTTGACATGAGGCATGGTTATTTGTGAGGCATGGTTAGACACAGTACGTGAGTTATGGTTCGACGTGAGGCATGGTTAGACACGGTACGTGAGGCATGATTAGAAATAGTACGTGAGGCATTGTTAGAAACAGTACGTGAGGCATGGTTAGACGTGAGGCATGGTTAGACGTGAGGCATGGTTAGACGTGAGGCGTGGTTAGACGTGAGGCATGGTTAGACGTGAGGCATGGTTAGACACAGTACGTGAGGCATGGTTAGACGTGAGGCATGGTTAGACGTGAGGCATGGTTAGACACAGTACGGGAGGCATGGTTAGAAACAGAGATGGAGCAAGGGTTCGGGAAACCGTCTTCAGCGACATGAAAAGAGAGAGATACATTGTGAGAAAGAAAGAGAGATAGCTAAAAAGAGATAGAAATATAATCATTTATACTGTGCTGCAATACTGTAATCCTGATGTTCATTCAGGCACATTGTGTGCCCTATGCCAGGTAGCCAAATCTCGTCTAAACTCATCTCGGTCCTTTGCCATTAAGTACCATGCTGGTCCAAGAGCCTGTCGAACGGCCATCACTCCATCTTATTGGTGGACGTCCGGGGTGACGATTATAGGTGTCGGGCAACTATGACGTCACTGTACGTGCTCATCGATTGTCAGGTATGCGTACCACGTGGCCTGCCCACCTGTGCCTTCTAAGGAACGCTGTATCTACGACGCCATTGAAGCAGGTTTGGCTCTTAATGGCGGTGTTGCGGATGTGGTCTCGTAGTGAACGTGACAGTGTTTTACGCTCCATCGATGGTTGAGTAGGTTGGAGCCGCACCATATCACTTTTTTGTACGTTCCACACCTCGCAGCCATACACCATGGCTGGAATGACCAGGCTGTTGAAGCTGTGAGTTCTCGCTTTGTTGTTTTTCACCTGTTGAAGCTGTGAGTTCTCGCTTTAGTGTTTTTCACCTGTTGAATCTGTGAGTTCTCGCTTTGTTGTTTTTCACCTGTTGAAGCTGTGAGTTCTCGCTTTGTTGTTTTTCACCTGTTGAAGCTGTGAGTTCTCGCTTTAGTGTTTTTCACCTGTTGAAGCTGTGAGTTCTCGCTTTAGTGTTTTTCACCTGTTGAAGCTGTGAGTTCTCGCTTTAGTGTTTTTCACCTGTTGAAGCTGTGAGTTCTCGCTTTAGTGTTTTTCACCTGTTGAAGCTGTGAGTTCTCGCTTTGTTGTTTTTCACCTGTTGAAGCTGTGAGTTCTCGCTTTGTTGTTTTTCACCTGTTGAAGCTGTGAGTTCTCGCTTTGTTGTTTTTCACCTGTTGAAGCTGTGAGTTCTCGCTTTAGTGTTTTTCACCTGTTGAAGCTGCGAGTTCTCGCTTTGTTGTTTTTCACCTGTTGAAGCTGTGAGTTCTCGCTTTAGTGTTTTTCACCTGTTGAAGCTGTGAGTTCTCGCTTTGTTGTTTTTCACCTGTTGAGGCTGTGAGTTCTCGCTTTGTTGTTTTTCACCTGTTGAAGCTGTGAGTTCTCGCTTTGTTGTTTTTCACCTGTTGACGCTGTGAGTTCTCGCTTTAGTGTTTTTGATTTTAAATTACTGCCTTGATGCAGTTGAAGCTGAACCACCCAGCAGCTATCATTCGTGAGATCTCTTTATGCATGTCATGGGAATTCGTAATGTTTTGGCCCAATTATATATATATACACAAGGGACGTTCAAATCAAACCGGGACTTTCTGTTCTAGTTCTACCTGAATGGGTTGCAGCGTGTTGAAACTACTATCATTAGTTAGGGGCACTTGTGTCCTATTATTGCCAGATGGGCCAGTCACGAAACAGATGTATAAAAAATGCCGAACAACAATGTTAGTGCTTGCAAGGAACAGCGTGTTATGATGAAGTTTCTTGTAAAAGAACGCACGAAACCTGCAGAAATTTACAGAAAACTGCATCCACAATAGAGTGATGAGACACTCAGCTGCAGTAAGACATTTGAATGGTGTAAATGTTTCAGAGAAGACCGTACATTCGTCAGTGATGATCCCGTCATGCTCGAACTCAAACGGCTCACCGCACTATGTGCCATCCGCAGCAACTCGACTGGGAGGTATTGCCACATGCATCTGACGGCCCAGACCTCACTCCAAGCGATTTCCCCCTGTTTGGACCCTTAAAAAAATACCTGGGAGGTCAGCATTTCAGCACTGATGATGAAGTAAAACAGACTGTTCTGGATTGGTTCAGACATTCTAACAAATCTTTCTACGCTAAAGTTTTTCAAGCATTTCTTAAACGCTGTGATAAGTGCATAAACGTTGCAGGAGATTTTATCGAAAAATAAATGGCCCATTTTGGCTACATGAATAAATAAACATCTTTCTTTGTTCACTACAAAAAGAAGTCCAAGTTTCAACTTCTTATAATATCTAACAACCCCACATTTCAGTTTAGTTTAGTTTAGTTCAATTTAGTTTAGTTTAGTTTAGTTTAGTCGGAGAATCAACGTCATTGCACACCCATCTGCTCTGTTCTTCTCCATTTTTTGGAGAATCTCAGCAGAATGCACGAGCCCCGTAGTACCGACGAGGATCCAGTAATAGATTGGATAGATTTTTAACATCATTTTGAATTTTGCCCAGGCAGCGGCTCTCACGGCTACTATTTTTGATTTCCAACTGTCGAGGGATTTTTGACACGCACGACACTGCTGACGGTTGTCTAATCTCTACTACCCAGAGATCCGTGGAAATATCAGATGGTCCACGTGAATAAGATCCCAGTCTCCACTGTGGTTTGAGCACGCGATCTCCAGCACCCGAGGCTGACGTGATACATCGAGACAACTCAGTCCCATCATCTAACATGCCCTCGGCGCCTTTATCTAACATGTCCTCAGGTCCATCATCTAACATGGCTCGGTATCATTATCTAACATACCCTCTGTTCCATCATCTAACATGCCGTCAGTTTTATATCTAACATGCGCTCAGTACCATTATCTAACATGCCCTCTGTTACATTATCTAACATGCAGTCATCGAGTGACATCAGTATATCCCTCATGATCCATATATAATGACTCTCCCATTGAAACTTCCAAGCGCAATGAACCAGATCAGCCACTGGTATACATAAAAGTATTGCCAGGGCAGTGGATGCAGACATATCATTTTAGGTTTGAAGAATCAATGTATGCAATATTTTCAGTGTGCTTTCGGAGCCCGAAATTAAAGAATAGTACCACCGAAACCTACAATGCAGGCATTGCCTCAACGATTAATCGCCGTCGTTCACGTTGTTTCCCTTCCCCTGGAAATCCAAGCCCACCAAGTGCTCCGGTAAGCTGTGGGGACAAGTTACGGGAAGAAGCCGTGCTCATCATGGAGACGTCCTCGGTGGCAGTCCACGCAATACATGGATAAAACAGATCGCCACCTCAACAGGACTGCGGGCCGCCTGGGACGCGACCATCAGACGTAGTCATGGACGTGGTCAATCGACGCGACGGTTCCTGGTCGCCTAAGCATACTATTGTATTGTATTGTAACCTATTATATATGTAGTAATGGACAACGTATGATGCTCCCGTGCATTATATGTAACAACAAGGCAGAGACTATTGCCAGGCAGATTAAATTTTGCAAGTTTTTAATTTCTATCGTCCACCTGTCATTCCCTCCGTTCCATTACTCTCTACACCTCCCTCATATCCCCAGTTAAATACTCATCTACCAACCTACACATCATCGAAACTATCCTCACATATCTTCGAACTCTTTCCTCTTGCCTCCGACTGTTCTCTCCCCCACAAAGTGTGCCAATTTAACACAAGTTGTGAGCCACATCATCCAAGTCCCCATCGCCCACCAAGTCCAACGCTGTTTTGCGCACTGTGATCGTTGAACGTGATGCACGCAGAACCTTACAATTTATATTCCTTTTTCATGTCTTTATACATGTTTAAAAAAATAACATACAATTTTCCTTCGCAGGAATTTGTATTCTAAAGTGACTGAAACCTTACAGGGATCAAGAAAAAGAAGAAGAAGATAAAGAAGGAGAAGAAAAAGAAAAAGAAGATGAAGAAGGAGAAAAGGAAGAAGATGAAGAAGAAGAAGAAAAATAAAAAGAAGATGAAGAAGAAGAAAAAGAAAAAAAAGAAGAGAAAGAAGAAAAATAAAAAGAAGAAGTAGAAGAAGAAAAACAGGAAGACTAGGATAAAAAAGAATACACGAGCAACAACTGGGATTATCTACATACCTTTACTTTACAGACAGAAACACACATACGTACATCCTGGTTTACCATTTGGATTTCGAAGATAGTAATTATTATTACTACAGTAATTATTAACAATATCACAAGTAATTATTATTATTATTATTATTGATTTTATTACACAAGTAAATCGTTATACCTAGACACAAAACGTGAATAGTTAAGTTCTCAAATGACGTTAAATTATGGCTCTAACAAGTGCAGAAAATCTACCTGATTACATAGAAAGGGACTTTACTGTGATCCTTTATGTAGTATGAAATTTAGCACTTGGCAGCTCTATGACTCCGCTTCATAATTAGGTCACTAGTATGACCTACTATGTGGGATTCCGTGGCGAAGTGGTGTTTAGCCTCGTGATCAGGTGATGTGGGTTCGACTCCAGACTCCGCCGTATTTTTTACGGGTGCTTGATGCGGAGTCCCCTGCATCTCGAAGTCGCCCCCTAGTCGTCTTGTCCTTGACTTGTTCTTGTCTCGGGCGGCTCGAGACGAGAGAGGGAGGATAAAAAGTATCGCAGATAATCCTTACAGAAAAATAGCGCTAGCAAATAAATTATGCTATCTTCGTCTACGATGGACGACGGCCTTTGCCTTTGCCTTGCTTATAGCCTACAATGCGAAAGACCTTCTGTGAAAATAAAAGTAAACTCTGGAGCACGGACTTTCCTCATACACTTCTTCTTCACCTCCATTCGGGTTTTCTGATCATGCTAAATCTTCAGTCTTATCGCTAGGATGAACTGCACAGTCCTGTCCAGGTCATACACAATGTCGCATAGGCAGAGAGAACATTTGGAAAGATGAAAACGTAAATTGGTATTTCTATCTGGGTCAAGAGATCATCAACTCCCATTGAATAAACCGGGAGATCTGCTAAATAATTGATGCGGGCTGACTCGGCTTCACCTATATCAAACACTTACTGCAACAGGTGCCAAATGTCAACGCTAGGGCTCACACCTTCAACAGATTAGTTATGTCATGTCATATGGCTGCGAGATGTGCAACCTACGAAAAGCTGATGTAGACAGGCGCTGCGTTGTCCAAGGCGCGATGGAGGGAAGAAGATCGAAGGTTTCCCTTCGAGACCAAATCAGCAAAGTAGAAATCAGACGATCTTCCTTCACTGACATCATAGGGACGACGTGGGCTAGTGGTTAAGTGACACGGCTCACAATCAGAAGGTGCTGGGTTTGAACCCCATCACATCACCGGCCGTTACCCCGGTGAAGCAAACCCTTAAAAAATGCAAGAGGAAGCAGGCCCTTACATAAAATACATGCTGAAGTTGGATGCATTGGGCCGACATGCGCAAAATAAAAACCACAGTGCAACGCACAACGCCTTGGGGAATAGCGAAATAAGACGAACGCAAAAATAAACAAAACCAAAAAAAACGGACATCGTAGATTTCTCGCTGTTTTGAAAATATGGGGGGGGGGGGGAGCGCATGTCAGATGACGCTCTCGCAGACGACCGAGGTTGAGGCGGAGTGCTGGTGGAGGTGGAGGTCTCAACATGGTACACCAAGGCATAAGAGCAACATGAGTTTACTCAACATTTGGCTACCATGCCTCAGACTGATTGAATACCAGGATTTCGAGATTTGGAGTTATTAGAAATCACGTTGAGTCATCTGTCCCTTCAAACAGCCTGTCCCAATCGCTACCGAGAAAGAGGTAAGACAGAGCGACTCTATTTCGTCCAACTTTTTCTTCCCTTGAATCGAGTCGAGGTAGGGGTGGGAAGGGGATAGAGAGAGAGAGAGCAAAGAGAGATGCGTAGAAGACTTGAAGCGGAGACTCTTTCGTGAACCTCACCGGGCAATAAGAATAGCATCCGTTGATCTAATAAGAAGAAGTAGTAGTAGTAGTAGTAGTAGTAGTAGTAGTAGTAGTAGTAGTAGTAGTAGTAGTAGTAGTAGTCGTAGTCATAGTAGTAGTAGTAGTAGTAGTAGTAGTAGTAGTTGAAGAAGAAGAAGAAGAAGAAGAAGAAGAAAAAGAAGAAGAGGAAAAAAGAAGAAGAAGACGAACAAGATGAAGATAAGACGAAGATGAAGAAGAAGAAGAAGAAGAAGAAGATAAGAAGAAGAAGAAGAAGAAGAAGAAGAAGAAGAAGAAGAAGAAGAAGAAAAGAGCTGGCTTAGACATGACTGTAAATCATCTGTACAGACATTACACCTGCATGGGCTAGAGTAGATCTGCTGTCGTGGTCATACTGGCGTTCTGAGCAAGGGAAGAGCGACATCTTGGTTTCACAAGCACCAGTTACGGGTATACCAGATACGATGGTAGTGGCATTTTGAAGGCTATCCATGACCGCTGTTGGATGATGACACCGCAATAAATGAATGAACAATTCACAGTCTGGAAAACGTTGAGATGGAACGATTTTCGAGCAGTCTGGGTCGCAAAAGGGGACGGAGCAGAAGTGTGTAAAACAAACGAACTCAAAGAACCAACCGTATTCACACCATTCGTCATTTACTGAGAGATACTGAGCACCTATGGGTACGCCCGGAGTGCAGTGAAGATCGGAGTGCTGTGTACGGGTGTCCTTTTCGTAGAGGAGATATAAACATTCTGGAGAAGATACAAAAAAAGAGCGACAAAGCTCATTGTGGGATTCCTGGAATTATAGTTATGAGGAAAGACTCCGAAAAACCGGCCTAGAAAAACTAAGAATTCGAGGTGATTTAATACATAATTATAAGATAATCAATGGAAAGGTTAAATTGACTATAAAAAGTATATACAGATACAGCACCATACAAGAACAAGAGGAAATAGCTACAAATGAATTAAAGAAAGGTCCGGGTTAGTTACTAAAAAATATTTTTGTAGTCAGAGAGTGGTAATATTTTGGAACGCATTGCCACAAAAAAGTGGAGGCACGGTTAATTAATGCAATCAGGAATAGATTGGATGGGAGTAGTTATTTTTAAATCACGTGAGTGTAAAAGAAACTGGTTGTAGAGTTGAGTCTTCTAAAACAGTAAAAAGACGTTGTGAGAATTCGATTCTTAGAAGCAAAATAGAACAAAACAATATCGCTAGGAAAAAGGTGCCACGACCGAGTATTTTACAAACTGGCTGTCACAAAACACGGAATAGGGTCAAATGCAAATAGGACAAATCAAAAATCATAAAAGCCAACTTCACGACAACATACGTCATCATCATGTGTTCTGCCGGTTGACCCAAGCGATCATGTATCTCCATGCACCCCTATAACGTATAGTTCATTACCTCTGTTGTTGATCGTTTCCTGAGCCATTCTTTCAGGCTGTCCAATATTTTCTCTCTGTCTCTCTTCCCTGTTATTTTACTCGGTGTTACACTATGTTCCAACCCACCTCTTCTCATGACTTGTCCGAAAAAGGATGACTTGCCTAGATCTGACTTTTGCAATGATTTGTCCTTGTGTCTGTGCTTCTTTGTGTCTGTGCTTCTTTGTGTCTGTGTCTTTGTGTCTGTGCCTTTTTGTGTCTGTGCTTCTTTGTCTCTGTGTTTCTTTGTGTCTGTGCTTATTTGTGTCTGTGCTTCTTTGTGTCTGTGCTTCTTTTGTGTCTGTGCTTCTTTGTGTCTGTGCTTCTTCAAGTACCGTGTCGTTAGTCTTCTTGGAATTCTTAACATTCTTCTGTAAAACCACATCTCCGTTGCCTCTATTCTTCTTCTTTGATTAACTAATCCTATGCTTCTAGTCTGGTGGGGTACACGAAGGAGACTGTGCGTTTCAGGTCTTCGCCGGTCCCCCCACAGCTTTTCGAGCATGGTCGCTACCCCAGGCCAGACTGCATCTGGTCTGTATAATTAGGACATTCCTCTAGGATATGCTCTGGTGTTTGATTGGGAGGTCCACAATCCCACGTGGCGGTGTCTCGGAAACACAATTTTGTGGAGTTGGCCCTTGAGTCTGCAATGTCCGGTCTAAGTCTGAAGATCTTTTCTGCCCATCTTTGCCAAGTTTGTCTATGCTATCCTTTTCTGGCTTGTATTATCTGTGCTGGTCTTTACATTCTGTCCCCGTGGATCGTTTGATTTGTGTCTTTGCTTCTTTATAGCTCTGTGGATGTTTAGTCTGCATGCTGCCATTTCCAGCTTTTGTGGCCTCTAGTAAACCTTGTGCTAGTTTGCTGAATGTTCATAATTCACTTCCGTATATCAGTAATGGTTTCACATATCATACGGTTGTTTGGTTGGTTATTGATTCAGCGGCCTATGGGCTCTTGCCCTTTGGCCCAATACCATGTAGTGGTATCTGCAAGTGTTTGCAAGCCGCTGCCCAGTTCCGTACAAAGTATTCCATTAGTCTGGTGACGGAGGAAGAAGCCCTTTCCCAACACTGGCACTGGCCAGAACACATATAATACCAAAAAAAAACTATCTATCTCAATTCCATCGACAGGGTTTTGATGTTGAAGATTGTCTTCATGCTCTGGTAGACCGATTGTGCCTGGGCTATTCTGCTCCTTATTTTATAAACACAACAGACAAAACACTTTGCTAACATTCCCTGTTAATGCTAATCGTTGAGAGATAGCAGTGGCCATGCTATGAAGTAGACAATTTCCCGATATCATTAAGAAATCTCAAAAGCCGACAGACACAGTTATGCACTCCCCTGTGTCGCCCCAGATCACCATGATTGAATTAACAATGCTATTTGTTTCCCTAACGGATCAGCAGCGTACTTTTAAACAGCAAAATTCAGTCGGCTCGTTGCGAAGTTGAGTAAACATGGGATCAGAGCCAAGGTCGTATCTCTAGAATTAGAGGAAAGAAGTTTAGTGAATGTATCTGTATACGACCTTGAGTGAAGAGGTAGAATTAAAGGAAAGATGTTTAGTGAATGTATCTGTATACGACTTTGGGTGAAGTGGTAGAATTAGAGGAAAAACGTTTAGTGAATGTCTCTGTATACGACTTTGGGTGAAGTGGTAGAATTAGAGGAAAAACGTTTAGTGAATGTCTCTGCATACGACCTTGGGTGAAGTGGTAGAATTAGAGAAAAGAAGTTTAGTGAATGTATGTGTATACGACTGTGGGTGAAGTGGTAGGTTTAGTGAATGTCTCTGCATACGACCTTGGGTGAAGTGGTAGAATTAGAGAAAAGAAGTTTACTGAATGTATATGTATACGACTGTGGGTGAAGTAGTAGGTTTAGTGAATGTCTCTGTATACGACCTTGGGTAAAGTGGTAGAATTCGAAAAAAGAAGTTTAGTGAATGTATATGTATACGACTTTGGGTGAAGTGGTAGAATTAGAGGCAAGAAGTTTAGTGAATGTCTCTGTATACGACCTTCAGCGAAGTGGTAGAATTAGAGGCAAGAGGTTTAGTGAATGTATGTTTATACCATCTAGGGTAAAGTGGTAGAATTAAAGGCAAGATGTTTGGTGAATGTATGTTTCTACCACCTAGGGTAAAGTGGTAGAATTAAAGGCAAGATGTTTGGTGAATGTATGTTTCTACCACCTAGGGTAAAGTGGTAGAATTAAAGGCAAGATGTTTGGTGAATGTATGTTTATACCACCTAGGGTAAAGTGGTAGAATTAAAGGCAAGATGTTTGGTGAATGTATGTTTATACCACCTAGGGTAAAGTGGTAGAATTAAAGGCAAGATGTTTGGTGAATGTATGTTTATACCACCTAGGGTAAAGTGGTAGAATTAAAGGCAAGATGTTTGGTGAATGTATGTTTCTACCACCTAGGGTAAAGTGGTAAAATTATGGCCAAGAAGTTTAGTGAATGTAATTGTATACGACCTTTGGTGAAGTTGTCTACCTATTAGTCTCGAGAGACAATTTACACAGTACCCCAAACATGGATTTGTTAAAAGTCGCTTATCTTTCCGTTACACACGTTTTGAGTCTACAGTTTGTTGCAGTTTGTTGCAACTTGATTTCTCTATCCTGCAGGTCAGCTAAAAAAGCCTGCCTCCAGTAAGGTCCGTTTTTGGTGTCCATGTTTGATGATGATGTTCGTCCATCATGTGTGACATCTCTCTCTGTTAATCCGTGTGGACAGTCTTTTCTCTTGATGTATCCGCCGAAATGTGTGACCCCTCTCTCTGTTAATCCGTGTGGACAGCCTTTTCTCTTGATGTGTCCGCCGAAATGTGTGACTTAGGCAGAGATTTGGGTAAAAGTTTAAAATGATAAGGTTTGCGCCTTATGTCAACCTCACTCTCTCGTCCTGAGCTACCTTTGGCCAGTGGAAAAAACATTAACGAGACGACTGGAGATAGTGCAGCATGCAGATTTTACTTCAGAGATTATTTCTTAAGCATTTCATGTAAACAGCTATCAAGCAAGGCGACGGAGGCGGGGTGGGGGGGGGGGGGGAGATATAGTTGTGTGTCTTGCCTTTCCCATAACTGCAAGAGATCGTAGGGACATCACTCAGTGATGTGTTGAGAATCTCTCCCGGGCGATCCATTATAATCACGTGTCTACATTTCACATTCACACCCAAACTGACACTGTTTATAGTTAGGACGAATAGCGCCAATCTCGTGAACTTTAGCCGTGTACTAGACCGTGAAAATACCACACAGGTTTAACAATAGTACTAATTCACACAACCGATGTCCAGGTCAGGATAATCATGTCTCTCGTCTTCAGGTCACGCTTGCCATCGTCTTTGTAGCAGAGTAAGGGTCTTCCGATGTTTTGGTCGTTAGAGGCCAGCTCTCTGCGATGTAGTTTAATGTAGTCATCCACATGGGTTGATCCAATAGGGAACATAATTTCAAATGGGGAGAAAACAATATTAGAAAGATTTTTTCTTGGTTTTTATTTGTATTCGCCTTATTTCTATAATCCCCAAAGCGCTGTGCGTTGCACTGTGGTTTTTATTTTGCGCCTGTCTGCCCAGTGCATCCGACTTCAGCATGCATTCTACGTAAGGGTCTGCTACCTCCTGCACGTTCTAAGGGTTTGCTTCCCGGGGGTAACGGCCGGTGCTGTGATGGGGATCTAACCCAGCACCTTCTGGTTGAGAGCAGTGTCACTTAATCACTAGCCAACGCCGTCCCCCATTAGAAAGATTGAAAGGGAAAGAAACCTAGGGGCTATAATAGATCATACCGGTAAGTTGAAGTGAGCAGGTCCAGGTAGCCGTGAAAAAAGAAAATGCAATGTTAGAAGGAAATAATAAACATAAGAGCAAGGACGTGATAGTCAAACTGTATAAAACATTTCTTGGACCTAGATTGGAGTACTGTGTACAAGTGTGGAGTCCTTATCATAGAGGGGATGTAAACATGCCGGAAATTATACAAAAAAGAGCGACAAAGCTGATATTGGGATTCCAGAATTATAATAATTTTTTTTTTAAATCAGAAAAACCGGCGTTTCTAGAAAAGAGAAGAATTCGAGATGATTTAAAACAGGTTTATAAGTCAAGCCAGAGAAAGGACTATAAAACCTTTTCTCGGGGATCAAGATGCTGAGCAGCGCATGAGCTGCAGCGGTCAGCGACTCATAGCTGACTGCTAGCGTCAGGGCCAGCGAGTCAGAGCTGCCAAGACCCTTCTACACCTCCACGTGGTGATCCTGAATAACAGGCTTGCAGCAGTGCAGACTGACTAAGGAGAAAGGATAGAAGAGGAAATGCTAACCCGGTACTAAAGAAATGCTTGCTGAAGTCGGATGTGTTGGACCAACAGGTGCAAATATCGCAGTCAAGCTGTAAACTATGACACAACGCATTCTGGACTAAATTCTGCTACTTAAACCCTTTCAGGGTTTGGCAGCGGGAGATTAAGAACGAACGAAGCCAAGCCAAGCCAAACCTTTTCTCAGAGTACAGCAAGCCGGCTACAAGAACAAGAAGACACCAGCTACAAATGAATTAAACAAGGGTCACGATTAGATACTAGGAAATATTTTTTTATTCATATGGTAATGAATGCTTGTAACCAATTGCAACGGGAAATAGTGGAGATAGAGTTCATTAATGCATTCAAGAATAGATTGTACGTGCATAGTTATTTTTAGATCAAATGAAGTTTTAAAAAAAAAACAGGTTGTATACAGACTCTGCAGAGTCTTCTAAACCAGTATTAAGAAGTTAAGTTAAATATGTCTTTTAGAACTCGCTCATCCCACATTCGACACACGTGTCCCAGACATCTTAAGCGAAGCTGACGTAGCATTACCGTTCTCTCAAAACCGTTGAGTCTTTTGCTGTGGCCAAAGTATTTCAATTTCCTGTTCATGGTGGAATTTATTGACCAGTCCTCCTCTATCCCCTACTCTTGTCGAATATCTGTATTTTTCTTCTTTTCGGTCCAAGGTATTCTGAGGATCTTTCTATAACATTTTGTCTCGATGGAGTCGATTCTCTTACTAGAGGTTTGCTTATCTCTCTATGTTTCCATTGGACAAACATGAGATCTAAAAATATTCACTTTTGTTGGAGTACTGGTTTTCGTGATATCAAACAAATACAGGAGTTTAAATAACAAGGTAGTATGTTCACTGACGACGGCAGAGTGGACAGAGACTGCACATAGAATTCAGAATGCGAACCGTGTCCACTATCAAATTGCACCGATTATGAAACACCTTAGTGCTTCTCTCAACTAAGAGAAGGCTGATAAATAAACTACTTATTTCTACATGATGTTACCAATATCAATCTTAGTCTTTACTAGAAACACATAATTGTAAGATCCAGAGTTGTAAGATGCCATGTGTGAGAAATGGAGTCGGAAAGACAATCCGTGACCGAATCCGCAACACCAGGCTGAGGCAGACATGGGGGACTTCTTCTTCTTCTTCTTCTTCTTCGTACGCTGTCAGACGTCAACTTGAATTTGTTCGAAGAAAGCAGCTGTCATCCTGAGGCTGTCGACACTGTCATAGAGCTTGTCTAGTGTTGCCACTGGTGATGGCCACATGTGCTTTCTCTGGTCCTCGTATGTCGGGAAATTTTGCAGCATATGTTCAGCGGTCATTTTCCCTGTACCACAGGTGCATTCGTCAGTGCCACCTATCTTCAGTTTATTGAATAGGTGGTACCTCAGTCTGTTGTGGCCTGTGCGGAGTCTGAAGACCACGACCTGCTCTCTTCTGTTCAGCTGGTAATAGGCACCGTTTTGTGTGTAGCCAGTATGTTCTGTTTCCCATTTGGCCATGTATCTGGCCCTAATAAACATTTTGGACTCTTCGTATGTCACGCTAGAATCTGGTTGTGGTAGTCTTGCATCTTCTTTTGCCAGTCTGTCTGCCTCCTAGTTGCCTTGGATGTTACAGTGGGATGGGACCCACTGTACCACTACTATTTTTTATGCGGACTGCTGGCATAGTAGACAGAGTACTGCTCTTAAATCATTAAGTTCAGTATTTTTCTGTATTTTTAGTGCTGTAACCACGGCCAGGGCATCTGTAAACAGGACTATCTGGCTTTCATTGCTTTCGCTTGTCAGCATTGTTTTTACTGCAGCCTTCAGTGCCTCTGCCTCCGTTCTGAAATTGCTTGAGAATTTTCCAGTTGCCACTGACAGTGTTATTTTTTTACCATTTGGTAGGCTCAGGAATACCCCTGCCCCTCCGTTCTGTGTTGTGTTTGTTACAGAACCGTCGGTGTACGCATGGGTCCAGCCCATGCTTGGGTAGTTTTTCGCTATGTGCCTCAGGGTTATGTCTCTTCTTTCTTTTTCAGTCTGGCTATTCTTGTTTCCAATACCTGGTATATTTTCTACCACCCCCGGAATGATATGCTGCTTCCATGTGGGTTTGCGTACAGTATGGATGGGCTTTGGTATTGTTATGGTGTTTAGAGGGTCTTCGGTCATCTTTGCTTTGGCTATTTCTGCAAAGTTTCTCCGCTTTAGTTTCACTTTTCCAAATCTATTTAGTCTCCGATGAATTGGATTGGTCTGTCAGTCTTCTGAGTTTCTCTGCTTGCAGCTAGGTTCTGCAGTCTCTTCTGTTGGTCATGGATTGCAGATTTGTAATCTTTTCAAGTTCTACAATTGACGTTGACTTCATGCCTCCTGTTATAACTCTCATGGCTTGGTTTTGAAGTTTGCTAATTTTATCAAAGTTCGCCTTTGCTGCTGTTGCCCATGACACAATGCCATACTCGAGAACTGGTCTCACTCTTCCAGTGTACAGTTGCTTTAGTATTCTTTTGTCTGCTCCCCAGCTTGTGCCAGCATTCGGTTTCTCTCGATCTGACTTTTCCAAAACATGGGGGACAATTCTAGTTAGTGTCTACATTGACTCTCAACAAATCAAGTGGTAAGGTCATTTAGTCGAATGCATTATGACCAGCCTGCATCAAGAGAGTATCATATGCAGGCTGGCAGACATATCGACAGATAGACAGATGGATAGATGATACATACATAGACAGACAGACAGATCGTAGATAGGTAGATAGATAGATAGATAGATAGATAGATAGATAGATAGATAGATAGATAGATAGATAGATAGATAGATAGATAGATAGATAGATAGATAGATAGATAGAGATAGATAGATAGATAGATAGATAGATAGATAGATAGATAGATAGATAGATAGATAGATAGATAGATAGATAGATAGATAGATAGATAGATAGGTAGGTAGGTAGGTAGGTAGGTAGGTAGGTAGACAGATAGACAGACAGATATACAGACAGGTAGGTAGGTAGGTAGATAGATAGATAGATAGATAGATAGATATATAGATATATAGATAGATAGATAGATAGATAGATAGATAGATAGATAGATAGATAGATAGATAGATAGATAGATAGATAGATAGATAGATAGATAGATAGATAGATAGATAGATAGATAGATATACACACATACGAGGAACAGATACGTAAGTCCGTCAGGCACAACATACTGACCAGGACGTCGCGTCCGGCTCAGACACACTACTCTGACGAAGACCACTACTCTGACGAAGACCACTACCTCTCTTCCATGTAGCGTTCCCTGGACACGGGCTGTTTTCAAGGCAGTCTAGCTTACGTTATGTGAATCGACGTAATCCCCGTAGTAGTGAGCGTCACGCAGATGAAGCTAAGCATAGCTGAACCGCCTGTATAATCACGGGTTAACTTGATCAGCTCGTTCGGGATTTTAGGAAAGCTAATACAACCCGCCTTTTCAGGGCGAACAAAAGAATAAGCTTACTTATTATGGGCACTCAACAAGAACAACAATAACAGGTCAAGTCAGGTCAGGTCATCCCGTAACCGGTAAGGTCGTTGGGGCACACATGAAGACATCCTCACAACATCACGTCACCCTTCTCTGTCAGCGGCCGCTGCCTGTGCCTCTTCTGGACGGAGATTGGACCATTCGTTTATGTTGTCCTCCCACCTCTTGTTGGGTCGGTCTCTTCGTCGTCTGTCTGCACTTTTCCGTGGAGGATCGTATTGGCAAGACAATTTGATTTCGATATGTTACCGTATCAAGCGAGTTTCCTTCTTTTGACAGTTGCCAAAAGGTCTTCAAAAGGCCCTATTGCTGTTGTAATTCTATCTCGTATTTCCTCATTTGCAACGTGACGTTTAAAAGTCTTTGGAAACATCTCATCTCCAAGGCCTGTATCCTTCGCTGAAGGTCAGCTGTAACTGTCCATGTCTCACAAGCATAGAGGAATATTGAGAGGCCCAGTGTACGCATTAATCTGATTTTCGTTAAGCCATGCAAGCGCCGCTATTGTCTGTGCTATTCTGGCCAACACCTCACATTTTGATCCTTCATCACTGACAATCGACCCTATAAATGTAAAACGGTCAACCACTTCGAGAGGTTTTTATTAAGCCATTTTTAAAAGCCATTAGCTGATTAGCTTATTAACAATAAAATTTAATATTAGCATTAAAACATATAACACACACATATATACACATACACACACGTTTCACTATTAGCTGAATCAGTATCTGTGAGTACGTGCAGAAAGGATTGTTAAATTACTGAACTGCAAAACTGCCATTGTGGAAACCATTATAAACAGAGCCACACACGCATCCTTACCACTGGCCAACACGTACACATTACAGATAGACACACGCATCGATACACTGGCAAACACGTCCTGATATCACCCAAAGGACTATGGTCTGGGGTGGAAAGGGCCATGCCTTCGCCAGTAAAATTCAGAAGATAAACTTTTATTAAAACCATGGATCATAATAATAATGATGTTCGATAAGGCGCCAAAGGTCCGTTCCGATGATCGACCACAACTATTTCCAACTACTGAGGATTGTTGGTGCGGAGTGTGTTGACAGAAATCCCTACATACTTCCCAGGTGGAGCTCAGTACTCCGTAGCCTCAGGATGAGGGCCGCGAGGAGTGTGTGTTAAACCAATGTTTGTGTCGGCTTTCCTTGTCTGTCCATGTCTGACTCCATATTTCCTCGCGTTCTGACACCGTGGCCTCTGGACTGTGTCAACATTCGGTTCAGTTTGACGATTTTGTGCTGAGAATATGAGGTTGGGAGAGGTATGGTGTAACTTCCAGTGAAAGAGGTCAGGAGGAAGGCGGCTTTAGTCCATGTAGGAAGGCCATTGAGTAGTTATAACCTGTGTTGAATTATGTGATGCAATCAAGCGGAACGTTCAACGCCATATTATACTGTTTTCTCACGGTTGAAGCCAGACACAGCCGCAGCAAGATGCAGCATAACAACAGGATAACTGAACGAAAGCTCATGAATTTCACAGATTAAAGTCCTTGATACCACCTGGTAAAGGAGTTGTGAATTATAATCCGAACAGGAACTAGCAAACTTCAGAAAACGACACAAACACCGGAGCGAGTCGAGAGCGAGTCTAGTCAGGCATGGCCATCTTATTTTTTTTCATTTTCTTTTTTCATACTTTTTAAGCTACAGCTTAATATGAAAAAGAAACATTTTTTAATAACATAACAGTATAACATTTCACAGTGATACAACGTTCCAACGTGATACAACGTTCCACAGTGATATAACATTTCACAGTGATACAACATCCCACAGTGATACAACATTTCACAGTGATACAACGTTCCACAGTGATACAACGTTCCACAGTGATACAACATTTCACAGTGATACAACATCCCACAGTGATACAACCTTTCACAGTGATACAACATCCCACAGTGATACAACATTTCACAGTGATACAGCGTTCCACAGTGATACAACATTTCACGGTGATACAACATCCCACAGTGATACAACATTTCACAGTGATACAACGTTCCACAGTGATACAACGTTCCACAGTGATACAACATTTCACAGTGATACAACATCCCACAGTGATACAACATTTCACAGTGATACAACGTTCCACAGTGATACAACATTTCACAGTGATACAACATCCCACAGTGATACAACATTTCACAGGGATACAACATCCCACAGTGATACAACATTTCACAGTGATACAACGTTCCACAGTGATACAACATTTCACAGTGATACAACATCCCACAGTGATACAACATTTCACAGTGATACAACGTTCCACAGTGATACAACGTTCCACAGTGATACAACATTTCACAGTGATACAACATCCCACAGTGATACAACATTTCACAGTGATACAACGTTCCACAGTGATACAACATTTCACAGTGATACAACATCCCACAGTGATACAACATCCCACAGTGATACAATATTTCACAGTGATACAACGTTCCACAGTGATACAACATCCCACAGTGATACAACATCCCACAGTGATACAACATTTCACAGTGATACAACGTTCCAGCGTGATACAACGTCCTACAGTGATGCAACATTTCACAGTGATACAACGTTCCACAATGATACAACATTTCACAATGATACAACATTTCACAGTGATACAACGTTCCAACGTGATACAACGTCCCACAGTGATACAACATTTCACAGTGATACAACGTTCCACAATGATACAACATTTCACAGTGATACAACATTCCACAATGATACAACATCCCACAGTGACACAACATGCCACAGTGATACAACATCCCACATTGATACAACATTCCACAGTGATACAATATTCCACAGTGATACAACATCCCACGGTAATACAACATTCCACAGTGATACAACATCCCACAGTGATACAACATTCCACAGTGATACAACATCCCACAGTGATTCAACATTCCACAGTGATACAACATTTCACAGTGATACAACATTCTATAGTGATACAACATCCCACAGTGATACAACATTTCCCAGTGATTCAACATTTCACAGTCTCATACCCAATGTAAGATTGCTCCCCGGTTCATGAGTACCCTATCAACCTAGTCCTTAGTCGACCTGTACTTCTACAGCGGCAGATGCCCCTGTGTAGGTACAAGCTCTGGTATGAGCTAGATGTAGCCTGGAGAATGGGTTTCTGCTTAACGGACTAGGCTCGAGCAGCTCAATACTCCGCCTGCGTTGGGACAAGCGCTTACGAAGGGTGGTTAACCGAAGTATTGGTCCATCTTAATAGACTCAAACACTAGAGCAAAGTAGACCCGCAGCCTGTTAGCCCTTATCTATGCTGCTCTAAACAAACCACCTAAAACTGGCCGGTGTTATGCAACGTCACACAGTTAATCGTGTCCTACGACATGCTCTCTGTGAGGCAGTGGTGCTATTCTTGTCCTTGTCATACACAAAGACCCCGGCAGATCAATTGGGAGTATAGATATCCTATTCTATAGACAATATAATTCGGGTAGATAATGACTGAATTCTTACACGAATTGTCAGCACATTTGCAGCAAGTCCCTTTGTATACTTTTACTATCTTGCGTGTTGCAGTTAAAAGGCAATAAACGTTACAAAGAACAACAGATGTGCGTGAAAGTTCGCAGGTAGACACTTCATTGTAGTTTTAGACACGAAGCTGTCGGATATTCTTTAGCACAGGTACAGTACTCTTATATGGGCCTGAGGTTGGGGTATGGAACGAGTGTGTGATACTGATATACATCCGACAAATGGAGGTGCGGCGTTGGGATGAACAAGAGGAAAGAGTGAATTATTGATGCCATGGATTTACTAGGAAGAGCTATTGTCGTGTTTTTGATGAGAGATGACGGAGGTCAAATGAATCGAATATTTCAAAGCGAGAGAGAAGGAGAGAAGGAAAACAAGAAGGTGGTGGAACAACAGAAGGACGGGCGGTGTCATATTTTTCCTCTGTGGGCATTACTCATATGGACTTCAATTCCAGGTTCTTCAATATATATATTTATATATATATATATACATATATATATATATATATATATATATATATATATATATATATATATATATATATATATATATATACGAGGCGTGTTCAAATTAAAACGGACCTAACTGCACCAAGTGAACATACTGGTATCGGAAGATCTTTCGCTAACTTACATCCTTCATTAAACATCGTTGTCCAGTTCTTCAGCTGTCTTCGACACACTTGTGTCACCATACACTGCCTGCATTCTGTGATGAATGTCAACTGGTTGACATCCTTCAGCTGTTAGAAACCGAATCACAGCTCGTTGATCAACTCTGGACGGATTCCGTATCACACACGCCGTGTTTTCCACAGTCTACCGAGGACGCTGTGAGTCGGAAAAAATGCAATTTTGCAAACCTGAAGGTTGGCAGTGACGTCATCATGCGCATCGTACGAATGTTCACTTGGTGCAGTTAGGTCCGGTTTCATTTGAACACGCCTCGCATATATATATATATATATATATATATATATATATATATATATATATATATATATATATATATATATATATATGTAACATAGGCAAAACAATATGATCATCAATGGAGAAGTAATCGAACAAATACAGAAGTTTACATGTTTGATGCAAAACATAACAGGTGTCCGCAATGAGACAGCAGCCATTCCTCTTCATCTTCTTCTTCTTCGTTCTCAATCTTCTAAAAAGGGCTGTGCTAGTAACAGGACGTTGTTCAGAGTACTGAATGCTCTGTGTCGTAGTTTACAGCTTGACTGCGGTATTCGCACCTTATGATCCTATACAGCCAACTTCAGCAACCATTTTTTAGTACCGGGTTATCCTTTCTCCTTAGCCAGCCTACCTGTAACAGCCTGTTATCCAGGATAACCGCGTGGATGTGTAGTCTTGGTAGCTTGGGTTCGCTGCCGTTAGCAGTCAGCCATGGGTTGCTGAGCACTGCAGCCGTTAGCAGTCAGCCATGGGTCGCTGAGCACTGCAGCCGTTAGCAGTCAGCCATGGGTCGCTGACCACTGCAGCCGTTAGCAGTCAGCCATGGGTCGCTGAGCACTGCAGCCGTTAGCAGTCAGCCATGGGTCGCTGACCACTGCAGCCGTTAGCGGTCAGCCATGGGTCGCTGACCACTGCAGCCGTTAGCAGTCAGCCATGGGTCGCTGACCACTGCAGCCGTTAGCAGTCATCCATGGGTCGCTGACCACTGCAGCTCGTGCACGCTTAGCATTTTGATCCCAGACTGCAATTAATTCAAGGATTGGAATGGCAACTAAAGCCTTCAAAGAAAAAACAAGGAATTGTTAACCTCAAAGAATATCAGAACTGAGGACAAGAATAATCGCCAATTGCACTGTACGGGGCTGAAACATGGACTCTAGCAAAGAAAAGAATGGTGATGAAAAGATGTTGGAAGAGTTTGAAATGTGCTGCTACCGTAGAATCGGCAGAAAGAAGATACTATGACAATGTACTCAATGATATGGGCGCACAAAGACAAATATTGTATACGATACACTAAAGTCGGTTGAGTTGGCTCGGTCATAACATGAGAAATGAAAGTCTTCTACATAGGATACTAGAGGGCAAGTTTCAAGGGAAGAGAGGACCGGGGCGATCAAGACTCGTTTTTACATCTCAAGCGTGGAGAGAATTAAAGTACGGACTATGCGGAAATGAAGAGAAGTGCATAGGATATGGTCAAATTGAGAGACATGCTCAGACAACCTTACAACCAGTCTTAGGACTGATCAACCAGAGGATAGGGTCAAATGGAGAGACATACTCAGACAACCTTACAACCAGTCTCCGGACTGATCAACCAGAGGATAGGGTCAAATGGAGAGACATACTCAGACAACCTTACAACCAGTCTCCGGACTGATCAACCAGAGGATAGGGTCAAATGGAGAGACATACTCAGACCTTACAACCAGTCTCAGGACTGATCAACCAGAGGATAGGGTCAAATTGAGAGACATGCTCAGACAACCTTACAACCAGTCTTAGGACTGATCAACCAGAGGATAGGGTCAGATGGAGAGACATGCTCAGACAACCTTACAACCAGTCTTAGGACTGAGCAGCCAGAGGATAGGGTCAGATGGAGAGACATGCTCAGACAACCTTACAACCAGTCTTAGGACTGAGCAGCCAGAGGATAGGGTCAGATGGAGAGACATGCTCAGACAACCTTACAACCAGTCTTAGGACTGAGCAGCCAGAGGATAGGGTCAGATGGAGAGACATGCTCAGACAACCTTACAACCAGTCTTAGGACTGAGCAGCCAGAGGATAGGGTCAGATGGAGAGACATGCTCAGACAACCTTACAACCAGTCTTAGGACTGAGCAGCCAGAGGATAGGGTCAGATGGAGAGACATGCTCAGACAACCTTACAACCAGTCTCAGGACTGATCAACCAGAGGATAGGGTCAGATGGAGAGACATGCTCAGACAACCTTACAACCAGTCTTAGGACTGAGCAGCCAGAGGATAGGGTCAGATGGAGAGACATGCTCAGACAACTTTACAACCAGTCTTAGGACTGATCAACCAGAGGATAGGGTCAGATGGAGAGACATGCTCAGACAACCTTACAACCAGTCTTAGGACTGAGCAGCCAGAGGATAGGGTCAGATGGAGAGACATGCTCAGACAACCTTACAACCAGTCTTAGGACTGAGCAGCCAGAGGATAGGGTCAGATGGAGAGACATGCTCAGACAACCTTACAACCAGTCTTAGGACTGATCAACCAGAGGATAGGGTCAGATGGAGAGACATGCTCAGACAACCTTACAACCAGTCTTAGGACTGAGCAGCCAGAGGATAGGGTCAGATGGAGAGACATGCTCAGACAACCTTACAACCAGTCTTAGGACTGAGCAGCCAGAGGATAGGGTCAGATGGAGAGACATGCTCAGACAACCTTACAACCAGTCTTAGGACTGAGCAGCCAGAGGATAGGGTCAGATGGAGAGACATGCTCAGAAACCTTACAACCAGTCTTAGGACTGAGCAGCCAGAGGATAGGGTCAGATGGAGAGACATGCTCAGACAACCTTACAACCAGTCTTAGGACTGATCAACCAGAGGATAGGGTCAGATGGAGAGACATGCTCAGACAACCTTACAACCAGTATTAGGACTGAGCAGCCAGAGGATAGGGTCAGATGGAGAGACATGATCAGACAACCTTACAACCAGTCTTAGGACTGATCAACCAGAGGATAGGGTCAGATGGAGAGACATGCTCAGACAACCTTACAACCAGTCTTAGGACTGATCAACCAGAGGATAGGGTCAGATGGAGAGACATGCTCAGACAACCTTACAACCAGTCTTAGGACTGAGCAGCCAGAGGATAGGGTCAGATGGAGAGACATGCTCAGACAACCTTACAACCAGTCTTAGGACTGATCAACCAGAGGATAGGGTCAGATGGAGAGACATGCTCAGACAACCTTACAACCAGTCTTAGGACTGAGCAGCCAGAGGATAGGGTCAGATGGAGAGACATGCTCAGACAACCTTACAACCAGTCTTAGGACTGAGCAGCCAGAGGATAGGGTCAGATGGAGAGACATGCTCAGACAACCTTACAACCAGTATTAGGACTGAGCAGCCAGAGGATAGGGTCAGATGGAGAGACATGCTCAGACAACCTTACAACCAGTCTTAGGACTGAGCAGCCAGAGGATAGGGTCAGATGGAGAGACATGCTCAGACAACCATACAACCAGTCTTAGGACTGAGCAGCCAGAGGATAGGGTCAGATGGAGAGACATGCTCAGACAACCTTACAACCAGTCTTAGGGCTGCTGTCTTTATCAGGGTCTCAAGACCGCAGTCCAGTTTCTCCTAGAGGCGAACGCCACTTAACGCTCTTTCCAGGTCGCACGAAAGAGTAATCTCACTGATTGTGGGCATTCAGCAACAACAAGAACAACAACAGCAACAACAATATCATTGTTTTATGGACCATTTGATATATTACGCTAAATCTGCCCTGCAATCGTTTAGTTCAGTGTCCTTGTGGGACTTGAGTGCCCTTATGGGTGACTGTATATCAGTCAGAATCACGATTTTATCATGCGTATATAGCATTACCAATAAAATGAACATTTTTTTCTGCTACTTTCTCGTTCGTCATAACAAAGATCTTCTGATGTTGTGTTGCAGTTTACAGCGAGACTACGATTCTTCTTCTTCTTCCTCTACTTCTTCGTCGATCAACTGATGTTTGACTTCTAGCCCGTTGAGGTTCACGGAGGAGACTGGACGCTTCAGGTCTTCGCCGGATCCAGCAGCTTTTCAAGCATGGTCGCTCCACCAGGCTAGACTGTCTCACTTTGGTCTGCATATGTAGGGCAGTCCTGCAAGATATTTTCTGGAGGTCAGGGGTCCAATCTCACTACCCAGAGATCAGGGGTCCGACCTCACTACCCAGAGATCAGGGGAATATTTATCAGAAGATACATGTAAAAAAAATCCTGGTCTCCACCGTGATTCGAACCCGCGAGATCCGGCACCCGAGGCGGACACCTTACCTCGAGACCAGTGAGTCCAATAGATGCACTGAAAATGGTTGGTGAACATAGCCTACCAAGCCGAAATTTAGAGTTCGCAGGCCGGAAATAAAACGAGAGCAAATGGACTAAAACGTGTACCAGTGATGGCTCACAAACGGAGCCATATTCAATGGAATAAACTATACATTTGGATATCGCTGGAAGTTTTAGACAAACTCTCGGGCCTCGGAAATACTGTGTAAAACCAGCACATCGCAGAGATGATGAGAACAACACACATGGAAGAAGGCGGGAAACAAAACAAAAATAAATAAATACGAAAGGGTTTTTAATCAGCCTGGTGACTTATATGACATAATTACTCCTCAAATTACTAGTCAAATTGCTTCTCAAATTACTTCTCAAATTAGTCCTCAAATTACTTCTCAAACTACTACGCTCTGCAAATTACTCCTCAAATTACTCATCAAGAACATACAGGAAAGAATTACAAAATAAAATCAATATTGAAGTAGGTGTTGAACAGTTTGGGTTCAGGCAGAACACTACAAGTAGGGAAGCAATACTTTGTCTTTGGATGCTGGCTGAAAAGTTTATGGAAGCACCAACGAGTGTCTATGTGTATTTCATAGATTTTAACAAAGCATTTGACAGAGAATCCAAAAGTTCTTGGAAGCACCAACGAGTGTATGTGTGTTTCAGAAACTATAACAACGCATTTGACACAGAATACAAAAGTTCATGGAAGCACCAACGAATGTGTGTGTGTTTCAGAAACTATAACAAAGCATTTGACAGAGAATCCAAAAGTTCATGGAAGCACCAACGAGTGTCTATGTGTGTTTCATAAACTATAACAAAGTATTTGACAGAGAATCCAAAAGTTCATGGAAGCACCAACGAGTGTATATGTGTGTTTAATAGACTATAACAAAGTATTTGACAGAGAATCCAAAAGTTCATGGAAGCACCAACGAGTGTATTTGTGTGTTTCATAGACTATAACAAAGTATTTGACAGAGAATCCAAATGTTTACGGAAGCACCAAAGAGTATCTATATGTGTTTCACAGATTATAACAAAGTATTTGACAGAAAATCCAAAAGTTCATAGAAGCACCAACGAGTGTCTGTGTGTGTTTCATAGACTATAACAAAGCATTTGACAGATAGTTCAAAAGTTCATGGAAGCACAAAAAGGTGTCTATATGTGGTTCATAGACTAATAATAATAATTCGTCCACCGTCGTCGATGAGGAACACCAACATCATCTCATAATGCAACATGGAGTATGTGTGTGCGCTCATGACTGATCAAGCCAATTCGAGTCTGGAAAAGTCTATGACACGACTCGCAAAATTAGTCAGCAGTTGACTCTGATATTTTCTCTGCTCTTGACTTCCTGTTTGCATGGCAGAGAGTCCAAAAGTTAATTGAAGCACAAAAGTGTGTCTATGTGTGTTTCATAAACTATAACAAAGTCTTTGACAAAATGAGTTTGACAGGTTCCACAAAAGTGTGTCTATGTGTGTTTCATAAACTATAACAAAGTCTTTGACAAAATGACTTTGACAGGTTCCAACATGAACAGTTAATTGAATTCCTACAAGAAATTAATCTGGACGGTAAAGACGACTAGTCAGAAACCTGAACTTGGAGCAGGTGGCAACAGTAACATCAGGCAAGAGTTGCTCCCTGTATATTGATATACAAAGAGATAGGAGACAGGGATCTGTGTTGACAATCTGTCTCTTTAACCTTTACACCGAGAAAATCTGCAGGCAGATTGAAAGAGTGCTTGGACTAAAAATCAATGGAAGAATTATCAACAATCTGAGATTTGCTGATGACACTGTATTGCTTGCTGAAAGGGAGAAAGCTTTGCAAGAACGTGTGGAGGTAGTCAACAGTATTGAATACGATTTGTACATTAACATTAAAAAACGAAGGTATTTACTCTTGCAAGAAAATCCTGAGAAATAACTATAGACAGGAGTGGCTAGATCAGTGGGCCACATCCCAGACAGGCCGAGTATATTTCAAACCCCAAGCAAAACCAAATCCCTAGGACCAAGGCAAGAAACTGATACGAAGAGACCAGAGTTTGATCTTCAATCTGAGAACAGGCCCCGCCCCTCTCAACAAACATCTGAATAGATTAGACCCACTACGTGAATCAAACTGCAGATTCTGCCATGACCACGAGAAGTCAGTCGAGCACCTCCTGACTCTGCGCCCAGGGCTGGCCGATCAGCGAGACCTGCTGCTCCCACAACACTCCACTCATCATGTTATTTACTAAAATAATTGTGCAGATAAAACGAATATCCGTGTGAACGACGTGATACTAGAACAGATGGACAGCTACTGGTATCTGGGACAGATAATTACAAGCGATAGTAGGTGTGAATGGGGAGGGACGGAGGGAATGGGAATGGACAAAAGTGTATTTAATATGATGCGGAAAATATTGGCACCAAGGCCAATAACCAATACATTAAACATGACACTCATATCAGGTGTAATATATATTCAACATTATTATACAGTGCAGAAACATGGACATTGAACACGCAGCTGCAAAACAAAATGTGGTTATAAAGAAGAATGTGTGTAACAGTTCCCTGTGGAGAATAAGAGTTTAGAACAGCAGAAAATTGTGGCTGGCGACTGTATTCTCCGAGTCAAAAATTGCGTGAATATTAGTTAGCGACCAAAGGTCAGTCCAGGGTCAATACAACGCCGGTGTCACCGGTGTCGACAGGAAAGCAAGAGGTTAATGTTCACTATAAGTTGAAAACTTTGTCTGGATTGGGCTTAGGTGGGAAAATTAACCATTCGTAGTATCGGACTGGAACCAGACATAAGTGGTAGGGCTAGGTTGACTATAAGGACTCGCGCGTCAGGCTGTCATATTAAGACTGACTTTGACCGATAGATATTTCAGTCAATAAGATACTAGATGGGTGGGACCAAACCAGATTGAAAGCTAACCAGCCAACTGGGGAGGACGACTAAACAGCCATTAAGGTTTTACAGGTATAAGAATATGGTCTATAAAAGACAATGTAGATGGAAGATTCAGCATTCCGGAGAAAGAGCGTTTAAGTGATGGTTATACACTTACAGTCTTACAAAGGCTCATAGGTGCGAATGATGGACACCTTGTAAATAATAATAACAAGATATATGATCACTTGCTAGTGACAAGATTTCTCGTGGTACGAGTCGAAAAGGGTCTAGAGTACCCAATGTTTGTGTCAAAAGGGGTCTGGTGAACCCAAGGATACAAATGCCAAAGTACGAGTCACAAAGAGCCTGGTGTACCCAATGTCTGTGTCGAACGGGGTCTGGTGAACCCAAGGATACAAATCCCAAAGTACGAGTCACAAAGGGTCTGGTGTACTCAATTTCTGTGTCGAACGGGGTGTGGTGTACCCAATGTCTGTGCCGAACAGGGTCTGGTGAACCCAATGTCTGTGCTGAACGGGGTCTGGTGTACCCAATCTCTGTGCCGAACGAGGTCTGGTGAACTGAGAGATACAAATCCCAAATTACAAGTCGCAAAACGTATGGTAAACCCAATGTCAGTGTAGAAAAAAAGGGAGGTGAACCCTAAGAATCCTTAGGGCACATATTCTCTCAGAATAGGTGTAATAATAACCCCAGAGGGACGTGAGAAATGGTAACTCGTCTAAGTGTAAGTTGTCGCTGGAGTCTCCTTCGGGAGCTCAATCTAACAAATATTCAATAGCCTGGGACAGTCAACCCGGAGACCAGCAGATTCATTCCCCACCTTGACGACCCGGAGGCCGACAGATTCATCCCCCACCTTGACGACCCTGAAGCCGACAGGAGACAACGAATTAGCTACCCGGTAGTTAACTATTGACTTACAACCAGATAATCTTCGATTATTATTGTGGAGCCTGTAGCCTAGATGACAGTGAGCTTGCTTGCTAAGACCGGGATTACAACCTGGGTTCGAAACCCCGTACTGATAGAAACAATCCGTGCATGGATTCGTTTCTGGTCCGACCGCTCCTCCAGTCGACTCAGCTGTAAATTGGTACCTGACGTATGGGTTCGGGAAGGTATAAACAGCAAACACGGGAACTGGCCACCCCACCTCACGTAGGCTGCGGGAACTGGCCACCTCACCTCACGTAGGCTGCGGGAACTGGCCACCCCACCTCACGTAAGCTGCGGGAACTGGCCACCCGACCTCACATAGGCTTGCGGGTTATTCTGGAAAGCGTTTTCTTCATCCCTGACGGCAATTGCTGCCATGGAACCAACCTTGACCTTCAGTATTAGATTCAGTTGATGATTTGTGTTAGATCAGAAAGCAGACGTAGAACCTGGGTACGAGGTATCAAGATGCTGAGCAGCGCATGAGCAGCAGTGGTCAGCGACTCATAGCTGACTGCTAGCGTCAGGGCCAGAGAACCAGAGCGCGGTGATCCTGGATTATAGGCTGCAGCAGGGCAGACTGGCTAAGAAATAGGGATCGAAGAGGGAATGCTTACCCGGTACTCAAAAAATGCTTGCTGAAGTCGGATGTGTTTGACCAAAAGTTGAAAAAATCGCAGTCAGGCTATAAACTACGACACGACGCATTCCGTTCTGTAGACTACATTCTGCTACTTAAGGCCCTTCAGGGTTCGGTAGCGGGAGATTGAGAACCAACCAAGCCAAGCCAAGAACTCGGGTACTTCAGTTACGTAGGCGACACTACCAACAGCATAAGCTTGAGACACCTGTGTTAGTTTAGTATATGATAATATTTAGTTTAATGGTGTTTTGTCTTTGTTAAATATTGTGTAACAATTATTCTTGTAAATGAATGATATTTTCTAATTTGATGGTTAAAGATAGTTTTAGTGTTTACTGTGTCGAAGCAGTGTCGTTGTCTAGTCTATGTTGTAGCTCATAAGATAAATGACTCAGTAAAGTCAAGTCTGCTACATGATATAAAAATTGGTCGACGTGGCAGAATTATCTTATGTAGACATTGCAACATGTGTCGCATTTCGTGGAAAGAGAAACAAACATATAGTGGTGTCCTGATGAGAGTAGGCATGGGTAGAAAACTATTGACAGACATTATAATTACGTAGATCATGTATTTTGGATATACATAAAAAAACGATACTTTATTGAAAATAATTCTGCAGTGGATGACTGAAGGTAGGCAGATAAGAGACGGGCAGCGCTATAAGTGGGAAAGCGACATCGAAAGATGAACAAATGTCCGGGATCAATATGCTGAGCAGCTCATGGGCTGCAGTGGTCAACGACCCATAGCTGACTGCTAGCGTCAGGGCAAGCGAACCATAGCTGCCAAGATCCTTCTACACCTCCACGCGGTGATCCTGGATACCAGACTGCAGCAGGGCAGACTGGCTAAGGAGAAGGGATCGAAGAGGGAATGCTAACCCGGTACTCAAAAAATGCTTGCTGGAGACGCATGTGTTGGACCGAAAGGTGCAAATACCGCAGCCAAGCTGTAAACTACAACACAACGCATTCCGTTCTCTGGACTACATTCTACTACTTACCCTTTCATGGTTTGGTAGTGGGAGATTGAGAACGAACGAAGAAGAAGAAGAACAAATGTCAGTCTGGCAGAGTGTACCATCAAGGCAAAGCGTATTTGAGGCCCATTGCAGCCAACCTTCGTTGAGCAGACGATCGGAACTTGAGTCTCCTTGGTCAAGAGTCTGCCATACTAATCAATCGGAACTTGAGTCTCCCTGGTCAAGAGTCTGCCATACTAATCAATCGGTGGTGGAACTGAGACGCTAGTCCAGTCAGGCCCACCATACTGACCAGGACGTCGTGTCAGGCACAACAAACTGACCAGGACGTCGGGTCAGGTCCAATACATTGACCACCAAATTCACAATCTCTTTTCCATGTAGCCTTCTCCGGAAACAGGCTGTTTTCAAGTCAGCCTGGCTGACGAGATGTGGGTCGATACGATCCCCGTAGTAGTGAGGGCGGCCACGCCGATGAAGCCAAGCATAGCACAGCTGCCTGGAAGACCGCGTTCCACCTTCATCAGCATTCTCAAGATATAAGGAAAGCTACTACAACCCGTAACTTAACGCCCCTTTCAGGGCGCACAAAAGAGTAAATGTACTCATTATGGGCATTAAACAACAAGAACAACAACAACAACATCCGCTCGGCGATCTGCTCCTCGGTACAAAAGTAACACCGCAATGGTAATCGAATGACCCCGACTGCGTGGATCCTGAGGCAAATATTAAGGTCAATGCAAACTCCCATACATATTGCAAAAGGTAGCGGAAAAAGGTTTTTACAACCTTATCATGCCAAACGAACAGCTACAAAATCCAATATTACAATAACAGACGAAATCGCTTGGTGATAGACTTCCTGTAAACGGACTAGCTGATATGGTGCTATCCTTGGAGCTGAGTGAGATGGGAGCCGAGCAGAAAATGAATGTACCAATCTCATCAATTTTTGTAGAAAATAACCATAGAACTAAAGAACGATACGGTCAAATCGCATAATTATCAAATTCAGATGAGACTATTTAAAAAAAAAATTAATTAACTGGTTTAAAAACGATGCCTATTACCAGTTGAACAGAAGAGAGCAGGTCGTGGTCTTCAGACTTCGCACTGGCCACAATAGTCTGAGGTACCACCTATTCAACAAATTGAAGATAGGTGGCACCGACGAATGCCCGTGTGGTACCGGGAAAATGACCGCTGAGAATTTGCTGCAAAGCTGAGAGAGCAGATGTGGCCATCACCAGTGGCAACACAAGACAAGCTCTATGGCAGTGTCGACAGCCTCAGGATGACGGCTGCTTTTTTCGAAAAAATAATGGTTACTGTCTGACTGCGTACGATGAAGAAGAAGAAGAAGAATTAACTGGTATAATTATCAAATTAAGGCACGATCAAATCCAAAAAAACTATTTAACTAAGGGTGATCTCAGATGACCAAATTCTGGGGTGTCACCAAATTCTGGGGTCCCACAAAAAAACAAAACCATTGAACTCTGGTATTAAGTAAAGACAGTAAATACAGCAAATATAGCATTACTCTCAACTGGGGAATGAACCCAGGACCACACAGATGCGAAGCCAGAGGGTTAGCCACTGCGCTACACGGCTCCCTCTGGTATAGACACGCTATCTTCATGTGGACCATCTTTTAAAAAAGGATTGAACTAACGGTGGCATGCAATTATTAAATTCAGACAAGATCACATCCAAAGAAAACGTTAAACTAATGGAAGATCCCATCCCCCAAAAATATGATTCCACTAAGGAATGACCACAAATCATCAAATTCAGATCAGACCACACAAATAAACGATAGAACTACGGGATGCCCAAATAATGATCAACTACAGACAAGATCACGTACAAAAATGATTCAACTAAGGAATGACCACAAATCATCAAATTCAGATCAGACCACACAAATAAACGATAGAACTACGGGATGCCCAAATAATGATCAACTACAGACAAGATCACGTACAAAAATGATTCAACTAAGGAATGACCACAAATCATCAAATTCAGATCATACCCCACAAATAAACAATAGAACTACGGGATGCCCAAATAATGATCAACTACAGACAAGATCACGTACAAAAAATGATTCAACTAAGGAATGACCACAAATCATCAAATTCAGATCAGACCACACAAATAACCGATAGAACTATGGGATGCCCACATAATGATCAACTTCAGACAAAACCACAACTAAGGAATGACCCCAAATCATCAAATTCAGATCAGACCACACAAATAACCGATAGAACTATGGGATGCCCACATAATGATCAACTTCAGACAAAACCACAACTAAGGAATGACCCCAAATCATCAAATTCAGATCAGACCACACAAATAACCGATAGAACTATGGGATGCCCACATAATGATCAACTTCAGACAAAACCACAACTAAGGAATGACCCCAAATCATCAAATTCAGATCAGACCACACAAAAAACGATTGAACGATGGGATGACCACATATTGTTCGTAGTCACGTCCTAGCACGTCTATATAATAATCTGATTAATATACGAACTGTATTGATGTAATGGTCAACTTGACACGTGGACAACGGGCTTTTTGTGAACGCAGTAATTTGATGACAACAATGCCACGTATACCCACTTTCATACAGCAAATGTCATCTTAACGTCCTTGAAGCTGACATACCTTCCACCATGTGATATACCTTTCTCACTTACTCTCTTTTACTTATTCATAAACTCATGCTCAGTCACATACTCACTTATTTTCTATCTCTATTTATCTCATTCACTGACTTTCTATCGTTGTCTTTCTCTTTCTCTCTCTCTCTCTCTCTCTCTCTCTCTCTCTCTCTCCCTCGCTTAATTGTTCTTTCACTTGTTTTATTGTACATACTCTTACTCACCAACGCATTGGTACTTTCTTTTTGTTTCTCATTCATCTGCTCTCTCTCTCTCTCTCTCTCTCCCTCTCTCTGATTCGTTTACTCTTGCCCTCGTCTCTCTTTAAAAAAACTTACTCGTTTTAATTCCCTCTCGCAGATGTTATTTGCCACTTTCATACTCACTCTTCTCTTTAGCACACTTCTCTCTCACACTCATTTCTCCCACACACATCTCTCTCTCACTCATTTCTCCCACACACATCTCTCTCACTCATTTCTCCCCCACACATCTCTTACACTCACTAATCTCTTTACCACACTTCTCTCTCACGTTCATTTCTCCCACACACATCTCTCTCTCACTCATTTCTCCCACACACATCTCTCTCACACATTTCTCCCACACATATCTCTTACACTCACTATTCACTTTACCACACTTGTCTCTCACAATCATTTCTCCCACACACATCTCTCTCACACTCATGTCTCCCACACACACCTCTCCCACACACTTCTCTCTCACACTCATTTCTCCCACACACATCTCTCTCACACTCATGTCTCTCACACACATCTATCTCACACTCATTTCACCCACACACATCTCTCCCACACACATCTCTCCCACACACTTCTCTCTCACACTCATTTCTCCCACACACATCTCTCTCACACTCATGTCTCTCACACACATCTATCTCACACTCATTTCACCCACACACATCTCTCCCACACACATCTCTCCCACACACATCTCTCTCACACTCATTTGTTCCACACACACCTCTCCCACACACATCTCTCCCACACACTTCTCTCCCACACACATCTCTCCCACACACATCTCTCTCACACTCATTTGTTCCACACACATCTCTCCCACACACATCTCTCTCACACTCATTTGTTCCACACACACCTCTCCCACACACATCTCTCCCACACACTTCTCTCCCACACACATCTCTCCCACACACATCTCTCTCACATACATCTCACACTTAGCTATCTCACACTCGTCCCCATTACACGTACATAGTAAACTTCCATCACCACACAGCGGTGGCATAAATTCACAAACGCACACACTGGCTCGTGCACACCTGGTCCAGAAACACAAAATACACACTTTACCTAATTGTAACTCCTACAGCACGGGTAGAGCACTCTAAAACTCCTAGCCTTCACATCCCGCCATTAACACAGACCAAATCCTGCTGTATGTGAAGAGACCTTCTATGTTTGAATGGAGGTTCCTAGAAACAATGTCCCATACATGATTAACCACGACTAAAAAAGTGAATAATTCATTTTCCGGTGGATAGAAACAAATCGATTTCCCAAATTGTACAGGTTGATGTTAGGCTATTTTTCCGAGATATCGCGAAATTCTGCAGTATAACCAGCTTTAACGTGTGTAACTGTTAAGGCTATGGGAAGGAGGCCAAACGTCTAGTCAGACAAAACATACTGATCAGACATGTTAGTCAGGGTCAGGCAAAATATACTGATCAGACATATTAGTCAGGGTCAGGCAAAATATACTGGCCAAGACTCTCACCTCGGATTCACCGTTGCCCTTTCTGGAATCGGGATGTTTTCATGGCAGCGTAGCTAATAAAGGTGAGGGATCGACAAGATTCCCGAAGTAGTGAGCGACATGCCCAAGCATAGCACAACCGCCTGGACGACCCCGGCACATCATCATCAGCACGCTGGGGATGTGAGGAAAACTACAACTAACTGCCACTAAACGATCTTTATAGGGCGCACAAAAGGGCAAATCTACTCATTGCTGGCATTCTTTCGGCATTTTTTCATGTTTTTTCACATTCTTTCAGCATTTTTTCATGTGTTTCTCTCTATTCTTTCACCATCGACAACTATTAAAGCTATAGAAGGAAAGTCATGAAGTAGGGACTGTTGTTGCCCGTTCCCAACTCACACACTATATATGAGACATCGGAAAATGAAATCACAAACACGTCCTCCCCAACGACAGTGTGTGCTATAGTGATACAGAGGCAGATCGAGAAGAATATGGGCAAAATACATTAAAGAGGTTGTGATTGTGACAGTGTTATGAGAGCGACGTGCTGCCGAGAATATGCTACCTGATGTCAGCTAGGATGGTACAGCTCAAAGATGAGCATATGAAAGTGGTAATGCGCGGACGGGTTTGTAGTTTGTATAACCAGCGAGCTACAGGAACAAAATGTAGACAAATACACACACATATATATAGATAGACAGACAGCCAATCGGCCAGACAGACAGACAAACAGATAGAAAGACAGAGACAGATAGATAAATAGATAGATAGATAGATAGATGGATGGATGGATGGATGGATGGATGGATGGGTGGATGGGTGGATTTGGGTGGGTGGGTGGGTGGGCGGGTGGGTGGGTGGGTGGATTTGGATGGATGGATGGATGGATGGATGGATGGACGGAGGATGGGTGGGTGGATGGATGGATGGATGGATCGATAGATAGATAGATAGATAGATAGATAGATAGATAGATAGATAGATAGATAGATAGATAGATAGATAGATAGATAGATAGATAGATAGATAGATAGATAGATAGATAGATAGCCAGATATGTAGGTATGTAGGTAGGTATGTGGATTGGTTGGTTGGATGGTTTGGTTGTGGCTTATGGGTGGGTAGGTAAGTAGGTAGGTAAGTAGGTAGGTAGGAAAGTAGGCAGGTGGGTTTTGCGAGTTGATTTTGCGGCTGGCGGATTTTTCGCACGAATGGATGGACGGACGGATGGATGGATGAATGGAGCTTAGTTCTTGTTATATTTTCTTCCCTTTTTCCATAATCGTTAATTCCGAGAGTTCGTTACATGTTGGATCTTGTTACAGTTGTACTGCGCTGTCTGCTCCAGTCGGCCTAGCTCGTCTGTTATGGTCAAATAATTTACAATTTTCCTTTTTTTAATTTAAAAAAAAATGATTTATTGTTACGCGGGGAGAGTGGATAATAACTCTCCCTAGCCTTTGGTTGTCCTCAGCCTACCTGGAAGGCAGCAGGTGGTTTCGCTATGAACTGCCTTCTAAGCTAACGAGTCGCATCTACTTGAAATGAATGTCTTCGGTTTTATCCGGCAGCCTCAAATAAGCCAGCACTCCACTAGAAAGGCAGCAGGTTCTTTAACACCCGTCTTGTCCAATGCGATCTGCCTTACAGAATGACGAGCCTTAACTACCACAAGCATCTGGTTTTGTTGAGCCTCAACTACCACGAGCATCTGGTTTTGTTGAGCCTCAACTACCACGCGCACCTGGTTTTGTTGAGCCTCAACTACCACAATCATATGGTTTTGTTGAGCCTCAACTACCACAATCATCTGGTTTTGTTGAGCCTCAACTACCACAATCATCTGGTTTTGTTGAGCCTCAACTACCACAAGCATCTGGTTTTGTTGAGCCTAAACTACCACAAGCATCTGGTTTTGTTGAGCCTCAACTACCACACGCATCTGGTTTTTGTTGAGCCTCAACTACCACACGTATCTGGTTTTGTTGAGCCTCAACTACCACACGCATCTGGTTTTGCTGAGCCTCAACTACCACACGCATCTTTTTTTGTTGACCGTCAAATATTCACTCGCATCCATTCTTCTGTTAGTAGAAATAGGCATGTCACGTATTGGTCAGGATTTGAAGTTTCCTGTCAGAGGCGTCTGCATTGGAAGCATGTTATTGGAATAGAGAGCATATCCTGAATTCCACTCCTGGCTATGACAGCATGAATTTCCTTCTGATTATATAAACATCCGGGATCAAGATGCTGAGTAGCGCATGAGCTGCAGTGGTCAGCGACCCATAGCTGACTGTTAGCGTCAGAACCAGCGAACCAGAACTGCCAAGACTCTTCTACACCTCCATGCGGTGATCCTGGATAACAAGCTGCAGCAGGGCAGACTGGCTAAGGGAAAGGGATCGAAGAGGGAATGCTAACCCGGTACTCAAAAAATGCTTGCTGAAGTTGGATGTGTTGGACCGAATGGTACAAATATTGCAGTCAAGCTGTAAACGACGACACAACGCATTCCGTTCTCTGGACTACATTCTGCTACTTTAGCCCTTTCGGAGTTTGGTAGCGGGAGATTGAGAACAAACGAAGCCAAGCCAAGCCGTATAAACATTCAGAGAGAGACACCGCTGTTTTATTTTTAAAAGGAAAAGGTGAAAATAGTCCCATTACAGACACTGCCTTCGGGAATGAAACGTGAGAGACTTAATTATAATGGTCTGTTGGTTTATGAGATGGGACTGACAGCTCTCTTCTTTGCTAGCTTTCTTTCCCTAATAGTATTCGGGATCACGATGCTGAGTTGTGCATGAACTGCTGCGGTCAGCTACCCAGAGCTGCCTAGAGCCTTCTCCACCAACACGTGGTGGTCCTGGATAGCAGGCTTCAACAGAGCAGGCAGGCACAGAAAGGGAACTCCAGAAGTTGATTGGTAGATTGGATAGAGCGGCCCAGAGTTTTAGTATGGAAATAAATGCATATATAACAAAGCTTATGACTAATAGCATAGAGGGGTTTAAATCTGTAATAGAGGCAAATGGGCAGGAACTTGAGGTGGCACAACGTTTCAAATATCTGGGATCATTGATCGGTAAAGTTGGAACCGTAGCCAGAGGCAATTGCAAGAATAGCACAAACAACAGCGGCGCTGACTCGGCTGAAACCTATATGGCAAGACAAGTGCTCGCCCTCGGCATACAAGTTAAACTAATGCGCTCTTTGGTGATCTCAATATTTATGTATACCTGCGAGACCTGGACCCTTACAGCAGATATCCATGGCAGAATACATGCAATGGAGATGAGGTGCTATAGAAAACTCCTAATTGTTACACATAAAGATCGTGTCACGAACGTAGAAATATGACAGAGATTTGAAAACGCTATTGGCCCTTTTGAAGATCTGTTCACAACAATCAAAAGACGAAAGATGGCCTGGTGCGGGCACGTCGCGAGGTCCAACAGAATTACCAACTCGATACTCTTTGGTTCCGTACCGGGACAGAGAGGGCGAGGACGTCCAAGGAAGAGATGGGTGGACAACATCATTGAGTGGTCAAGCCTTCGTCCCGGTGAGATACGACAGGCGGCGGCGGACAGAGAGAAATAGCGTGGGATCGTGGGAGTGTCTTCAAGTGTGCCCCAACGACCTGATGGGTTACGGGATGAACTGAACAGAGCAGACTGGCTAAGGAGAAGAGATCGTAGAGGGATAGTTAACCCAGTTTCCAAAAATGGCATGCTGAAGTCGGATGTGTTTAGACCGAAAGGTGCAGATATCGCAGTCAAGCTGTAACCACGACACAATGTATTCCGCTTTTGAGACTACATCCTTCTACTTTCAAAGCCCTTTCCAAAGCTTGGTAGTGACAGTTTGAGAATGGATAACGAACAACGAAGAAACATAAATAGTAATCATTTTACTGCTAAGTCAACTGGATAGTAAGTAACGGAAGTGGAACCCCGTACCTTCGGCCTGTATAACGAGCTCTCTACAACTACTCTAATCATCAATGCTGGTCGCTGCTTTCGGTGCATAGACCATTGATAACCTTCCTCCGACAAGATCGATTTAGACCTGTCCAATATGATTCTCTTCGGTTGGACCCAGAAAGGAAAGTTCATTTTTCAATCCCATCTTCGTATATTTATGTGTCTACCTCTTTTCCTCTTCCCCTGTGGATTCCATGTCATGGTCTGTCTCCCTCCATACTCACTATGCATGTTCAATGTCTGAGAATTGATCCTCAAAACCGCCAGCTTCACGTGCAACGATACCATGGTCTACTTTAGATAGGCCGTCTGACTCGCCAGGAAAACCCCTTGAAACGTCACATTCCACAGCCAACTAAATAACGGAACTTATTATGCCAAGGTATAAAATCAATACATGCTCCACACAGAGAAATAAAACAAATTCGTGGTACAAAACACAACAAATCACTGTTGATATTGATACTTTCACAGAATCATGCCCTGAAAACAAAATGCATATCCGTCTTTGTTTCCGGAACACGCGATTATTGTTGCACTGATAGTTGACACTTGAAAGCTCCGTTATTTAGTCAGCCATGGAATGTGACCTTTCAAGGGGTTTTCCCGGCGAGTGTGTGCTATAGTGATACAGAGGCAGACCGAGGAGAATATGAGCAAAATACATTAAAGAGGTTGTTATTGTGACAGTGTTATAAGAGCGACGTGCTGCCGAGGATATGCTACCTAATGTCAGCTAGGATAGAACAGCTCAAAGCTGAGCAGATTAAAGTGATAATACGCGGACGGGTTTGTAGTTTGTATAACCAGCGATTATTGTTGCACTGATAGTTGACACATGAAAGCTCCGTTATTTAGTCAGCCATGGAACGTGACGTTTCAAAGGGATTTCTCCGTGAGTCAGAAATCCTGTTTCTAAAGTAGGCTGGTGAATGATACCATCCTTCAACAAATACCGTTCAAGTCTTCCTGTTCTGTGCTCCCAATTCTCTACATGCCATTATTATCTCTTGTGAGTATTTCTTGATTTCACTTAAACGCGTGCGTTTTGATCTCTCTCTCTCTCTCTTTTCCTTTTACTTTGGCTATTTCAAAACAGTGACTTACTGGCAATGCACTAAAACTGAGTAGGTCAAATTATAATGATGTGTGTAACAACCACGAAGGGAGTTTCCCAGTATAAGCGTCAGTTCTTACCGGATTATATCCCCCAGCAGGGGACGGCATGCCCTAGTGGTTAAGTGGCACGGCTCACAACCAGAAGGTGGTGGGTTCGATCCCCATCACAGCAACAGCCGTTATCCCGGGGAAGCAAACCTTATAAAATAAAGGAGAAAGCAGACCCTTACATAAAATGCATGCTGAAGTCGGATGCACTTGCCCGACAGGCGCAAAATAAAAACCGCAGTGCAACGCACACCGCCTCGGGGATTAGAGAAATAAGGCGAACACAAAACAAACAAAAAATAAAACAAAAGAATTTATTTTTTTTAAATATCCCCCAGCACGAACTCTTCTGTGAGGGATAACATGAATGTGGGTGTCCGAAACTCGAAAAATAAACGTACACCATTTGGAGGAGGAGATGGAAGGAGTGAGGCACGGAGGGTTGCGGGATGGGAGGAAATGACAGAGAGGGGGAGGGAGGAAGATATGTAAAAATCAGAGATAAAGTAAAACTTAACGTCAAATGTAAGTATTTATAGAGGTACGTGGGCACATGTCCAAAAGGAGAAACATTGTTACGGCCACAAAAACTTCGTCAGAGAAATAAAACAAAGCACATTTAGATTAGCTATTAAATCTAAGCAATTTAAAATGAAAACGATTAGCAATATGCCGCTACTCTAAACAAAAAAAGGAAACTGGAATGTGAATGAAAATGGAACGTGCAGAGGATGGAATCTGTAATTATAAGAATTTCGGTTTGAGAGATATAGACAAAGGGGAAAATAGTTAAAAAGAAGGAGAAGAAGAAGAAAACGAAAACATAGAAGAAGAGAAAAAGAAGAAGAAGAAGAAGATTATGATGAAGAAGAAGATGAACAATAATGATGGATAGGAGACGTAAGGGGAGAAGAATACACAGATGATTAAGAAGAAGCAGAAGAAAGGCAGGAGAATGAGGAAGGAGGAGCAAGACAAAGGAGAGGAAGAATAAGAGTAAAAAGGAGGAAGTGGGTGATGAGGAGAAGAAGAAAAAGAAGAAGTAATAGACGACGACGAAGAAGAAAAAAGAAAAGAAGAAGAAGAAGAAGATACATTAGAAAAAGAAGGAATTGAAAAAAAGAAGAAAAAAAAGAAGAAGAAGATGTAAAACATTGGAAGAGGAAGAAGAAGAAGAAGAAGAAGAAGAAGAAGAAGAAGAAGAAGAAGAAGAAGAAGAAGAAGAATAACAACAACAACAAAAAACAACAACAACAACAATAATAACAACGACAAAAAACAACTAGAGTAAGTAGAAGATGAAGAAGAACACGTCACGCAATTAAACAATTAGCCTTGAGACAACCCATGGGGACGCTTTACCTGTTTCCTTTTACAAAACGGCCTTATCGTCTGAAACAAACACTAGCCCGACGATATTATGGCGCCACAGACACATACATACACAGCACATCGGTTTACCTTTTCTGGGCAGGCTTCAAGCACCTTAATCAGTGTTATGTATTGTTTATCACGAAGAGAAACTGGCTAAAGCCTCCACAACTGCCTCACACATAACTCTGAACAGAACACAGCCATCAAGACGAGATTGACACTTTCCTCACAGCATACACACACAGATACACACAGACGCACGCATGTCTACGCCAGGTTTGTTACAAGCGTAACAGATGCGACCCACTCCAAACTAGCGCAGAGATCAATAGCCTGTTAGTTTCGCTTCACAGTGCAATAAGATATCAAAGCCTATGAATGTTATACATCTACACCGGTGGTTCTCAGCCGTGACAAAATGTAGAGGCGACGGCGAAAAGGATGGCCATAGCGGATGCTGCTGTCGGGGATGGCGTGTTAGAGATTTGATTGTGTTCAGGTATGGATAAAACGGGAAAAAAGAAGAATGAGGAGAAAGCATGGAAGAAGAAGAGAAAAGGAAAAAGAGAAAAAAGAACGCAAGGAACAAGAAATAAAAGTAAGAAGAAGATAAAGAAGAAGAAGGCGAAGAAATGGAAGAAGAAAAAGAAGGAGATGAAGAAGAAAAAGAAGGAGACGAAAAAGAAGAAGAAGAGAAAAAAAGTGAAAAGAAGAAGACGACGAAAACGAAAAAAACAAGAGAAAAAAGAAAAAGAGAAAGAAAACAAGTAGCTGAAGAAGAAGAAAGCGAATAAAAAGGAGACAAAGAATAAGAAGAAGAAGAAGAAGAAGAAGAAAAAGAAAAAGAAGAAGAAGAACAACAACAACAACAACAACAATCACAACAACGACGACAACAAGAACAAGAAGAAGAAAAAGAAGAAAAAGAAGAAGAAGAAGAAGAAGAACAACAACAACAACAACAACAACAACAACAACAACAATCACAACAACGACGACAACAAGAACAAGAAGAAGAAAAAGAAGAAGAACAAAAACAAGAACAAAAAGAAAAAGGGGGAAAAAAATTGTTAAAGAAAAGGAAGAAGACAGAGAACAAGAGACAATTTAAAAATTGAAAGAAGAGGAGGATGAAGAAAAAGAAGAAAAAGAAGAACAACAAATAAAAACAAGCAGAAGATAACGAAGAATAAGGGGGAAAAGAATTTTCAACAGAAGAGGAAGAAGGCATAGACAAAGAGAACATTTAAAAATAGAAAGAAGAAGATGATGAAGAAGAAGAATATGAAGAAGAAGTTTTGGTTGAGGGGAGCGAGAGAGCTAACGTCATGACCTCACAGGAGGCACAATTACGGGTGCGATAAGGACGACAGGACTGACATTTTGAAGTATATCAATGACCGTCTTCAAGCTGACCATGACGGGGATCACAGAGTTGATCCCTACCTCGTTGACCAGACTGCTGTGACACAGTCTATTTTCAAGTGCACGAACGAGGCCATCATGACGTGGTGACTCAAGTAACACGTTTTACTACACTGTGATTACTCTTTGCTACTTATATAAAATAACACAACATAACATAACATAGTATAACATAACATAATATAACATAATATAATATAATATAATATAATATAATATAATATAATATAATATAATATAATATAATGCAATGTAAAGCAACGTAAAGCAACGTAAAGCAACGTAAAGCAACGTAACACAATTCAATATAATATCACATAACATAACATAAAATAACATAACATAACATAACATAAATAAAATAATATAATATAATATAATATAATATAATATAATATAATATAATATAATATAACATAACAAGACATAACAGAGCATAGCATAGTATAACATAACATAACAAAACATAACAAAACAAAATATAACATACCTAATATAACATTATATAGCATAACATAATATTATGTTTTATTTTTTTGCGTTCGCTTTATTTTTCTATTCCCCAGGGCGTTTTGCGTTGCACTATGATTTATTTTACGTCCGTCGACCCAGTGCATCCAATTTCGACAATCATTTTCTAAAAGTTTGCTTTACCGGGACAAAGACCGGCGATGTGATTGGGGAGCGAACACAGCACCTTCAGACTGTGAGCCGTTTCCTTTAACCACTAGCCTAGGCTGCCCCCCTAACATAATATAACATAACATAGAATGTAGCATGTCTTCTACAGATCGTCGCTTCTTACAAATGCTAACCTATTTGGCTGTTGTAGATTTCTTGGTAGGTGGGAAGTACGGTAGGTTGTCATTGCTTTACGTACGTGGAGAAGAAAACAACCATGTCTGCCAAGCTGGAGACGAGTGGGAATCGAACTGTGTGCTTTGAGATTGTGAAACGGACGCTTCACCCCCAGATAATATTATATATCATAACATACCCTAATGCGATATGATTTAACTTAATTTAATATATTTTCCTTTAAGCACTTCATAGTATGCAATATTATGTAATACACATATACATACATATATCTAAACAGACATATACTATATAAATATATGTATATATACACACACATATATATATATATATATATATATATATATATATACATATATATATATATATATATATATATATACGTAGAGAGAGAGAGAGAGAGAGAGAGAGAGAGAGAAAGAAAGAAAGAGAGCATTTGTATAAGAATACAAGAGTTAGAGAGATTACGGGTGCTGTAAGATCTGCTGTAAGATCACAAGTTTCCAAGAGCATCCGATGACGAGCTTGGCCCACCATAGCAGTTGTTACGCCACTGATATCAACAAGGCTTGCCAACGAGACGCAGACTTCACTCAAGATGACTAAACAAAGCAAGTCTACACCATCATGGTCGATCTTCCATTTTCACTTAAACTGGTGCTGATTGACCATCACTGCTCCTAGACTCCTTCCAGGAAGACTGGCCATAACCATGTAAGTGCTATTTGGGTGTAGTTACTGTAAAGTATGCACTGCATGCGACAGTGGAAGTGATAGAGGCAGCGAGAAGATGTCATTAGAACCTCAAAACTACATATATATATATATATATATATATATATATATATATATATATATATATATATATACGAGGCGTGTTCAATTGAAAACGGACCTAACTGCACCAAGTGAACATACGTAAGAACATCCGCATGATGACGTCACTTCTGATGTAAACAGCACATACCAACCATCAAGTTTGCAAAATTGTATTATCCTCTGACTCATAGTTTCCTCAGCAGACCGCTGAAAACATGGCGGGTGTGATACAGAATCCGCCCAGAGTTAATCAGCGAGCGGTGATACGGTTTCTAACAGCTGAAGGATGTCGACCAGTTGACATTCATCGCAAAATGCAGGCAGTGTATGGTGATAAAAGTGTCGAAAACGTAAGATCCGGCGACGGTCCACTTAAATTGGCTCATCAATTTTGGCGATGGCATCTTCTGACGCCGCAATATGCTCCTGACCTGGTATCGGAAGATCTTCCGTTAACTCACGTCCTTCTTTAAACATCGTTGTCCAGTTCTTCACTGTTGTCTTCGCTACACTCTTGTCACCAGACACTGCCTGCATTCTGCGATGGATGTCAACTGGTCGACGTAATTCAGCTGTTAGAAACCGAATCACCGTTTGCTTATCATCTCTGGACGGATGCCGTATCGCGCCCGCCATGTTTTCAAAGGTCTGCTGAGGAAACTATGAGTCGAGAAGAGATGACATTTTGCAAACTTGACGGTTGGTATGTGCTGTTTACATCTAAGTGACGTCATCATGTGCATCCTACGCATGTTCACTTGGTGCAGCTAGGTCCGGTTTCATTTGAACACACCTCGTATGTTTCTATCGGAGGTAACAGTAACATTTTTTTATAACTAGCCTGCACATCACGCGGCGATTGCAAGGGTAAGCGGCTTATCCTCCCACCTTATAAATCCCTCAGGTAGACAGTAAAAACGGGAATAACACTCTTCTTCTTCTTCTTCTTCTTCTTCTTCTTCCGCGTTTGTTCTCAATCTCTCGCTACCAAGCCCTGAACAAGGCTTTGCAAGTAGCAGGATGTAGTCCGGTGAACGGAATGCGTTGTGCCTCTAGTTTACAGCTTGACTGCGATATTTGCACCTTTCGGTCCGACACATTGGTCTACGGCAGAAATAACACTCTAATTATAACTGATTTAACAGTATAGTGGTTAGAGAGTTCTCCTCTAACTGCGAAAGGTTAATCCCCGATATCCACACGACCAATCGACCCAGCTGTTAATGAGTAACTAGCTTAATTGTTAGGCATGGAAACTTGCCACCCAACCTCAGTTTATCAAATCGGAAACCACGCTCAATAAACAACACGAGATCCCCGAGAGCAGTGAATGTTATGTAACTACTGTAACCTTGACCTTACCTGGTAAGTCTCACTTAACATCATTATTAAAGCACCAAAAAAAAAACAACAAAATTATTCAGCATTGCAAACGACCTAATTGTCTTAATGCCAGAGCAGATACACATCCAGAGAAGTACGCGAACACAACCAGGCCAACACAAGGGGGACAGCCGCGCCGAGTTGAAGGGCTTGTATTACTGAACACGCACGTTTCAATGAGGGACCAGTTGTTTCAGGTCTCAACTCTTGCTTCCCCTGACCGCACAGAACCGCTAAGCTTGGTTGAGGAGTTGTGCTACGAGAGCTAGAGGGCACAGGTGCAACGGAGGCTCTAAAAGTGGCCCACGAAAGTCGGTAAATCGCTTATAAGTTGGAATACATGGCTGAGATGGAAAAATATATGAGAGATAACCTGAAACACCAAGACCAGACGGAAGGAAGTCAGCACAGATGGACCTCACGACAGAAGGAAGACCCTTTTCATTTAATGTATCTATTCAATATTGTACTCTTAGTTCTTATGTATCCATAATATTTTTTGTCATCTTTCACCATCAGAACCTCAAAACTACATATATACGAGGCGTGTTCAATTGAAACCGGACCTAACTGCACCAAGTGAACATACGTACGATCGTACGATCTCTCATAATCACTCCATTTCATTCATCCTCGTTGTACACCTCACTACATTGCATCTTCACAATGTTTTATAAAATGTATGATGATGATTTGATATTTAAAGGAACAATTTTTTTAAGGGGTGGGGTGGGGGGGGGTGGGGGGGGGGGGGGGGTGTTATATATATATATATATATATAAATCAAGAAATAAATAAAAGGGGTCCGGATCAATCATGAAGGAAAATAAATATACTCGTTCCCAAAATGGTCGCAGGAAAACAATTGTGCATATTTTAACACAGAAACTTGACTTGGTAAACCGGGGAACACAAGAAAATGATAATGGAAGCCAAATACCTACGAAGGACAACGAGGGGATCATCAAAAAGCGAGGAACAACGGGAGGAACATCACGGAAACACCAGGCTATGTACAAACAGATACACACACGCATCCAAGCACTGGTTTATGCGTCTTAATATTGCTCAAATTGACAACGGTCTGTGGTGGAATAGGCGCGCCTCCGCCAGTATAAAGTAGTGAGGCAAACACATAAATTTAAAAAAATTTTAAAATACTGCCGAACAATAGAGCTTTCGCCAGCATTTCGTAACTTCTTGTTTCTGCTTTTTTGGAGGGGGACGGTTCTTTCTAAAGGATTGCCTTTCTGGATTCTACGGTGAAGGCACGCTGCTTTCAACCCGAGACCTAGTCTGTAAGGTTATCTTCATTTTCGCTTGTCCTCCCTGTGTCCTTCAGCGTCATGTATTTTAGCCCTATTTCTCTTTCCCAATGCGGTGTGAATTGCACTGTTTTTATTTTGCGCCAATCGGCACAGTGCATCCGACTTCGGCATTCATTTTATTGGTCTGCTTCCTCCTGTATTTTGTAAGGGTTTGCTTCCCCGGGGTAACGGCCGAGTGCTATGATTGGGGAGCGAACCCAGCACCTTCGGGTTGAGAGCAGTGTAACTTAACCACTAGCCCGTGCCGTCCCAAGTTAAGAAGAGGTTTCTTGTCCGAGCCCTAGTATGTGCTTCGAACATGGGAAGTTTTACTGCTTCTGTTATATCTTATTTCCATCCATTCCGTTGTTGCCCCTTGGCTTTGTATCCATTGAATCAATATAGCATTGCCTTCTGAGAGATACAATCTGGTGGTTGTCGCTTCACCTGGTCGAACTATTTGGTTTGCTGTCTATTGATGAGGTATAGCATTGGTGTTATACCTACTTGTCTCTTAATATCTTCGTTTCTGATTCTATCTATTCGTGTTACTCCAACAATTCGTCGTAGGCATTTCATCTCTGTTGTTGTGATGTTTATCTTTGTTTGTTAATATCCAGTTCTGGCACTGATGACAGAATGTGGGTAGGAATATTGTGTTGAATAGCGTTCTTTTTGTATCCATCGTTAGGTGCTTACATTGGGTTACATCGGAATGAAATTGGTCAGTGTGTGAATGCAGGACGTTCAATCAAGCCGGCACTTTGTATTGTTCTAGTTCTACCTAACTGGGTTATAGCGTGGAGGAACAACTATCATTAGTTAGAGTCACTTGTATCCTATTACACTGTTAGTGCTTGCGCGGAAGGAACATCGTGTTGTGATGAATTAGGTTTCTTGTGACAGAAGGCGGGAAACCTGTAGAAGACTGCAATCACAATGCGGTGATGAAACACTCAGGGCGCAGTAAGACATTTAAATGGTGGATATGTTTGTTTTTTTAAGAAATAGTTGTAAAGGTTAATTAGTGTGAAACAGAGAGAAGCAGGTCCTCTGTCAAAAAAGGTTAAATGGCGTGAGTAAGAAAGAAGCAGGTCCTCTGCCAAAAGAGGTTAAATGGCGTGAGTAAGAAAGAAGCAGGTCCTCTGTCAAAAGAGGTTAAATGGCGTGAGTAAGAAAGAAGCAGGTCCTCTGTCAATAGAGGTTAAATGGGGTGAATAAGAAAGAAGCAGGTCCTCTGTCAAAAGAGGTTAAATGGCGTAAAAAAGATACAGGTCCTCTGTCAAAAGAAGTTATATGGCCTGAGTAAAAAAGAAGCAGGTCCTCTGTTAATAGAGGTTAAATGACGTGAGTAAGAAAGAAGCAGGTCCTCTGTCAATAGAGGTTAAATGGCGTGAGTAAGAAGGAAGCAGGTCTTCTGTCAATAGAGGTTAAATGGCGTGAGTAAGAAAGAAGCAGGTCCTCTGTCAATAGAGGTTAAATGGCGTGAGTAAGAAAGAAACAGGTCCTCTGTCAATAGAGGTTAAATGGCGTGAGTAAGAAAGAAGCAGGTCCTCTGTCAAAAGAGGTTAAATGGCGTGAGTAAGAAAGAAGCAGGTCCTCTGTCAATAGAGGTTAAATGGCCTGAGTAAGAAAGAAGCAGGTCCTCTGTCAAAAGAGGTTAAATGGCCTGAGTAAGAAAGAAGCAGGTCCTCTGTCAATAGAGGTTAAATGGCGTGAGTAAGAAAGATACAGGTCCTCTGTCAAAAGAGGTTAAATGGCCTGAGTAAGAAAGAAGCAGGTCATCTGTCAATAGAGGTTAAATGGCGTGAGTAAGAAAGATACAGGTCCTCTGTCAAAAGAGGTTATATGACCTGAGTAAGAAAGAAGCAGGTCCTCTGTCAATAGAGGTTCAATGGCGTGAGTAAGAAAGAAGCAGGTCCTCTGTCAATAGAGGTTACACGGCGTGAGTAAGAAAGAAGCAGGTCCTCTGTCAATAGAGGTTAAATGGCGTGAGTAAGAAAGAAGCAGGTCCTCTGTAAATAGACGTTAAATACCGTGAGTAAGAAAGAAGCAGGTCCTCTGTCAATAGAGGTTAAATGGCGTGAGTAAGAAAGAAGCAGGTCCTCTGTAAATAGACGTTAAATACCGTGAGTAAGAAAGAAGCAGGTCCTCTGTCAATAGAGGTTAAATGGCGTGAGTAAGAAAGAAGCAGGTCCTCTGTCAATAGAGGTTAAATGGCTTGAGTAAGAAAGAAGCAGGTCCTCTGTCAATAGAGGTTAAATGGGGTGAGTAAGAAAGAAGCAGGTCCTCTGTCAATAGAGTTTAAATGGCGTGAGTAAGAAAGATACAGGTCCTCTGTCAAAAGAGGTTAAATGGCCTGAGTAAGAAAGAAGCAGGTCTGCTGTCAATAGAGGTTAAATGGCGTGAGTAAGAAAGAAGCAGGTCCTCTGTCAATAGAGGTTAACTGGCGTGAGTAAGAAAGAAGCAGGTCCTCTGTCAAAAGAGGTTAAATGGCATGAGTAAGAAAGAAGCAGGTCATCTGTCAATAGAGGTTAAATGGCATGAGTAAGAAAGAAGCAGGTCATCTGTCATTAGAGGTTAAATGGCGTGAGTAAGAAAGAAGCATGTCCTCTGTCATTAGAGGTTAAATGACGTGATGTAGAGAGCGGCAGAAAGTCGCAAGAAATATTAATCTCTACCTAACCTGATTTTTCTCGAGACATACATAAAGAAACCGGGAAGACGTGGACAGATCTGAAAAGGATGACCCATGACTAAGCTTGTAACTGTTGAAGACCTGTGCTCCAAAGGGAGCTGGCAGCTATCCATTAATTGATAGTAGGGAAGACAAATAATCTATGAAGGAAACTAGTTACTTTACTTTAGGAATAGCTAGGATCTAATGACACTTTCTCTTACGGCAGTACCTGTTGTGAGATGGGTTTAATCCATTTGGATCGCATGTTTCAAACATCAAAGGGGCAAGGTTAATGGGCCGGAGACGGAAAGAAATAAATAATTGTGTGGACGAATAGTTTATGCGCACTCATTAAATCTACTCACCGGCTTATACAGGGTAACTTACAAAGTAGCATCTGCTAGCTGCGAGGTGTTCAAATGAAACCGGACCTAACTGCATCAATTGAACACACGTATGATGCGCATGATGACGTAACTTCTGGTGTAAACAGCACATACCAGCCGTCAAGTTTGCAAAATTGCATTATCCTCCGACTCATAGTTTCCTCAGCGGACCGTTGAAAACATGGTGGGTGTGATACGGAATCCATCTGAGTTGATCAGCGAGCGGTGATTCGGTTTCTAACAGCTGAAGGATGTCGACCAGTTGACATTCATCGCAGAATGCAGGCAGTGTTTGGTGACAAAAATGTGGCGAAGACAACAGTGAACAACTGGACAACGAGGTTGAAAGAAGGATGTGAGAGAACCAAAGATCTTCCGAGACCAGGTCAGGCACATATTGATACGTCAGAAGATCTTCACTGTTGTCTTCGACACCCTTTTGTCACAATACACTGACTGCATTCTGCGATGAATGTCAACTGGACGACATCCTTCAGCTGTTAGAAACCGAATCACCGCTTGCTGATCAACTCTGGACGGATTCCGTTTCACACCCGTCTCTGAACACGGTCTGCTGACATTTTGCAAATTTGACGGTTGGTATGTGCTGTTTACACCCAAAGTGACGTCATCATGCGCATAGTACGTATGTTTCCTTGGTGCAGTTCGGTCCTGTTCCATTTTAACACGCTTCGTACATAAATATATACATGTTTTATTTAGCGTCAAACACGGCGAATAAGTGATCTCCAGTTTGAAATGAGTGATGTCCCTTTTCTGATTCGTCATCATTCATTCTAAATCTCCGGCCGACGAGCCATCTAAATCTCCCACCACCGAGCTATCTAAATCTTCCGCCGAAGAGCTATCTAAATCTCTGGCCTACGAGCCATCTAAATCTCCGGACGACGAGCCATCTTAATCTCCCGCCACCGAGCCATCTAAATCTCCCGCCACAGAGACATCTAAATCTCCCGCGACCGAGCCATCTAAATTTCCCGACACCGAGCCATCTAAATCTCCCGCCACCGAGCCATATAAATCTCTCGACACCGAGCGATCTAAATCTGCCGCCACCGAGCCATCTAAATCTCCCGCCACCAAGCCATCTAATTCTCCCGCCACCGAGCCATCTAAATCGACCGCCACCGAGCCATCTAAACCTCACGCCACCGAGCCATCTAAATCACCCGCCACCAAGCCATCTAAACAGACTAACGTCAAGGCAGTATGTCGTCTGAGATGTGGATCGACACGTTCCCCATAGTAGTAAGCGTCTCTTAGATGAATTCAATCATAGCACAACTGCCTGAATGACAGCAATCAACATCTATTATGAAGTCTGTAAAGAGCAATAAATGGTGGGTTCCAGTAGCTTTCCTCACATCCCGAGTGTGCTGATGAAGGTGGACCAGATCGCCCAGTCTGTTATGCTATGCTTGGCTTCATCAGCGTGTCGCTCACTACTACAGAGATACATCGATTCCCACCTCGCTACCCAAGCTGCCATGAGACAGCCTGCGTTCAGGGAGAACTGCACGGCAGTGAGGTGGGGTCTTGGTCAGTACGTTCCCTAACCCTGGCTAACATAATCTAGTCAACATGTTTTGCTTGACCAGATATGAGTCTTCTTATGATGGTAGAAACTTATAATGAAACTGTACCTTGCAACGCACAATGTCACTGACCAGTCGAACTTAACTTAAGGTCATTTTACTGGTTTAGAAGAGCAGAGTATGCATACAACCGGTTTTTGCATTTCTCGTAATCGCAAGAGGTCGTAAGAGCATCATTAAGTGTATGAGTGATGTTTCTTGGACATCTTGCTAACCAGACAGGGGCTAATCTATACCTAGGCGACGTGTTTTAGTCCATTTTTGTCCCGTGTGTATATTTCACAGGCACACCAAAATCGACAGTGTATGCAAAATTAGGGCATAAATAGGGCGAAAGGCGTCAATCTCGTAAAGTTCAGCTGTATGCATTAGACCGCGGAGATACGATCCATTGTAACCGAAATACTATTACATTTAGCCGATGCCCATGTCAGGGTAATCGGAAGGAAAAACAAGAATTTGAGCAAATTAATCCAAATATAAAATAGCAACACATTTCCGTGGACACAAGTATAAGTCGTCGATTAATGTGAATTCTAGTCAAATCTGTGGCTTGGCGGTATAAGTGATGGACTAAAACGCGTGAGAAAAGTTAGACCCACGTACTGTTAGGTGCCATTTTTTTTTGCTTTCTTCCCCATGATAACCTGATCTGGCACTGCCTGATTTGTTCTTGTTCCCTCGTCTAGAACCAGCACCGAAAGAGCAGCGGTTCAATCCTACTGGTGATGTTATCGCCACTTTAGGATAAAAGCTAATGGCCAGGAACTCCAAGTGGTTGACGGTTTTAAATATCTGGGTTCGATTGCCAGCGATGAAGGATCGAAATGTGAGGTGTTGGCCAGAATTGAACAGACAATAGCGAAGCTTGCACGGCTTAACAAAATCTGGCAGGATAAACGGTTAGCACTATGCACGAAAATCAGATTAATGCGTACATTGGTCCTGTCAATATTCATCTTTGCTTGTGAGACATGGACACTTACAGCTGACCTTCAGCGAATGATACAGGCTTTGGAGGTGAGATGTTTCCGAAGACTTTTAAACGAAACGTACAAAGATCGAGTTACAAATGAGAAAATACGAGATAGAATTATAACAGCAATAGGGCTTTTTGAAGACCTCTTGGCAACTGTCAAAATAGAAGAAACTCGCTTGGTAAGGTCATAAATAGAGATCTAATAGTCTTGCAAAAACGATCCTGCAGTGAATTGTGCAAGGCAGACGACGAAGAGGACATCCTACAAAGAGGTGGAAGGACAACATAAACGAATGGACCAGCACAGGCACAGGCAGCGGCCGCTGACAGAGAGGGGTGGCGCTAAGTTGTGAGGGAGTCTTCGTGTGTGCCCCAGGGACCTCACTGGTTACGGGATGAACTGAACTATCACCACTGCGACAGAGCAGCCGCGAGAGACGTCAAAGAATTAGTTCGAGGAATGGTTCCAACATCTGCATGGACTTTGACAAACGTGTTTAGTTGTCAAAAAGAATATTTGTACTTTAAATAAATAATGTTATTGTTATTTACTTGGAATACTAGCAATTCTAATATCCAAACAAGCAGATTATACCTGATGCCAGGAAGCCGAAGACTTTCCCTAGCACGTTTTTTTTTTATTTAGCAATTGTTACCTGTTGAGGCAAAATAATTTCTATACAATTCAAAAATCCAGGAGCGTCTTGAAGCTACCTTGGATATGTCATTTATAAATGATCGACTTAAAGGTGCGACGTGCTGGAGGCAAATAACAAGGCAATCCATCATCATCATGAAGCATGTTCTTTACAGAACATCGCTCCCATAACAGTCTGTCTGAAAAACACTCTTTCCCTTGCCAAAATTTCAGCCTCCGCCACAGTCATACCCAAGCATTCCTGAATATCTTAATACCATTGTCTACCCCTGTCTCTTTTTCCTGGCACCATACCTTCCCTCACTGTTCTCTCAATACCGTTGTGTCTCTTGATGTGACCAAAGTATTTATATTTTTTGTTCATAATGGAATTTATAAACCAGTTCTTCTCTATGCTCGACTCTTGCCGGTCATACCAGGGAACTACAAGGATGTCCCTCGGTTTCTCTTGACTCTGTCCTACAGTCACACTCTTGCACAACTTTCACACACGCCCTGAGGGTGAGGCTCTTCCATTGCATTTTGTTTGGGCTTCCTTCTGAGAGCGCACAAACCTAGCTTAGGTACATACAGACGCACGCATACATCCAAGCACTGGTTTATGCGTCTTAATATCGCCCAGTTTGACTACAGTCTGGGGTGGAATAGTCGTGGGTCCGCCAGTAAAAAACTGGTGAGGCAAACACATAAAATAAAGAGAACATTTAAAAAAGCATTATAGTAACTCGTGTACTCAATTACAGCTGAGCACACCGCACCAGTCTGGAAGAACTCTGCACATGCCAAGCATATAGAAACAGCAATAAACGAGACAGGCCGTATAGTTACTAGATGCCTAACATCTACACCAACTGAAAAAATATACCCCATAATAGGCATAGCGCCACCAGAGATACGAAAAACTGTCGCGTCAGAGACAGAAAGAGAGAAACAGATAAATGATCCAAGACACTCTATGTTCGGACATCAGATGCAACGCCCAAGACTAAAGTCAAGACGGCGTTTCTTACAGTCAACCCAGCCCCTACAGACTAGTCCAGCAAATCGACGCATCGAAAGTTGGAAACAGCTTACACAGGTCCCCATGATCGAGTTACGGGAGGAACCTGCGTCTGGACATCTCCTGCCTACGCAGCATGGAAGTTACTAAATAGACTTCGAACTGGTGTATCACGATGCAGGAAACACCTGAAAAGATGGGGATACAGGGATGATGAAACATGCGAATGTGGAGTAACACAAGACCAGGACCATCTGATGATCTGCCCAAACCTCCCGGAGACTTGTAGCATAGATGAACTGCTGAGTGCAAGTGACAGGGCAATTCACGTGGCTAAGTACTGGAAGAATGATCTATGACGTAGTGTCTAGGACACGGAAAGTAAGTATTACAGCAAGATCAACTGACACGTATCAACAACGAGGATCGACTCCAGCACATTAACAACGAAAAGCAATCGTTCTACTACTCTGCCACTCGTGAATTATAGTACGGATCAGCAATGTAGAGAATTAGAGAGACTTCCATCTTGTTCAGTCAACAGTGATATTCAGCATTATTTCAGTCCATCTCAGGTTGTATTTTCCTGACCTGCTGATATAGAATACGCGGTTACGCATGACTGCCAACATACACAGCCTGCACGCTCGAGTGAATGTCAAAGAGCGACCGATGAGACATTCCAAGCCACATCAATAGCCTAATTAGGAAATGCAATTTTCAAAGATGAAACGCCGTTACATTGAAAGTGAATGAGAACAAAGAATGTTTAATTAATGTACTCGTGATGGACAGACAAAAAAGTGAACGAATAATTAAGCTGTATTTAGGAAAAGGAATTTTCAGACGTAAGCAGAATGGATTGCACTATGTTGACACGTTAACACAAAATCGTACTCAATAAATGGATGGTCACTATAATTCAGAGGCAAAGCGATAGACTTTCAAATAAACGAGTGAAAAGGCGATATGGCATGTGCTTGAATCCCGTAAGTTTCAAGTGTTTCCTAGTCTCAGAGGCAGTGAGTTTAGCGTCCAGTCTTCCCGGAGATGAACGATAAACTCGGAGGCTCTGTGTACAGTTGAAAATCGAAATTCGCTGTCCGGGAAAAATCCTAAAGGTTACGAAATTTATATCCAACAGTGGGCTACATGGCGACCAATGAGAGGGTGTCATTCCAGCATACAAAACAAATCAGCAGGCCGATCGCTTGTTCGTCTACAAGCTCGATTTACAATATCTACAACAACCACTACACACCGAAGTGATAGAAGAGGAGTGACAAAGTATATATATATATATATATATATATATATATATATATATATATATATATATATATATGTATTTATATATATATATATATATATATATATATATAGAGAGAGAGAGAGAGAGACAGAGAGAGAGAGAGAGAGAGAGAGAGAGAGACAAAATACGGTACTTGTGCGTTAATTCACCCACGGATTATAATATATCAAATTTAGTAGAATGTAGCCACATGAAGCACCATACTTTTCAATTCGCGCGTCTTCAATTCGCGCGGTAAACCTATGTCCTTGTCATTCTCAGATCCAACACCGTACGTGGAAGATAGATTTCGTGCAGTTGTCACACTTGACGCGCAAGAAAATAAATTGTGTGCAGTTTTTGCAGGAAAGACGAATTATACACACCGTCCGACTGTGTGCTAAAAATCATGTTGTGACTTTGTCGCTCACAGTTCGCCAAGATCGTTACAGATGTCGCACATGTCAGCAGGAGATTTCTGTTCGTTCTGGCACATGGTTAGAAGGCACCAAACCCTAACCCTAACTAAAACGGAACACACAGACACATGATAGATTCCTACATGTGTGAGTTTCTGTGGCGACATCGGAATAAAGTCTGTCAGTTAGACCCGTTCGACAATATTCTGCAGGACATCACAGAATTTTGGCCTCCTGTAGCTAGACACTTATAATTAATTTTGTACGTAAACCCGTGTAGTCATTGAATGGTATAAAATTTCAGAATAGGTGAATTAACGCACAAGAACTCAAAATATTAATAAGAAATTATTAAGAAATAAATAGTGAGATTGCTTCCGATCCCTTACAAAAAAGATACACACTAGGGCAGTCTTATTGTTTGATAAAGCTGTCTGCATTCAAATTCAGCAAGTTATCTGATAACAGAAAGACTGTTATAATTACAAAAGCATCTGATAACACAAAGACTGGTATAATTACGGAGGCATCTGATAACACAAAGACTGGAATAATTACGGAGGGAATCTGATAACACAAAGACTGTTATAATTACGGAGCCAACTGATAACACAAAGACTGTTGTAATTTTGAAGTTATCAGATAACACAAACACTGCTATAACTACGTAAGCATCTGATAACACAAAGACTGCTATAACTACGGAGTCATCTGATAACACAAAGACTGATATAACTACGGAGTCATCTGATTACACAAAGACTGCTATAACTACGGAGGCATCTGGTAACACAAACACTGTTATAATTACAAAGTTATCTGGTGACTCATAGACTTATCTAAATGCGGATCCTTGATAGCAACATAGACAAGGTCAGAGATACTGATACAGATTCCTAATTCAGAATACAAAAATAGAGAGAGGTTTGTAATGCTCTATGGAATTTATGGAAATTGTAAGAATGTGATACTATAAACTATATCCAAAGTTCAAGAGAATTGTGATACAGTGGATCATATTTCATTGCAATAGTCTTGGCAATACAGAGGCTGACAGACTGTGAGGAGATAGCGAGAAGCTGCTTCAGCCAGATATAGGTATAACTTATGAAGAGGCCAAGAGGTTTATCAGGTGTGACATACATGAGAGAGAAGCATAGCACACGGGCCATCAACCAAATGACGCATATTACAGGTCAACAGGTAGAAGTGGGCAACGAGAGCCCCCTGACAAGGGTGGTGATACAACTGAGCAGAGAGTGTCGTGAGTCGGGCGGCACTAGGACAGAAGGGTGGTGATACAACTGAGCAGAGAGTGTCGTGAGTCGGGCGGCACTAGGACAGAAGGGTGGTGATACAACTGAGCAGAGAGTGTCGTGAGTCGGGCGGCACTAGGACAGAAGGGTGGTGATACAACTGAGCAGAGAGTGGGGCGGCACTAGGACAGAAGGGTGGTGATACAACTGAGCAGAGAGTGTCGTGAGTCGGGCGGCACTAGGACAGAAGGGTGGTGATACAACTGAGCAGAGAGTGGGGCGGCACTAGGACAGAAGGGTGGTGATACAACTGAGCAGAGAGTGGGGCGGCACTAGGACAGAAGGGTGGTGATACAACTGAGCAGAGAGTGTCGTGAGTCGGGCGGCACTAGGACAGAAGGGTGGTGATACAACTGAGCAGAGAGTGTCGTGAGTCGGGCGGCACTAGGACAGAAGGGTGGTGATACAACTGAGCAGAGAGTGTCGTGAGTCGGGCGGCACTAGGACAGAAGGGTGGTGATACAACTGAGCAGAGAGTGGGGCGGCACTAGGACAGAAGGGTGGTGATACAACTGAGCAGAGAGTGGGGCGGCACTAGGACAGAAGGGTGGTGATACAACTGAGCAGAGAGTGTCGCGTGTGGGGCGGCACTAGGACAGAAGGGTGGTGATATAACTGAGTGTCGTGAGTGGGGCGGCACTAGGACAGAAGGGTGGTGATACAACTGAGCAGAGAGTGGGGCGGCACTAGGACAGAAGGGTGGTGATACAACTGAGCAGAGAGTGTCGTGAGTGGGGCGGCACTAGGACAGAAGGGTGGTGATACAACTGAGCAGAGAGTGTCGTGAGTGGGGCGGCACTAGGACAGAAGGGTGGTGATACAACTGAGTGTCGTGAGTCGGGCGGCACTAGGACAGAAGGGTGGTGATATAACTGAGTGTCGTGAGTGGGGCGGCACTAGGACAGAAGGGTGGTGATATAACTGAGTGTCGTGAGTGGGGCGGCACTAGGACAGAAGGGTGGTGATACAACTGAGCAGAGAGTGTCGCGTGTGGGGCGGCACTAGGACAGAAGGGTGGTGATACAACTGAGCAGAGAGTGTCGCGTGTGGGGCGGCACTAGGACAGAAGGGTGGTGATATAACTGAGCAGAGAGTGTCGTGAGTGGGGCGGCACTAGGACAGAAGGGTGGTGATATAACTGAGCAGAGAGTGGGGCGGCACTAGGACAGAAGGGTGGTGATACAACTGAGCAGAGAGTGTCGTGAGTGGGGCGGCACTAGGACAGAAGGGTGGTGATATAACTGAGTGTCGTGAGTGGGGCGGTACTAGGACAGAAGGGTGGTGATATAACTGAGTGTCGTGAGTGGGGCGGTACTAGGACAGAAGGGTGGTGATATAACTGAGCAGAGAGTTCACGAGTGGGGCGGTACTAGGACAGAAGGGTGGTGATATAACTGAGCAGAGAGTTCACGAGTGGGGCGGTACTAGGACAGAAGGGTGGTGATATAACTGAGTGTCGTGAGTGGGGCGGTACTAGGACAGAAGGGTGGTGATATAACTGAGCAGAGAGTGTCGTGAGTGGGGCGGCACTAGGACAGAAGGGTGGTGATACAACTGAGTGTCGTGAGTGGGGCGGTACTAGGACAGAAGGGTGGTGATATAACTGAGTGTCGTGAGTGGGGCGGTACTAGGACAGAAGGGTGGTGATATAACTGAGCAGAGAGTTCACGAGTGGGGCGGTACTAGGACAGAAGGGTGGTGATATAACTGAGCAGAGAGTGTCGTGAGTGGGGCGGCACTAGGACAGAAGGGTGGTGATATAACTGAGCAGAGAGTTCACGAATGGGGCGGTACTAGGACAGAAGGGTGGTGATATAACTGAGCAGAGAGTTCACGAGTGGGGCGGTACTAGGACAGAAGGGTGGTGATATAACTGAGTGTCGTGAGTGGGGCGGTACTAGGACAGAAGGGTGGTGATATAACTGAGCAGAGAGTTCACGAGTGGGGCGGTACTAGGACAGAAGGGTGGTGATATAACTGAGTGTCGTGAGTGGGGCGGTACTAGGACAGAAGGGTGGTGATATAACTGAGCAGAGAGTGTCGTGAGTGGGGCGGCACTAGGACAGAAGGGTGGTGATATAACTGAGTGTCGTGAGTGGGGCGGTACTAGGACAGAAGGGTGGTGATATAACTGAGTGTCGTGAGTGGGGCGGTACTAGGACAGAAGGGTGGTGATATAACTGAGTGTCGTGAGTGGGGCGGTACTAGGACAGAAGGGTGGTGATATAACTGAGTGTCGTGAGTGGGGCGGTACTAGGACAGAAGGGTGGTGATATAACTGAGCAGAGAGTTCACGAGTGGGGCGGTACTAGGACAGAAGGGTGGTGATATAACTGAGTGTCGTGAGTGGGGCGGTACTAGGACAGAAGGGTGGTGATACAACTGAGTGTCGTGAGTGGGGCGGTACTAGGACAGAAGGGTGGTGATACAACTGAGCAGAGAGTGGGGCGGCACTAGGACAGAAGGGTGGTGATACAACTGAGCAGAGAGTGGGGCGGCACTAGGACAGAAGGGTGGTGACACAACTGAGCAGAGAGTGTCGTGAGTGGGGCGGTACTAGGACAGAAGGGTGGTGATACAACTGAGCAGAGAGTGGGGCGGCACTAGGACAGAAGGGTGGTGATACAACTGAGCAGAGAGTGGGGCGGTACTAGGACAGAAGGGTGGTGATACAACTGAGCAGAGAGTGGGGCGGCACTAGGACAGAAGGGTGGTGACACAACTGAGCAGAGAGTGTCGTGAGTGGGGCGGTACTAGGACAGAAGGGTGGTGATACAACTGAGCAGAGAGTGGGGCGGCACTAGGACAGAAGGGTGGTGATACAACTGAGCAGAGAGTGTCGTGAGTGGGGCGGCACTAGGACAGAAGCTTCAATACAGGAGCTGATCCAGCAACACTCGGGACCTCATGACCCAATTCCTGTAGACAGATGGCTTCACTGGCAGAGATGCAAGCAAGTGCGGTTGGGGTTTCGTCGGCTGCCAAAATGGCAAGGAGGTGGTGGATAGATCAGCTGCCTACTCAACTGTCACATCGAGTATGAGGATGGAGATTGAGGCGGTAACATCGGCCCTGACATGGTTGGTGACGCAACCGGTGACACACGTAGTGATACTGTCAGACTCGCAGGGCATGCTCCGTAAGATCTAACGGTGCATGCTAAGAAGGGAGTGGGCCTCTCTTCGGAACAACTGATGAACAGGGTGTCACATGGATCTCCTGTCAGGGACATGCAGGCGTCTGGGGCAACAAAAGAGCTGATGCAGTGGTGAGACATGATGTGGTGAACGACGCGGTGATGGCGAGAGACAGGGTTGAGTTGATAAGGGCAGTCATGGACAGTCTACAGAATGATGAAGATACAAAAGGTCCTGAAAATGCTTATGTGCAGAGGATGATAGATTTGGGAGTGACTAAGGGAGAGGGGAGAAAGTGTGTTCTGTCTGGAAAGATTCGAAGAACACGAAATCAACACCTGACTGGGACTCTGAGTATATAAACGCTTGGCTGTCTGCTTGGGCGGAGATCGGAGCACACATGAGAATGTCCCCTGTGTGATGATGTTGGTTCCTAGAATCAAGAATCAAGAATCAATAATCAAGAATCAATCATCAATAATCAAGAATCAGGAATCAATCATCGAGAATCAAGAATCAATAATCAAGAATAAAGAATCAAGAGGTGAGCAAGTAGTAATCGTTAGCGTGCCCACAAGCCACAACAGACTGAGAATAGGATAAACAGATGAAAGTGTCTGTGGCACTAGCAAAATGACTGCTCAGCATCTGCTACAAAGGTTTCCAACATGCATTGAATAGAAGAAGTAAGTGTGGCCATCGCCGATACAACTCTTGGACAAGCTCTATGGACATACCAATAGCCTTAGAGTAACCACTGCTTTCTTTACATTTATTCAAGCTGACGTCTGAAAGCGAACAAAGAATAATAAGAAGGAAATTAAGTCAATCGACCAAGCCCCTATTGGTCTCAATGCGGGGACCCTGGAAGCATGTTGCACTAATGTAGTCTGAGTAAGAGAATTAGGGATCACATCGGGAAGGTATACACAGTACTCAAATACCCAACCTGAAATCTGATGTGTCGGGCCGTAAGTCACAGATAGTGCAGTCAAGGTGTAAACACAATATCGCAAAGTCTTTTTTCAGAACGAATGCCGCAGAAAAAGAATAATAATAATAATTAAATAATAAGGTGCTGGGTTCGATCCCCATCACACCACCGGCCGTTACCCCAGGGAAGAAAACCCTTAGAAAATGCAGGAGAAAGCCGACCCTTACATAAAAAGGCATGCTGAAGTCTGATGCACTGGGGTGACAGGCGCAAAATAAAAACCACAGTGCAACGCACAACGCTTTGGGGAATAGAGAAATAAGGCGAACGCAAAATAATTTTAAAAAAATAAAAAATTAACATCATCATAATAAGAAGAAGGAGGAGAAGACGAAAAAAAAAATAAGAAAAAGAAGAACCAGAAAAAAGAGAAGAACAAGAGGAAGATGAAAAGAAGAGGAATAAAATGAAGAAGAAGAAGAAGAAGAAGAAGAAGAAGAAAAAGAAGAAGAAGAAGAAGAAGAAGAAGAAGAAGAAGAAGAAGAAGAAGAAGGAAGAAGAAATTATGTCCGCCACAAATATACAGATCAAACCCGTCTTATTGTATCGCTCTGTGACGTAGGGAACAAAGAAAAGTACAACTTAATAAGGCCAAAACTTTGATCGATGTATTCATGTGCATGACGTAGCCCCATTCCAGTCATGTCTGACTTTAGGCTGATGAGACAGTTCTATAGCAACTCTTTACTAAGTTTTTGGTTCTCCATATCCTTTTGGCGTTGTCTCTTCATTTCCCTGTGATGAGCTTATTTTCGCTCCGGCCTGAGGTGGCTCTTCTGGTTGCATCTCTATTTGGGTCGGTCTGCAATTATGTCAGTGATGAAGGATCAAAAGGTGTTGGCCAGAATAGCACACACAATAGCGACGCTTGTACGGCTTAACAAGATCTGGCAAGATAAACAGTTAGCACTATGCACGAAAATCAGATTAATGCGTACGTTGGTCCTGTCAATATTCAATGTTTGTGAGACATGGAAAGTTACAGCCGACCTTCAGCGAAGGATATATGCCTTGGAGATAGATGTTTCCGAAGACTTTTAAACGTCACGTACAAAGATCGAGTTACAAATGAGGAAATACGAGATAGAATTACAACAGAAATAGGGCTTTGTGAAGTCATTTTAGCAACTGTCAGAAGAAGGAAACTCGCTTGGTACGGACACATATCGAGATAAAATGGTCTTGGAAATACGATCCTGTATGGAAAGGTGCACGGAATAGTGCAAGGCAGACGACCAAGAGGCCGTCCCAAAAAGAGGTGGGAGGACAACATAAAAGAATGGACCAATCTCCGACCAAAAGAGGCACAGGCAGCGGCCGCTGACAGAGAAGGGTGGCGTGAGTTTGTGAGGATGTCTTCATGTGTGCCCCAAAGAATTCACCGGTAACGGGATGACCTGACCTGACAGCTATGTCTCCCCAAGATGTCATATGCATATCCAGTGCCTTCATGTCCCGCTTGCATGCGTTTTTGAATGACAAAAAATGACTTACTTGAGCAAAATAGATGAAATAAAGCCACTGAAACCGAACTGTGGGAATGAAATGGGCAGATGACATATGCCTCAACGTGTCACGAGAAGACACTAGTGATGTATAGCACAAATACACTACAGGAAAACAGTTGTAAGCATTACAAAGTAGTCACTGTTCTAGAATTCGCAAGGCAACAAAAATAAGAGGCAGACCTAAGCTCATAGCGAAGTCAACTTAAAAACAGCAGGACAAGCGGAAGTGGGGCTGAAAATGTTGGCGCGTGACTGGAAAACTTGGGGAGTATTTTTTGAGGCCATATGCTCCTCATGGTGTTGAATGAATTTCATTGATCCATTGAAAATGATTTATTAACAACGGCTAACAATGAATAACCTAGGATATGCGGATGATACAGTTTCGATGGCAAAAATTGAGCAGGAATTACTAGAGCTTGGGACAATATACAAAATAAATCAAGAGTTTGGATTAGATATAAACATAAAGAAAACAAAGACTATTATAATTGAGAAAAGTGACAAGAAACTGTATATGCAGATACAAATAAACGACCAATTACTGGATCGGGTACAGTTTCTCCTATTTAGGTCATGTAATAACGGAAGATAGCAGCTGTGAACATGAAATCAGAAAGAGAATAGGTACGGCCAAGATGATATTCGGCAACATGCAACACATATTGACATCCAAAGAAAATGAATCATAATTTCAAAAGAATTTCCAGGTGTTATGTATACTAGTCACTACTTTATGGCGCAGAAACGTGGACAATAAATAACAAGTTGCAAAATAGTATTGAAACCTTCGAAATGTGGGTATATAGAAGATTGTGTCGCATTTCTTGGAAAGAGAAGAAAACAAATTTGGAGGTATTGAAAAGGTTTGGGGTGAAAAGAGAATTAATGACCGAAATCAGGGTTAGACAGTTTCCTTATTTTGGTAATATAACAAGACATACCTCCATTTTGAAGACCATACTAGAGGGTAGGGCGGAAGGTAGTCGTTCAAGAGGCAGACAACGTTTCTAATGGAATGATAACATCAGATGGACAGTAAAAAGCCTCTTAGATTGCGCTATTAAGACAAGACATATAGGACACTGAAGATCCATTGCATCCGACCTTCGATGGGTAGATCGCACTTGAACTGAACTGAAAATTAACGAAATTGTTGTTTTCGATTATTCACAAGTTATCTCCCGTCACAAGATAATTAGCTCGATATTTCTACGCTTCATCTTACTGGATAGCCTCCCTTATAACTCTTGAACACGATATGTTTCAACTGTTACCATGGAGATATTCTAAGCGAGCATTTCTGAAATTAAACAGGCAGCTATTTTATGGTTACTGAAAAATGTTCAACAGTAACGTAACTACGATGTCATGGCACGCATTTAGTTGTTGTTGTTGAATGCTGAAAATGAGTAAACAGGGCGTTTAGTGACGGGTTTTCCTCACATCACGTCGCATCAAGAAATGGCGTGACAAACAACAGACGCCATGGATAAAGCTGCAGGACGAAGCTACATCAGCAGTCACCGGGAATACTCATCGGAACGTCACATTCCACCGCCGACTAAATAACGGAACTCGAATCGTGCCAAGGTTCCTAATCAATCAATGCTCCACACAAAAAATAAAAGAAATTCACGGTACAAAACACATTAAATTTATAGTTGATAGTGATCCTTTCACAGAATCCTGCCCTGGGTCCAACTGCATATCCATCTTTATTTCCCTAAAATCCTATTACAGTTGCACTGATAGATTGACACGTGCAAGTTCTGTTATTTACTCAGCCGTGAAATGTGACGTATCAAAGGGATTTCTCCATGAGACAGAAGGCCTGCATCTACAGTAGGCCGTGACACATCCCATAACTAATACGGAGCACCTAAAATAGACGTCAGTCTGGGCTGACTCGTAGCAGAAGAAACCTGAAAATCCGGCGCTAATCATGACCAGCAACATCTCAAGACATGCACAAACCTACTAAACGCATGTGCGATGTAAGATCTTCTCAGCGAACACTGGACCTCTGTCGCGTGGCGTGGTGCTGTAGACGTGATGCTCTAGATGTGGTGTTATAGGCGGGATGCTATAGACGTGATGTTATAGACGTGGTGCTATAGACATGATGCTATAGACGTGGTGCTATAGGCGTGGTGATATAGACGTGGTGCTGTAGACTTGGTGCTATAGATGTGGTGCTATAAGCGTGGTGCTATAGACGTGGTGCTATAGACGTGGTGCTATAAGCGTGGTTCTATAGATGTGGTGATGTATGCATGTTGCTATAAGCGTGGTACTATAGACGTGGTGCTATAAGCATGTTGCTATAAGCGTGGTGCTATAGACGTGGTGCTATAGATGTAGTGCTGTAGACGCGGTGCTTTAGGCGTGGCGCTTTGGACGTGTTGCTATAGACGTGGTACTATAGCATGTTGCTATAAGCATTGTGCTTTAGACGTAGTGCTATAACCATGTTGCTATAAGCGTGGTGCTATAGACGTGGTGCTATAGATGTGGTGCTATAGACGTGGTTCTATAGACGTGTTACTTTAGGCGTGGCGCTATAGACGTGGTGCTATAGACGTGGTGTAATATACACGGAAAGTAAGCAAGACTAAGTTCTTCTTTTTCTTACTCTTCTTCCTCTTCCTCTTCTTCCTCTTCTTCTTCTTCCTCTTCTTCTTCTTCCTCTTCTTCTTCTTCTTCTTCTTATGATCGCATCATAGATGTTTACACGATCAGGCGAGTTTCCGCACTGAACTCGACCGTTGACTGAAGTTGTTCTTTAGCTCCCTACAGCTTTGATTGTAGTCTCGAATCATTTGGCCAGTGTTTCCTCCTTAACTGACCATACAGAGGACATTTTTTTTTCTTTGCCAGTAACAATTGGTCAATCCAACATCCCAAACTGTTACGTTCCTTACAAAGCACAGGTCCTGAAAGCTATGACCTCCAAGTCTATCTTCTCTGACATTAACCCCGACTGTCTTACATCCCTCAAGTTTGACTCTAGTTCTCGTTACTCGTGTTTTTTTGGTTTGCCCCCATTCCTCTTACCCTTTACGTTCCAGAACAACGTCTGTCTAGCAATGTCTTCAGGATTTTCTCACAGAGTATATCATATCTCCGACGTCTTCTGCAATGTCTCCAACTATTAATGCTTTCGAAGCTCATTCGTTGCTGATATATACTCTGTTCATTCACAGATATATTTAATTTTCTTATACGATGCAAAAGTTTTCTTTCATAACCGACTCCCAAATCAGGTCAGGTCAGGTCATCCCGTAACCGGTGAATTCGTTGGGGCACACATGAAGACACCCTCACAAACTCACGCTATCCTTCTGTCAGCGGCCACTGCCTGTGCTTCTTCTGGTCGGAGATTGGTCCATTCTTTTATGCTGTCCTCCCACCTCTTTTTGGGACGGCCTCTTCGATCGTATTTGCAAGGTTCATCTGATCTCGATATGTCACCGTACCAAGCGAGTTTCCTTTTTTTGACAGTTGCCAAGAGGTCTTCAAAAGGCCCTATTTCTGTTGTAATTCTATCTCGTATTTCCTCATGTGTATCTCGATCTTTGTTTAAAAGTCTTCGGAAACATCTCATCTCCAAGGTCTGTATCCTTCCCTGAATGTCAGCTGTAACTGTCCATGTCTCACAATCATAGAGGAATATTGACTCTCAAACACATATGGGATACTGGTCACAGACCAGCCGTTATGACACGTGTTTCTCTGCAACAGGGAACTGTCAGTGACGGTGACGGTGACGGTGTTCATATGGACCTCTAAACATTGAAAGACGAGTCTGTTTAAGCACTGCCTTGTGGACAATGAGGCTAACGTCTGGTTAGGAAAAGCACACTGTTAGCCAGGGTCAGGACAAATATACTGGCCAAGACCCTCACCTGACCGCCTGAAAACGGGCTGTTGTCGAGGACAACAGTCGGGCTAACAAGGTGAGATTCGACGTGATCCCCGTGAGCGACACGCAGATGAAGCCAAGCATAGCACAACCGCCTGGAGGATCCCGGTCCACCTTCACCAGCACGCTCGAGATGTGAGGAAAACTACGACAACCCGCAACCTAACGCCCGATTTAGGGCGCACAAGAGTAACCTCCTCACTGTGGACAATCTCAAACAACAAGCACTGCCTTGACCAAGGCGTATGAGTGGACACATAGACAGCAAATGGGCATCTTTCAAACTTACTGACTTTCTGTGTCCGGCAAACTCAAATAGTCTTTGCCCCAAAAACCAGCTACTGTCAATACTCTTGCACAGTATTCCTGCATCCTAGGACATGCAATCAGGTGTTCCGGGTCCTAGTCGACCCCACATTCGCAATTTTCATTATCTGCATACGCCCACTTGTTCATGCTAGACCAACATTTGGACACACCTGTTCTTAACCTACCCAGAGATCTCGACGTAGTATATTGTTTGCTTTGTTTTACCGTTAGCATTTTTTCACTAATCCCCAAGGCGGTGTGCGTTGCACTATGGTTTTTATTTTGCGCCTGTCGGCCCAGTGCACCCGACTTCAGCATGCATTTTATGTAAGGGTCTGCTTCCTTCTGCCTTTTCTAAGGGTTTGCTTCCCCGGGGTAACGGCTGGTGCTGTGAAGGGGATCGAACGCAGCACCTTCTGGTCGTGAGCCGTGTCACTTAACCACTAGCCCACGACGTCCCCACATAGTATATGAGTAACAGAGACGGGTGTCCGGCCAGGGACAATGCACTGACCATTATCTCTATCTTTTAAGGTTAGACCCACATCTGTCCTTAACATGTTCAGAGATCTCCACGTAGTATACGGCAAACCATGTCCTGGTGCAGGTTCTTCTTTGATCTCTTTCCAACCTTCACGAGTTATTTGGCGCCACATTTCTATTCGGTTTCTCTCGGGGCTCTGTTCTGAGGGCTGTACAGTCCGCAAGAAACTTGTCCTTGATTTCAGTCGTATTATTTCTGCTGTATTTCCAAAGAGACAATCAGGAACGGCAAATAATTTTATGTTGTAGCAAAAATGCGTCTTTCTGGAAAAATAGGAAGAACAGACGCAAATGGATGGGGGAAGGGGTGGACAGGTGAGAGGAGATAAAGCATTGGAAGCCTATTTAAAATGGTGATGCCGTTCGTGTGAAGGCAACCCATGAGGAAGATCAACCTATTCTCAAGTTCTAGCCGATGACGATCACCAGAGGAGCGAGAGACAATTCCTGTGACAATGAAATCAACCTGTTCCCTGTGGCCAAGACCATTGAAGTAGTTTGCGAATGGAGAACTAGAGTGGTTATAGATGTCATTCAGATGTTGCCGGAAGTGCGCACGTAGTTCGAAAGCAGTCTTCCCGATGTATGTCATGCCACGCAGGCCATAGATGATAGAATAAATGAGATTGCAAAAGGTGTTAGTGAAACTTTTTTATATTTATGCAGGGCGAATTGTCGCATGCGATGCCGTCTCTACAAGTCGCTCATCTATGGCTTCTGATATTTTTTGTCTTGATGGTAAACATTATAATAACTCGGACAAGTCAATCAGTATATTGGCTTTTTCCGTCTTTTCAGACGATAGTAAATTGTGCTTTGCAAAAAGGGATGCAACTACAGTCCATGACGATAACGCATGTGACTTGTAAGACCAATCCGAGCAGAGAAGCATCTTTGAAATTGTGTGTATTGTGATAAACAGGACTCTGCGTCATCACATGGTGTGGCATGTCTTCTCAAACTCTGAGTCTTTAGCCTATCAGCAATCAGTATCCCCTTTGTCTGCATCCCATGCCCCATCCATGTAACACGATCCATGGCGTCCTGTTCCCATGATTCCAAATCGATGCCTCCATCATTCATATCCCGCTTGCATACATCCTTGTACCGAAGTTGTGACCGGCCCCGAGAACTTTTCTCCAACTGTAATTATTCATAGAGAAAATGTATTCTCATTCTGATATCATCCATCCTCCGAGTGTGTCCCAGCCATAGAAGCTTTCAAGGACCAAGCATAGAAACTATTGTGACAGTGCCTGTTCTCTGCAACACCTCTGCGTCGGTGATCTGCGCAGGCATCTCATGTGGATGTTTAGCCGTTTCTCTTGGTACGTGTAGGTAAACCATGTTCCACTGCCATAAAGATGTATGCTGAGGATACATCCTGGTAAAGAATTGTTTTTATTATAACAGTGAGCTTCTTGTTCTCCCAGACCCTTTTTATTAACCTGCTCATTGCTGTTGTTGCTTTGCCTATCCTGATATTGATCTCTTGGTCCAGGGATACTCTATTATTGATTGAAGATCCCATGTATGTAAAGTGATCTACTACCTCGAGATTACTGGTACCTTGTTAGCACCCTGGACCATAACTTGTTTTTTCTTTTTGCTGGCTGTTAAACCAAACTGGCAGCAGGCATCAGAAAATGCAGGCAGTAAGCAGTTCCTCCTCTGAATCAGTCGTACCTGGGGTATCAACCGCAATGTGCAGTTCTCTGATTAGTCCATTATTTTCGTCTTGGCTTTCAGCATTTGGACTTTGAATAAGCTACACTCTGTGCGGGAATGAATATACCTCGTCCTGTCACGCCTTTACTGCATCTGATATTCCATACCCTGAATGTAACTGCTTGAGTTCTGGTATACAAACAGGCAATATTAACTGACGCCACGTAGTGAAAAGTTGTTTGAATCTGTGCCTGCCCTTCGCCTTAAGGTACTTTGACGGTCCACAGGCGTGGTGCAGGTCATCTCTCCATCTTATCTGTGGGCAGCCACGTGGGCCTAGATGGTAAACATTAGAATAACACGGACAACTCGCTCATTTACCGCATCTCATATTTCTTGTCGTTAAAGTAAAGATTTTAAACATACGGACAACTCGCTCATTTACCGCATCTCATATTTCTTGTCGTTAAAGTAAAAATTATAAACATACGGACAACTCGCTCATTTACCGCAACTAATATTTCTTGTCGTTAAAGTAAAGATTATAAACACACGGACAACTCGCTCATTTACCGCATCTACTATTTATTGTCGTTAAAGTAAAGATTATAAACATACGGACAACTCGCTCATTTAGCGCATCTAATATTTCTTGTCGGTAAAGTAAAGATTATAAACATACGGACAACTCGCTCATTTACCGCATCTAATATTTCTTGTCGTTAAAGTAAAGATTATAAACATACGGACAACTCGCTCATTTACCGCATCTAATATTTCTTGTCGTTAAAGTAAAGATTATAAACACACGGACAACTCGCTCATTTACCGCATCTAATATTTCTTGTCGTTAAAGTAAAGATTATAAACATACGGACAACTCGCTCATTTACCACATCTAATATCTATTGTCGGTAAAGTAAAGATTATAAACACACGGACAACTCGCTCATTTACCGCATCTAATATTTCTTGTCGTTAAAGTAAAGATTATAAACATACGGACAACTTGCTCATTTACCGCATCTAACATTTCTTGTCGTTAAAGTAAAGATTTTAAACATACGGACAACTCGCTCATTTACCGCATCTAACATTTCTTGTCGTTAAAGTAAAGATTATAAACACACGGACAACTCGCTCATTTACCGCATCTAATATTTCTTGTCGTTAAAGTAAAGATTATAAACACACGGACAACTCGCTCATTTACCGCATCTAATATTTCTTGTCGTTAAAGTAAAGATTATAAACATACGGACAACTCGCTCATTTAGCGCATCTAATATTTCTTGTCGGTAAAGTAAAGATTATAAACACACGGACAACTCGCTCATTTACCGCATCTAATATTTCTTGTCGTTAAAGTAAAGATTATAAACATACGGACAACTCGCTCATTTACCGCATCTAATATTTCTTGTCGTTAAAGTAAAGATTATAAACATACGAACAACTTGCTCATTTACCGCATCTAACATTTCTTGTCGTTAAAGTAAAGATTATAAACATACGGACAACTCGCTCATTTACCGCATCTAATATTTCTTGTCGGTAAAGTAAAGATTATAAACATACGGACAACTCGCTCATTTACCGCATCTAACATTTCTTGTCGTTAAAGTAAAGATTATAAACATACGGACAACTCGCTCATTTACCGCATCTAATATTTCTTGTCGTTAAAGTAAAGATTATAAACACAAGAATAACTCGCTCATTTACCGCATGTGTATTTCTTGTTGTTAAAGTAAAGATTATAAACACAAGAATAACTCGCTCATTTACCGCATCTAATATTTCATACCTTGATGGTAAACATTACAATAACACGGAGAGTTATTCATTGACCATATCTAATATATTTTTTACCTTGATGGTAAACATTACAATGACACGGGAAATTGGCTAGGTGGCCGCATTTGATATTTCTGGCGTTGACGGAGCAATCTGACCGGATTGTGGTACTCTCCATCAGTGCTGTTATCGTCCTACTATACCGATGTCTTCCTGTTGCACCGTTGCCTTCCACTTTTCCCTCCAAATATGGCTTCCACGAAAGTGTTATGTTGTTTTTATGGCCAAAATTAAACTCATAAATCGTAAATCATGAATACAAGATAAAATAAACACCAGCGATAGTGCAATATCTAATAAAACGTAAATGTCAACTACCTCTCTCTCTGTCTCCACCTCTATATCTCTCTCTCTCTTTATATTTCTGTTAGCCCTTTCGATCTGTCTGTTCCTATGTATATCGTGTCTAAACAAATCATATCTCTGTTCCTTTGATGATAATACTCAAGTGACGAGTACACATTGATACGATTGTTTGAACGCAACATCCAGAAAAACACCGCATCAAACCGTAAACAGCCTGTACTTTGTTACAAAGTGATTGAGTTCACATGGAGTCACGCCATACAAACACATGCCTGACTGGCGCTGAATTGGAACCCACAGGAAAGACGGGTGATGGGAGAGTTACAAATTGAGAGACCAAAGCACACTAGGCGAAGAACAGGTAAAGAGAATGTCATGGCAGTGGAGTCCTGTAGGGGGAGATCAAGAAGACGACACAAACGGACTACTGATAAAAGCATCAGTTACATTCCAATGATGAGATGTCTGCTCATAAAGCTATTGAGGGTCGTCAGTCAGTCCATTTTCCTATGGTCATCTCGGTTTTGGTAAAGTATCAAAGATTATTGCCTTCTCTTCAATCATCATAAAAGGCAAAGTCAAAGGCCGCCGTCCATCGTAGACGATGATGGCATAATTAATTTTGCTAGCGCTATTTTTAGTAAGGATTAACTGCGATACATTTTATCCTCACTCTCTCGTCTCGTGCCGTTCGCCCCCAGTGGCAAGCCAAGGACAAGACGACTAGGGGGCGACTACGAGATGCAGGGAAATCCGCATCAAGCACCCGTGAAAAAGACGGCGGAGTCCGGAGTCGAACTCACACCACCTGATCACGAGGCCGACGGCTTAACCACTTCGCCAAGGATTCCCCAATCATCATAAAACATCATTGTCTATTGTTTTATCTTATCTCACCACAATACATCATTGTCTATTGTTTTATCTAATCGCACCACAAAACATCGTCGCCTATTGTCTTAATTTTCTCTCACCTCAAAACATCATTGTCTATTGTTTTATCTTATCTCACCACAAAACATCGTCGCCTATTGTCTTAATTTTCTCTCACCTCAAAACATCATCGCATATTGTCTTAAGGGCCTATCTGGCCTTCTACCACTTCCTACGGCCACTATCTCCTTTCATCCCGCATTTATTTGTCCGTCATTTTGTAAGCGGCCTCCAACCCGTGAGGAGCTCTGTGATGATGTCTAATATAAGCACATCTTCACGCCTTTGATATTTGGAACTGAGACTGTTACTTACTTACTTCCCGTGTCCGGCAACCTCACTTCACCCAAAACTGCCACCATCCGGTCCACCATTGCATAGGAGTCCTGCATCACAGGACATATAATCACGTGTTTCGGGTCCTGAACGGCCCCTATTCGCAATATTCATTATCTGCATATTTCCACTTTTTCAGGTTAGACCCACATCTGGACACACCTGTTCATAACCTGTACAAAGATCTCCACGCAGTGTATGAGTAACTCAGACGTGAGACGATAGTCCGGACAGGCACAATACACTGACCATGACCTCTTTTCGATTTAGCGTTCCCTGGAAACAGGCTGTTTTCGAGGCAGTTTGGCTGATCTCCGTAGTAGTGAGCGTCACGCAAATGAAATCAAGCAAAACACAACCGTCTGGAGGACCGCGGCCTACCTTCATCAGCCGGCTCGGGATGTGAGAGCACATCTCGCTACTGTTCGTTCAGCGTGTGAGTGGTGTGTCTTGAGCAACCGGGTAGAGTGAAGAAGAAGAAGAACTAGAATAGGAAGAAGAAGAAGAAATAGAAGAATAAGAAGAAGAATGTGATTGAGGAGGAGGAGGAGAAGAAGAAGAAGAAGAAGAAGAAGAAGAAGAAGAAGAAGAAGAAGAAGAAGAAGAAGAAGAAGAAGACATAACTTCAGATTTCCATGACACCTTACAAACCATGTATGCCTACATTCGATTCGCTACTTGTGTCTAGTCGTTTTTTTTCCTACGCCTTCTGGGTTGTTTACTCTGAGTATACGAATTGCTGGTTTTATTGAGGAATCAGAGACCTGAAAGTTTGCCTAAAACCTCCAGTAACTGGGGTTGAAAGCGATGTGTCATTTTCCAGAGTGATGCGAGTGTGTCCTTTAGATTAAAGAGTCAAGAACCCATTAACACCTGGGTAGGCTGCATCACGTGACGACTGCGGTGCGTGCCTGACAGATTTTCTGGGACACCAATTCTAAAGGAGAGTAAGATAGGGGCGGCAGCATGTAGCCACTAACACTGAATCTAACAAATCACAGTGAATGTAGTCACTAACCCTGAATCTAACATATAACAGTGAATGTAGCCACTAACACTGAATCTAACAAATAACAGTTAATGTAGCCACTAACACTGAATCTAACAAATAACAGTGAATGTAGTCACTAACCCTGAATCTAACATATAACAGTGAATGTAGCCACTAACACTGAATCTAACAAATAACAGTGAATGTATTCACTAACACTGAATCTAATAAATAACAGTGAATATTGCCATTAACCCCGAATCTAACAAATAACTGAATATAGTCACTAACACTGAATCCAACCCGACATTTAAGGCCCTCCTCTTCATGGCCCACAAAAGAATGAATTTACTCATGATGAGCATTGCACAACGGCAAACAACTTTGTTGGGCCGCCCTGGAAAGGCAATGGGTAGTGGGTTGCAGTAGCGCTTTCCTCACATCACGAAGGTGCTGATAAAGGCGTACCTAGGATCCTGCCTGCTGTTGCGCTATGCTTGGTGTCATCTGCGTGTCGCTCACTACTACGGAGATCGCGTCGAACCCCCACCTCGTTACCAAAACTGTCATGAGTAGGGCTTGATAGAAACGCTCGACTGTGACGAGTAAAAATTGTTGCTTGGCGAGTTTTAAAAATCAGTTTTAAATCGTTAATTACGTTTTTAATCGTTTCTACATAACCACTCTCGCACGGTTATTAATGATATTACGGCTCGAATAGATTGTACATAGGACAGGTGAATCTAAATGGACCTCCGCTACCACAATTTAAACGTACTAAAGCCATCGAAAGATGGTACTACAGTTCTAAAACTACCAAGCATGTTCAAGGACCCACACGCCATGCCCCTGACAGCAGTGCATTTTTTCTTAAGAAAAAATAGGCTTATACCGTGAAAGTAATACAATATATTTTGGTTTGGTACACATTGTTAAGTAACATTAAAAGTGAATTAGTGCCTAGTTAAAATTTGTTACCATAAATTACATGACTGTAGTCCGACCATGCTGACTGGTGATATGTTTGAACAACCCTGAAAAGGTTCAAGCCCTGGTCATGAGACAGCCTGTTTCTAGGGAAAACTACATGTAAGTCACCATGTTCACCTGACCCTGGCTAACATAATCTGGTCAGCGTGTTTTACCTGGCTAGACGTTAGTCTCTCTCCTGTCCTTATATTGGTAGAAACAATATATCCTTCATGTATGTATTCTTCTCTTCTTCTAAGAGTCGATTGTTCATTACTGTTGTTGCTCGTTGTCATTGTTTCTGTTTCTGTTTCTAAGAATCGACGTCACTGCACTCCGGGTATACTCATAAGTGCTCAGTCTCTCTCATCAAATGGCGTAAGGTATGGATGTTGATGGTCCCTGTAGTTCGCTGATTGTACACTCTCCTGCGCCGTCCTCTCACGTGCCCCACTCCGCTCGAACCTCGTTTCATGTCGAAACTTTGCAGTCTGTGGATTGCTGCTTCATTTGTTGCGGTGTCCTTATCTAACAGGCGGTCATTGATTGATTTCAAAATGTCACTGCTGTCCATCACTAACGTGCCCATGATGAGAGCTTGTATAGCCATGATGTCAGCTCTTTCATTGCCCTGAACCACGGCATGAGCAGGACAGTAGGTATGTAAACCCCTGGAGGTTTGAGGCCTCAACAGCTGTTATCCACTCGTACCTAAGCCATTTCTTCTGTACTTTCTGAAGTATGGCTTCCGCGTCTGTCACGATGACTGCCGTTGTTATAGAAATCTCAGATATCCATTTCAGTGCTGAGGCCACCGTTCCCGTCTCCATTCTCATACTGGAGGTTGTTGACATGTATGCCCTAATGCATTCAGCAACGACTTCTCCTCTCACTCTAGCCGAGAAACCCCAGCCTGATGTCCCACCGCGCAGCAATGATCCGTCGGTGTATATGATGGCATCACTATCCTGCATGTTCTCAGTTATCAGCTAATTCACCTCGTGCTCTGCTTTCCCGCTGCTCTATTCTCTGTTCGTTGTCATTGATGAAGACCTATTTGTTGTAACAGATTTCGTTTGTGTTTTCGTCCCAGTGGGGTATCTCACAAAATAATTGAACGTCTTTATACTGGTATAGAAGACTGTAGATATACTGGTCTAGAAGACTCAGTAGATATACCGGTCTAGAAGAGTGTAGATATACTGGTCTAGAAGGATGAGGAGATATACCGGTCTAGAAGAGTGTAGATATACTGGTCTAGAAGACTCAGTAGATATACCGGTCTAGAAGAGTGTAGATATACTGGTCTAGAAGGCTGAGTAGATATACCGGTCTAGAAGAGTGTAGATATACTGGTCTAGAAGACTGTAAATATACTGGTCTAGAAAACTGAGTAGATATACTGGTCTAGAAGACTGAGTAGATATACTGGTCTAGAAGACTGAGTAGATATACTGGTCTAGAAGACTGAGTAGATATACTGGTCTAGAAGACTGAGTAGATATACTGGTCTAGAAGACTCAATAGATATACCGGTCTAGAAGAGTGTAGATATACTGGTCTAGAAGACTGTAGATATACTGGTCTAGAAGACTGTAGATATACTGGTCTAGAAGACTGTAGATATACTGGTCTAGAAGACTCAGTAAATATACCGGTCTAGAAGACTGAGTAGATATACTGGTCTAGAAGACTGAGTAGATATACTGGTCTAGAAGACTGAGTAGATATACTGGTCTAGAAGACTGAGTAGATATACTGGTCTAGAAGACTGAGTAGATATACTGGTCTAGAAGACTCAGTAGATATACCGGTCTAGAAGAGTGTAGATATACCGGTCTAGAAGAGTGTAGATATACTGGTCTAGAAGACTGTAGATATACTGGTCTAGAAGACTCAGTAGATATACCGGTCTGGAAGACTGAGTAGATATACTGGTCTAGAAGACTGAGTAGATATACTGGTCTAGAAGACTCAGTAGATATACCGGTCTAGAAGAGTGTAGATATACCGGTCTAGAAGAGTGTAGATATACTGGTCTAGAAGACTGTAGATATACTGGTCTAGAAGACTCAGTAGATATACCGGTCTAGAAGAGTGTAGATATACCGGTCTAGAAGAGTGTAGATATACTGGTCTAGAAGACTGTAGATATACTGGTCTAGAAGACTCAGTAGATATACCGGTCTAGAAGAGTGTAGATATACCGGTCTAGAAGAGTGTAGATATACTGGTCTAGAAGACTCAGTAGATATACCGGTCTAGAAGACTCAGTAGATATACCGGTCTAGAAGAGTGTAGATATACCGGTCTAGAAGACTCAGTAGATATACTGGTCTAGAAGACTCTGTAGAGTCTGTATTCCGGTCTAGAAGACTAGGTACACTGGTCTAGAAGACTCTGTAGAGTCTGTATACTGGTTTAGAAGACTCTGTAGAGTCTGTATTCTGGTCTAGAAGACTGTAGAGTCTGTATACTGGTCTAAAAGACTCTGTAGAGTCTGTATATTGGTGTACAAGACTCTGTAGAGTCTGTATACTGGTCTAGAAGACTCTGTAGAGTCTGTATACTGGTCTAGAAGACTCTGTAGAGTCTGTATACAACCAGTTTCATTTACATTTTCTTGCTCTAAAACACGTGGGCATCCAATCTATTCTTAAATGCATTAATTATCCCTGCCTCCACTACTTCCTGTGGCAATGCATTCCAAGCATTCACCACTCTCTGACTAAAAAAAATATTTCCTAATATCTAATCTGGACCTTCCTTTAGTTAATTTGAAGCTGTGCCCTGTTGTTCTTGTAGGTGGTTGTATTTTGGAAAACTTGTTATAGTCTAGATCATCCTTTCTTTTGATTATCTTATAAACATGTATTAAGTCACCTCGAATTCTTCTCTTGTCTAGACACAGTAGGTCGGTTTTTCTGAGCCTTTCCTCGTAACTGTAATTCTGGAATCCCACTATCACCTTTGTCGCTTTTCTTCGAATCCTTTCGAGCATGTTATATCTCCTCCACAAAAAAGACTTCACACTTGTACACAGTACTCAAATCTAGATCTAACTAATGCTTTACCGTATACCGTCCCTTCCTTGCTTATAAGTTTCATATTTCTTGTTATCATATCTAACATTGCATGTGTATATCTATGTAAATGTTTTTAGATGTCGAAAAGGAACGAATTGAGTACATTAGTTAATTACCTGGAAACACCCACTTCCTATTTCTGGCTGGAAATTAATATTACAGATACAAGAATCGTATAACCTGGCAGATATATATGCTGCCTGAGCATACTTGCATTTGCTTACAAATAGTCTCCATTTCTGGCAACCATTGAATTTGATTTCCCAGAATTACTCTGGCTGTATGGAGTCGGGGGGGGGGGGGGGGGCGAGAAAGCGAGTGGTCGGTAGATCAACCAACCAACAAACACATTTATTATAATAAAATGGCTAAAATTGCCACCTTTATGTTTTAGAGCCGCGTGATAAAGCAGCCATATCAGGCAGGCCGATAAGTCCCATAGAAACGCTCCAATGGTCAGGCAAAAGGCTTTAGGCCGTCGATAATGGCGTCCACGCATTGATTGTCACGTGCCGACTTGGACACCAGTTGTCCTACAATTATATGTGTGTGTGTGTGTGTTTGTGGGTGCGGGTGTATGGGGGATGGGGAGGTGAGGGAGTGTTTGTGCGTGTCTGTGGGTGCTTGTGGGTGTGGTGGGGCGTCAGTGTATGTGTGTGAATCAAGGAGTGTGTGTGTGTGTGTCTGTAGGTGCTTGTGGGTGTGGTGAGGCGTCAGTGTATGTGTGTGAATCAAGGAGTGTGTGTGTGTGTGTGTGTGTGTCTGTGACGACGTGATCCCTGTAGTTATGAGTGTCACGCGCAGGAAGTCAAACGTAGGACTACCGCATGGAGGACCGAGGTCCTCCTTCCTCAGCACACTCAGGGTGTAAGGAAAGCTACTACAACCAACCATTTAACGTAATTTTCAAGGTGCATAAAAGAATAAACTTGCTCATTATGGGCATTCAACAACAACAACGTGTCTTCTTCTTCTTCTTCGTTCGTTCTCAATCTCCCGCTACCAAATCCTGAAAGGGCTTAAGTAGCAGAATGTAGTCCAGAGAATGGAATGCGTTGTGTCGTAGTTTACAGCTTGACTGGGATATTTGCACCTTTCGGTCCAACACATCCGACTTCAGCAAGCATTTTTTGAGTACCGGGTTAGCATTCCCTCTTCGATACCTTCTCCTTAGCCAGTCTGCCCTGCTGCAGCCTGTTATCCAGGATCACAACTTGGAGGTGTAGAAGGGTCTTGGCAGCCCTGATTCGCTGGCCCTGACGCTAGCAGTCAGCTATGGGTCGCTGACCATTGCAGCTCATGCGCTGCTCAGCATCTTGATCCCGTGTCTGATGGGGTGGATGTGTAGTTGTGTGTGTCTGTATCTGTGTGGGGGCGGGGGGGGGGGGATGTGTAGATGTGTATGTTCATGGATGCATGTGTTAATCCGTGTGGGGTGTGTGTTTGTGTGTGCACATGTGTGCGTGCGTGTGTGTCAGTATATATGTGTGTGTGGAGGGGGAGTGGGGATGGGGGTGGGGAGGTGGATGAGCGCTTTGGTAGTCTGTAGGTACACGTGTGCGGGTGTCTGTGTATGTATATGCGGGTGTGTGTGAGTGTGTCTGCATGAGTTTGTGTGTGTGTGTGTGTGTGTGTGTATGTGCGTGTTTGTGTTTGATATATATATGGGTTGATTGTGTGGGTGTGTGTGGGGAGGGGTGGATCTGTGTGCCGGTGGACTGATGTGAGTGTGGGTATGTGTGATTGATTTTGGGTCTCTGTGTACGTATGTATGTTAGTATATATATATATATATATATATATATATATATATATATCCAAAAAGATGGCGCCGGACATGGTCGCAGTCGATTTCCCTCTTGATAAAACGGTGTTTTGTTTGTGTTTTCTATGATAACTCTCGGACTATTAACGTGATTCCTGGATATAAATGTGCCGACTTGTGAATTAAGCATACTAATGTGAAAGAAGTGATGCAACGAAGCATATAAGTGTATTTTTAGTCGTGAAAGGTAGACTTAATGTGTACAGTTTTGATGGGACAAAGCGTGGCCGAAACTTGACCCGGTCAAAAGCTAGTGTCGCTCCGTGCTGTATCGTGACCCAGATAACGAAGCATGAACACTGAAACGAAGGAGGTCATCCTGACCCCGTCAAACATACGGTACTACAGAAAGGAGCTCATCGCGCTTCGAACTCAGATCTACATCTGTTGCGTGTGCTGAAAATACACTTAACCGAGGAGGCATCGGAACTCACAAGTATACAATCAATGCGAAAGACCAGAGGAACGAGAGGTAGAAGAAGAATACACAAACAAATGCACTCAGAAACAGATACCTCAAAGCTCCACCCCAGCGATAAAAGAGAAGGGAAAGGCTACCGAGAAAATGAGACACACGCTGATACCATACTGTATGCATCCGAACCTTTCACTAGAAGTCTTAACAATGTCTTGCCTCTAGAACATGTTGAGTCCGGACAAGAAAGTAAGGAAGATCCTGCGCACATCTCCCTCACTATAAACACATTGCGCAACTCACGACATCACCCTATAGATCACACCCTGACTAGCAGCTCGCAACTGGCAGGGCCCCCAAACTGCAGCGGCGGAACAGGCAGAAAATGATCACGAAAACTACCCATCACGCTTGCTACATGGAATGTCCGCACGCTACTGGACAACACCAAAGCAAACAGACCCGAACGACGGACAGCACAGATCGCCAGGGAACTGGCTAGATACAACATCTGTATAGCTGCCCTGAGCGAGACACGACTGGCAGATAAAGGGCAGATCACAGAAGAAGGCGCTGGTTATTCTTTCTTCTGGAGCGGCCGCAGCAAAGAAGAACGCCATGAAGCTGGAGTTGGCTTTGCCATCAAGACCAACATGGTCGACAAGCTCACAAGCATGCCCAGAGGAATTAATGACCGCCTGATTACACTGCGTCTCCCCCTAATAGGAGGGCGCCATGCAACACTTATCAGTGCATACGCACCCACAATGACAAATCCTCAGGAAACACAAGATAAGTTTTATGAGGACTTAGAGGCGCTCATCGCTGCAGTCCCCAAATCTGACAAACTGGTCATCCTCGGTGATTTTAACGCTAGGGTTGGCACAGACCATACAGCCTGGGATGGGGCCATTGGCAGACATGGTATCAGAAAATGCAATAGTAACGGACTGCTCCTTCTGAGGACATGTGCCGCAAATGAACTACTCATTACAAACACAGCTTCCCGACTTCCTGTCCGAAATAGAACCACATGGATGCACCCAAGGTCCCGCCACTGGCACCTCATTGACTACAATATCATCAGACGTAGGGATCGAGCGGATGCTATGGTAACGAAGAGCATGTGTGGTGCAGAATGTTGGACCGACCATCGACTTGTCATTGCCAAGCTAAACTTCAAGATCCAGCCCAAAATGCGCCCCCAGGGAAAGAAACCACCGAGGAGGCTAAATGTCTCTCTGCTGAAATACGAACCCACGAGAGGAGGCTTTCAGGAAGAGCTTGAGGGTAGACTATCTGAGCTTCGTTTTGAAAAGAACGACATCGAAGAGAACTGGGCATCATTGAGAAACACACTCTACGATACAGCTGTTAAACACATTGGCCCACTCACGCGCAAGCATAAGGACTGCTTTGATGAGAACGATCTGGAAATACAGGGCCTTCTCGATGCAAAACATGAAGGGCACAGGGAATACCAAAGGGACACACTATCTCCGGCAGCAAAAGCTGCCTTCAATACTGCTCGCAAAGCTGTCCAGGTCAGGCTTAGAGAGATGCAAAACTCCTGGCTCAGCAAAAGAGCTGACGAAATTGAGATGTTCGCCGAGCGTCATGACACCAAACGGTTTTACGAGGCACTGAAAGCTCTCTACGGCCCGCAGCCCTCTAGTAATACTCCAGTTCGCAGTGCGGAAGGGGTACTGCTAACAGATAAGGCTCAGATTCTAGACAGATGGGCAGACCACTTCTGCAAAATACTAAACCACCCATCGTCCATAAATGAAGAGGCCATCCGGCGAATGCCACAAGTGGAACTGAACCTGGCGTTGGATGAAGTCATTACTGAGGAGGAAGTCGACAGGGCAATCAGTTCACTATCTATAGGAAGAGCTCCAGTAGCTGATGCAATACCAGCAGAGGTATCTAAGACAGCTGGCCCATCCCTCACCAGAAGGATCACTGAACTCTTCTGTCACATGTGGGCTGAAGGTAAAATTCCGCAGGAGCTAAAGGACGCCTCAATCGTTCACCTGTACAAAAGAAAAGGCAACCGTCAGGAATGCGACAATCATCGTGGAATATCGCTACTCTCCGTAGCAGGCAAGATCCTAGCTCGCTTACTGCTAAACAGGCTTAACAAACACCTTGAACAAAGCCACCACCTCCCAGAAAGCCAATGTGGATTCAGAGCCGGAAGAGGAACAGTGGACATGATTTTTGCCGCTCGCCAAGTACAAGAGAAGTGTCGTGAACAAAATCAGGCCTTGTACACCACATTCATTGATTTGACAAAGGCATTTGATACAGTTAACAGAGAAGGGCTGTGGATGATAATGTCTAAGTTTGGCTGCCCCAACAAGTTCATAACAATGGTAAAACAGCTACACGAAGGCATGTGTGCTCGTGTACTGGACAGCGGTGCAATCTCTAAAACGTTTCTAGTATCAAACGGAGTAAAACAAGGATGTGTACTCGCCCCGACTTTGTTCAGCATGATGTTCGCGGCCACGATGACAGATGCCTTCAGATCATTGGAGCTTGGAATATCCATAAAGTACCGCACAGATGGCAAGTTACTCAATTCCAGAAGAATGAAGGCCAAAACCAAAGTGACTGGCGACATAATCAGGGAACGTGCATTTGCTGACGACTGCGCTCTAATGAGCAACTCAGAACTGAACATGCAGGTTGGAATGGACCAGTTCTCTGCCACATGCAAAAATGTTGGCCTGACCATAAATGCAAAAAAAAAACAGAGGTCATGTACCAACCAGCACCAGGCATGCCGTACACAAAACCAGAGACTACAGTCAGCGGGCAGACGTTGAATGCCGTAGACAAATTCACATATCTGGGCAGCACGCTGTCGAGATCTGTCAGCCTAGACGATGAGGTGGCAAGCAGAATAGCAAAGGCCAGCACAGCCTTTGGCAGAATGCGCTCGATGGTCTGGGCACGTCGTGGCATCAGCGTCAAGACCAAACTCAAAGTCTACCGTGCAACCATCATTCCAACCGTACTATACGCTTGCGAAAGCTGGACTGTATACTCTGGACATGCAAGGAGGTTAAACCACTTCCACACAGGTTGCCTGAGGCGAATATTCCACATCCGATGGCAAGATCGTGTCACTGACATCGAGGTTCTCTCGAGGGCTAACATGCCCAGCATCCATGCACTGTTAGAAAAAGCACGACTAGGATGGGCCGGACACCTCGTCCGAATGTCAGACGAGCGGCTCCCAAAGAAGCTTCTCTACGGCGAGCTGAGAGAGGGATGGCGCGAGAGAGGGCGCCCAAAGAAACGTTTTAAAGAAGGTCTGAAGGACTCACTAAAAAGTTGCCAGATAGACATCGACAACTGGGAATATCTTGCAAAAAACAGATCTGACTGGAGAAGCGCAGTCAAATCGGGTGTAGCTGCTGGTGAAGACGATCGTGTTGTGAAAGCCCAGAGCAGACGCGAGACGCGGAAATCCCGAGCAGCGGGAACACCATCCCCTCTACAAACCTCGTGTGCCCGATATGTAGCAGATGTTTTCGTGCTCGCATTGGCCTGTTCAGCCACATGCGCACCCACACCCAACAGGGAAATCTGTGACAAGGATGATGTCGGCGGTCCTCATCGACAACGATAAACAGCTATTATATATATATATATATATAATCTGCCATTTTCAGTAGGTATTCTATGTTCCATTTATAGATCAGCGTATGTTATTTCCTTTCCTTCTTTTTGTTCGTTTGTTCTCAATAGTCCATAGAATGGAATGCGTTGTGTCGTGGTTTACAGCTTTACGGCGATAATTGCACCTTTCGGTCCGACACATCCAACTTCAGCAGGCATTTTGAAGTACCTGGTTGCCTTCCCTCTTCGATCCCTTCTACGTAGCCAGCAGGCCATATTGCAGTTTGTAATTCAGGATCAGCTCGTGGAGTCTTCGCAGGTCCGGATGCTAGCTATCAGCTATGGGTCGGCTGAGCATGAGCTCAAAATTGCCGGGCAGTGCAAGGAAAATGCACACGTACCCTCGAGGCACCTTGCTGACTCTTAGATCGGAGGTAACAAGACGTCTTGCCTACCTCGGAGTCCTTGTCAGTGATCAACCCAAACAAACGCACGGAACGAAAAGGGACAGGTGAGGTGGTAAAAGAAACAGTAGGAAGCCAAAAACAGGAAAAGCATTTTTAGAGAGATGCCCTGCTCAAGCCCAGCCAACTAAGCAGGAAACTTATCATCAGGCCACCACGACAGCAAATGTGGACCGCACATAACACTGCGAGGCACTTGAACAGCCGTGGTCATCCACTGCACTCGAGTGCATATCCAGTCGCCCTAACTTGTCTTGCCACTGGTTAAAGTTGGATTCGGGCGGGATAGTGAGGTCAACGAACTGCGCAACCCTTTCTCACTTAAATTAAATTCATCGCGCAAGTCCTTCTCTTTTCATTTAGCCAGTACTAACACAGTCGAGTCCTGTGACGACGGGCGAGCGGCGAAGCGGAGAGCGTAAGACCGCTGACAATCTAAACTGCAGTCAAAAAGCTGAGTCAGTTGTGGGACTCCTGGCTGAGCAATAAACCGGATGAGATACATGGACTTTCACTGCCTGCGAGTATACAGATCCCAAATCGGAATCTTCAGCCATTACCACCCGGAATGACATAATACTCGACTGGAAAGGCTATGTGAAAAAAGGAAAGATCCTCATTACTCGTGATGGACGAACAACATGGGTCGCTGACCACTGCAGCTCGTGCACTATTTCAAGTCGCTATGTTGTTCTCTTTAAGACATATGATTACATATATATATATATGCATACATACACCCATATCCATCCTCAGCCACGGCGTCAAAGAAGCGGACAAAAGCCTAAATGAACTCAGCAGAACAAGTGTTGCGTTTGCCCAACAAATCAATAGAAAGAAACCCAGTCCATACTCAACACCTTCTATCCAAAAGGAGATATGCGACTTGGAGATTGGACAATCTCGTCGAAAATGTAAATTCGTTTATCTGCTTGTGGCAAGAGATCACGATGTTCCATTTAATAAGTCGAGAGATCTCACGAAGGAATACAGCGGGCTGGCTCAGCTTCAACTGTATTAAACCCATCCTGCAACAGATGCGAAATGACAACGCAAGTGCTCACACCTTCAACATTGTGGTTATTCCAGCCATGGTATACATGGATGCGAGGTGTGGAACCTACGGAAAGCTGATGCAGATAGACTACGCGTTGCCCAACGAGCGATGGAGCGAAGAACATTGAAGATTTCCATTCGAGACAAAAACCGCAACGCAGAGATCAGACGTAGAACGTTCTTCTCTGACGTCATAGATGTCGCGCTGTTACAAAAATACGAATGGGCCGGCCATGTGGTGCGCATGCCAGATTACAGATGGGCCGGCCATGTGGTGCGCATGCCGGATTACAGATGGGCCGGCCATGTGGTGCGCATGCCGGATTACAGATGGGCCGGACATGTGGTGCGCATGCCAGATTACAGATGGGCCGGACATGTGGTGTGCAGGCCGGATTACAGACGGGCCGGACATGTGGTGTGCATGCCGGATTACAGATGGGCCGGACATGGGGTGCGCATGCCAGATTACAGATGGGCCGGACATGTGGTGCGCATGCCAGATTACAGATGGGCCGGACATGTGGTGCGCATGCCAGATTACAGATGGGCCGGCCATGTGGTGCGCATGCCAGATTACAGATGGGCCGGCCATGTGGTGCGCATGCCAGATTACAGATGAGCCGGCCATGTGGTGCGCATGCCGGATTACAGATGGGTCGGCCATGTGATGCGCATGCCAGATTACAGATGGGCCGGACATGTGGTGCGCATGCCAGATTACAGATGAGCCGGCCATGTGGTGCGCATGCCGGATTACAGATGGGTCGGCCATGTGGTGCGCATGCCGGATTACAGATGGGCCGGCTATGTGGTGCGCATGCCGGATTACAGATGGGCCGGCCATGTGATGCGCATGCCAGATTACAGATGGGCCGGACATGTGGTGCGCATGCCAGATTACAGATGGGCACGTAGAGTGACGGTGTGGTGGCCATTCAACTTTAGCCGCCCTTGCGCGGGCAACCAAAGATCAGGTGGCGAGTTGTCATAATGCGGAAGCCCTGAGCCCAACATCGTACACCAAGGTAAAAGAGCGAACTGAGTTTACTCAACATTTAGCTACCTGGCATCAGGCACACGTACCTGATTGAATACCAGGATATTTATATACATATATTTAACAAGCGGAATGGAAAATTATTGCATAAAAATGTACGAACATCGCACTTCGTTAAAGAATTCCTCATGCATATATATGGTCCGAGGCGCTTAATAAAGCAGAGACATAGGATATGAAAAAGATAGAGAAAGGCAAGTTGGAGACATGTGAGATGTGTTGCTATCGGAGGATGTAAACGGTCAGCTTGGCAGAAATTAAACCGATTACAATGGCACTAGAGGCAATTGCCGGGTCAAGATAGCTTCTGACAATAATCCAGAGTCGAAGATTATTTTGGCTTAGTCACAATCTAAGATCCGTTGGTTCAGTACATTCAACCGTATCGGAACATGGACAAGGGAGGTGAGGCAGAGGTCGACGAATGACAGCTTTCCTTGCGCAAGTCTGCTGAGACGTGGCAAGTCAAATCTTACAACCAACTCAGAAGTGTGGCAGAGGAACGAAGACAATGGCGTGACATGATACAAGGTCTCCAAAACCAGTTTGTGGGCTGAAGACATTAGCGTGACATGATACAAGGTCTCCAAAACCAGTTTGTGGGCTGAAGACATTGGTGTGACATGATACAGGATCTGACAAAACCAGTTTGTGGGCTGAAGACATTAGCGTGACATGATACAGGATCTGACAAAACCAGTTTGTGGGCTGAAGACATTGGCGTGACATGATGCAAGGTCTCCAAAACCAGTTTGTGGGCTGAAGACAATGGCGTGACATGATACAAGGTCTCCAAAACCAGTTTGTGGGCTGAAGACATTAGCGTGACATGATACAAGGTCTCCAAAACCAGTTTGTGGGCTGAAGACATTGGCGTGACATGATACAGGATCTGACAAAACCAGTTTGTGGGCTGAAGACATTAGCGTGACATGATACAGGATCTGACAAAACCAGTTTGTGGGCTGAAGACATTGGCGTGACATGATGCAAGGTCTCCAAAACCAGTTTGTGGGCTGAAGACATTAGCGTGACATTATACAAGGTCTCCAAAACCAGACTGTGGGCTGAAGACATTGGCGTGACATGATACAACGTCTCCAAAACCAGTTTGTGGGCTGAAGACATTGGCGTGATATTATACAAGGTCTCCAAAACCAGTCTATGGACCAAAGACATTGGCGTGGCATTACACGGGGTCTGACAAAACCAGTCTATAGACCAAAGACATTGGCGTGGCATAACACGGGGTCTGACAAAACCAGTCTATAGTCTTAACAGCCTACGACCACGATATACACACACACATACACAGACATATATATACACACGCACAAATTATCATCATAATCATCATCAGCAAGTGCCCTGTCGGTTTGCGTTCGCGAACACGGCCAGCATTTCCTCTTATCACGTGTCAGTTATGTGTTCCGATGTTGACAGCCTCCCATACCATGCCTTCAATCTGTTCAATATTGTCTTTCATTGTCTCACTCTGTCCCTCTTTCCATCGATTCTGCCCGCTGTCACTGTGTGTTCCAACCCCCCTCTTCTAATGATATGCCCGAAAAATAATGACTGCCTTGTCCTGATTTTGCCATAACCTGTCTTTGTGACTGTTCCTCCTAAAGAACCAAGTTATTAGATGTCCATACAGTCCATTCAATTTTCAACATTCTTCTGTAAAACCACATTCCCCTTGCCTTCAGTTGGTAAGTGCTTGATGAGTGTCCATGACACGCTGTCGTACGTCAGTACTGGTTCCACATAGCATCCAACAACTCTCTTCCTTAAATCCAGCAATATGCTTTCATTGCACAATATTTCCCTCCAACTTTAGAAGACTGATTTTTCTTTAGCTGTTCTATTCTTTATTTCTTCTTCTTATCCTTCTTCTTCTTTTTTGTACGCTATCAGACGTCGACTTGAATTTGTTCAATATGCTTCAAGATAAAAGAAGACCAACTGTAACCAGCCATCAAACAAATGACGGGTGCAAAAACTCAAAACCTCAGCCCCCAGTAGCTTCGAACAACAACATATAAGTATATATACGAGTATATACAGATATAAATACATATACACACATATATATATATATATATATATATATATATATATATATATATATATATATATATATATATATATATATATATATATATTCATGATTAATATCAATATTAAAATTTAACTTTCGATAAATCCCTATTTAAGAATGAAGCGTATCTGAAAAAATACCTTCATAAGGAAACGAATGAGCACAGTAAACTCCCTTCCAAACAAGAAGTCTTCACAATCAGACACATACATTATGATTGGGTGTCCTAACACGGTAGCTTGTTTTCAAATCACGTATATTTTGAAAAACGAAACGCACTGACACAAGCAGGATCGAATTTAATTGTCCACAAACCATCCCTCAACGTGTCTAAGCTCTATCCCAATCAGAGGACCTTCCCTGTTCACGTGAAGCCCGTTCATTCACTCTTCACTCCGACATACACCTTTTTATGTAACATTTCGTCCATTTTTTTCCCCAGTTTCCGCACAACCAAAGAGCAACGAAACCATTACCCCCCCCCCCCCCCCACTTCATCGCCCTCATCCTAATTCAACTCTCTAGCATTGAAACATCAATGATTTCTATCGGAACCGGGTGTCGGTAACATGGCGAATCAATCACGCGAAGGGTTGGTAGAGCGCTCACTTCACACGGGCAAGGGAAAGTAAGGAGTTCAATCCTGGATCTCGACTCACTTCAGTCGGACCATAAACAAGTAAATATGAACAAACTACGTGTTTCGGTTGTTGTTGTTGTTGTTGTGGTTAACTTAACATCTTTATACTGGTTTAGAAGACTCTACAGAGTCTATATACAACCAGTGTCATTTACATTACCTTGTTCTAAAATCTATCTGCATCCAATCAATTCTTAAATGCATTAATTGTCCCTCTCCACTACTTTCTGTGGCAATGCATTCCAATCATTCACCACTCTCGGACTAAAAATATATTTCCTAATATCTAATCTGAAGTTTTGTTTAGTTAATTTGTAGCTATGGCCTCTTGTTCTTAAAGGTGGTTGTATTGGAAAGAAAAAAATTGTTATAGTCTAATTTACCTTTTCCGTTGATTATCTTATAAACCTGTATTAAGTCACCCTGATTTCTTCTCTTCTCTGTAGACCGGGTTTTCTGAGTCTTTCCTCATAACTGTAATTCTGGAATCCAACTATCAGCTTTGTTCTTCTTCTTTGTATCCTTTCCAACATGTTTATACCCTCTCTATGACAAGGACTCCACACCTGTACACAGTACTCCAATCTAAGTCTAACAAATGCTTTATACAGTTTAACAATCACTTCCTTGCTCCTATGTTTAATTTTTCTTTTTAATAATACCTAACATTATATTTGCCTTTTATCACTGCTACCTGGACGTGCTCACTGCCTTTACCTCGATGATCTATTATAACCCCTAAGTCCTTTTACTTTTCTATCTTGCAAATATTGTTCTCGCCCAATATAGTGCTGCTGTTGTTGTTGTTGTTGAATGAACATAATGAGGACGTTTAGGGCGTAAAGTGGCGGGTTGTTCTAGCTTTCGTCACATCCCGATAAATGTAGACCGTGGTCGTCCAGTCGAGTGTACTATGCTCGGATTTATTTGAGTGGCACTCACTACGTCGGGGACCACATCAATCCAAATCTCGTCAGTAACTTTCCGCACATCCCGAGCTTGCTGATGATGGTAGACCCTGGTGCTTTTGGTGGTTATGCTATGATTGGCTTCGTCTGCGAATCGCTCACTACTATCGAGATCACGTTGATCCCCCACTTTGTTAGCCAGCCTACCATGAAGCAGTCTATTTCGAGGGAGAACTGCGTGGGAGTGAGGTAGGGGTTCTTGGTCAGTATATTTCGGCTGACCCTGACTAACATTACCCGACCAGTTTGTTTTGCGTGACCATAAATTAGTCTCCTCTCCCCATCACCCAATATATATATAACGTTCTTCAGTACAATACTTTTGAATGATCCGTCCAGAAGCAGTCAAATGCTGCTAGAAAAACAGGTCGCATTAGTAGAGGATGTGTACAAAATGTCAGCTCTCTAGTTCATGGGGAAGTTGGTTAAAATAGGAGAAATAGGAGTCCACACAAACGGACAATGGGCCTGTGGAGTTTAATAAATCGCACGTGACTTACTGTTAGGAGTAGTGAGGAATATAAATTGTCAATTTAAATTCAAAATGTGAAACCTGCTGCTTTTTCGATTAGTTAGTTAGTTAGTTATTCAGTCAGCGAGCAAGTCAGTCAGCCAGTCAGTCAGCCAGCCAGCCAGTCAGCCAGTCAGTTAGTTAGTCAGCCAGATTATCAGTTAATCAGCCAGTCAGTCAGCCAGCTTGCCATCCAGCCAGTCAGTTAGTTAGTCAGCCAGATTATCAGTTAATCAGCCAGTCAGTCAGTCAGCTTGCCATCCAGCCAGTCAGTTAGTCAGTCAGCCAGATTATCAGTTAGTCAGCCAGTCAGTCAGTCAGCTTGCAATCCAGCCAGTCCGCCAGCCAGACAGACAGTCAGTCAGTCAGCCAACCAGTTGGTTAGTTAGTTACTTAGTTAGTTAGTCAGATAGTCAAAAATCTGGCAAAGATGGCGCCGTAACTGGCTGCGAGTCTACATTTCTCTACTGTTTTGGATCATTATGGATGCCGCCAGACCATGGATTTGCCTGGAATTCACACTAGTCGGCGACTTACACTTGTGTTCACGGATACGTGGAGTTGTTTTCCGTCTGGACCTGTTATTTCGTTCTTTTTTTGTGATTTCTTCCATCCGTTTATCCTGGTCTGGACGCCGGCTGAATGGCGCTACGCTTAAACTAGTTATACCTGTGTCGTAGCTCACGGGTTAGTTCTGCCGGTTCACCTTCACGAATATGGCGTGTGGGAATTTTAGTAGCTACTATGATGAACTGAATACAGCTGGGGAGAGATGCCAGACTCACTCACACGCTGCTGAGTGTTGTCCATACGACCTCTTGTGGTTATCGAAAAGGCACGACAAACTGCGTTAGATGCCTTCCCACCTTTCTACCATGCGGGTTACATGTTTACGGAAAGGATTCGGTGGTAACCCTGAGGCAAAATCTGCTTCCTATGCTATCTCCAGTCGTCTCGATGAATGTCTTGCCACTGGCAAAACTGTAGCTTAGGCTCTGTGAGTGAGGTTGACAAAAGGCGCAGTTTCTTCTTCACTTTAATCCAAATCTCCGCGCAAGTCACCCATTTCAGCGGACACAGCAAGAAATACGACTGTCCACACGGCTGAACAAAGAGAGTGGTCTTCATCACTTGTGATGGACAAAAAACAAACTATCAGTCAGATAGTTGCCCATTGCAAGAGATGATGTCGACATTATGTAATTTGCGCTGTATTTGGATTATTGTGAGGAAGTAACTGCTTGTCATTATCCTCGCTCTCTGGTCCCGGGCTACCTTGAACAAGTGGCAAGACAAGTCAAGACGACTGAATGTAACTCAGGGTGCAGGCACTCTGGTCGTACCTCCCGTGAGACTATGGGTCACTTGACACTTACAGGATTCGATCGCCCACCATTTCCGTTCATCGCTGTGAGAGACCTTAACCTCTTGACGACAGTCAGTATACCATCGACCGAAAAAAAAGAAGAATGCAGACATTCGATAAGAGTTGGGCAAAGAGGAGAACTGGTTTATAAATTATATCATGACCAGAAAATTAAAACACTTTGGCCACATCAAAAGACACCGCGGTCTTGATAGAACGGTAATGGAAGGTATGGTGCCGGGCAGGAAAGGCAGACCAAGAAGATGATGGTACCAAGATGTCAAGGAATGTTTGGGCGTGATCCTGGAGCAGGCTGGAGATTCGGAAAGAGATCGAGTTTTATTCAGACGGGCTGTGATGGGAGCGACGTTGGAATTAGGGTTCGCGTGAAACTTGTAGGATTCGACTGCACACTGGTCATTGCTTTGAGAGACGAGTGCCTTACCTCTCGACCACACTCTAGAGATACTTCCGCGAAGGCAGCTGCGTGATTTGCCTATATCTAATGTATTAATAGTTGCAAGACCGGATATCACGTGACAAAGTTGATCATTTTTATATTCGACATTTATGTAATTTCTATCATTGTAAGCCATAACCAGAACAACCTCTACTTTTTATTTCCTTTGCCACAATTACACTCATAATTTAGTACATGTATTTTCCGGCATACTAAAGTATGAAGCCATGTAGAGTACTATGTTGGTCGTTGGAGGATATTTCGCAATATTTAAATTGTAAAAAGTTGCCGTTTTGGCATATGTTGCAAAATTTTTAAAAAGAATTTCCAAGTTTAGTAAACGAATAGAGGAATATTATTGCTTAGCTTTACTGGAAAGATATTTTGTAAAATACTTAAAAAATTGACTACGCCCAAGAACGTTATGAAGTAAAACAAAACAACACTTTACCAATCTATTTAAAAGTCTAAATGTTAATAGCCAATGTACATTAACAACAAACCCAGGGTATTCCGAAAAAAAATTCATATTAGGACTAGTGTACGGCAAGGTTGTATACTATTCCCTTTACTGTTTATCAGATAAATAGACGAAATTTTGTAAGAAAGCTAACAATAATTGATGAAGGACCAGCCTCAGTGATCACTTAAATGAACTCCTCTTTGCTGATGACCAAGCATTAATAGCAACCTGAGAAAAACAAGTGCAGGACCATATCAACAATCTTAATGAGGTCTGTACGGATTATAGTCAGGAACATATCAACAATCTTAATGAGGTCTGTACGGATTATAGTCAGGAACATATCAACAATCTTAATGAGGTCTGTACGGATTATAGTCAGGAACATATCAACAATCTTAATGAGGTCTGTACGGATTATAGTCAGGAACATATCAACAATCTTAATGAGGTCTGTACGGATTATAGTCAGGAACATATCAACAATCTTAATGAGGCCTGTACGGATTATAGTCAGGAACATATCAACAATCTTAATGAGGTCTGTACGGATTATAGTCAGGAACATATCAACAATCTTAATGAGGTCTGTACGGATTATAGTCAGGAACATATCAACAATCTTAATGAGGTCTGTACGGATTATAGTCAGGAACATATCAACAATCTTAATGAGGTCTGTACGGATTATAGTCAGGAACATATCAACAATCTTAATGAGGTCTGTACGGATTATAGTCAGGAACATATCAACAATCTTAATGAGGCCTGTACGGATTATAGTCAGGAACATATCAACAATCTTAATGAGGTCTGTACGGATTATAGTCAGGAACATATCAACAATCTTAATGAGGTCTGTACGGATTATAGTCAGGAACATATCAACAATCTTAATGAGGTCTGTACGGATTATAGTCAGGAACATATCAACAATCTTAATGAGGTCTGTACGGATTATAGTCAGGAACATATCAACAATCTTAATGAGGCCTGTACGGATTATAGTCAGGAACATATCAACAATCTTAATGAGGTCTGTACGGATTATAGTCAGGAACATATCAACAATCTTAATGAGGTCTGTACGGATTATAGTCAGGAACATATCAACAATCTTAATGAGGTCTGTACGGATTATAGTCAGGAACATATCAACAATCTTAATGAGGTCTGTACGGATTATAGTCAGGAACATATCAACAATCTTAATGAGGTCTGTACGGATTATAGTCAGGAACATATCAACAATCTTAATGAGGTCTGTACGGATTATAGTCAGGAACATATCAACAATCTTAATGAGGTCTGTACGGATTATAGTCAGGAACATATCAACAATCTTAATGAGGTCTGTACGGATTATAGTCAGGAACATATCAACAATCTTAATGAGGTCTGTACGGATTAAGATACGAAAATCAACAAAGAGAAAACCGAGGTTATGACGACTGCAAGCAAAGAGACAAAAACAAATATATTTATAGAAAACCAACAGGTAAGAGCTGGCGAAGAATTTCACGTATTTGGGTAATATAATCTCAGTGAATGGCAAATGAATCACTTAGAATCCAACACAGATGTAATAAAGCAAATCAAAGCATTGGGCAAGATGTTTCCAATATTAGTAAACAGGTTACAATGGATACAAAAAGAACACTATACAACATGATATTTCTACCCACATTGTGCTAATCGTGCCAAAATTGGACATTGACAAGCAAAGATAAAAGAGACATTGTAACACAGAGACGAAATGTCTTCGCCGATAGCTTTGAATAACAATCATGGATAGAATAAAAAAACGAAGATATTAGGAAACATGTAGGTACAACACCAGTGGTAAACCTCATCATCATCATGTAGCCTGTGCTTTATAGAAAGTCGCTCCCATCACAGTCTGTCTGAAAGATACTCGTTCCCGTGCCAAAACTCCAGCCTCCACCACAGTCATTCCTGGATATCTTGGCGCCATAGTCTTTTTGGTCTACCTATCACTTCCTCTTTTGCCTGGAACCATACCTTCCATCACTGTTCTCTCAAGACCGTTGTGTCTCTTGATGTGACCAAAGTATTTGCATTTTCTGGCCAAAATGAAATTGATAAACCAGTTCTCCTCTATGCTCAACTCTTGTCGAATGTCTACATTTGTCTTTTTCTCTGTCCAGGATATTCTGAGGATCTTTCTGTAACATTTTGACTCAAAGGATTTGATTCTTTGTCTGGAAATTTTGGTAATCGTCCATGATTCGCAGCCATAAGCTGCCACGGGAAAAACACAGGCTCTCAAAACTTTTACTTTTATCGTTTTGTTGGTGCTCTGCCATAATTTCTTCAGGCTGTTCAGTCTCTGCATTTCCATAGCTACTCTTCTTCTAATTTCTTTCGAGCAGTCACAATTAATGTCAATTCTGGTCCCCAGATATTCAAAATGTGTGACCTGATATATTTCCTCACCACCCACTGTAAATTTATGCTGACATTGTGTTTTGTCGATATTCATTATCTTTGTTTTATTTATGTTTATAAACAGGTTTTTATCTTTACTATGTCCCTATTTACAGCTAAAATTAGCTGCTCCACCACTTCTGCACTTCTTTATAGTATCACTGTGTCATCTGCGTATCGTAACTCTGGAATCTCGTACCCGCCAATCGTAAATGGGTCAAAACTTTCAATGTTCTCGTCTTCTCTAACATTTCTCATTATACATTCCGCATATATCTTGTATAGATAAAGTGAGAGGATACATCCCTGTCTTACTCCCTTTTGTAATGCAAACCAATCTGATGTTTGCCCAGATACTCGGACAACGGCGAATTGATCTTGGTATAATGTTTCAATGAGATGAATAATATGCACAGGAAACCCCATTTCCTTCATGATTTTCGACAGATGTTCATGTTTTACCTTATCGAAGGCCTTCGTCTCACCAAGACCTCATCAAGAGACATCAAACTAAATGGTTCCACCACGGGACACGTCAAACACCAGATGGTATCCCTCAGAAAGGATACAATAGATACAGAGGCAAGGGTTGACCACTCAAACGATAGATACCAGCAATAACAGAAGCAGTAAAGCTTCCTGTGTACCAGGCACTTGCTACGGCGCGGTCGAGAAACCTCTTCATATCCTTAACTTAACGTTTTTATACTGCTTCAAAAGAGTCATCAGATTCTGTATAGAACCTGTTACATTTGCATTACCCTGTTAAAAAAAGCTATGCGTATACAATTTATTCTTAAATGCATAAACTGTCCCTGCCTCCACTGCCTCCCGGGGCAGTGTTCTCGTTGGTGGTTGTATTTTGACAAAAAACCTGTTATAGTCTAATTTAATCTTTCCTGTGATTATCTTATAAACCTGTATTGTCACCTCGAATTCTTCTCTTTTCCAGACACGGTAGGCCAGTTTTTCTGAGTCTATACACATAACTGTAATTCTGGAATCCCAGTACCAGTTTTGTCGCTCTTTTTTTATTTCCTTTCCAGCAAGTTTATATCCCCTCTATGATAAGGACTCCACACCTGTACACAGTACTCCGATTTAGGTCTAACCAATGCTTTATTCAATTTGACAATCGCTACCTTATTCCATCCTATGTTTAATATTTCTTTTTATCATACCTAACATGGTATCAAAATCTGGCAAGATAAACGGTTGGCACTATGCACGAAAATCAAATGAATGCATACATTGGTTCTGTCAATATTCCTCTATGCTTGTGAGACATGGACAGTTATAGCTGACCTTCAGCGAAGGACACCGGCCTTAGAGATGAAATGTTTCCGAAGACTTTTAAACGTCACGAACAAAGATCGGGTTACAAATGAGGAAATACGAGATAGAATTACAACAGCAATAGGGCCTTTTGAAGACCTCTTGACAACTGTCAAAAGAAGGAAACTCGCTTGGTACGGTCACAAATCGAGATCAAATGGTCTTCCAAATACAACCCTGCACGGAAAGTTGAAAAGCAGACGACGAAGTGGCCGTCCATACAAGAGGTGGGAGGACAACATAAAAGAATGGACCAATCTCCGACCAGCAGAGGCACAGGCAGCAGCCGCTGACAGAGAAGGGTGTTTGTGAGGATGTCTTCATGTGTGCCCCAACGACCTCACCGGTTACGGGATGATTTGACCTGATCTGAACATTGTATTTGCCTTTTTCACTGCTGCCTGGACTTGCTCACTCACTTTACCTGTATGCTCAATAACTCCAAGGTCCCTTTCCTTATCTATCATTCTAATATTGTTCTCGCCCATTCTGTAATTATGTTCAATATTGGATCTAGCCATGTGGATGACTGTACATTTATCTACATTAAACTCCATTTGCCATCCGACAGACCAGTCTGGAATTTGATAAAAATCCGATCTCAATATATCCACCTCTGGTATAGATGAGACACTCCTACAAAGTTTTCTGTCGCTGAAAGGCACAAGCAGGACACAAGCGAAAAAAGAAAGAAGAAATACACGAATATACACCTAAAATTACGTAGAACTAGATGTGCCTACTTTTTAAAAATGGAATACACCTATTATTGTTACCGTTATATAAAAATTAACAGGCTGCATTAAAACAATATATATATATATATATATAACCCGAATGATTAGCCGGGTTCGTTGTGTAGAACAAGGACAAGAATAGCACCACTGCCTCACAGAGAGCATGTCGTAAGAGGCGACTAACTGTGTGACATGGCATAACACTGGCCATGGTTGGCTGGTTTGTTTAGAGCAGCATAGATGGTGCCTAACAGACTGCCGGTCTACTTTGCTCTAGTGTTAGAGTCTATTAAGATGAACTCGCATATCGGTCAACCACCTAACGCATCGGAGTATTAAGCTGCTCAAGCCTAGCCCACTAAGCAGAAAATCCTTATCCAGGCTATATCCAGCTCGTACCAGAGCTGGGACCTGCACAGGGGCATCTGACCCTGCAGAAGTACAGGTCGACTAAGTGGGACCTGCACAGGGGCATCTGCTTCTGCAGAAGTACAGGTCGACTAAGTGGGACCTGCACAGGGGCATCTGCTTCTGCAGAAGTACAGGGCGACTAAGTGGGACCTGCACAGGGGCATCTGCTTCTGCAGAAGTACAGGTCGACTAAGTGGGACCTGCACAGGGGCATCTGCTTCTGCAGAAGTACAGGTCGACTAAGAACTAAAATATATATATATTTGCCATTTTTCAGACGTTCGTTAATCGCAAAACATAACAGAAGATGTCCGCAATGAGACCAAAATTAGGAACATGGACTGTATTTGGCCAAATAGACCTTCAAAAGAAGAACAGATGTTGCTAACCTCAAATAATATCGGGATAACACTGAAGAAAAGAATCATCATTAATCATGTGCTAAATGCACCGAGAGGCTGAAACATGGATGAAAAAAGCCTTGAAACGCTTGAAATGCGGTATTACCGTAAGATGCGAAAACTGAGTTGAATAAAAGGGAAATCCGATGACAATGTCCTCACTGAGGTAGGCGCACAAAGACAATTATTGCAAATGATACAAGACCTAACATTGCGTTGGCTTGGAGACAATACGATACATGAAAGTCTTCTGTTGAATATTTTAGGGGGAATAATAATGGTGTTATTTTTTTTAGGGGACGGCGTTGGCTAGTGGTTAAGTGACACGGCTCACAACCAGAAGGTGGTGGGTTCGATCCCCATCACAGCACCGGCCGTTACCCCGGGGAAGCAAACCCTTAAAAAATGCAATAGGAAGCAGACCATTACATAAAATGCATGCTGAAGTCGGATGCAGTGGGCACAGGCCTTGTGGATTAGAGAAATAAGGCTAACGCAAACGAAAAAAAAAAAAAAGGTTGTTTTGTCGTTAGAGAAATGAAGAGGCATGCTCAGATAACATTATAGCCAGTTTCATTGTTAATCACATGGACAAATAGGAAACAGAACATACTGGCTACACAAAAAAGATGCTTGTTAGCAGTTAAAAAGATTATAGCACCTGGTTGTCTTCAATATCCGCACAGGCCACAACTGACTGAGCTACCATCTATTCAATAGATTGAAGATAGGTGCTACTGACGAATGCATCTGTGCTACTGACGAATGCATCTGTGGTACTGGGAAAACATCTGCTGCAAAAGTGCCCGACATACGAGGACCAGAGAAAGCAAATGTGGTCAACATTGACGAGCTCTATAGCAGTTTCGACATCCTAAGAATGACCGCTGCGTTCTTTGAAAAAATTCGAGTCGACCTCTGAGAGCGTTCGAAGAAGTAGTAGAAGAACTGATAAACCAGATGATGGTAGTGATGCGAACTACATGTTTTATTTTTTTTTTAAAAGACTTGGGCCTATGGATATAGCGTTAAAAAAAATGCATTGCACCAAAATTCAAATGAACTTTTTTCAGGCGTTTAGTTCAGTTTAGCAATAACACGAAAATCTGGCCGCATTTCCTGTTCTTTCAACAGCAGACGTAAGATGGATGTTCAATTAAAATGTAATTTAGATAAGCGATTTAAGAATGTAATCTTCAGATCATACATCACCAGTTATCATTCTAATACTAACAACAAATAAGGATATTGTTGAATGCGCAAAAATAGTTCGATAAGTCTAATAGTGCACTCTAACATCGACTTTAACCACTGAGTATTAATAGTTTCTTACTGAACAAAGTAATTGTAGACCTTTACTGACTATAACTTAACTTAACCTAACGTCTTTATACTGGTGTAGAAGACTCTGCAGAGTCTGTATTCAACCAGTTTCATTTATATTATCTTGCTCTAAAAGCTATGCGCATCCACTGTATTCTTAAGTGCATTAACTGTCCCTGCCACCACTCCACTACCTCCCGTGGCAATGCATTCCAAGCATTCACCACTCTCTGATTAAACAAATATTCCCTAATATCTAATCTGGACCTTTCCTTAGTTAATTTGTAGCTATGCTTTAGTTTAGTGTCTTTGGTCTGTTCAATAATTTACTATACCGAGCATAGTCCCAATAAAAAAAATACATCAAATAGAGTGGAGTGTTAATATGACAGGACCTATGTAATCCTTATTCTGATATGATAGAAGAACTTAGAAGCTACCAGAAAATGAAACATTTTTGCTCAGTGGAAAAAGAATATAACAAATTATAATATATACCATCAAATGTGCAGATGGCCAAGCCATCATAAAAGGAACATAATTAATTACAAAAGCTATTTACCAGAATTAAGGAGGCAGTGAAGCAAATGATAAACTGAGCTAAATAGGCCTGACGAGGTCATTGACCTGACATGATCTAACAACTTCAATGGTTTCCTTACAGTTATGATAAATGATCCTTTATTGTGTGTGCCATTCTCTGGCATTTTCGAATTAAAGAAGTAAATTATATTTACAGACACACACCATACACACACCACACACACATTCCCCAGAACTTCCCCCCACACCACACACACACACCAACAATACACACACAGCACACATATACCACAAATACCACACGCACACACATTACGCACACCCCACGCACACACACACCACATGCACACAAATAGCACATACACAACCACACACATACATCATCCACACAGACACCCACCCACCACACACACCCGCCCAAACCCACATCACCACCCCACACACACACACACACGCACGCACGCACGCAGGCACACACACACACCTAATTCAAAATAAATACATTATTAAACTTAAATATTATATTTCAGAGTGGCACACAAAATACATGCGCCTTGAAATTATTATTTTTTTCTTACAGATTTTTAAACTGCAAAACTGTTTGACTTCATGCACGCTGACTGGGCAAAATAATATTCAGCATCAACAATATGCCATGAAAATACCATCTAAGTAAATTATTAATTATATGTTCATTAAGAATATGTGCCATCACATTTGCAGATCTATCGTTTAAGGAACAGAGAATTATATATTTTCCAAAGAGACATGGATACAGAGGGATTAAGATCAATCTGTATTACAGAAGAAATGTGTGTTTTTTTAATTGGATGTGTGGAAAGTAGATAAATGTCCAGATCAAGATGGTATCCATCCTAAATTGCTGTTTGAAATTAGAGACCAACTAGAAAAACCATTGGCTATATTATGTTCTCAATCACTTTAAAAAGGGATTGTTCCAGGAGTGATCCCCTTATTCAAAAAGGACAAAAAATTTAACCCAGCAAATTATAGACCGGTGAGTTCAACTGGCATAATGTGTACATTGTTAGAGTCAATAATCAAAGAAAACATTGTAATCCATTTAGACAAGTTTAATCTAATCAGAAATAGCCAGCATGGATTTACTAGAGAGAGATCGTGCTTAACAAATCTATTTCAATTCATGAAGGTGTTTACTAAAATGGTAGATAAAGGGGAGCCAGTGGATGCTATTTATCTTGATTTTGCAAAGGCCTTTGATAGAGTACCTCATCAAAGATTTTTTAGAATGTTAAAATCACATGGAATGGATGGGGAAGTTTCCAAAAAGATTGAAAATTGGTTAACCGGAAGAAGACAGAAACACCCCCCCCCCCCCCACCCATACACACCACATACATTCACCACAAACACACATTCACCACACAGACACCACACCATGCCAGAAGCTAGGTACAACAAACAGCTTGTCGGTGTGCAAATGAGTATTGGCTACAGCTTAGTGAAAACATCCAGACTGCAGAACAAACAGGGAACATAAGACAAATGTACGATGGTTTAAAGAAAGCTATTGGCCCTGAGAGTAGGAACACAGCACCACTCAAATCCATTATTGGTGAGAAAATAACAGATAAAGGAACGCATATGGAGCAATGGGTCGAGCACTATTCTGAGCTCTACTCGTGGGTCAATATAGTCATTCCCACATCCCTTCACACTGTCAAATATTATCCCAGTATGGACAAGCTTAACATCGAACAATCTATAGAAGATCTTAATTAAGCTATTGACAGCTTGACTCTGGGAAAAGCACCAGACAGTGACAGGATGCCACCTGATTTGATCAAACGCTGTAAAGATACATTTTTGCAACCGCTGTATATGATGTTATGTCAGTGTTGGAAAGAGGTCACAATACCTCAAGATATGAGAGATGCACATGTTGTAACATACAAAAACAAACCTGATAGAAGTGACGGTAATAGCTATCGATGTGTCTCTCTCCTTAGTGTTGCACGCAAAGTCTTCGCCAGAGTTTTCTTACTGAGACTACAGAAACTAGCTGAGCGTGTGTATCCGGAGTCACAGTGTGGATTCAGGTCTGAAAGATCAACGATCGACATGATTATCTCTCTTCAACAACTTCAGGAAAAGTCACATGAACAGAACCAGCCCTTTTATGTTGCCTTCATTGACCTGACAAAGACATTTGATTTGGTTAGCAGGCATGGACTCTTCAAAATCCTCTATAAAATATGCTGCCCAGGCAAACTGCTGCGACAAATAATATCGTTCCATGAGGGCATGACAGGAACAGTCCAATTTGATGGAAGCATATCACAACCATTTGAAATTCTAAGCGGTGTTAAGTAGGGCTGTGTTCTGGCCCCGATACTGTTCGGAATCTTCTTTGCTCTGTTACTGAAAAATGCTTTTGGTAACGCAAATGAAGGAATCTGCCTTCATACTAGGTCGGATAGTAGGTTGTAATAACCTTTCAAGGCTCAGGGTCAAAACGAAGATAAGGGAGATCACTATCATGGATTGGCTTCGGGGTCGACGTGGGCTAGTGGTTAAGTGACACGGCTCACGACCCAAAGGTGTTGGGTTCGATCCCCATCACAGCACCGGCCGTTACCCCGGGAAAGCAAACCCTTAGAAAATGCCAGAGGAAGCAGGCCATTACATAAAATGCGTGCTGAAGTCGGATGCACTGGGCCGACAGGCAGCAAAATATAAACCACGGTGCAACGCACACCGCTTTGGCGATTAGATAAATAAGGCGAACGAAAAAAAAAGAATAAAAAAGAGGATTTCCTTTTCGCTGATGAGGCTGCAATTGTCACCCACAGTCAGCAGGTACTTCAGAAGATTGATAGATCGCTTCTCCCAGGCATGCAAACGTTTTGGGCTCACAATACGTCTTAACAAAACAAATGCTTTGGGACAGGAAGTAGATGCCACGCCAAGTCTTAGTATAGATGATTATGAACTGGCAGCTGTGCATCAATGCACATACCTGGTATCCCTGATCAATGACAAGCTCTCTCTCTCTAGACCCAGAAATAGACAGTCGGATTGCCAACGCTGCTGCTACTCTTGTTCGTCTCACAACGCGTGTTTGGAAAAACCAAAAACCGACAATTAAAACCAAGGCCATAGTACACAATGCATGTGTTGTAAGCACACGTCTATATGGCAGCGAGACTTGGACAACTTATGCCAAACAAGAGCACAGGGGTAACACCTTCCACCTACGGCGTCTGCGATCCGTTCTTGGAATTGCATGGAGGGAAAGAGTGAGAAATGGAGAGGTGCACTCTCGCAGTGGTCTTCCAATCATGCATACTCTACTTAGGCAGCGAAGACTACGATGGCTTGGTCTTGTTCGTCGCATGAAAGTTGGCCGCATTCCGATATCCTAGATGGACAGTTGGCGAATGGCACGAGAACAGTCGGCCGACCACAGTTGAGGTACAAATATGTGTGCAAGCGTGATATGAAGGACCTGAACATGAATCTGACATCCTGGGAAGACGAAGCTGTAGACCGATCCAGGTGGAGATGTACCCTGAATGGCCAGCTCACGCTTATTGAAGCGAAGCTCATGCAACACAGATAAGTAAAAAGACAATACCGAAAGGAGAAAGATAACAAAAGCTAAGTATAAATTCTGTTGTTGTTACTATTATTTTTTTCCACTCCAAGTCACATCATCCTATAGTCAGTCATGGCTGAAAAGGGCTACTAAAAATGAGTAGGTTACTCTTTTGTGTGCCCTGAAAAAGGTGTTAGGTGGTGGGCTATAGTAGCTTTCTTCACATACGGAGCATGCTGATGAAGGTGGACCGGGGTCTTCCAGGCGGTTGTGCTATGATTTGCTTCATCTGCGTGTCATTCACTACTATGGGGATCACGTCGATCCCTCACCTCGTCAGTCAGGCTGTCATGAAAACAGCCCGTTTCCAAGGAGGAAATTCGTGATACGAACCAGGTACATTGGTATTATAAGGCGACCAAACAATCCTAAGATCACTGAATCTCCTTTTGTTTTGTACTACATCTTGGGTGCAATCTGTCCAAATTTGGAACCAAGGACGTTCAGCAGAAAGGTTACCCTGAGAGGACGGAGCAGAAGTATATACAACAGGCATCAGTATCCACGCTCTGTACTGGGGAGAGGTTGTTGTTGTTGTTGTTGCTGTTGTTGTTGAATGCCCAACGTGAGTTTGTTTACTCTGAAATAGCCCTTAAGTGACGGGATGTGGTTGCTTTTCTCGCATCTCTGACATGCTGATGAAGGTGGACCGCGGTCCTACATGCGGTTGTGCTACGCTGGGCTTCATCTGCGGGATGGTCACTACTATGGGGATCACCGCGATCCACATCTCGTCATCCAGACTGCCTTGAAAACAACCTGTTATACAGTGAATGCTACATGGAAGAGAGATAGTGGTCTTGGTCAGCATATTGTTCCCGGCCCTGCTGAGGCGACGGCTCGGTCAGTATGTTGTGCCTGACCGGACTAGCGTCTTAGTTCCTCCACCAGGAAGAGGACATTAACAATGTGATGAGGTAAAACATACTGTTCGGACATGCTAGCCAGTGTCAGGTAAAACATACTGATCGAACATGTTAGTCAGGGTCAGGTAAAACATACTGATCGGACATGTTAGTCAGTGTCAGGCAAAACATACTAATCGTACATGTTAGTCAGTGTCAGGTAAAACATACTGATCGGACATGTTAGTCAGTGTCAGGTAAAACATACTGATCGGACATGTTAGTCAGGGTGAGGTAAAACATACTGATCGGACATGTTAGTCAGTGTCAGGTAAAACATACTGATCGGACATGCTAGCCAGTGTCAGGCAAAACATACTAATCGGACAGGCTAGCCAGTGTCAGGTAAAATATTACTGATCGATCATGTTAGTCAGGGTCAGGTAAAACATACTGATCGGACATGTTAGTCTAGTCAGGGTCAGGTAAAACATACTGATCGGACATGTTAGTGAGTGTCAGGTAAAACATACTGATCGGACATGCTAACCAGTGTCAGGTAAAACATACTGATCAGACATGTTAGTCAGAGTCAGGTAAAACATTCTGATCGGACATGTTAGTCAGTGTCAGGTAAAACATACTGATCGGACATGTTAGTCAGAGTCAGGTAAAACATTCTGATCGGACATGTTAGTCAGGGTCAGGTAAAACATACTGATCGGACCTGTTAGTCAATGTCAGGTAAAACATACTGATCGGACATGTTAGTCAGTGTCAGGTAAAACATACTGATCGGACATGTTAGTCAGAGTCAGGTAAAACATACTGATCGGACATGTTAGTCAGTGTCAGGTAAAACATACTGATCGGACATGTTAGTCAGTGTCAGGTAAAACATACTGATCGGACATGTTAGTCAGAGTCAGGTAAAACATACTGATCGGACATGTTAGTCAGTGTCAGGTAAAACATACTGATCGGACATGTTAGTCAGAGTCAGGTAAAACATTCTGATCGGACATGTTAGTCAGGGTCAGGTAAAACATACTGATCGGACCTGTTAGTCAATGTCAGGTAAAACATTCTGATCGGACATGTTAGTCAGGGTCAGGTAAAACATACTGATCGGACCTGTTAGTCAATGTCAGGTAAAACATACTGATCGGACATGTTAGTCAGTGTCAGGTAAAACATACTGATCGGACATGTTAGTCAGAGTCAGGTAAAACATACTGATCGGACATGTTAGTCAGTGTCAGGTAAAACATACTGATCGGACATGTTAGTCAGTGTCAGGTAAAACATACTGATCGGACATGTTAGTCAGAGTCAGGTAAAACATACTGATCGGACATGTTAGTCAGTGTCAGGTAAAACATACTGATCGAACATGTTAGTCAGTGTCAGGTAAAATATACTGATCGGATATGTTAGTCAGTGTCAGGTAAAACATACTGATCGGACATGTTAGTCAGTGTCAGGTAAAACATACTGATCGGACATGTTAGTAAGTGTCATGTAAAACATACTGATCGGACATGTTAGTCAGTGTCAGGTAAAACATACTGATCGGACATGTTAGTCAGGGTCAGGTAAAATATACTGATCGGACATGTTAGTCAGGGTCAGGTAAAACATACTGATCGGACATGTTAGTCAGTGTCATGTAAAACATACTGATTGGACATGCTAACCAGTGTCAGGTAAAACATACTGATTGGACATGTTAGTCAGTGTCAGGTAAAACATACTGATCGGACATGTTAGTCAGGGTCAGGTAAAATATACTTATCGGACATGTTAGTCAGGGTCAGGTAAAACATACTGATCGGACATGTTAGTCAGTGTCATGTAAAACATACTGATTGGACATGCTAACCAGTGTCAGGTAAAACATACTGATCGGACATGTTAGTCAGGGTCAGGTAGAACATACTGATCAGACATGTTAGTCAGAGTCAGGTAAAACATACTGATCGGACATGTTAGTCAGTGTCATGTAAAACATAATGATTGGACATGCTAACCAGTGTCAGGTAAAACATACTGATCGGACATGTTAGTCAGGGTCAGGTAGAACATACTGATCGGACATGTTAGTCAGTGTCAGGTAGAACATACTGATCGGACATGTTAGTCAGTGTCAGGTAAAATATTCTGGCCAAGACCCTCACCTCACTTCCGTGAAACGGGTTGTTTTCATTGCATCCTGCTAACGAGGTGAAGGATCGATGTGATCCCCGTAGACGTGAGCGACACGCAGATGAAGTCAAGCATAGCGCAACCGCCTTGAGGACCTCGGTGCACCTTCATCAGCACGTTCGGAATGTGAAGAAAGCTACTGCAACCCGCAAATTAACGTCCATTTAACCCTGTACAACCCCAGCATACCAGGTTTGAAATCACTTCATGTCCAGTTTGGCTGGGCGTGTCAGGGATTTTTCTCGGTATGACAACTTCTCCACGTACAGAAAGGATTGGCAAAACTACTGTAGTGGAACACATTACAAACACACGCATACTCACACTGGACAATACGTCCACATTACAAACAGATACACACACGCATCCTTACACAGGTCAATACACCCACATTACAAACAGATACACACACGCATCCTTACACAGGTCAATACGTCCACATTACAAACAGATACACACACGCATCCTTACACAGGTCAATACACCCACATTACAAACAGATACACACACGCATCCTTACACAGGTCAATACACCCACATTACAAACAGATACACACACGCATTCTTACACAGGTCAATACGTCCACATTACAAACAGATACACACACGTATCCTTACACAGGTCAATACACCCACATTACAAACAGATACACACACGCATCCTTACACTGATCAATACGTCCACATTACAAACAGATACACATACGCATCCTTACACTGATTAATACGTCCACATTACAAACAGATACACACACGCATCCTTACACAGGTCAATACACCCACATTACAAACAGATACACACACGCATCCTTACACTGATCAATACGTCCACATTACAAACAGATACACATACGCATCCTTACACTGATCAATACGTCCACATTACAAACAGATACACACACGCATCCTTACACAGGTCAATACACCCACATTACAAACAGATACACACACGCATCCTTACACTGATCAATACGTCCACATTACAAACAGATACACACACGCATCCTTACACAGGTCAATACACCCACATTACAAACAGATGATTACTGTCCATCGTTTTCGATAACGATCACCGACATTTCTTTTGCTGTATGTAATCTGTTATGTTTTGTTTCTGCATTGTGACATGTTTTGGTGTAGTGTTTGCTGGGCCCCATGTGGCTTATCAGTCCAATGCAAGGACATAATGTTTTATTACGCGGTTTGCATACTGTCCTCTGCTGCGGATGAGCATGGTTTCGCTGCGCTTTGCTTCCGAATCAGGTGTTTGGCTTGTGACTTTCTCCTTCAGCGACGCCCATGTTTATGCCATTTCTCCAAGCTGGTCTATTTTCCGCAATGCTCTCCCCGTTGTCTTCATCTATCATTTTTGTTTGTTTTTGCGTTTGTTTTATTTCTTTCATCTCCAAGGCGATGTGGGTTGCTCTCTGGTTTTTACTTTTGCGCCTGTCGGCTCAGTTCATCTGACTTCAGCATGCATTTTATATAAGGGTCTGCTTCCTCCTGCATTTTCTAAGGGTTTGCTTCCCCGGGGTAACGGCCGGTGCTGTGATGGGGATCGAACCCAGAACCTTCTGGTTGTGAGCCGTGTCACTTAACCACTAGGCCACGCCGTTCCCTCTTCATCTATCTGGCAGCATTCCAGAGTTTCCTTCAGGTCAGGTCAGGTCATCCTGTAACCGGTGAGGTCGTTGGGGCATACATGAAGACATCCTCCTCACAACGCCACGTCACCCTTCTGTGTCAGACGCCGCTGCCTGTGACTCTTCTGGTCGGAGATTGGTCTACTCTTTTATGTTGTCCTCCCGTCTCTTTTTGGGACAGCCTCTTCGTCGTCTGCCATGCACCTTTCCTTCAGGCTGTCCTTAAATCTCTTTTCTGGGCGTCCTCCTTTTCGCCAGCCTTACCTAAGCTCACTGTACAGACGTGTCTTCGACAGTCTTGTGTCTGGCATGCGCACAAAGTGTCCAGCCCATCTCAGCTGTACCGCTTGCAGCGGTTTACAGCATACTTGTTATATATGCCCTTTTCATGACTTCAGTCAGGGATATGGTCCTGCCAACGGATGCGGAGTATGTGTCTAAAACAGATTGTGTGGAAGTGGTTCAATCTTCTTGCTTGTCTCTCATGCGTATAACACGGTTGGGAGGATAGTAGCTTGGTAGACCGTGAGCTTTGTCTTTGCGCTAATGCTCCGACGCTCCGAAACGGTCGTCCGTATACTACCGAAGGCTGCACTGACTTTCATTATTCTACTTGCCCCCTCGTCGTCCAGATTGACTGTTCGCGACAGTGTACTACCCAGGTAGGTGAACTTGCCCACATCTGTTAGGATATGTTCTTTCGCTTTGATTTGTGGCTGTGTGTATTCTGTACCACGAGTTGGTTGGTGCATAACTTCCGTTTTTTGTTTTTTAACATTTATGACCAGTCCAAAGAGGGTGCACGCAGCAGAGAACCGATCCATGTCCTCCTGCATTTCCCGCTCTGAGCTGCTATTCACAACACAGTCGTCAGCACAGACAAAACACAATGTCAGCATAAATTTACAGTGGGTGGTGAGGAAATAGACCAGGTCACACATTTTGAATATCTGGGCTTCAAAATTGACAAAAATGGCGACTGCTCGAAAGAAATCAGAAGACTAGCTATGGCAATGCAGACACTGAACAGCCTGAAGAAATTATGGCAGAGCACCAACGAAATGATAAAAGTAAAAGTCTTGAGAGCGTGTATTTTTCCTGTGGCAGCTTATGGCTGCAAATCATGGACGATTACCAAAAACTTCTAGACAAAGAATCGAATCCTTCGAGTCAAAATGTTACAGAAAGATCCCCAGAATACCCTGGACAGAGATAAACGACAAATGGAGACATTCGGCAAGAGTTGAGCATAGAGGAGAACTGGTTTATCAATTCCATTTTGGCTAGAAAATGCAAATACTTTGGTCACATCAAGAGACAGAACGGTCTTGAGAGAACGGTGATGGAAGGTATGGTGCCAGGCAAAAGAGGAAGGGGTATACCAAGAAGACGATGGCACTAAGATATCCAGGAATGCCTGAGTATGACTGTGCCGGAGGTTGGAGTTTTGGCTGGGGAACGAATTTCTTTCAGACAGACTATGATGGGAGCGACGTTCTACAAAGGACATGCTACATGATGATGATGATGATACAGGTCTATGCTATGGTCCCTGACATTTCTCCTGTATAGGTCACGCAGCAAAGATCATGTCCACAGTTCCCCGTACAAACAAATACACACACGCATTCATGCACTGGCCAATACGTCCTGATATGGCTCAAAGACTTCGATCTGATCTGGGATGGAAAATGCAGTGCTATCGCCAGTCGAATCCAGAAAGGCAAGCTTTTAACCACACAAGCAAACAAATAGATGCAGAAGTGATGGGTTCAAGTACAACCACAATTGTATATATATATATATATATATATATATATATATATATATATATATATATATATATATATATATATATAAGGCGAGGCTGTGGCGGCGCGTGGATTAACTGGTTCACTCCGTAGAGCCGATATATTGACGCGTGGGAGTGGTGGGGGCGGGGGGGGGGGGGGAGTTGCTCTGGTCGAGAGGTAAGGTACTCGTCTCTAAAAGCAATGAACGGAAACGGATGGCGATTGAATCCCACAAATTTCAAGCGACCTCTGGTCTCAAGGGAGGTACTCTGGTCCCCCTTGCCTTGAGACCAGAAGGCCTGCACCCTGAGTTACCTTAAGTCGCCTTGTATGTCTTGCCACTGGCCCAAGGTAGCTCGGGATCAAAGAGTGAGGTTGATGACCAGCGCAGATTCGTCCTTACTAAAACACAAGTTACATCATCAAGACAAAACCGTATGATGATGTCACGATCATCGTTTGCGATGGGCAACTAACTTGCTAACTAACTTGCTAACTAACTTTTTAACTAACTTTTTAAATAACTTATTAACTAACTTGTTAACTAACTTGTTAACTAACTTGCTAACTAACTTATTAACTAACTTATTAACTAACTTGTTAACTAACTTGCTAACTAACTTGCTAACTAACTTGTTAACTAACTTATTAACTAACTTGCTAACTAACTTGCTAACTAACTTGTTAACTAATTTATTAACTAACTTGCTAACTAACTTGCTAACTAACTTGTTAACTAATTTATTAACTAACTTGCTAACTAACTTGTTAACTAACTTGTTAACTAACTTGTTAACTAACTTGCTAACTAACTTGTTAACTAACTTGTTAACTAATTTATTAACTAACTTGCTAACTAACTTGTTAACTAACTTGTTAACTAACTTGCTAACTAACTTGTTAACTAACATATTAACTAACTTTCTAACTAACTTGTTATCTAACTTTTTAAGTAACTAGTTAACTAACTTATTAACTAACTTGTTAACTAACTTATTAACTAACTTGCTAACTAACTTGTTAACTAACTTGCTAACTAACGTGTTAACTAACTTGTTAACTAACTTGCTAACTAACTTGCTAACTAACTTGTTAACTAACTTGTTAACTAACTTATTAACTAACTTGCTAACTAACTTGCTAACTAATTTGCTGACTAACTAGTTAACTAACTACCTAAGTAACTAGCTACCTAACTAGCTAGCCAAGTAACTACCTAACTAACTAGATAACTAATTAGTTAACTAACTAGCTAACAAACTAGCTAACTAATTAACCAACTAGATAACTAGCCAGCTAGATAACTAACCGTAGATTTCCTGGACTAGTCTGTAGGGGCTGGGTTGACTAAGAAACTTCGTCTGGACTTTAGTCTTGGGCGCTGCACCTGATGTCCGAACATAGAGTGTCTTGGGTCATTGACCTGCTTCTCTCTTTCTATCTCTGACAGGACAGTTCTTCGTCTCTCTTGTGGCGCTATGTCGATTATGAGGTATATTTTTTCAGTCGGCTTATGAAGAGGTGTCTTGACCGGGTCTTTTTGTGTGTTTCGTACACGGATAGCTTTACTGCTTCTGTTATTTCTGCTATCAATCCGTTGCGTGGTCGGCTTTCGGCTTTGTATCCATTGTGTCTGTAAAGTATTGCTTTCTGATGGATACTATCTGGTGTTTGGTGTGTCACGTGGCAGAATCATCTGGTTTGCTAAAATTGATGAGGTATAGTACTGGTTTGTCGCTGTGGTCGCGAGCTGGGCACTCGCCTTTCAAAGGGATGAACAGAAACGGCATGGGTACGATACCCCAAATACCCCAGCGACTCCTGGTCTCGAAGAGGTGGGTTCAGAGTGCCTGAACCCTGAATTACCTCCCGTCGTTTTTACTTATGACTTGCCATTGATCCACGTTAGTTCGGGACCAGAGAGTGATGTTGATGACCAGGGCAGCTTCTTTATCCCCATAACCAAAATACAACGCAAGTTACATCATCAAGACAAAAACTGTCTGATGATGACACCATCATCGCTTGCGATGGGTAACTATGAGTGACGTTCAAATCAAACCGGAACTGTTTGTTCTAGTTCTACCTGAATGGGCTACAGCGTGCCGGAACTACTATCATTAGAGGCACTTGTGTCTTATTGCTGCTAGTTGGCCCACTTGACATGGGCCAATCACGTGACAGATTCATAACAATGGACGGCAATACTGTCAGTACTTGCATGGGACAGCGTGTTGCGTGAAACCCACGGAAATTTACAGAAGGCTGCAATCATAATACGGTAATCACTGTTATTCATGAACATTTGCATTTGTTAGTGTACGTTGGGTGCCAAGACAGCTTTACGCTTTTGACCAGCAGAGAAGAGTTCAAGCCTCTACGACCTCATACAGCTGACCGCACTATGGGCCATCTGCAGGAACTCGGCTGGGAGGTATTACCACATCCACCTTACAGCTCAGACCTCGCTCCAAACGATTTTCACCTGTTTGGACCCAGACAAGAATTCCTTGGAGTTGAACATTTCAGCACTGATGAATAAGTGAAACAGGCTGTCCTGGATTGTTTCAGACACACTGACAAATCTTTTTTTACGCTGAAGCTTTTCATGCCTTACTTAATCGCTGGGATAAGTGCTTAAACGTTGTCTGAGATTGTATATAAAAATAAATTTCATTTTGACTACTGGAAAAAAGTTTTGTTTCATTTCAAAATAAAGGATTAGTTTTGGCATAATACAAACAAAAACAACTAAAACTGAATATCCTGAGAACATGCATGTTCCCTGTAGCAATATACGGGTGTGAGACATGGACTATGACACAAGCAGCAAGGAAGAAAATTGGAGGTTCAAAACAAAATGTTACAGAAGAACCGCAAAAATTCCTTGGATAAAGAAAGTGACAAATAAAGTCACCATAGAAGACCTGAATGTTGAAGAAAACTGGCAAATAAACAATGTTAAGTTTCGGAAATAGGATTCCTTTCGGTAACGGCAAACGTCATTACGGACTGGAAAGAGCGGTCCTGGAGGGAATAGTACCTGGAAGGCGACACAGGGGTCGACCAAGGCGAAGGTGGATACAAGATATAAAGGATACTCTTAACATGAACATGGAGGAGGCGGGAAGATTGGCTGAAGACTGAGATTCATATCGGCTGGCTGTGATGAGAGCGACGTTCATACAAAGGACACGGTACATGATGATGATGACAAAAAAAGTCCCGGTATGACTTGAACGCCGCTCGCAACTTGTTTTGACCAAGTTTTACGAATTGAATGAGCTAAAGAAAGTTCTTAGTTCTTCTTAGTCGACCTGTACTTCTACATGGGCAGCTGTCCCTGTGCAGGTCCCAGTTCTGGTATGAGCTAAGCTGGATGTAGCCGGGAGAAGGGTTTTCTGCTTAGTGGTCTAGGCTCGAGCAGCTTAATACTCCGCTGCGTTTGGACAAGCGCTTACGTATGGTGGTTAATCGATGTGCGAGTCCATCTTAATAGACTCAAACACTAAAGCAAACTAGACCCACATCCTGTTAGGCGCCACCGATGCTGCTCTAAACAAACCACCTAACTATGGCCGGTGTTATGCCATGTCCCACAGTTAGTTGCCTCTTACAACGTGCTCTCAGTGGGACAGCGGTGCTATAAGCACAGTGAGATATCTATGTGATAAGCGTAAACGCTACACCTCCGCTACAAAAACTAATGAGATTGTTGATCAGGACATCTCCGTTGATATGAAAGTGTGATATTCGTCAGTTTGTGGCGGCATCGATGGGCGGAGAATAGGGGCAATAGGCCAACCTGTGATAGGCGAAAAGGTTGTACGCGAACTGGCACGGTATTGATTGATTGCATGCATTACGGTAAACATGTTTGGTACAGCCGCGTTACGTACAGGCTTCCGAGTCTGAAGATAAAGGCTAGTAAGAGGCAGAGAGGGAGGGAGGGAGGGAGAGAGGGGAAGAGAGAGAGATGGAATTGAGCAGAAACGCGATTTGAGAGATGGAAGTTGTCGGCGAGATAAAAAAAATCTTGGATTTCTGATTATGAAGGGTGGGCATAGGAGATTGGTTTCGGTCAGGCTTGGCAGTCTGGAAGTATAGGCTTGTCAGAGAGGGAGAGGTAGAGAGAGAGAGAGAGAGAGAGAGAGAGAGAAAGAGGGAGAGAGGGAGAGAGAAAGAGGGGTTAGGGAGACATTACATCTTGGGTTAACAAAAATCTTGGATTCTGATTATAAAAGAAGTGGTGGGGTAAATGGTTTCTCATAGGGTTCCCAATTTTCCAGTCTAAAGGTATAGACTAGTCAGAGAGAGAGAGAGAGAGAGAGAGAGAGAGAGAGAGAGAGAGAGAGGTGGGGGAGGGGAGACATGAAATTGAGCAGAAACCCTTTTTGAGAGTTAGAAATTGTAGGGAAGATTTGTTTTTTTTTAATTGTGCATTTCTGATAATAAACGGAGTGGTGAATGGTTTTAGTTAGGCTTCCTAGTTCGAGGATATAGGCTAGTCAGAGAGCGAGAGGAGAGAGAGAGAGAGGAGAGAGAGAGAGTGGTTTAAAAGATGGAATCGGGCAAAAACGCGAATTGAGAGTTGGAAATTGTCGAAATAAAATAAACCTTGGAATTTTGATCATAAATCATTTGGGAGGAGAGTGGTTTCAGTCACTGCCGGTGGAAGAATATGAGGGATGGGTTGACAAATGTGGACCCCGTTTGGTTGTGGAAATGTTAGAGGGCAGTTTGGAGAATTTTGATGGGGTCCAAATTCAAAAATGTTGATGGGGGTCCAAATTCAATAGTGTTGATTGGGGTCCAAATTCAATAATGTTGATTAGGTCCAAATTCAAGAATGTTTATGGGATCCAAATTGAAGAATTTTGATGGGGTCCAAATTCAAGAATGTTGATAGTGGTTCACATTCAAGAATGTTCGTGGGATCCAAATCTAAGAATTTTGATGGGGTCCAAATTCAAGAATGCTGATGGGGTCCAAATTCAATAATGTTGATGGATTCTGATTCTTACTGTTCTTTGGCGTTCGTCCTGAAGGAGTCGTTGTGACGGTGTGTCGTAGCTTACAGCTAGACTGCGATATCTGCGTCTTACAGCAGGACACATCCGATTTCAGTAACCTTATTTGAAGTATCGGGCTTCTCGTGCCACTGCGATCTTTATTCACTTAGCCAGACTACACTAGTGCAGCCTGTTTCCAGGGTTGGCGCTTGCAGGAGGAATAGCGTCTTGGTCAGGTCTAGTTTGCGGACCCTGATGCAAGCAGCCAGCTACGATTCGCAGACCCTGATGCAAGCAGCCAGCTACGGTTCGCGGACCCTGGTGGAAGTAACCAGCCAGCTATGAGTCGTGGACCCTGATGCAAGCATCTATCTATGAGTCGTGGACCCTGATGCAAGCATCTATCTATGAGTCGTGGACCCTCATGCAAGCATCTATCTATGAGTCGTGGACTCTGATGGAAGCATCTATCTATAAGCAGTTGACCCTGATGGAAGCATCTATATATAAGCAGTTGACCCTGATGGAAGCATCTATCTATAAGCAGTTGACCCTGATGGAAGCATCTATCTATAAGCAGTTGACCCTGATGGAAGCATATATCTACGAGTCGTGACCCTGATGGAAGCATCTATCTATGAGTCGTGGACCCTCATGCAAGCATCTATCTATGAGTCGTGGACTCTGATGGAAGCATCTATCTATAAGCAGTTGACCCTGATGGAAGCATCTATCTATAAGCAGTTGACCCTGATGGAAGCATCTATCTATAAGCAGTTGACCCTGATGGAAGCATATATCTACGAGTCGTGAACCCTGATGGAAGCATATATCTACGAGTCGTGACCCTGATGGAAGCATATATCTACGAGTCGTGAACCCTGATGGAAGCATATATCTACGAGTCGTGACCCCTGATGGAAGCATATATCTACGAGTCGTGGACCCTGATGGAAGCATATATCTACGAGTCGTGGACCGTTATTCAATAATCCCAAATTACAAAAAACCTTGCTTCTTTAAAACAATTGGCGTAGAAAAATTAATTTGGTTCGTTTTGTTTTTAATGTCTTTTTTACTTGTGTTCAAGAAAGTTGTCTTTGCCTTTTTTTTTATTTTAATGTAACTTTTTTTTATATGGAGGTAAAGTGTACTGGAAAAATTAGGTTGGCTTTTTATTAGTTGTAAAAAAAATTTGTCCTCGGCTGTTGTTTCGAATGCCCACAGTGTGTCGGTATACTCTGATGTGCGCCCTAAAAAGGACGTTTAGTGACCGGTTGCAGTAGATATCCTCACATCCCGAGTGTGCTGATGAAGTTGGACCGAGGTCCTCCAGGCGGTTATGATATGCTTGTCTCATCTGCGTGTCGCTTACTACAACGGGGATCACGTCTATCCCTGGCCTCGTTAGCCTGCCTGCCATGAAAACAGCCCGTTTCCAGGGAGGGCTACAAGGAAGCCGAGGTGAGGGTCTTGGCCAGTATATTTTGCCTGACCCTGACTAACATGTCTGATCAGTATATTTTGCTTGAGCCTGACTAACATGTCTGATCAGTATATTTTGCTTAACCTGACTAACATGTCTGATCAGTATATTTTGCTTAACCTGACTAACATGTCTGATCAGTATATTTTGCTTGACCCTGACTAACATGTCTGATCAGTATATTTTCCCTCACCCTGACTAACATGTCTGATCAGTATATTTTCCCTCACCCTGACTAAAATTTCTGATCAGTATATTTTCCCTCACCCTGACTAACATGTCTGATCAGTATATTTTGCTTGACCCTGACTAACATGTCTGATCAGTATGTTTTCCCTCACCCTGACTAACATGTCTGATCAGTATATTTTGCTTGACCCTGACTAACATTTCTGATCAGTATATTTTCCCTCACCCTGACTAACATGTCTGATCAGTATATTTTGCTTGACCCTGACTAACATGTCTGATCAGTATATTTTCCCTCACCCTGACTAACATGTCTGATCAGTATATTTTCCTTCACCCTGACTAACATGTCTGATCAGTATTTTTCCCTCACCCTGACTAACATGTCTGATCAGTATATTTTGCTTGACCCTGACTAACATGTCTAATCAGTATATTTTCCCTCACCCTGACTAACATGTTTGATCAGTATATTTTTCCTGACCAGACGTTACCCTTTCCTCTGCTGTAAATGGTAATCTATTTATAACAGCAAACTTTCTATAGAAATAAAAACATAACAAAAATAAACGTAATGATTATTTTAAAAGTTAAAATCATAAAATAGTTGGGGAGGTTACATTAACGGATTGAAAGTTGGTTAACGGGAAGAAGGCAGATAGTGGGCATAAGTGGTGTGAAGTAAAAAGCGGAGTGCCACATTGCTCGGTTTTTGGACCGATATTGTTCTTGATATATATAAACGATTTGGATATTGATATAGTATCCATGATTGAAAAAATAAAAGATGACACAAAACTAGGAATGTCTCATCTATAGCAGAGGTGAACATATTGAGGTCGGAGTTAGTCAAAATTCGAGAATGGTCTGTTAAATGGCAAATGGAGTTTAATATAGATAAATGTACAGTCATCCACATGGGTAGATCCAATATGGAACATAATTACAAAATGGGCAAGACAAATATTAGAATGATAGATAAGGAAAGGGAGCTAGGGGTTATAATAGATAATACAGGAAAGGTGAGTGAGCAAGTCCAGGTAGCAGTAAAAAAGGCAATGTGAATAAAGCACATGCAATGTTAGGTATGATAAAAAGAAATATTAAACATAGGAGTAAGGAGGTGATTGTCAAACTGTAGACAGCATTAGTTAGGCCTAGATTGTAGTACTGTGTACATGTGTGGAGTCCTTATCGTAGAGGAGATATAAACATGCTGAATAGAATACACAGAATAGCGACAAAATTGATAGTGGGATTCCAGAATTACAACTACGATGAAAGACTAAAAAAAACAGTGTCTAAAAAAGAGAAGAATTCGAGGTGACTTAATACATGTTATAAGATAAATACAGGAAAGGTTAAATTAGACTATAACAAGTTGTTCAAAATACAACCACCAACAAGAACAATAGAGCAAAGATACAAATAAACTAAAGAAAGGCCCAGATTGGATATTAGGAAATATTTTTTTAGTCAGAGAGTGGTGAATGCTTGGAATGCATTACCCCAGGAGGTGCTGGAGGCAGAGACAGTTAATGCAATTAAGAATAGATTGGATGTGCATAACTTTTAAAGCATGTTAATGCAAATGTGACTGGCTGTCTACAAACTCTGATGAGTCTTCTAAACCAGTATCTTCTTCTTCGTATGTTCTAAACCAGTATAAAAACGTTAAAGTTAAGTTAAGTTCAGAATAAATACTGTTGTTGATTGGATCACACCGACAAACGGTAAACAGGCTAAGAATGACGTAATTAAACACATGTCGTACTTAACCCTTCACATCTCAAGTCGGAAACAGGATATATTTGCATGGTGTCCTACTCGCTACCGGCTCCTGGTTTTCCCTTCTTAGTCGACCTGTACTTCTACAGGGGTGGATGCCCTTGAGCAGGTCACATGCAGCGTAAGCTGGATGTAGCCGGGAGGAGGATTTCCTGCTTAGTGGCCTAGGCTCGAGCAGCGTATTACTCTAGTGCGGTGGGACATGTGCCGTTAGCCGATGTGCTAGTCCATCTTAATGATGTTCGTCCATCGCAAGTGATGAAGACCATTCTCTTTGTTCAGCCGTGTGGACAGTCTTTTCTCTTGCTGTGTCCGCTGAAATGGGTGACCTGCGCGGTGATTTGGATTAAAGCGTGAAAGAAACTTCGCCTTTTGTCAACCTCACTTTCTGGTCCTGAGCTTCCTTTGTCCAGTGGCAAGATATTTATCGAGATGACTGGAGATAGCATAGAATGCAAATTTTTTCTCAGGGTTTACTCCCGAAGCCTTTCCCATAAAAAGGTATCTCACAATCTAGCTAGATGACATCTAACGTTGTGTGTCGTGCCTTTTTCCATAACCACAAAAGGCCGTAGTGACATCACTCAGTGTGTGAGTGAGTCTGGCATATCTCCCCGGCTGTGTTCAGTTCATTATAGTACTGTCTAAATTTATCACATGCCAATTTCGTGAAGTTCAGCCGTGTGAACTAGGCCGTGAAATATGACACAGGTTTAAGCGTAGTGCCATTCATATAGCCGATGTCCAGACCAGGATAATCGAACGGGGTTCTCTGTGTCGAAGTGGTCAACCCGTTTATCTCGTGTTCAGACGGTCGGGATTCGAATTCGAGCTGCGACAGTAGGTCCATGAAGTCAATTTTTTTCCGGAGATCCCTGGGTTGGTGTTCGTGCGTTGTGCCCATCTGCCTAGAGAGACAGAGCTAAATGGGGAAAACCAGAGCCTCGCTTCAAGTATTTTAAGTTAAATCGAACGGAAGAAATAACAAAAAACAAATGAATTAATGAGTCCAAGCGAAATAAATACCACGTTTCCGTGAACAAAAGTGGAAGTCGTCGACTACTGTGAATTACAGACAAACCCATCTTAATAGACTCAAACACAAGAGCAAAGTAGAACGGCATACTGTTAGGCGCTATCAATGCTACTTTAAACAAACCACATATCCATGACCGGAGTTCTGCCATGTCACTCAGTCAGTCGCCTCTTACGACATGCTCTCTGTAGGCTAGTAGTGCTATTCCTGCCCTTGTCATAAACAAAGACCCCGGTAGACTACCAGTGACCCTGGTTTTCTTTACAACTTTTAAAACCAATTAACGCATCCATTACGGTTGGACATATACACCTTGGTGTGTGAGCAACGTAATGAGCGCATGTTATATGTTGCGCGCGGGTGCGTGTGTCTCCGCCCGCGAGGGAAAAGGGGAGGGGGGGGGTGTTTGTGTCTGTGTGTGTGGCTGTGTGTGTTAGTGTCTGTGTGTGTATCTGTGTGTCTGTGTGTGTTAGTGTCTGTGTGTGTATGTCTGTGTGTGTTAGTGTCTGTGTGTGTATCTGTGTGTGTGTTAGTGTCTGTGTGTGTATCTGTGTGTATGTCTGTGTGTGTTAGTGTCTGTGTGTGTGTGTGTCTGTGTGTGTATCTGTGTGTGTGTTAGTGTCTGTGTGTGTATGTCTGTGTGTGTTAGTGTCTGTGTGTGTATCTGTGTGTGTGTTAGTGTCTGTGTGTGTATCTGTGTGTATGTCTGTGTGTGTTAGTGTCTGTGTGTGTCTGTCTGTCTATATTTACTGTGCGTGTCCCCCTCGCTGTTATTTTCCCTTATAACTTCAACCAATGACACTGACGTTGAATATGCTATGTGATGTGCATCTTAATTTCCCTTAGGTCAAGCCGTTTGCCTCGTGTTCAGACGGTCGGCGTTCGAATTCGAGTCGCGACGGTCGGTTCGTGATGGCAATTTGTCTGGGGATCTCGGGGTTCATTCCTGGAGCTAGGGAGTTCGTGCTTCGTGTGATGCTCTCAAAGGCAGGGATACTGTTCTGCGGAGAGAGACGGAGCCATATTGGGAAAACCCGCGGCGATGAAGTCGAGCTGTGGCCTTTAATCCCCATATGTTGTTCAGTGTCAGAAATTTCCCGCTTGCGTTTCCAATTCTGATGTTTACGTCTGCATCTGTTGTATTTAGTTGTGTATACGTCGTACCACACTTATGCATACGCACCCACAATGACGAATCCTGACGAAACAAAAGATCAGTTTTATGAGGACCTTGAGGCGCTCATCACTACAGTCTTCAAATCTGACAAATTTGGTTATCATCGGTGATTGTAAGGCTAGGGTTGGCACAGACTATACAGCCTGAGAGGCGGCATTTGCAGGAATGGTATCGGAAAACGCAATAATAACGGACTGCTCATGAAGATATCCACCAAGAAAACATAGTATTCCTGACTGATGCCGCGTCGGTATCAGCAGCGCTAAAACAACACAAAGATGCAGATCTCGAGCAATGTATGTTCTCCATGACACTGCTCTCAGCAGAACACCCACGGTTGTTCATACAGTGGATCCCATCCCACTGCAATATTGAAGGCAATAAAGCTGCAGACAAACTAGCAAAGTGTGGAGGAGCATCCCCACAAACAGGCCTGAGTATCACATATAATGAGGCCAAGACCATAATTAAAGCCAACGTCAGGGTAAAATGGGCTGATCAACACCCCGACTTCCGAAAAGAAGACAGCAACTATAACTTAACTAGAGAAGAGCAAGTCATCGTCTTCAGACTGAGAACTGGGCATAGCAGGCTCAATGGTCATCTTTACAGCAAAATGAGGATTGGGACAGATGACAGGTGCCCATGTGCAGAACATATCATAACCGTAGAACACATCCTGCAAAGCTGCACGCTCACGCAGGCAAAGAGAGAACAATACTGGCCTCGTGAGACAGATATGAGACAAAAGATGTATGGAGATGAAACAGCCTTACAAACAACGGTGTCCTTTGTAAGAGAAACCGGAACCTTGATCTGAGGATGAACGAAGAAGAAAAAGAAAGACTGCTCCTACTGAGGAACTGTGCCGATGATGAATTACTCATTACAAACACAGTTTTCCGAATTGCGGTCCGAAATAGAACCACATGGACGCACCTAAGGTCCCGCCACTGGGACCTCATTGACTACATTGTCATCAGACGTAGGGATCGCGTGGATGCTAGGATAACGGGAAAAAAACATGAACAAAAATATTAAGGTTGAGTTTAATCAAAATTTAAAAATGGGTATGGTCAGATACTGCACCGAGACGAGAAAACAAACAAAACCTACGTTACGACAATAGGTCTTCATCGGGGACAACAATACTAAACTAAGAAATCAACATATAAGGAAAAAATGGTCAACGTATCTGATAGTAGACCCAGTCCGTCTAAGCGACCGGTTGGGTCGGATGCTTGACTGAAATTGAAGGGTAGTGGTCAAACACAAGGTGGCCAAGGAGAGCGTAAGAAGTGGAGGGGAATGCGCCGGATAAGCCAATGATGGCCAAATATGGCAACGGCCAAATAGTGGTCTAGATGGGAGAACAAAGAGAAGGTGATATAAGCCGGGAGGGTGTGAGATTAATATAGGAGGGGGGAGGGGTGAGAACTAATAGAAGAAATGGGAAGGGGGGGGGGGCAAAGGAAGACAAATAGATAGGGACCAGTATGAGGTTTTAAGAAAAGGTATGGAAGATATTAATGTCATGCGGTTGCAGACAACCATGCTAGGATAACGAAGAGCATGTGTGGTGCAGAATGTTGGACCGACCATCGATTTGTCATCGTCACGCTAAATTTCAAGATCCAGCCCAAGATGCGCTTCATCTCCTCACGCTTTTATTTCTTATTTGTGATGAAACATAACGAGTGATTGTTGAAAGACGTAAAAGTAAAGCTAAGTAAATAAGACTGAATTTGTGTATGCTTTTTAGTGCACCTTGAAGTAAAAACCTTTTAATATTTGTTTTATTTTTATCCTTCTTTGTCTTTCTATCTTTCAGAAATGTGAAATCTTTTTTTTTTATATTAAATTATAATATTGCAGCCCCACAATAGGAACGTGAGATCATCAAGAAAACAAGTTACACAGTAAAGTAAGTAGGTCGCACTTTCCAAATTAAACTATTATCTCGCATGATGCAATTCAAATTAAACAATTATCTCCCATCATGCATTTCAAACTTAACTTGTATCGTCCATACCAATTTCCAAATTAAACAATTATCTCCCATCATGCATGTAAAACTTAACTTTTATCGTCCATCACTTTTTCCAAATTAAATAATTATCTCCCATCATGCATGTAAAACTTAACTTTTATAGTCCATCACTTTTTTCAAATTAAACAATTATCTCCCATCATGCATGTAAAACTTAACTTTTATCGTCCATCACAATTTCCAAATTAAACAATTATCTCCCATCATGCATTTCAAACTTAACTTTTATCGTCCATCACAATTTCCAAATTAAACAATTATCTCCCATCATGCATGTCAAACTTAACTATTATCGTCCATCACAATTTCAAAATTAAACGACGAGGGGGGCTTGAAATGAAAACCTTTAATATATTTTTTGGTGTATATTTATTCTGAAACAGGGAAACACAACTGTATCATTTTTCGACAGTCACCATTGCGTTCAATACAAGTCCCCCAGCGCCTATAAAGTGCATGGGATTCATGTCAAACAGAATTATCTTCGTGTGTTCATGCAACACTCAATGGACCTCTTTATTGAACCTGAAAGTCTTTCCTCCCAATGCTTCTGTCAGTCGCCCAAAAATGTGGGAATCACTTGAGGTTAGGTCTGGTGAGTACGGCGGATGTGATAGACCTTGAAATTAGAGGTCGTTGATGGTTGCAGCCGCTGCACGGGTGGTATGGGGCCGAGCATTGTAATGTTGCAAAAGGACACCTTTACTCAGAAATCACTCTTTTCAAATTAAACTATTATCTCTCATCATATTTTAAAATTAAACGATTATCTCCAATCACACATTTCAAATTTAACTATTATCTCTAACACACAGTTCAAATTTAACTATTATCTCCAATCACACATTCCAAATTTAACTATTATCTGGCATTAAGCTTTGAAATTATAACCACACAAAAAATGCTATAATAAACAACTATTTGAAAAACAAACACCGCAGCTGAGTTTATCCCACTAATGAGGTCCGACTCGGTGATTTCTAAGGCTGAGCAAAATGTGCAGATCGCTCCTTAAGTCAGGGTCAGGCAAAATATACTGATCAGACATGTTAGTCTGGGTCAGGCAAAATACACTGATCAGACATATTAGTCAGGGTCAGGCAAAATATAATGATAAAACATGTTAGTCACGGTCAGGCAAAATATACTGATCAGACATGTTAATCCGGGTCAGGCAAAATATAGTGATCAGACATGTTAATCAGGGTCAGGCAAAATATACTAATCAGACATGTTAATCAGCTTCAGGCAAAACGTACTGGCCAAGACCCCCACCTTGATATACACGCAGTCATTCCTGGAAACAGATTGTTCGTCTCGGCAGTCCTACTAACGAGGTAGAGGATCGGCGTGATCCCTGTGGTAGTGAACGACACGCAGATGAAGCCAATCATAGCACAACCGCATGTAGAACCCTATTCCACCTTAATCAGCACGCTCTGAATGTAAAACTACTGCAGCTAGCCAAGAAACGTCCAATTCAGAGTGCACAAAAGAGTAACCTGCTCATTGTCGACATTGAACAACAACAACCAACAACAATAACCAACAACAACAACCAACAACAGCAACAACAACAATAACCAACAACCAACAACAACAACCAACAACAGCAACAACAACAATAACTAACAACAACCAACAACAACAACCAGCAACAACAACCAACAACAGCAACAACAACAATAACCAACAACAACAATAACCAACAACAACAACTAACAACAGCAACAACAACAATAACCAACAACAACCAACAGCAACAACCAACAACAACAACCACCAACAACCAACAACAAATACCAACAACAACAACCAACAACAACAACCAACAACCAACAACAACAACCAACAACAACAACCAACAGCAACAACCAACAATAAGCAACAACAACCAACAACAACCAAAAACACCAACAACAACCAACAATAACCAACAACAAGCAACAGCAACAATCAACAACAACAACCAACAACAAGAACTAGAACGTATCGTGGGTTTTGAACCATCGCCCCTTTTGATGAACAAAATTTAATTTCAAACCGACCGGCCACCCGCTCCTTGAACTATCAACATGACTCCCTCCTGCTAGCCTCAGAACGTTTCAACAATTGGCTACATGGCGTCGACGATCCAACTGTAACAGGACCAAGAGTCGTGCCATCGTAGACACAGAACGAACATTGAACTTCCGTTACATCATTTCCTTCAGTCAATTTTATTTTCCTCTAATTTATTCTTTCGCCTTTTTCTTTTCACAACTTTCTTTTCCCATTTGTTTTGGCCACTTTCACCGTCCTTGCCACTTTAATACATTTTCATTTTCTTGTTTTATTATTTTTTTAAAAATTGTGTTCCATTTTTTCTGTTAATTAATTAATTTTTTTGCCGCTCGGGAGGCCTTAAAGAGCGCGAGGTCGAATTGGTTCATTCAGTTCACTCAGTCAAAGGCCGTTCGCCCATAAAGGGTTTGAGAAAAGCAGATCAGCAAAAACAGCGACAATGTGACTCATTTAATATGTAAAGGGTCATTAGGCTGCCATATGGTCAAGGTCAAATAACATCGTGTCTTAATATTTGGGTGGGTTGAGCTGGGAGAGGAGAATAGAGGGGAATGGTTAGAAAGAAAGAAACAGGAAAGAGAGCAAGAGAGATATAAAATGAGGATCAGAAAACGAAACTGGGAAAAAAAAATAGATACGGCAAAGGGTTCTCAGCGGTGGGCATGGGGTCAGATGCAGAAGTGGTAAACAACATCATGTCTCCATCTAGAGTGTAGGAGGGTGGGGAGAGAGAGGAGAGGGAGGGAGAGAGCTGAGTTAGGGGAAGGGATGAAAACAAACAGAAACAGACAGCAAGGGGACGGCGTGGGCTAGTGGTTAAGTGACAAGGCTCACAACCAGAAGATGCTGGGTTCGATCCCCATCACAGCACCGGCCGTTACCCCGGAGAAGCAAACCCTTAAAAAATGCAGGAGGAATCAGGACCTAACATAAAAATGTATGCTGAAGTCGGATGCACTGGGCCGACAGGCGCAAAATAAAAACCACAGTACAAAGCACACCACCTTGGGGATTAGAGAAATAAGGCGAATGCCTGCCGAAGACGGATTTGTCGGACCGAAAGGTGCAAATATCGCAGCCAGTCTGTAAACTAGCGACACAACGCATTCCGTTCTCCGGACTACGTCTAGCTACTTGCAAAGCCCTGTTCGGGACTTGGTAGTGGGAGATTGAGAACAAACGCAGAAGAAGACAGAAGGCAAACGCAAGAAAAAAAAACGAGAGCAATAGAGAAATAACATGAGGATCAGGACAAACAGCCAGAAAAAAAGCACGAAACGCCTGTGGTTCTCAAACAGTACGTCTCGGGGACGAAAGATGAAGCAGTGAATGAGCTGGCAGCATCCAGCGACTCATACCTAGATGCTTGCATCAGGGTTAGTGACACATAACTGACGAAGACCCTATTTTGCCTCCGCGAGACGACCCTGGAAACAGGCTGCACTAGTGTAGACTGGCCCGGAGGTATGGGTCGCAAGGTATAGGGAAAACCGGTAGTAAAAAAAGAAGTCAGCTGAAATCGGATGTGTCGAGCCGAAATGCGCAAATATCGCAGCCTCGCTGTAAACTTCGACACGTCACAACAGACTTTTTCAGATGAGTACGGAAGAAGGAGAACGTTAAGGAGAAAATGTCAAGGAGCGACGGGAAAGTTACGTCCAATTTAGAATTTTAAAGAGAAACTGTAATGGCGCTACGGAAAAGTAAAGTCCCATTTAAAATTTTAAATAAAATGTCAAGCAGCGACAAGAAAGTTAAGTCCAATTTAGAATTTTAAAGAGAAATTGTAAAGGCGCTACGGAAAAGTAATTTACAGAGAAACTGTAAAGGCGCTGCGGAAAAGTTAAGTCCAATTTAGAATTTTACAGAGAAAATGTTGAAGGCTCAGTTAAACGATACGTTATAGCCTTATGGTTTATATGAACACGTTTTTTACTGGATGTTAAAAGATACGTGATAGCCTTACGGTTTACATGAACACGATTTTTACTGGATGTTAAAAGATACGTTTTAGCCTTACGGCTTACATGAAAACGTTTTTTACTGGATGTTAAAAGATACGTGATAGCCTTACGGTTTACATGAACCCTTTTTTACTGGATGTTAAAAGATACGTGATAGCCTTACGGTTTATATGCACATGTTTTTTACTGGATGTTAAAAGATACGCGATAGCCTTACGGTTTACATGAACACGTTTTTTACTGGATGTTAAGAGATACGTGTTAGCCTTACGGCTTACATGAAAACGTTTTTTACTGGATGTTAAAAATTACGTGGTGGCCTTACGGCTTACATGAAAACGTTTTTTACTGGATGTGGACTGAGGATCAAACCGGGTAGAACGTTCTTTGAAGCCGAGTCAACATCCATGATTGAGTCTCTAGTCTTATGAATGTTATGAAGGCTAAGAAGGACACGCAAACTGATGAAGTAAAAGTTTCAGTTCAATTCAATTCTTATTCTTCTTTGTTCGTTCTCAATCCCCCGCTACCAAGCCCTGAAAAAAGCGTTGTGTCGTGACAGCTTGACTGCGATATTCGCACCTTTCAGTTCAACACATCCGACTTCAGCAGGCATTTTTGAGAACCAGGTTGCCCTCCCTCTTCGATCCCTTCTACTTAGCCAGTCCGCTCTGTTGCAGCCTGTTATCCAGGATCACCGCGTGGTGGTATAGAAGGGTCCTGGCAGCTCTGGTTCGCTGGCCCTAACTCTAGCAGTGAGCTATGGGTCGCTGATCGCTGCAGTTCAAGCGCTGCTGATACATTCAATTTAATTGAGTCCAAGTGTCACCTCCGCAACGAAGTTTGGCGGCTAACGGCCTCCAATACCCTCTGTCTCTTGCCTTGACGGTACACTCTGTCATCTCCATCTTTTGATATATGTATAGCACTGAACGCCTCTTGTCCGCCTACCTTCAACCATCCCCTCCAGTACTGTCTTCAATAATGTATTATCTCTTTTCATTTAATACATATATTATTTTTATTTTTTTTGCGTTCGCCTTATTTCTCTAATCTCCAAGGCGGTGTGCGTTGCACTGTGGTTTTTTATTTTGCGCCTGTCGGCCAGTGCATCCGACTTCAGCACGCATTTTATGTAAGGACCTGCTTTCTCCTGCATTTTCTAAGGGGTTCCTTCCTCGGGGTAACGGCCGGCGCTGTGATTGAGATCGAACCCAGCATCGTCGGTTGTGAGCCGTGTCACTTAACCAATAGCCCACGCCGTCCCCTTATTTGAAAATAGGACTTGCTTCATTTTAATGTCTGTCAAAAGTTCTCCACCCATTCCTGCTCTCGTCAGGGCGTCGTTATTTGTTTGTTTTTTCTCTTTCCCCGAAATGCGACACTTTCTTTTCTATAACCACATTTAAATAGCTTCTATTTTGTTTTCCAACTGACTACTGGTCATAATGCATGTTTCTGCACCATATAATACTGTTGTGTGTGTGTGTGTGTGTATATATATATATATATATATATATGTTCGTTCATCACGTATGATGGAGATAACTTTCTTTGTTCAGCCATGTGGACCATCTTTCTATTTTGCTATGTCCGCTGAAATGGGTTACTTGCGCGATGATTTGGTTTAAAGTGAGGAAGCTTTGCGCAATATGTAAAGCTCACTCTATGGTCCTTAGCTACCTATGGCCTGTGTCAAGAAATCATCAAGACGACTGGAGATAGCACAGGACGCAGATTTTTCCTTAGGGTTTGCTCCCGAAGCCTCTCCTGCAAACAGGTATCGCGCAAGGCAGCGGTATATACATATATATATATATATATATATCACCTGAAGAGTCTCGTTTGTAACCTAAGTTGAAGTTTGTAAAGGTTGGTTTAAAAGTTTAACAGGAAGAAGCCATTTTCCCAAGCTGTTTTCACCAACATGAGTCACATATTTTCATTCAAGCAAGTCATTCCGAGATTAGAAATGTGAATATATCGTATAATTTACTCTTGATTACTGTATGAAGCAGAAACATGGGCAATAAAAAAAGGGAAGAGAAGTATTGCCTTTGTAATATTGGTACATATAAGAATGGATGACATTTCATGGAAAGAACTGAAAACAAATGAAGAAGACGTGGAGATGTATGGAGTGCAAAGATGAACCAAATTGGAGTCTGACAGTTAAAGAAATGTTCGTTACATCAAAAGACTTAGCTGTCCGTCGCAATCGAAGATATAAACAAAGACAAAGTAAGCTCTATCATAGACAGTACATGAAAAATAATAAGTGAGAATAGGGAGGCAGCTAATCTACTCAATCAGTACCTTGGCATAGTCTACACAAAAGAGAACAGTTCCAAGATCCGAGAGCCTATATATATCTTTGAAAGAGATATGGATACAGCAGGATTAAGATTAATCTGTTTTACAGAGGAAATGATGTGTTTTTAATTGGTGGGGTTGAAAATGGATAAATGTCCAGGTCAAGATGGTATTCATCCAAAATTGCTGTTTGAAATTAGAGACTAACTAGCAAAACCATTGGCTATATTATGTTCTCAAGCACATGCAAACGGGATTGTTCCACGGGATTGGAAAGATGCAGGAGTGATCCTCTTATTCAAAAAGGAAAACAAATCAGATCCAGCGAATTATAGACCGGTGAGTTTAACGAGCATAGTCTGTAAATTGTTAGAGTCAATAATCAAAGAAAACATTGTAATACATTTAGACAAATTTAATCTAATCAGAAATAGTCAGCACGGGTTTATTAGAAGGAGATCGTGTTAAACAAATCTATTAGAATTCATGGAGGAGGTTACCAAAACGATAGATAAATGGGAGTCAGTTATTTATCTAGATTTTGCAAAGGCCTTTGATAGAATACCACATCAAAGATTATTTGGAAAATAGAATTCACATGGAATAGGTGGGGGAAGTTGCCAAATGGATTGAAAATTGGTTAACGGGAAGAAGGCAGAAGGTGGGCATAAATAAGGAGTACTCTGAGTGGTGTGAAGTAAATATATATATATATATATATATATATATATATATATATATATATATATATATAAAAACGATTTTGACATTGATATAGGATCCATGATTGCAAAATTTGCTGATGGCACAAAACTATGCAGTAGAGTCTCGTCTAAAGCAGAAGTGGATATATTGAGGTCGGATTTATATAAAATTCAAGAATGGTCTGTAAACTGGCAAATGGACTTTAATGTAAATAAATGTACAGTCATCCACATGCCGCCGTGGCGCTGTGGTCAACAATGAGGCATTATAAGTTCAACAGTGATATTGTGAGGGTAATTGCAAACCTTTATCAGCAGGCGACCAGCGCTGTCTCAGTAGAGGGAACGCTAGGCGATTGGTTCCGTACGACGGTGGATGTGAGACAGGGTTGTATACTCTCCCCCACACTCTTCAATATCTTCTTGGAGAGAATAATGGAGACGACCTTAAATGGACATGTTGGCACGGTTAAAATAGGTGACAGGCTTATCACAAACTTCCGCTTTGCTGATGATATTGATGTATTGGCAGGCACAGAAAGGGAACTCCAGGAGTTGATTGGTCGATTGGATAGAACGGCCCTGAGTTTTGGTATGGAAATAAATGCTGATAAAACAAAGCTCATGACCAATGACGTTGCAGGGTTTCAATCTGTCATAGAGGCCAATGGGCAGGTACTTGAGGTGGTGAAACGTTTCAAATAACTTGGATCGTTTATCAGCGAAGAGGGTTCGAAGCCAGAGGTAATTGCAAGAATAGCACAAACAACAACGGCGCTGACTAGGCTGCAACCTATTTGGCGAGACAAGCGCCTCGCCCTCGGCATAAAAGTCAGACTACTGCACTCTTTGGTGCTGTCAATATTTCTCTATGCCTGCGAGACCTGGACCATTACAGTAGATATCCAGGGCAGAATACGTGCAATGGAAATGCGGTGCTAAAGAAAACTCCTAAATGTTACATATAAGGATCGTGTCACGAACGTAGACATCCGTCAGAGAGTTAAAGACGCTATTGATCCTTTTGAAGATCTGTTCACAACTATCAAAAGACGAAAGATGGCCTGGTGCGGGCACGTCGCGAGGTCCAACGGAATTCCCAACTCGATACTCTTTGGATCCGTACCCGGACAGAGAGGGCGAGGACGTCCAGGGACGAGATTGGTGGACAACATCACTGAGTGGTCAGGCCTTCGTCCCGGTGAGATACGTCAGGCGGCGACAGACAGAGAGAGCTGGCGTGGGATTTTCATGTCTTCATGTGTGCCCCAACGACCTGATGCGTTACGGGATGAACTGAACTGAACTGAACATCCACATAGGTAGATCCAACATGGAACATAATTACAGAATGGGAGAGAACAATATTGGAAGGATAGAAAAGGAAAGGGACCGACGGATTATCATAGATCATACAGGTAAAGTGAGTGAGCAAGTTAAGGTAGCAGTGATAAAAGGCAAATACAATGTTAGGTATGATTAAAAATAAATATTAAACATTAAACATAGGAGCAAAGAAGTGATAGTCAAACTGTATAAAGCATTAGTTAGACCTAGACTGTAGTACTGTGTACAGGTGTAGAGTCCTTTTCGTAGAAAGGATATAAACATGCTGGAATACATAAAAGAGCGACAACGCTGATAGTGGGATTCCAGAATTACAGTTATGAGGAAAGACTCAGAAAAACCGGCCAACTGTGTCAAGAAGAGAGAAGAATTCGATGTGATTTAATACAGGTTAATAAAATAATCAGAGGAACGGATAAAGTAGACTATAGCAAGTTTTATTTTCAAAATACAACCACCCACAAGAATAAGAGGGCATAGCTACAAATGAACTAAAGAGAGGTCCAGATTAGGTTTTAGGAAATATTTTTTAGTCAGAGCGTGGTGAATGCTTGGAATGCATTGCCACAGGAGGTAGTGGAGGCAGGGACAGTTAATGCATTTAAGATTAAATTGGATGCGCATAGCTTTTAGAGCAAGGTAATGTAAATGAAACTGGTTGTATACAGACTCTACATAGTCTTCTAAACCAGTATAAAGACGTTAAGTTAAGTTAAGTTAAGATCAGTTATCATCAGGCGGATGTGTCTGGATGATATAACTTGGATTATAGTGAGGAAGACTCTGCGCTGGTCATCGACCTCACTCTCGGTCTTGAGCTATATTGGATCAGCGGCAAGACATAAGTCAAGACCGCAGGTAACTCAGGATGCAGGCACTCTGGTCACACCAGCCTTGAGACTAGGGGTCGCTTGAAAACTATCAAAAGTCATATTACCTTGCTGCAAACAATACTGGAAGGAAAGATGAAGGGTAGATGAGGTACTCTATAAGCATGACAACTGTTCAAACCAATATATGAGCTCTGCGGCTATGTATGAAAAATGTATTAGCCGATACATCGGCTCTACGGTTAATTTTTCATAACAAGCACGCACATCTGATATCGTCTTTCTTCTGTGAAATAGTCAAAACCCAGATAAAATATGATAATGATAGAAAAGATGAACGGAGAATATTTGTAAAGTCATCATAAATGATAATGATAAAAAGATGAACGGAGAATATTTGTGAAATCTTCAAATATGATAACGATAAAAAGATAAACGGAGAATATTTGTGAAATCTTCAAATATGATAATGATAAAAAGATAAACGGAGAATATTTGTGAAATCTTCAAATATGATAATGATAAAAAGATAAACGGAGAATATTTGTGAAATCTTCAAATATGATAATGATAAAAAGATAAACGGAGAATATTTGTGAAATCTTCAAATATGATAATGATAAAAAGATAAACGGAGAATATTTGTGAAATCTTCAAATATGATAATGATAAAAAGATAAACGGAGAATATTTGTGAAATCTTCAAATATGATAATGATAGAAAAGATAAACGGAGAATATTTGTGAAATCTTCAAATATGATAATGATAGAAACGGAGAATATTTGTGAAATCTTCAAATATGATAACGATAAAAAAGATAAACGGAGAATATTTGTGAAATCTTCAAATATTTTTTTTTTTTTTTTTTTTTGTTGCGTTCGCCTTATTTATTTATTCTCCAAGGCGTGTGTGCGTTACACTGTGGTTTTTATTTTGTGCCTGTCGGCCCAGTGCATCCGACTTCAGCATGCATTTTATGTAAGGGTCTGCTTCCTCCTTCATTTTCTAAGGGTTTGCTTCCCTGGGGTAACGGCCGGTGCTGTGATAGGGATCGAACCCAGCACCTTCTGGTTGTGAGCCGTGCCACTTAACCACTAGGCCACGCCGTCCCCTGAAATCTTCAAATATGATAACGATAAAAAAGATAAACGGAGAATATTTGTGAAATCTTCAAATATGAAAATGATAGAAACGGAGAATATTTGTGAAATCTTCAAATATAATAACGATAAAAAAGATGAACGAAGAATATTTGTGAAATCGTCTGCAACGGCAGATCAGAACGGAATATCCTTTAACAAGACTTGGATAGAACGCTGATGTTCAATGTGTGTTGTGGATGACATCCAGCATATCCAGTGGGTAAATATAATGTCTGTATCATTGAACACAAGAAGACCAGGGAAGCTGTGGTGGGGAAGATACTTCTGAAGGAAATAAACGGCAGAAAACTAAAATATTGCGATCATGATGAAAGTTATATTAGAGGATAGTGTATAGGGCAAGAGAGCCAGAGGGCCGCAGAGGTACTGATGGACAGACAATATGAAGATGTGGTCGGGACTCAGTCTGTCTGAGTGTACCAGCCTGGAACGGGATAACTGGAGATCCATTACCGTCAATCCCCGATACGGACACGGTACTTGATCATGATGGTGATGATGATAATGATGATACTGGTGATACTGGTGATAATGGTGATACTGGTGATAATGGTGATAATGGTGATGATGGTGATGATGATGGTGATAATGGTGATACTGGTAATGATGGTGATGATGATGATGATGATAATGGTGATACTGGTGATGATGGTGATGATGATGATGATGATAATGGTGATACTGGTAATGATGGTGATGATGATGATGATGATAATGGTGATACTGGTGATGATGGTGATACTGGTAATAATGGTGATACTGGTAATAATGGTGATACTGGTGATAATGGTGATGATGATAATGGTGATGATGGTGATGATGATAATGATGATAATGGTGATGATGATAATGGTGATACTGGTGATACTGGTGATAATGGTGATGATGGTGATGATGATAATGGTGATACTGGTGATAATGGTGATACTGGTGATAATGGTGATGATGATGATAATGGTGATGATGATGATACTGGTGATGATTGTGATGATGATCATGATGATCATGATGATAATGATGATGATGAAGATGATTATGATACTGATGATGATGATGATAATGATGATGATAATAATAATGATGATGATGATGATTATGATAATGACGATGATGATGATGAATTGCCGGAAATGGTAAACATGGTTCAACAACGTGAAAACAAAGACCTCAGTTTAAATAAAAATAAATCAGAAGTGATGGTAGTGACTAAGAAATCGTATCTTCAAAATGTTAAATTGAGACAAGTTAACACGTTTAAATACCTGAGCACATAACATCAAATTGAAGATGCAATTACAAATAAAATGGAGAACAGCCCAAGCAAAATCGGTCTCCCAGACCATGAAAGGAATATTGTGCAACAAAACCTTGTCACTGGAACTGAGAAAAAGAGTCTTTGGGTATACTGATATATGGTGATGAATCGTAGACAATTAGCAAGCAAGCGCTTAGATCTTTGGAAGTAACGAAGATGTAGTTTTATAGAATGATGCTGCTGATCCCATGGGCTACAAATACGATTAATGATACAGTACTCGAGGAGGCACAAACACGAAGACAACTTATTGTAAGGATCAGAACAAGGCAGTCATCCTTTTTTCTGGCAAGAGAAGATACGGCTTAGAGCACGTCGTGACAACGGGAAAGAAAACAGAAAAGAGAGATAGATGAAGGTAGAGAGAGAAGATGTTGGACAGCCTGATAGAATGGCATAGACGACAATCAGCAACAGAGTTGGTAAACGATACACGTGATAGAAATGGATGGAGGTCAATGATCGCCAACGCCAACCGGCATGGTACCTGATGATGATGATGATGATCATCATCATCATCATGATAATGATGTTGCTGACGATGATGATGATGATGTTGCCAATGATGATGATGATGATGATGTTGCTGATGATGATGCTGATGATGATGATGTTGCTGATGATGATGATGATGTTGCTGATGATGTTGCTAATGATGATGTTGCTGATGATGATGATGATGTTGCTGATGATTTTGCTAATGATGATGATGATGTTGCTGATGATCATGATAATGATGTTGCTGACGATGATGATGATGTTGTTGCCAATGATGATGATGATGTTGCTGATGATGATGATGATGTTGCTGATGATGATGATGATGTTGCTGATGATGATGATGATGATGATGATGTTGTTGATGATGTTACTGATGATGATGATGATGTTGCTGATGATGATGATGTTGCTGATGATGTTGCTAATGATGATGATGATGATGATGTTGCTGATGATGATCATCTTGTTGCTGATGATGCTGATGATGATGTTGATGATGTTGCTGATGAGAGACTGGATGAAGGTGATACAAAAATGTATAAATGATATCTAGGAAAGTGAATACTTACCCCGCGACCTACGAAAATCCATTCTTGTCCAAGATGCCGGAAAACGTGAAGACTAGAGGGCCATTAGTCGGGCGAGTGCGCCTGACCAAATCACGACCATCAATTATCATAAGAAGAATGAGAGGTGGTATGTAACCAGATGATGCTGGTCAGCGAAGGGACTGGGTTTGTTCAAGGCGCACAATAATGGCATATGTGTAATATAGGAATATACAGAGAGAGAGAGAGTGAGAGAGAGAGAGAGAGAGAGAGAGAGAGGTCTAGCATATGTAAAGAATCGGAATATACAAAGAAAGACAGGCAACCATATATAGATTATAGATATATACAGAGAAAGAGAGAATAAACATATGTACAACATAGAAATATATATAGAAAAAGAGAGGAGGAGAGAGAGAGAAAGAGAGAGAGAGAGAGAGAGAGAGAGAGAGAGAGCCCTAGAAGGATTATTCATATTTGATCTGAACTGCAACTGTATCAAACGCAGTAAAACGCTCAATGAGATGAGACAGATAATTATAAAAATAACAGAACGTTTAAATGCTGGTTGTGAAGATCAAATGATGATAATAAAATTAATGTATTGTTCTATTCAGCCGAAGTGCCGCCTTCACTGCGAAGATCGGCTGTAATGGTTCGCTAACGACCCCTGTCTCTTGCCTTGATGAGACAATCTGCCATGTTCCCAACAGAACCAAAACAATCAATGTTCTGTGGGTGATCAAGAAAAGTGCCGTAGCAGCCCCTGGACGTGTGTGTACACCGATGGATCGACCTCGGTAAGCGAAAAAAGGGCAGACAGTGGAATCTACATCGCACACTCCAACGGTTCCACAGAAAATCATTCCATACCAACAAGAGAGAACTGTACCATCTACATCGCACACTCCAACGGCTGCACAGAAAATTATTCCATACCAACAAGAGAGACTTGTACCATCTACATCGCACA